>WOVY01010535.1:0-1200000 GCA_013436015.1 Rhipicephalus annulatus | reverse complement strand
GAACGTAAGTTCTGCATCGGTTCTGGCATTCTTGCTGCCTTTTTCTCGTCGCCTCATGACCGGCGCTGACCAAGCTATGCGCTACAACCTTATAGAGCTACAACAAGATTTTGACTTACACATATAGAGTTCTCGGCCTAGTTTGCGCCTAACAATACAAACCAAACTTTGTCCATCACAGTATATATAAATCATACATTAGAAATACAAACCAACAAGACCGTGAAAGAAAAAATAGTTTCTGTGTTTTACAAATATTTGTTAACCTTACACTGTATCAGTTGACACGTGTTACCAATTTTTATGGCGGGCTATCGACTTTGACATTCTTTATTATAACAATTAAGAAACATTTTTTTAGTTTTGTTCATAGAAATATTCTTCAACTAAAGTTAAAATGAGCCTTGACTAGAACCTTTTCCTAAAGAAAATTCACTAAAGACAGCTAAAATGATGTTTGCAAACAAGTATGCTTATTTTGTTGTTACAAATTTTGCTTGCTGTCTGTAATTTTTACTAATCTACAACCATTTTAACACTGTTTTTAACAGCCAGCTTAACCATTCAATCAATGTACAGATGTTAACAAGGTATCGATATAAGAAATACAAAAGCAAGCAAACGTTTCAAATTTCGCGTGCTCTTCAACATTTGAAATTTCGTGCAAATACGCGTAATGTTTTTTATCTGTTTCAAAGTTAAGAACTATTCTAAGCAGTACACTCTAGCGTATCTTCTATTTTCACTACGTTTTACTATAGATGTAAGCAGAAAAAATCTATTTACTTACTATATAAAAGAATACGCGCGCTAATGCGGATCGGTGGCGTCAGAAGGACAGAAATGGAGGAATCTTCCTGCAGGCCGCAACGGCTGTGTGCACTGCGTTTAGAGTCAATTTTTTATATTGTTCAAAGTGTGCTTGCGCTGTCTTTCGTGTTCTGTCAGTGCTGCTTGTTACGAAGATGCACTGTACTCAAGAGAGGACCGGCTGCTTCATACCGTCGGGCGCTCGCCAAACTAAAAAGGTAGGTGGATGTTTCTCCTGTCGACACTTTGTTTTTTGCTGCTCCCACCAAGGCCGCGGCATGCCCGATCCAGGCTGCTGTGCTTCCGCTCACGTCGTTGGCTCCTCCCGTGGTTAACACCGGGAGCGCTATCGTATAATAACGTTGTGAACTAAGATTTTCTTAGCTAGTAGATGATAGGTGAGCTTTTGTTAACGTAGCGAGCCTGTTGGCATGTCTGAATTCATTAGGCTCAAGTCAAAGCTCAGGGACGTTACGCGCGGGCGAATTTTTTCCATGGGGAGGGGCGTTAAAGCAATGTGCACTGTGCGGGTGTGAGTCGGCGGGCTATTCTCTGCACGCTATCAATCAATATGTTTTTGCAACGCCATTGGACGCCGTTCGGTGACTGCGCTTGTGAGCCGTAAGCTTCGTCTGTGTGTCACGTGCGTTGGAGTATTCTGGTGATTCGCGCTGAAGTAGATCTCAGTGTATTTAATTTAGAAGAATTGAGAAGAATGACGTGGTGTCCGCGTTGGCACGTACGCGGCCTTTTTCGTTTTCTGTGCCAAAAAAGTATCTGAACAAAGTTTATAATGTTACGCGTCCTCTTTTAAACGGCTACATGATCATTAAATGTGTGTTACCACAATAAGGTAGTTGTGTTTTCCTGTGTGACCAAATGTGTTTTCATCCACCGGGCACGTATATTATTAAATGACCATGATATTCAGCTTAATCAAGTGTGCGAAACATTGCCACAGCGTGCTGTAGGTGCGGTTCTCAAAGCGCGTGATTACGCCTCGTTCAATACATTTTCTCTATGAGTGGCCGAAAAGCCGTACCTTAGCTGTGGAAGTGCTAGGTTGAGCAGTAGTTCACTCATTCGAGCGCAATTTTGGTGGTACTGCTCGTTTCCCCCTGTTCACCTATTATTGCATTGTTCTGGTTTTAAGAATTGTGGGTGATCCAGCCTGCTTTGGGGTTAAAACTTTGCCGAATACTTTTACGTCTACAAACATTCTAAAACAAAGTTCTACCACAACTTCCAATGACACCTTCAGAAACAAGTGTAACGCTTTATATGATATCATAAATTGTTTATAATCTCGCTGCAGATTTACAAGTGATCTATGGTATGTGCAGTGTATGAATACCTAATATACTGCTCAAAACACAATAAGGTTATACATCACGGTATGAGTGCCTAAGGCGAGCATATGTTGCTGCTGACATGCAAAATTAGACATTGTACTTATCTAAAAATGAACAAATCTAAACTGCCATTTTTGAAAGATGTACACATCAATCCAATTGAATAATATCAAAAATAATGTTCCCCAAGTGATTGTTCTTTATTGGCTTGCACCGACGTCACTAAAACCACCTTGTTGGTACTTAGACCACATGATAGCATGCAAGATTCATGACGTCGTATTGAATGTTATTGTTACATGATTTGCAAGGTAAATTGTTATTAGCATACAGAGGCCAATAATGTTGTGGCCTCATTGTCATCATAATGAAGAAGGTTAGGCACAATGTGATTCTGCTGCCTTTACATCATGTTGGAAAACCATTACGTTATGTAGCTATCTGTAGTTTCTGAGATCCTGGTTGCCAGTCATTATTGCAGAAGCTTGCCTGCTTTATTGGGATGGATTGTGGTTCAATATTGATGTTTTGTCTTCACGTTTCCACTTTTCCCCCCTGTGGTCATAAGACAGCTTGTGCTGTTTGATGAGAAGTGAGGAGTAGTGCCTTTTAAGCCAACCAGAACAATTTAGATCAATGATCACAATGAAGCAGCACACAATATTCATTTAGTGAACTTAATTTCAGGCAAATTATAAACGTTCGAACGTCAGCCGCTTGAAGGAAGCTCCATTTATTGAACTCATGAGAAGAAATGGTAGAGAAGGAAAGGCAGAAGCTTAGCCAGACCAGCAAAGCTGGTATGCCATCCTACACTGGGGAACAGGAAGATTTAAGTCCTGTCGCCTAATCGCTAAGGTACTTGGTTTCTGACCCGAAAGTCGCGCGATGAAATTCCGGCTTTGATGGCTGCTTTTTTGATGGAGGTGAAAATGCTGTAGGCTTGTGTGCTCAGATTTGTGCGCACGTTAAAGAAGCACAGGTGGTCGAAATTTCTGGAGCCCTCCACTGCTTCGGTAAAAAATTCATGTGACAGTATTCCTTTATTTTAGTTTTTATATGCAGTAGTATTGCAATTCTACGTAATAAAACATTCATAGGGTGCATATTGCATAGCATTTACCTATGAAGCATATAACATGGGTATCATAACTACAGCAATGCAATTGTGCCTGTATGGATGCACTCGTGCATATATTTGCCCAGCTTCAAGAACAGAATTTATTGATTGCAGGCAACAACATTACTCAAGCATGCTTATCTCTTAATTACACGCAGTCAACACAGCTGAATGGGGGTGTCTTCGTCTAAGAGTTCTAACTTCATCTTCGTTCATGAGCGGGCTAAAAAGGTGAATGAAAATTCTGATGTATGATGTCGACATGAAAAGCTCCGCAACAGCATGTTTTTCGTTGTATTTATACTGCAGAATGCCCTTTTTGTATTTCTCAGTTGCATGCCACTAAATATATGTTGGCCGCGCGTTTCTAGACGTTCACTGCAATTTGGCAAGCAGCACATGCAGTCTAGACAAACCTCACCAAAATAAATTTTTTGCACCGGTGCAGAAATTTTTTGGCACGGTCTGTCATTTCATGTGAGAGAGGCTACTCAAGGAAAGTTCCTGACAAGGTCAAGGAGCCAAGCACCAGCAAACTCTGAACCATTGTTTCAAGCATCAGCCCTGTTCACCCTGCTCATGCGCTGTGCCTCCCCAAGCTACTAAACACTGCTACTTATATGAAGTGCTCACCATATTCCCCTCAGTTTGGCAGCAGTGTGTGTTGTTTTCACAGTGCCTGCCAAAACCTTTTTGGCGCAGGTGAGACACTTATTTATTGCTTTAATTGTGTTAGTATTACTGCATGCACTCCTGCCAAGGAAGATTTCTAATCTTTCCTGTGAATTGTTTGTTATGGTAAGCAGAGGATTTCACGCACAAAATGCATGCTAAACATTAGTCCTTCAAGTAGGGTGCAACGAAGCTAGTGACAGTGTCAACGCGCTCTCTTTAGAAATAAAGGCTTTGCATGAAGAGCCTGTCGCACCTTGAAAGAGGCTCTAAAAACTTCCAGGTGAAAGTAAGCAACTTCAGATGAAATTTGAAGAATTTACACTGTATTCAAGGTCGAACTATCTGACATCAAAGGTGTCCCAGATGAGGGTTTGCTTTTGACGCGGTCCGAAACTTTTGTGCAATGATGGAAAAACCATAAGTAGTGATGATATTGACACTACAGACAGAGTAGGAACAAACAAGCCTAGTTTGAAAAAAATAGCCGAAATTTATGCCCAATGTCACGAAATAAATGTTCTGGATAAAACAAAAAAATTGCGTATGTCTACAGTGGCCTTTCGTTTTAGAATAAGTAGTCCTATATATGTCAACGAACACTTGAGAAAACAAGGTAAACAGTTAGTGAGAGCCCGAATGCAAAAAAAAGACAAGTAGGATTGAGGTTCGTTTGGATGCAAGGCACGAAATTTATAGCAAAAAAAATGGAAACATTAGCAATTTTAAGGACGGCCTTCTTAGAAGATATGGCAAAACGCTGTGTTGGTGCCTTCAGAGCCACAATTTTCTTGAGCTTGCACAGTTGGTAAATTATGACTGACACGGGAGAATTTTGATACCTAGAGAGTGAAAAACTGGTACCTAGATAGTGAAAAAGGCCACCAGCTATCTTCGATGCGTTTACCTTAAATGCTCTTAGCACTTAAATTGGACTAGTAGCCTGTGTCTCTATTTCGATGACATGTATGTAAAAATTATTGCCATTCTTTTGACATATTTCTTGTATTTTTGTGTGACATAGCCCACCAAAAATACCAGGGTACAATTATCGTGGCACTGTGTGGTTCATGAAATGGAGAAGAGGAATTGCACTGTACATCAAAAGTTATTTTTTGGAAGATGTCAATGGGCTTCCGTGTGTTAAACCCTGTGTTGAATGTCTAGTAGTACGACTTGGGAGTTTTGTTTTGCAGCAATTAGCACACCTTCATTAGGTCATAAGTAGGAATTCTTTGAGTTTCTGGAAACTAGGTAACTTGACTTTTCGGTCACAGATGCACCGACAATTTTTCGCTCACAACCAACAGGGCAGATGCCGGCGGCGGGTTTCCTGTGACAGGAGCTCTTCAATGCTATCATGTTAAAAAGCTGACGTAGGCAGAATTGAACAAATGAATGCAAAAAATAAAGTTAATTGTCCCAGCAGGAATCAAAACCTAGTAATCTGCTTGGCAATTAAGTATTCTACCACAGAGCTATGCGCGGTCTCGGTTATACTTTTCAAATAGTCTCCAATGTTTGTGTAACATCAACTGTCGTTGCAGTACTGGCTATCAAATTTCATAATTATTACGCATTTACTCCTATGCTGCAGCCGTGAGGTCGAATCAAAGTCCATTGTAGACAGGCACCATCCTGTGAGGTATTTGTGTAGCAGTGTTGAGGGCTGCCATCCTCGCGAGTCCCAGCGCAAGCACCAATGTTTCATACCAGCCCACCACTTCTAGTGTGGCTGATATCCATGTTTCTGCTGACATCATTACATAACTGCAAATAACTGCTAATGTTATCAAGGGTGTAACATCTCCCAATAACAAATGAAACATACGCGGCTGTTTAACGTATGTGTGTGCGAGATTTTGTACATATATTGAGCTCCATTCATAAGATCGCTTATTACAAATTTAAAATACATTCACCTTTCATCCGCTTGTTTCGCATAACATCGATTCCCAAAGTATGTGGGATCTACCAAGATTTTAGCATCAATTTTTTAATCTTAATGCTACCATACATAATTATTTATTAAACAAGAACAGCTGGACTGCAACATACTAACTTTTAGGTATTCAGAAAACTGAGTATGTTCATCTACAGCATACCTAACAGGCAATTACTAGTACTACATACGTGACACACTACAGTAGAGCTAATTGATTGATTTGTGGGGTTTAACGTCCCAAAACATTTCCGCCTCCATCGGAAATGCAGCCGCCAAAGCCGGTACAGTAGAGCTAGACTAGAATATTGTTTGTAGGCACTTTACAATTCTTTGAAAACACCAATTAACTTCACTGCCTCATTCGGTTTGTTCAAATCGGATGTGTGCATTTTATTGATGAATAGCTTTTTTAATCAAACCGAACTAATGTTTCATGTGTGCATCATGCTGAATCATCTATCAGATACTTCTTGTATATATATTTCCTTTCTGCTATGCTGTTCGTTTTTGTATGTGAAATCTGTTGTATGTATCTCTACAACATCTGTAGAGATACATCTGTAGGCCCCTAGGTACTGTCAAGTTCTTTACACAGCTTTTTGCCTGGGGGACCCCCAACAAGCGTGTTTCCCGTTGAAAACAAAGCGGGTTTCGATGCTGACTTCTACTCACACAGAACTAAGAACACTCCAGCATGACAAAGTATATTGTATCTTGGACAGTCTGTCTTGTGAAACTCTTGGTGATTACTTCGGTTTTTATTTTAGGCTTCCGGGTGGGATTGTGCCGTAGAGAAGGAGCGCCCTGACCACACTTCTGTCAAAGGAACCAAAGTTGCCTGGGCAGTTGAAGATGGATTGTGCAAGTGTTTGAATGATCGAAATATAATAATCCAACACCACTTGCATTACCTTGTCAACATTCGGGGTTTTTTAACGCACAAGTTTAGAAACACACACACATATATATACACGGAGAGGTGTAAATGAGCCTTCAGCAAGTGTGTAGTCAATACTTTTAGCATGATGACCAAAGCATGTTGTATAAGCCCACATGTTTTACCACACACCTACTTTCCTATCCATTCACTTTTTCAATTGTATGGGCACTGGCAACATCCTCAATGAGCGCCTTTGTACTGCTGGTGCCTGTAACTTATATATTGTTGTTCTAAATATTTTATTTGTTCCCTACTATGCAAGGAGGAAAGTTCAAATGTTAAAAGTTAAATAAAGAAGTCTCATCACAAAAAAGATGTCTACTCATAAGAAAAGGATTAGAATAACAGAAGATTGTTCCTCAGTCACACAGATCTCACCATTACAATCGGTGCAGTAGGTCGTAGCTCATTTTACTATTGTCATTCTTTTTGGGTTGTATGCTATGTACATTAAAATAGTGACTATAGGCATCATGGTAATTTATTTGTCATAAATTTTGGGGGGCTTATATCTTGCATTCTGACATGCATAAAAGCTCACTTCTGCTACACATAATTTAAAAGAGCCCATTGTGGTAAGGTTCTGTATTTAGTGCATGTTGTCTGTGTCTTTTAAAGTGAGTATATGGCTTTTGAAATTATCACCCGTAATCGAAACATATGAATTTTTAATTTGCAGGCATGCATGTCGATATCTGACCAAGCTTCCATAAATTGGACATGCATGTGTGCAGGAAGGGGCCTTGAAAAGGTTACATTCATTCTGTACAAAATATGGGTAGCACAGGCCATATATGCACTCTGGGATCTACTTCATGATTATTCAAAACACACATACTTAATCAATATAGCTTGTTTTAAAATATATATTTACATATTGTCTACTTTCACCTTGAACATTGCACCATGCATACGCCACTCTGCTGAGCGCTTCGCGAGGGTACTCTGGTAACTAGTACACAAACGTACAGACAGCGGTAAGTGGGGCCTCCACTTTGTTGACTGCTGGAGAATGGCGGCTTCGCCAAATCACACAACCTTTGCGGGGAAGCTAACTTACCTCTTGCAATAGTACAAGCTTATTTAGGACTCGGCGCTGTTCTTAAGAAGTGCAGTAAGTGCGGCTTGTTCTATCCAAAGCAGCAGAAAACAAAAACTCGAGGAGCAGCACCTGGACAGGGTAAGGCACAATTGCAGCATTTCTCAATAACAGTGCCGGATTCTCTATTCGCCTACACATAGAGAAAGCAAAACACTGTAGCCAACTTACCAGTAGCTTAACTGAAGAGGAAGTGTATTTCAAAAGACGATGATGCAAAAGCCCCGCCTACAGCTGTCACTGTGTTTCAGTGCTAGTTTCATTAGCGCCTGCGGAAGGCACTCTGTGGAGGGCCGGCCGCGTGCATGGGGCAAGTGTTCAGGTTGGAATCGACCACATAGTACATGTGTTCAAGTACTAACAAACCGTATGTGGCCTGCCACTCGGCATGGTCTACAAAGTATAAAGCAATCTGCATTTTCAGCCATCTCCAGCATCAATCCTAGATTTGGCCCACTGATACGTCGATGTTGAGCACCCTTCCAGCACCCATTTGAAAGGGTGTTATGACATCACAGCACCATTTTAAAGAGTGCCCCCATTATTTTTGCTCTGCACCCTTTTCTTAAGGGTGCTGAGCACTGTACCCTTTCTCAGCACCCTTTTTTGAACACCCAAATAGGAAGCAAACGGTGCTCGTCGGACGACAAGCTCATTTACACCCTTTAGGGTCAGAATTGGTATGGTGTGCAGTTGGATCTTTTCGTGTGAGCGTGTGGTGTGGTGGAGGGTGCCAAATGCGTTCTCGTCTATAGTAATCGAGAGTGTCTTGATATCCTAAACGTTCCGTGTCTGTGTACTCCTCATCTGGCTTGGACAGCTCTTTATCCGGATCCCGGTTAGTGAGTGCTCGGGTATCTGAATGAGCGCAGTCAAGACCGGGGAGAGAGGCGTGCACAGGGGCACAGACAAGTCGAAACTTGTGTGGCGAGTGGAATGTGGTGTTCAAAAATCGGTGTGTGTGCTGTTAGACAATTCCCAATGTGAAGGCACGGCAGGTATCCATTGAGTCTGTAAAGATTAGAATAACATCTGCGTGAGGAAGGTTTTTGGCAGCGTGGGAAATCGCCAGAGCGACGGCACACTCTTCACTTTCAGATATGTTCTTTGTAGGTACCCTGAGTGAGGCTATTACGTCGTGATCCTTGTTCACCACTGCTCCAACTGTAAAACTGTAGGAGTGGTATCTAGCGGCGTGGCACTATAAGAGAGTGTTTGGAGGAGACTGATTTATGAGGCGCGTGAGCTTTTTCACCTTTGCCCGCCGGCGCTCACGTTGCGCTCAGGAAGCATATTGCGTGGAAGCGGCGCGACTCTAATTCTTGCTCGGAAGTCTGTAGGTAACTGTTTCCCCGGTGTGCTGTATCC
Source organism: Rhipicephalus annulatus (assembly GCA_013436015.1). Taxonomy (NCBI): domain Eukaryota; kingdom Metazoa; phylum Arthropoda; class Arachnida; order Ixodida; family Ixodidae; genus Rhipicephalus; species Rhipicephalus annulatus. Next base: position 1,190,694 of record WOVY01010535.1, on the reverse strand, counting down.
ACATCGATTTTGAGGGTACCCTAGCCTGACGAGTATTCGCTCTCCCATTTGGGTGCTGCGGAGTCTTCGTAGCTAACTATAATGTTGTGCCTTGGTTAGTTCCCTCAGGTTGTTGTGTACACCCATTGGTGGGAGACGGTTGGTGGAAGCGTACGTAGGTAGTCCAAGCGCCGCCTCGATAGCTCTACGGAGGAGAATGTCCAGTCTTCTCTCTTGTAGCAGCGTTAGGGTTTGATAAGGCACGTGATAGGTGATGCGACTTATAATGCAGGCATTACCTCTACGTAGAATGTCCTGTTCCCGAAGTCTATGCCTTCGGTTGGTGATGCAGCGGATAATATGCGTGATTTGAAGAACTTGCTCGTATAGTATTTTTATGGTGTGCGTTGCCTTGTTATCAGCTTGTATATGAAGGCCAAGGACGCGGAACTTCTGTACGCAGGGAATTACTTGGTCCTCTAAGGTGACTGTGATTTGCGGGCTATTGTCGGGCTTTTGCTGGGGACGACGAATAAGTAGAAGTTCCGGCTTATTTGCAGAGCACGTTAGACCGCCTGCTCATGCGTATGCTTGAACTGTATTTACTGCTTCTTGGAGGGCATCTTGTATTTGTTAGCCTGAGCCTTTGGTCACCCATAAAGTGACGTCGTCCGCGTATGAAGCTTGGCGCAGACTTGGAATGGTGGCGAGTAGAGGCGGTAACATAGCCATGGCGATGTTGAAGAGTGTTGGGGATAACACCGATCCTTGTGGCGTGCCTTGTTATGACCGGCGTCAGCAGGCGCCATGCTGTCGCTGAGAAGCGTAGCCGGGCCGCGTTCCCAGGCCTGGAACTCCAGTTTTCTCGGAACCAGCGTCCAGAGATGACGGGGGAGCGGCGCTCTTTTAATCCTCAAACAAGTAGCCGACTCGCCGAATGTCTATGCTCGCCAGCTATTGTCCCTGCTAGCCGGCAGATGAGACGTCCTGTCGCCACGAAGCTGTAAGCCGTTCCGGAGGGGACAACAAAGATCGTATTCCTTTGAAGAAACGGCGACCGCCGCCACAAAGTGCCCGGCTAATTGAGCGGACCGTTTGGCGGACCGTTTGATGTCTGCTGTCCGAAGCTTGGGACCCCTCGACCAGCGACATACACGACGAGCAAGAGCCTCTCTGGCGCCACCTTTCAGTGCAGTGATCTTGACTCGAAATTGGATGTTCACGTGCGCCGTGCCTGCTCGTACCTTTCACCTGTTGTGTGTGTGTGATTGGTGTTCCCCGCAAGAAGGAGGAGCCCGACAGGGCTTATAAGGACGCCGCCGAGTGCGGGACGTCGCTCTGGACCAAGTAAAGGTTCAACCACCACGTTCGTAGTTTGTGATGGCTCTGAACTGTGTAGCGGTTCAACCACTACGTTCGTGGGTTGCGAACTCTTAACTTCATGCTGTAAATATTTGTAAATAGTGCCATAAACCTGTTTGTTTTTTCGTATCCCCATCTTGTAAGCGCTCGTTTCCTCAACCCGAAGCTACACCACGCTACCACAGCACCCCGGGATCACAACAACTGGTGATCAGCGGAGGGATTCCCAACAACTGGTTGGCAGCGGTGAGATACGACTCAGCACTCCGAGGGATCACCACAACTGGTGATCAACGGTCGGATTCGAAGCTACAAGTGACAACAACAGTCGGCCCAGGAGAAGCAGCTGGCTCGAGACATGGATCACGTATGGGTGAGTGCTTGGCTTTTCCTTTGAGTGAACCAGGTTCTAAAAGAGGGTTAAATTTTAGAACTGGTAGTTAACTTTGCCGAAAGACTCAGTTTCGCCGTTTCGGAAAGTTATTTTGGAAGTAGCGAGCACTCAGTACGATCATGGACTTACGGGAGCTGCAGATGTCAGACTTGTTGCTGTTGTGTGAGGAATTGGGGATCGATACAAAGGGTTTGGCACGAAAACCCATAATCATTCAAGCGATTAATGATTTGGGGGCTGATGATGAGGAACTAAGTGAAGAATGGGACCTCATCATCGAAAGAAAACTAAGAACAGCTCAGATGGAAGGAAAGAGTGAACACGAAAAACTAGGCCTCAAGAGAAAGTTTTTCGAACAAGACTATGAGTTGCGTATGAGAATGGGACCCCAGCAAGGAGTACTTCTCGAAAATAAGGCAGAGTTCGAGATGTCTAGGTACATGCAGCCATATGAGGTATCATGGGATATGGGCCTGTATCTTAGACTGTTTGAACGAAAGTGTAGTCTACTGAAGTGTGAGCGAGACACGTGGTCTCACAAGCTACTCACGGTTCTGCCCTGCGAGGCAGCGGATGTTGTTGCGCGACTCAGTGAGCAGCCCGCGAACAACTATGATGTTATTAAAGCAGAGCTAATCAGGAGATTTGTAAACTCTGTTAGCAAAAAGGAAGAAAGACTCAGACCGGAGTCTGAAAGCGAGGCGCGTCGCAAAGCGCCAGAAATTGAGGCGCGTCATGAAGCGCTAGAAACAGAAATCGCGCTAGAAGAAGGCCCGCGCATTCTCGAATGCATCAATGTAAATGATGTAGAGAACGAGGCCTTGGCCGGTCTCGAGGTGGAGACAGTATCAAAAGACGGTCCTTGCGAGGATGAGGTGTGTGCCAGCAGCCCTAATGGACTCAGTAAGAAGCTGGAAACCATCCTCATGCCTCGAGAGGACGTCTCGAGATCGTCACATGCAGATGGGGTTGGCACAGTGGCTAAACACAGTGAGAACGCAACGCTTCAGGAGTGCGGCGATGCCATCGGAGAGGGCCCAGTTAATGGTTTCATCAGCATTAACAAAGATAATTTGGCCCGGCAGTCCGTCGTGACACAGAGTACAGAATGTTTGAGCGTGGGGGAAAATGTAGCACAAGCTACAACGAGCTTCCCGACCCCTCAGTTACCGACGCGACATGACGATGGCATCGAGAGAAAGGGGGCAAGCAAACATCGCCGAAAACGAAAGAAGCGGAAGCAGACCGCACTGTGTAAGCCTAGGGCAGATCCCACTCCACCTCGAGAGAGACGAAGGGCTAGGCCGTTAAGCCGTTCCAGGAAACGTCCATGGTGGCGTTCCGAGAGGCACAAGCAGCGAGCCAGGTGTGGAGGGAGAAAGGGAGGTGCGTCACCCCAACGAAGCGCGCGGTTCAGCTCGACGACTTCGGAAAAGCGGCCTTGCCCGAAGGGTCAAAGTCGAAAGGGCAGAGTGGCTAAATGCCGCGCAGGGGTGAATACAAAGAGAAAATGGCACAGGCTCCCTCCGAACTACTCGCGTCCCTTTCGAATTCCTGAGGGGAACAGGCCGAAGCGGAAATTGAGGCGTGACAGCAAGACACAGCTTAGCGGTTGCACGTTTTGTAGCCTCCGGCGTGTTCGAAATCCGCCGGGACCGCGACCCCATCGTGTACGATTAAAGGAACCATGAGAAAAGGGGGAATGGTCAGTTCGAGTAACTTTTGCACAGGCGTGTCAAATATTGTTACTCAGTGTTGCATTGGAAATGCAGATTTGAGCCTTTTAATTTTGTAAGTAATGTAATGCGGTGTAAATGTTTGAAAAGGAAAACCGCCGAACTAAAGGCTGAAAATTGAAGTCCATTAATCAATTGTACGAATATACCGAGAAGGTAAAAACTAAAAAAATTGTTCTGTTTTTTTTGTGTTTCAAAGGTTTAGTTTAATGTCGTATGCCTTTACTGTCATGTGGATGTGGCGTGAATTGGCATTTAAGGAAGAAGATATTAACATAGACCAGATGATTTCGTAAAATGATTAAGTTTGGCGCGACACGGTAGAGTTGCCGTTGCGCGCATTGAGAATCTTGGTGCACGGTTTTGGCATAAAACCTGTGCAATTGCTTTTTAGGTATTTTTACCTAGGATTATTTTTGTGTTGTACACAGAGAATTACAACATAACGTAAGGATGAACAATTGGACAAATTGTTAAGGATTAAGCTTTTGCTTAGTAGTGTCATGTAGCTTGCAACGCTGTAGGAATGAGAGTAGTAATTAAAAAGCTCAGGAGAGCTCAGTGTCTTTTTTTTCTCTCAGAAGCGTTTGCATAAGCTGGTAACTTTAACCAAATGAACCTTTTAAAAAGCAATGTTTTGTTGGCTTTTTGGAGAACGATTGGTCAAGTGATCATATGAGTGAAACAGTAAGCTTTTTAGATTCTGAGCAAATTAAGAGTATTAGGTCACAGTGTAGGCCAAAGATTCAGAAAAGCTAGATAGTTTTATGTCTCAGTGGTAGACAATTATGGGCGGCCGTAAACAAAGACGGACGTTCGGACAAAATTAGCGCTCACTGAATCCGAGTTCCTGACTGATGCTCTCAGCAGGACAGGGCCGTGTAAGTAGTCAGCGACAAAAAGAAAGAGTCTGCCGTTATATGTCTCGACGACAGTGGCAACGAGTATGATGCGTTCTACTTGAGCCAGGGTTTGGGCTCTCGTGAGATAACGTACTGCGCTTCAGGAAAGGAGTGCGCCTGCATTGTGTAGAGCATTCATCAGTGGCAGTGTTATCTCAGGGGAGGGCTAAATTTAAAGTAGATACAGGCCATTGTCCCCTTGGCTGCAAACCATGACATCGAAGAACAGTCGCCTTGTGAGGCGGAGCTTGATTCTTCGAAAATATCATTTTGGCATTAGGAAAAGGGCAAATTGAATGGAAACGCTGGCGTGCTCCGTCGCTCTTTCTAAACCATTCTGGAGTGCTCTTGGTGTATCAAAATTGATATTTTAGTTTTTTTTGTCGTGCATCTTATTATGTAAATTTGTAAGGTAGCACGTCTGGTTTTTCAGCTCCAGTGAGTCCTGAGAGTTCTGAGAGTGAGCTTTTGTTAAAGCTAGTAATTAAAATTGGTTTGTCATCCCTCTTTTGGCTTGGTTTGTCCGAAGGGGGCCGAGTGCTTGCTTGTGCATGTGGTCCAGTTTCAGAAACGGTGTCGAAGATTCGGCCTTTACTCAGACCATGCCACAAGAGAAGGCGAGTTCTTGGGATTCGACTACGGACCCTTTCGTCGTCCCTGCGAGCAGCAGTGTTGACCGCTGCCCTCCGTGACTCATCTGGCGAGGGGGAAGCTGTTATGACCGGCGTCAGCAGGCGCCATGCTGTCGCTGAGAAGCGTAGCCGGGCCGCGTTCCCAGGCCTGGAACTCCAGTTTTCTCGGAACCAGCGTCCAGAGATGACGGGGGAGCGGCGCTCTTTTAATCCTCAAACAAGTAGCCGACTCGCCGATTGTCTATGCTCGCCAGCTATTGTCCCTGCTAGCCGGCAGATGAGACGTCCTGTCGCCACGAAGCTGTAAGCCGTTCCGGAGGGGACAACAAAGATCGTATTCCTTTGAAGAAACGGCGACCGCCGCCACAAAGTGCCCGGCTAATTGAGCGGACCGTTTGGCGGACCGTTTGATGTCTGCTGTCCGAAGCTTGGGACCCCTCGACCAGCGACATACACGACGAGCAAGAGCCTCTCTGGCGCCACCTTTCAGTGCAGTGATCTTGACTCGAAATTGGATGTTCACGTGCGCCGTGCCTGCTCGTACCTTTCACCTGTTGTGTGTGTGTGATTGGTGTTCCCCGCAAGAAGGAGGAGCCCGACAGGGCTTATAAGGACGCCGCCGAGTGCGGGACGTCGCTCTGGACCAAGTAAAGGTTCAACCACCACGTTCGTAGTTTGTGATGGCTCTGAACTGTGTAGCGGTTCAACCACTACGTTCGTGGGTTGCGAACTCTTAACTTCATGCTGTAAATATTTGTAAATAGTGCCATAAACCTGTTTGTTTTTTCGTATCCCCATCTTGTAAGCGCTCGTTTCCTCAACCCGAAGCTACACCACGCTACCACAGCACCCCGGGATCACAACAACTGGTGATCAGCGGAGGGATTCCCAACAGCCTTTACCCGCGAGCTTAACGATGTCACTGCGAGCGAGCCTAATCCTTTGATTGCCGTCGGGTTTTTAGGAATGTTTTCACGTAGTCGTAAACTCGTCGTGCGCAGCGTATTGACGCGAGATTTTCTAGTATTAGGTCATGCGAAACGTTGTCAAATGCACCGCGAATGTCCAAGACAAGCAGAGCTCTAGTTTGAATAGAACTGAGCCTGTCCATTACTTCCTCTTTCAGTTGGAGAAGTACGTCTTGCGTGGAAAGATGGGCCCGGTACCTAAACAGTGTACCCAAACAGTGTGGAAAAAAATCCCTGGGCCACACGATATGGTTGCAGTCTTTGGAGGACGACATGCTCCATCAATTTACCGAGGCAAGACGTCAACGAGATTGGTCGCAGGTTTCCAAGCTCTAAATCTTTGCCGAACTTCATAATTAGTGTTATTTCGGCATGTCTCTATTACTGGGGTAACGTTCCGGATTTTCAGTGAGTGTTGTAAAAAATCTCTGAGCTGTTCTAGATCTTCGTCGTTGAAATTTCGTAGGAGAGAGTATTGGTTGTTGTCTTTCCCTAGCACTGTGTGGCGCTTGATATTCAGAAGGACAGCTCAAACTTCGTGCACAGTCATATGAGCATCCAGCGGTGCTGACTTTGTTAATGGGCAGTTTTTTTATTATTTTGGCTGAGGGCCTGCAACGATGTGCTGTGTGCGATGTAAGATGCTGTTGTCCTCCTCATCATGCTTGTAAAAAAGTTTTTGGATGGTACTGCTCGTGTAGGACTTGGTACTTTTCGGGTCAACAAGGGCTCTTAGTATAGCCCACGTGCACGCAATGCTTAGTGTTCCATTAAGTGACTTACAGAAGTTGTGTAAATTGTTCCTCGTGAGCTCTGTGGCGTACTGTTCGGCTTGCAAAGTGAGTTGAGCAATGCGAAGTTGAAGCTTGCGATTGTGTCTCTGCCTACGCCAGCGTTTTGTGAGGCTTCTGCGGGATTCCCACAAGTGTAGAAGGTGCCTGTCGACATCTGGATTGGAGGTTGTAGTACTTATCCTCTTGGTTGCTTTATCAAGGTCAGCTTGCAGGCACTGTAGCCATTCATTTAAATGTCTCCCATTGTTGTCAGTCTGAGCGCTTTGTTTTCTAAATGTATCCCAATAAGTGAGTTGAACCTTCCGTTCTGGTGCACGGGGGTTGGTGATGTTCAGTGTAGTGAAAATGATGCAATGATCTCTACCTAATTTTTCATGTAGATTTGACAAGATATAATTGCTTAGTTCCCTTTCAAATGGTAGGTCAGGGCGCATATCTCTAGTAGCGCTCGTTCCCATTCTGGTTGGCTCTTGTGGATCTGTGAGCAGTGTAAATCTGTGATTGCAGATGAGGCGTTCTAGTTCGATACCTTTACGCGTGGCTGATAGGTATCCCTATGACGTGTGCGGGGCTTTAAAATCACCAACCACTACAACCTGTTTGCCTAGCTTGCACGTTTCCGCTATAAGGTACCCGAAGTCGTCTCTCCTAGACTTAGGGGAGCTGTAGATGTTTAATATAAACAAGCTCTGCTGACTGCGTTTCTGAGGAATACTTTGAACAAGCACATGTAGAATGGATGACGTCAGTGTGTGTTCTATAGTCGTCAAGTGTTTGTATACGAGTATTGAGACAAGTGATGGTGTTTCTTGATCTGTGTATGTATGGAAGCCCAAGAGGGTAGGCGTGCAGTGTGTCTCCTGCAGAGCCACGATATCCGGAGGGTGCGCAAAAGTGGCAGTGTACTGTTGCAGGGACCTCCTCTTTTGTCGAAACCTCCATGCGTTTGCACTGTCACATGGTGAAGGTCGGACTAGGAGAACCCATCTTGCTCTTTTTGGGCTATGTCCTGAGTTAGGAGTGATGGGCGGATGTAAGGATGGGGTAGTTCGGTTAGACTTTTGGGGTTTGTAGCTAGAGTATTGAGCCCTGTACTAAATGACGCGAAGCTTTCTTGTATGTGCTGCTTTAGCTATGTTACAAGTGCTTGGGTAAGGGCCTTTAACATATCCCTAATTTCTGCACGGAAATCATTTTTTGCCTGAGAGATCATGCTGGTTACTTCAGCCTTAAGCGAGTTTCTCCATTTTGATAGGGCATCTTGCAGCTCTTGTTTAGTGCAGTTATGTGAGTTAGATGTGAGAGGTACGTTGGGGTGGTTGTGTGATGGGGACGGAAGGGAAGAATTAGGTAAAGAAGGTATCAGGCTGGAAGGCGCCGCTGCCCAACTCACCTTAGCCGGAGGCGTCTCTCCAGCGGGTGCTGGCTTCTCGGCTGGTAGTGATTCTGGTCTCTCCGCTCTCGCGGCTCTGTTCTTTTGGGGAATAAGTGCTAGGGTGGTGGTGCTGGTTTTGGATGCGATTCCTGGCGTGTTGTTTAAGGATACCAAGGCCCTGTCCTGAGACTTCCTTCTGCTTTTGGATTGGCTGCGCCTCGTTCTGGACCTGAGCCGGTGTCCCTTGAGTGGTGATATAGGTGGTGGTGCTAACGCGTTCGCCTCCAGTGCTTTCTTGACGTAACCCTTGTTTGGAGGTTTCTGTTCTCTCGCAGGACATTTCGGGTACATAGCTGGGTGGTCACTTGCAGTAGAAACATTGAGTTGTACAGCTGTGCTCCAGCGCTTGTCTCAACTCCACATGCTTGGCATCGGCGGTTTGTAGGGGTTTGACATACGTCAGCCCGATGTCCACGTGCAAGGCAGATCGTGCAAACTTGTTTGCGAGGTCAGTGAATGTAGCATAGGTATTCCGCGCGGTAGTAGTAAACATAACGTGAAACTTGAAGGCCTGCAAAAGTTATCAACGCCGTGTTTGCGGATTCCATCATTCAGGCGTGCAAGACTTCGGTGTCGGGTGCGTAGATGTTGTCGAGGAGTTCGGTGGGTGAAGTATTCTCCTCGCGGCCGATGATTACTCCCTTACAAGAATTGTCAGTAGCGGCTACATGAGCTTGCATTTCATATCTGTGCGATCCTAGATTTAGTGTAGTGACGGCTTGCAACTTTGTAGCAATTGTTTCGTCTGGTGCGCTTGCGATGGCTATATTGCGTTCCGCGTGGATGCGAAAAAAAAGCTTGTAGACTTTTTCTCCTGGCAGCCCAGCAGTCATGCAGATGGCGCGTGCCAACACGTGATTTGCCCATTCACTGAGGCGAAGGCCTCCTCGTGGTCGGAAGATTATCTTGAAGTCATCCACGGGTTGGGGTGGCGGCCGCGGGGTCACTTGATTTTAGGCAGTCAAGGGCTTGGGTGCAGAACTTATGGCGGTCTTTGGCTTGCGTCGGCGGGTAGCAGTGAACCAAGAACCATTGTCCGGATACACTGGATATTCGTTGGTGTCTGCAGCATCCATTGCTGTTTATTCGATGGTAGAAACCGGTGAAGCCATGCCTAAGCAGTGTAGATCAGGCAAACACCAATTGTCACTGCAACATGCTCGGCGTTCGCACGAACGTGGCCAAGCGCCGAAAGTTGAAGTGGCGTCGGTGCGGTGTCATGGAGACGCCGATGCATTGGCCATGCCTGGAGACAAAAGAGTTGTTGAGAAGATCAGTTTCACGTTTCAAAACACTTTAAACAGTCTTGGCTGTGAAATTCCTCACCGGAAAGTGCGAAGTAGGTCTGTCCAACGAGAGCGCCGTGGACAAGAACCCATGGAAGCGACAAAGGATTGGGGGAGCGATGGAAAAACACGTCCGTTCAGTTCCACGGTCGAATGAAGAGTCCCCATTCGAAGAAAAACTTTTCGACGATATGGCTCAAATATGGTGACGCAAACAGAAAACGCTGGCACACAAGCACACCGGAGCCGCCGTCCAGCAACAAGCGGCATCTCGCTTTGCGCCTGCTACACACGGGGACGCAGCTAGCACGGTCTTGAAGAAAGAAACCTGCAAACGCTAATGGCGTCCAAAGCAGACGCCACACATCGGGCGTGGTGAACTCATCGTGGTTCTCAAGCCACGCAAAACGCTGGATCTGAAGGCGACCTTCGTTCCAGGCCAAACCGGTGCTGCTGTACGGAACCTGATACGTGACTGTGGGGAGGTGGAACTCACCGTCTGGCCCATATGGGATTATAATTTAATTGTGTGTGGACTGAACTGAGTGCCCGCCGCCGAGAGGCACCTCCAGAACATCATGCTGGCAGTCGGGACCCGCTTACACCCGTTCCGTGGTCACGCTAAAGTATGGGGTGACATCTGCAAGCGTGTCATCAACATTGATCCCAACGATACATCAGGCTCTCTCAAGCAAATGCTGAGGTGGAAGCGCGGCTACATCCTTTGTGTGAGAAAATTGGGCGAAACTGACATGGCACGTCACCTTTGAAGGCAAGAGGGTGCCCCATTATGTCCACTGCAGCAATCAGTACATTCCTGTGAGACTTTATCACAAGAAGATTCTCGCCTGACACCGATGTGGTTCGGTGGGGTACTAGGCTGATATATGCCCGATGCCGCAGACAAGACGCTGTTACCGCTGTGGCTCTCAAGTGGTCACCACTTCCGAGGGCGCTGCTGAACAGAGTGCACAACTTGTTGCCTCATCTGTGGAGGCAGCCATCTAACCGATGCTGCTGAGTGTAGAGACAAGTACCGGAAGCCGATCAAGCCGAGATTGTCACTGAGCAACACGAAGCGGAAGTCAGCTCCCAAAGAAGCTCCGTCCTCCACAGTGAACACAAGGAAACCTTCTTCTGCGCCGGGAAAACCTGGGCAAGTCAAGACGACTAACAAGGCTAAGACCAAGACGAAAGCGCTAAACTTTAACTCTGGGGACTTCCCATCTCTGGCAATAACCCAAACAAAGGTTAGCGGTTGGGTTGAGGTTGCCTCCGGTCCTCTATTTCCTCCTCTACTAAAGTCGCCCTACAGCGGCAAAATGCTGAACTCAGGCGCCACACTGAAATTTCGGCAAAGAAAATTCAGGAGCTAGAGGCAAAATTGGCCAGGCTTAGAGAGCCTCAGGCACATGCTGGTCATTCGGAGCCTATGCAGCAAACTGAGCCGGCGGACCTGGATGATAGGGCCTCGGTTGCGTCAGGGCTGTCTAGCGCCTCGCAGTCCACGGGCAGCCCACCAATCGGGCGTGTGCCCGTTATGGAGCACCGCTTAGAACATTTAGAACGCTCGATAGCGGACATGCCAGACAAAACTTTTGAAGGCGTCAGGGCTTCCTTCAGGGAGCTATGGCCCCATTTATCAGATTTAGCGCACCACGACCAGGACACAAAAATAGAGACGCACACACACACTCAGCGCGAACTTGCAACTATTGTTTTATTTGGGAAAACACATGCTATTTATCAGTAACAGTGGACCGATAAAACCTGCAACATATCATGTTAAGCTGTAGGACGCCTTATGCACGCGTCATCATCGATCGCGACATTCTGAACTCGCTAACGTCAAAGTGAAGAGTCCAGATACTTCTTTTTTTCAGCTTGCAAAGCTATCGAAGCCACACTGACACATTTATCTTTTATTTTGTCAATTTCAAAGGCTTAATTGTTTTCACGTGTAGTTCTGTCACGGGCCCTAAAAAGAATACGGGTGTTTCGAAACACAGGGACACAACCACACTTCTGACAGTGAAGGGCCAAATGAGGAGATATAGCTTTTTCTACATTGTATTTGTGTTCCCTAATCTTTCGATCACACAACTTCCAGATTGGCCAATGTACACCGGATCACCAGTCAAAGGAGTGCCATAGACAACACCACGACAACAATTCACAAATTTTCCCGGTGCTCTATCTTACAATACCGTTTCCCTCAGCAGTCTGCGTTAACCTTTTTGTACATTCCTAGTAACCATTCGGGAGCAGAAAAAACTACATCCGCACCAGCCTTTCTCGCTATACGTCGCTAGTTATGCAAAATTGCGTGCATGTAGGGTACTACAGCAACCTTGGCTTCCTTGGTGACGGCTTCCTGGTCTCTGACGTTTGCCCTTCCTTCCCTGTCTATACTTTTCGCGACGGCAGTTAACAGGCGCATGAGATAACCAGAATCCAATAAACGTTTAGCTCGAGCTCAAAAGCTTGTATCAAGCTTGTAGCAGCACGACTTCTTCAGTGAATTTTGAAATCATAAATTTATCACCGTACACTTTATCAATTTTGAGTGAGCGGACGTGAACGGAAGAACCGATTTAATTCCTCGTGGCTAATAGCTCCGGCATACTCGTGCTGGCACAAAAACACAGCCGGAGGTCAAGGAATCTTATGAAATCGTTATTTGGTACTTCCTGCGTCAGCACCAGGGGAGATAAGACTGCCAAGAACATGGTCAGAGCTTCTGTCACGACCACGTCAAAATTGTTACGATCATTATTGGCAACGATGAGATAGACGTCCACAAATCAAAAATTACCAATCACATCAGTGTGCTTCACGCGCTCTTCAAGGACCTTATTAGGTTTTGAAACAGGTCGCTTAAGTACGGGGCTATGCAGAAACCTATACTTATCCCGTTCTTTTGTTTCACAGTATTCCCATTCCACGTCGCATAGACCGAGTTAAGATAAAAATCATCATCATCATCATCAGCAGCAGCAGCCTGACTACGTCCACTGCAGGACAAAGGCCTCTCCCATGTTCCGCCAGTTAACCCGGTCATGTGCTTGCTGCTGCCATTTTATACCCGCAAACTTCTTCATCTCATCTGCCCACCTAACCTTCTGTCTCCCCCTAAGCCGCTTCCCTTCTCTGGGAATCTAGTTAGTTACCCTTAATTACCAGCGGTTATCCTGTCTACGCGCTACATGCCCGGCCCATGTCCATTTCCTCCTCTTTATTTCAACTATGATATCCTTAACCCCCGTTTGTCCCCTAATCCACTCTGCTCTCTTCTTGTCTTTTAAGGTTACACCTACCATTTTTCTTTCCATTGCTCGCTGCGTCGTCCTCAATTTAAGCTGAACCCTCTTTGTAAGTCTCCAGGTTTCTGCTCCGTAGCTAAGTACCGGCAAAATACAGCTGTTATATACCTTCCTCTTGAGGGATAGTGGCAATTCACCTGTCATAATATGAGATTGCTTGCCGAATGTGCTCCACCCCATTCTTATTCTTCTAGTTACTTCAATCTCGTGATTAGGCTCTGTGGTTATTACCTGCCCTAAGTGGACATAGTCTTTTACAACTTCAAGTGCACTATTACCTATCTCGAAGCGCTGCTCCTTTGCGAGGTTGTTGTACATTACTTTCGTTTTCTGCAGATTATTTTAAGACCCACTTTTCTGCTCTCCTTGTCTAACTCCGTAATCATGAGTTGCAATTCGTCCCCTGAGTTACTCAGCAATGCAATGTCATCGGCGAAGCGCAGGTTACTAAGGTACTCTCCATTAACTCTTATCCCTAACTGTTCCCATTGTAGGCTTCTGAAAACCTCCTGTAAGCACGCGGTAAATAGCATTGGGCAGATTGTGTCCCCCTGCCTTACACCCTTCTTGATTGGTATTCTGTTGCTTACTTTATGAAGCACTACGGTAGCAGTTGATCCCCTGTGTATTTCTTCCAGAATGTTTATATATACTTCATTTACGCCCTGATTCCGCAGTGTCTGCATGACGGCTGATATTTCTACTGAATCAAACGCCTTCTCGTAATCTATGAAGGCTATGTATAGTGGTTGGTTATACTCTGAGCATTTCTGTATTATCTGATTGATAGTATGAGTGTGGTGAATTGTTGAGTAGCCTGTTCGAAATCCTGCTTGTTCCTTTGGTTGATTGAATTCAAACGTTTTCTTTACTCTGTTAGCAATCACCTTTGTAAATAGCTTGTATACTACAGAGAGCAAGCTGATCGGCCTGTAATTATTCAAGTCCTTGTCATCTCCTTTCTTATGTATTAAGATGATGTTAGCGTTCTTCCAAGACTCTGGTACCCTTCCCTCAGGAGACACCTCGTAAACAGGGTGGCTAGTTTTTCTAAAACAATCTTTCCTCCATCTTTCAGCAGATCTGATGTTACCTGATTCTCACCAGCAGCTTTGCCTCTTTGCATGCTCTCCAAAGCTTTTCTGACTTCTTCTATCATTACTGGTGGGGTGTCATCTGGGTTACTGCTAGTTCTTATAGTATTAAGGTCGTGGTTGTCTCGGCTACTGTACAGATCTCTGTAAAACTCCTCCGCTATTTTAACTATCCTATCCTTATTGGTAGTTATTTTGCCTTCTTTGTCTCTTAGTGCATACATCCGACATTTGCCTATCCCAAGTTTCCTCTTCACTGCTTTGACGCTTCCTCCGTTTTTCAGAGCGTGTTCAATTCTCTCCATGTTATACCTTCTTATATCGCATACTTTACGTCTATTAATCAGCTTCGAAAGCTCTGCCAGTTCTATTTTGTCTGTTGTACTTGACACTTTCATGATTTGACGCTTCTTAATTAGGTTCTTCGTTTCCTGGGAAAGCTTGCCAGTGTCCTGTCTAACTACCCTGCCTCCAACTTCCAATGCACACTCCGTAATGATACTCGTCAGATTATCATTCATTGTATCTACGCTAAGGTTGGTTTCCTCACTAAGAGCCGAGTAACTGTTCTGCAGCGACACTCTGAATTTCTGTACTTTCCCTCTCAGTGCTAGCTCATTGATTGGCTTCTTGCGTATAAGTTTCTGTCGTTCCTTCTTCAAGTCTAGGTGAATTCGAGACCGTACCATTCTATGGTCACTGCATCGTACCTTGCCAACCACTTCCACATTCTGCACGATTCCTGGGTGCGCAGTCATTATAAAGTCTGTTTCGTTCTTATTTTTGCCATTAGGGCTCCTCCAATTCCACTTGCCGTTTTCTCGTTTTCGGTAGAAGGTATTCAAAATCCGCAAATTATTGTGCTCTGCGAATTCTACTACTAGCTCTCCTCTGGCGTTTTTAGTGTCGATGCCATAATCTCCTACTGCCTGGTCTCCAGCCTGCTTCTTTCCTACCTTTGCGTTAAAGTCGCCCATCACTATAGTATACTGTGTTTTAGCTTACTCATTGCCGATTCTACGTCTTCATAGAAGCTTTCAACTGAAGCGTCATCATGGCTGGATGTAGGCGCGTAAGCCTGTACTACCTTCATCTTGTATCTTTTATTCAGTTTAATTACAATACCTACCACCCTTTCATTAATGCTATAGTATTACTCTATGTCGCCAGCTATGTTTCTGTGAATTAGGAACCCCACTCCCAGTTCTCTTCTGTCTGCCCAGCCCCGATAGCAAAGGACGTGCCCATTCTGTAGCACAGTTTAGGCCTCATTTGTCCTCCTAACCTCACTGAGCCCTATTATATCCCATTTCACACCCTCTAGCTCCTCGAATAGTACAGCTAGACTTCCCTCACTAGATAAGGTTCTAGCGTTACACGTTGCCAAGTTCAGGTTCCAATGGCGGCCTGTAGTCCAGAGATTCTTAGCACCCTCTGCTGCGTTGCAGAGCTGACCGCCGCCATGGTCAGTTGCTTCGCAGCTGCTGGGGACTGAGGGCCGTGAGTTATATGACGTATGCATGTGGGAGGTAGTGGCCAGATACTGCACCAGGGTGGCCAATCCTTCTCTGGTGAGGGAGTGCGTTCCCGGCGGTGGTTACCGGGGAGGCCGCACCCCAGGCCTCTTAATGAAGTTCCATCAACACGCGGATTTTTTTTTCCGGTTGTGAACTGCGCGGCACCGGGATTTGAACCACGGACCTCTTGCATGCGAGGCGGATGCTCTAACCACTACGCCATCGCCGCACCTTTTCACGATATGTAATGCCATCTAGCGTCTGCGACAGCAATCAATATAAATAGCTCAGGTTATCCCGAAAAAGGGGCGCTTAACAAATGCAACCAGATTACATTGGGGAATCATATGTAGGAAAAAAGATAAATTAGGTCTTGACGCAATACAGACAAAGCTTGCAAGAGACAAGGATTGCTCCCCTGTGCGTGTCTCCTATAAAAACGTTCAACTGTAATAGCTTTTTAGGTGAAGCCCACTCTCTTGAAACAAAGCAATAAGCACGCATGACATATGCGACACTGTCACCTCGGAGAAACACAGATAGCGAATCTGCGTGCTTCCTGAACAGTGCTTGGTTGACTGGAATGCTGCAACTTGCCCCACAACAAAAATATAGACTTGCATCTTGTCTCATAACTTCAGACTGTCCTGACTAGAGGCTGCTAATAGTTTAGTGGCCTTGGCACTTATTGGCATAGTCAAGTTTGTTGTTAGACATTGCAGACATGCAAAAAGTAAGCTTCATATGCCTATCTTGAAACATAGGTTGTTCCTGATTTTGGCTATTATAAATTTTGACCACAGTATATTGGACGTAGTCTGTTAATTACATTAATAACATACAGTAAAACCTCCTTAATACGTACCCAGTTATTTCGAAATACTGCTTAATTTAAACAATTTCTGCGGTCCCGTATTTCGCAATGTCAGTTTGAGTGGACAATTTGAAGTGGTGGCCGGCACCAGACCGGTTAATTCGAAAACTTTGGATGCAATGTGCCAATTTCAGATCCTGATTTCGCCGCAAATTCGCCGAAACGACGGCTCTTAATAACTACAAGGCAATGCAACGTAGCGATACTAATGATTTGTAGCTGAAGCACCCCATCGTCGCTACTTCCAGTGAAAAAAAAAGGAGAAAAAGATCTCGTGGTCAACCGAAACGTGTGCTTGCGGAAAACTGGACGTGCTTCACTGCAACACAGCGTCGACGCGCGGGCAGCATATCTCCTGTTTCTAGGAATGTCAGCGGGTCGTGGTGCAATCACTCTTTCTGGGATCGTAAAAAAAATTAAACAAGGACAGTTTGGCGGAATTCGCGATGTATGCGAACCTCCAATTGCCGGTTGCTCCAGCAATTCGCACCTTTGCACTGCTGGCAGAGTTCATGCCAGCAACAGCTATTTTGAAAACTGAGTTTGAAAGTTTAAAAGATCATTTTTTCCAGCCAAACACATCGGGAGTTTTGTTATACCGGTCATTATTAAATTCCTAATTTTACGAGAATGTGCGAATGGTCGCATCATGACGTGCTGACAGTGAGGTGCAGGCAACATGCTGCCCGCGCGCCACTACTGTGCTGCAGTGAAAATGTCTTGTTTTCCGCAGGTACACATTTCAATTAATCAAAACAGCGTTTTTTTTTGTGGCAGCAGTGAGGCCCACCGTTTCCTTGTGTTTGCGGCAAAATAAAGACGAGGTGTTGCTGGAAAACATAACCCTTGGAGCCGCAACCTAACTGGCACAGCAAACAATGAGCACTGCTTACTTTGAACAGTTCTAAGCTCCTTGCATCTCACTTTTTGAATGTTCTGCTAATACAAAGACCAGCTTAATTCAAAGATTTCTCGCAGCGCCAGTGAATTTGAATTACCCAGGTTTTACTGTACGTAAATAAAACCAAGATTAATATACAATCACTCACATCATAAAGTTTGCTGTACGCAGGTCTGTTGTAACGGCTCACTAATTGATGCGGTAGCCTGAAAAGCTTCAATTGTAACAAAAATAAGCATTTTTGGCTTTTGTAATTGAGATACTGTTCGCTCGATCACCCAGTAAGAGAATAAAACGCTGCATCTTCTTCTCAATAATAGGACTAAGAGTTAAACAGGTAGTCTCACCTCTAGAAATAAAGGAGCTCTAAAAACTGCTCACTCGACACACTGGCAGAATTCTGAAATTGAACCACTTCTACGCTGTCCATACCTCCTGATATACCCAATAACAACTCGGCCTGAGGAAGGGTGTATTAAAAATATTTTACATCGATTGAAAATGCTAGAAGATTCTTGTTTTCTTTGCCTGCGAAAAAATCTAGCACTTGTTCCAACGTTTTCACCAAACATGGGTCGTCAAGAGATATCAACTTTGAATTAGTTTGTAGGAAGGGTGCAATGCACTTTCGCCAGGATTCATTCAACGAGATGATCACTCTGAAAGAGCAGTCAACTTTATGCGTTATCACCGTGAAAAATATATCAAGATCCACTTTTCTTGTCTTCTCGATTGACTTAACCAGGCCTTGATTATTAAAGCGTTTGCATAGATTTTTCGCGGCAGTTCGCACTTTTTCTAACAATAAATTATTATGTGTAAAAAATACAAAGTCAATGGTCTTCGACGCCTTCGCCCGATACAACGATTTATGCATCACCGCCAAACCACCGTCTTTATCGGCCGGTAGCAGTGCGAGTAAGTTTTCCTTCAGTGCCTAATGGTAACCTCAATGGCAAATCTGCCACCCGAAAGATGGACACGCAGGAGTACGTCGACACTTTCAGATACACACCTGTAAACGTCACCTTCAGGTACTTGGTTGGAGACATTCCGAACCATCCCTAGCAGTTCCAGGCTGGGTTTACGCGGCTCTACGGCAAACTTTCGTGCACACTTGAATACCTGTTGCACTTTGTCGGGCAACTTCACACAACGGATAACATACAAAGGATTCGGTGGTGCTGAAGGCTTCTTTCGTACTTGCAACCTCGGCCCCGGAAGAATTTGCCGCCAGAGGAATTCTGTTGTGCGGTCAGCTAGTTGCGAGTATTCGCGCCAATTGTTGAAGCTTCAGCGTGGTCCTAGAATGAGCCGTAGATGATTTCTGTACATGCGAGTCTGCCTCTGCCACTCGGATTGCACAATTTGGCAAATACGAACACCATGGTTGCAGGAAGGCAAACAGTATCCGAACAGTGACAATACTTCTGGGGGTAGCACTCTGAGCTCTTCAGATTGTGGTGACAAGGCATTTGCCTACGTAAGAGACCTCCTCTCCAAGCGTCAGGCCTTGCTTTAAATTGAGGATGATGTATACACTATGTACCCACTGTGCCCATACACTATGGGCCCAGTGGGTACTCCTCAAGAAGTGGTTTTGTCACCACTCCTCTTTCACATTGCTATGATGCAGCTTTCACATCATTTAGCCCGGGTGGAAGGAACTCATCACGCACTCTACACGGATCATATAACAATTTGGACTACAGATTGTAGCTTTGGAGAAATGGCAGACCACCTCCAGCGGGCTGCCTCTGTAGTCGATAGCTATGCTTTCGGCTGTGGTCTCCAATGCGCTCCTGGAAAATCAGAGCTTCTGCGTGTTAGAGCCCACTCCAAAGACGACACGAGCTTACATATACTTTGATGGGAGCTCCTCTCAGAGAAATCGAGAAGATACGGATCCTGAGCCTTTTCATTCATAACAGAGTCAGATTAGACTCTACAATTACCAAGCTGAAATGCATAGGCGAACAGGTCAGACGTATGATCCACTATGTTTCCAACAAACGCGGCGGGTTGAGAGGCAGGGATATGCTTCGCTCTACGAAGCAACACGAATAGCGCATCGACGCCATCTTGAAGAAGGCTACAAAACGAGCTTTAGACTCACCGGTAACCACCTATAATTCCAAGATGTCGGCACCGGGGGTGCTAAACTCTTATCAGGAATTGAAATAGGTGCACCTCGTCAACATTTATACGTGACTTTCGCAGATGGTACCTGCGCGCCGCTTGTTAGGCCACCTGCACTTACAACATGACTGCATTCTAGAGGAGACAGGCAGGCTTCCTGAGCTGTGGTGCCACAAGCTCTGGCTTTCTCTCTTCCCTGGAAATATGCACTCGCAGACACACGAAGGCAGACGAGGGGCACGCACTGTGGCCCTCGAACACCAATATGGATCTAAGCCAGGTGTATACTACGTTGACGTGGCAGAGCCGTCGCCCGCTGGATTCTACACGGCCGCCGTAGCTCAAAAAAACAAACAAACGCCCTAACGGGCTCTCCCATCAGGCCCCAACTCCACACGCGCAGAAGAGGTAGCAATAGCACCTGCCGCCTCGAACATGTACTCTAGGATTATCATCAGAGATTGATTGAAATGTGGGGTTTAACGTCCCAAGACCACTTATTATTATGAGAGACGCCGTAGTGGAGGGCACCGGAAATTTCGACCACCTGGGGTTCCTTAACGTGCACCCAAATATGAGCACACGGGCCTACAACATTTCCACCTCCATTGGAAATGCAGCTGCCGCAGCCGGAATTCGAACCCGCGACCTGCGGGTCAGCAGCCGAGTACCTTAGCCACTAGACCACCGCGGCGGGGCTAACATTAGAGATTCACGCCGAGCCTGTGAAAATTATTTGCTAGGCGAGGTATCACCTTTAGCCTACAATATTCTAAAGGGAGCCGTCAGAGATTTAGACCCCTTACCAAGACGCATTGTTTGTTCTCCGAGCCACCAGCGTCTTAGAGGTAACAAGGCTGCGGATGCGGCCGCCCGCGCGCTTAACCACCGGGCACCTCACCCAGGCTTCTCCGGCTCAGAGACTAGCCAACAGCTTTTACGATTTAGAAAAATTCCGATGAACTATTGCGAAAGACATCAGCTTTTCCAGGTGCCTGCTAAGGGCCTGAGTAAGGCCGATGAATGAACCCTAAGGCGCCTGCATACCAAAACCTTTTTGTGGCCTGGAATAGTAAAGCATTTTGATCCGAAAGTCGATGGGCGGCGCCCTCACTGGGAGAAGTCTCCGATAACTTTCACATGGTGTCAGGATGTCAACGGCATCCTTCCCTTCCACCTAACCCTTCCCAAACTAGAGAGGCATGGGAAGCAG
Source organism: Rhipicephalus annulatus (assembly GCA_013436015.1). Classification (NCBI taxonomy): domain Eukaryota; kingdom Metazoa; phylum Arthropoda; class Arachnida; order Ixodida; family Ixodidae; genus Rhipicephalus; species Rhipicephalus annulatus. The sequence continues at coordinate 1,170,145 of WOVY01010535.1, read as the reverse complement.
CCCTACTCACTTGCTGGGGGCTGGAGGCTCGAAGAACTCCATAGTGAAACGGGCGTGGGTAGCGGCTTTGTCCAGCGGTGTCCCGGAATAAGGACTCCCCCTGTGTAAACGGTCCTTATGGACCTGCAAACTCTCTATGAATAATTGTTTTTCACTCAATCACACACACGCAAGCGCGTGCACACTCTCCCGCACGCTCACGCACGGAAAACACGTACACACACACTTACGTACCGAAGAGCACACAAACATCCGCGCGCGCTCACGCACAAACACACACAAGCGCTCACACAGACAGACTAGCGTGCTCACATACACACGTGCGCACACACTCACGCACGGAAGAGCACACAAACACGCGCGCGCATGCACGCACGCGCAGAAGCACACACACACACAAACGCACAACTTCCTCCGCAATCGTTAGCGAGAAGCTCTCACTTCTCTGCAAAAACCTACACTTTACCGCAAGGAAGGCCGAAGTACAAACACCATTTTTCTTGCATCTACTTCGAATTTTCCCTAACAGCCAAAGCAGCGTTTCTGCTCACACAAAAACACCAACAACATAATTTCTGTGAAACAAACTCTTTAACGATTGCACTCTTTAAATCGACAAGCTTCACCTAAGCGAAAAAAAGTACTTTGGTATTGGGGTGACCGATTTCTAGGGCACTTCTATTCGCAGGCGACTCGCGTCGCCCACCATTTTCAGGTTCATATTCGTCTATATGTGGCTTCCGCTTTTGTAAGAATGTCTCGTTCGCATTACTTCCGTACTTTGGAGGCTTAAAAATGCTAATTGTCATGCCCACAACAAAATTTCGGCGATCACCGTGCAGGTGAAAACAACTGAAGTGTTACCTGCAGTGCTGAGGTTGAGTTTTTCAGCAAAGTGATTGTGTGAAGACAGAGCTGGGGCGCTATGCAGGTGACTAAGGTTGCACGATGGGCTTTTTGGTTGTCCATAGCATGGATTTTCGTAGCTCTGTATGTGTTATGTGTCGACATCTCTGTCCCGTCCTGAATGCGCTACTTCTCAGATGCTACGCAGGATCGGCCAAGTTTGGAGGAACTCGAGATATTCCTGAGTTTTCCGCCCTATTATAACGAGTCAACAATCCGAAAAAGTCAAATCCACCCCTCAGCGCGCTGCAATTCATTGTTTACGATGAAAGCAGTCATCGCGTTACGGATGGTCGACTAAGTTGGGCAGTGTTTTCAAACCAGAGGCATCTTGTTTCAATTGTTTGTCGCTCCACTGAGTGCAGAAGTACACCTATGCAAAGTACTGTCAAAAACTTTTCGTGAAAATATTTTTAGAGGCACGGTGATTGTTATATAATTTGAAGCTTTTATTGTCTGCAGTAAGTCAGTTTTAGAATAATCAGCATGTAGGCCTCTCTTGCCAGTACCAGCCGAGCCTCTTAAAACATCGCGACCGCAGCTAAACCCGAGGCCGCGTGTTAGTCATCATGGTCAGCGTGTACATTTTTGCATGCGCACTGCTCGATCAGTGCGCATCGTTTTTGTTATCATCGGCTGCTAGCAACCGAGCAGTGAGTCCGACTTGCTACCTATTTGACTGGATGGTATACTTGGCAACTTAGGCTAGGACACAATATGCTCAAGATTATTACGCCATGTTATGCAGGACCAAAGGAAATACTCCACATCTTAAGAAGACCGTGCTGATGAATGTAAAGCTGTAACCGGGCTACCTAAATCAGGCTAGGTGATGACCAAACTAAAATATGCTCATTTAGGATACGCTAAGTATGAGCACGCTAAGTAAAACCATGCTAATTCGCCCTTACTACTATACTGATAATTAGAATCCTGCTAATAATGATTACGTTTATTAGCTCCAAATTTATCATGGCCTTGCTGATTGCGCCTGATATAATTGTCTTTTAGTTGAACCCTTATTAATGAACGTAAGACAGCTCAGTATAATGGTCGTTAAGCTTAAGTCAGTTAGTACAATCAAAATTAAGACAGAACTGATGCAGTCGGCACTTCAAAGCCGACGAAGCGCATGAGTAGCGACCACTTTAGTATGCAAGGAGTGAGGCTACACTAAAGAACGGATTATAGGCAAATGCCTTTTTTGTTTCTTGCGTTTTTATCGTGCCATTTTGTTATGCGAACATAAAGGAGAGTATAGAAAGAGATTTTATAGTGTTTTTATATGCCTATAAATGCCTATTTTGGTTGCTCGTGCCTAAATGTCTATAAGTGCCTATAAATGCATGTGTGACAAATGAAAGCCTAAATAAGCCCTATTCAAGCCCAAATTTTGTTTTCGAGTTAGGTGTGAAGCCGTCATTCATGTAAAAAGGCAACATTGATATTTACAAACCCAATAAGGTTCAACGAAGACAAAGCTTACATGCGGCGAGCAATCGGAGGAGGGGCATAAGGTGTGCAAAAGACGCTATTTCTGCTGCCCTAAATGAAAGCACGTCTTGGCGTGTGCAGGGGAAGAAGGACGGAGAATAAAAGATGGGGTAAGAAAAGAAAAGTGACGTCTTTGGCTTAGGACGCGGTTACCGCTTTTTAAAGACAGCTGTCCCGTGCCCTGAAGGAACTGAAGAACCCCTTTGAAAACATGGTATTGCGGTGAGAAAGGAAGACCTGGAATTTCTGGGAAGCCGCGGGTAGCTGGAAAAGTATGAAAAACCATGATGGGCTAGCCACTCATGCAATGCTCTTGTTGATTCAGTGTTGGCGAAGGTCACCAAATTGTTATAAATTATACAGCGAAGCCTGAGAAAGGTGCCGGCATATTTACAATCAATGGTTTATTTAGAATGCATTCACCGCATGCTTTAATACCCTTGTTCCGTGTGAGATTCCTTGTTATATGTCTAAGTCACAAACATGAAAAAAAATGACGGAACAGGGCTTCAAGGTTTGTCATAACCACTTACTAAAAATTGTAGCTGTAACAATATGATAAATGAACTAGGATTGGAATTACCATCATAGATTCAATATAAACGGCGGGTAAAGCTCCTATGTCAAGCATTTCTTGGTAAAACTCGCAATCGAAAATAATGTACCTAAACAGTCCTCTTAGCGCAATGGTAAATAATATTTCTGAATTCCTTATCAAATATATTCTTTCTAATAATTTGTATTTGTTAGTTTCATGACAGAACGAAATGGCTTCTAAAGCGATCAAAGTGTGTTGTGCCAATGAGGGCATGTTTCCTTTGACATTGTAGCCCATCTGCTGCGGTGCCTTCTGTTTAAAACTGTGATGTGCACGCGTCTTTTGCTTTTTTTGTAATTTACTCTTTAGGCGTATGTCTCTAGGTGACAGAATAGGTTGTAGTTAGACACTAGAAGTTCTTGCGTGCCGAAAGAAAAGCGTTCTACCACGGTGAATTTTCAAATTAGTTTGCTATGAGCCACCGAAGCATGATGCGAACAAGCAAGCTTGAATCCCTTTGCCTCGCGTCCCATGTCGTCATCGTGAGCCTTATTCCTTCTCTGTTTTCTTCGGTATCAGGACGGGACACTCACTTAACGCATACGCACAAAGAACAACATGCGTAAGCAAGTTCATGCGCGCACGACGTGCCCCAGCCTACTTGTGCACGTACGCCATCGATGTTGTATCGGTTCGGTGTTCTCTGTTGTGTATTACCAGTTTCTGTGGGATGTATCCGTAATGCGTGTACTTTAAGAGGCTGTTAAAGATCATGTATTGTGACAGCGATACACCACGTCACTCCGCGGAAACTGCGGTCAGAGACAACGCACCAAACGTAATTATCTAAGCGTTGTCAGGGTTGGCGAAGCTACAGAGCAGGAACAACGAGAAGACGAACGCAAGCGAAATTTGATAGTTGTAGTAGTAGCATTCTTAGTAGTTGTAGTAGGTGTACTAGTAGTAGTAGTAGTAGTAGTAGTATTTAGTAGTAGTAGCAGTGGCAGTACATGTGGTTTAAAGTAAAAAAAACACCATAAGAGTATGAAGGATGCCGTAGTAGAGGTCTCCGCAAATTTTGACTATCTGGTGCTCTTTAACATGCACTGATATCGCGCAAATGCTGGGGCATCTACTTTTTCACCTCAATCTAGATGCGACCGCGGCGACCACAATCAAACGCGCGGCATTAAAATCAGCTGCGGTGCACCCTACAGCAAGTGGTCCACCGAGGCGGACGCGAAACTAGGGCCGATTAGTGAATTGCATCTCGATCATGACGCTATTCAAAAAAATAATGACAAGCTCAGATTATGCTTGCGTCTTTTATTGCTTTTGTTTTAAGATGATAGCGTTTCAAACACTGCGATCAGACTCAACTCCGTCTGTAAGGTATAAGGCAAAAATACTTGTTTAGTTAACTGCGTTCGGAAGCGCTCTGCTGTCACTTGAGCGTCCCCGCGTCCCTCGCTCGCGCTCTTCTTCTTTCTCGTCTCCTTGTCCCAGCCCAGAACGTGAAAATAATCAACATTCCCGGCCGCGCAAAGTTAAACACATAGTTCAAGTGGGTACAGTCTTTGTATCGACCTGATCGCAAGGTGACCGCCTTGCAACTTGATCTTGCAAGAACGAATGAGATCGTCTGCACTGTGGTACACTTCCGTGACCCTTGCAAGCTTCCATAGCTGGCGTGGCGTGTTGTCCGCATGCACGAGAACGATGTCCCCTTGCTTCAATGCTGTATTTGATTTCGTGTCGGCAAAGTGTGCAGATCGTAATTGCAACAGGTATTCTTTTTGCCAACGCTTCCCAAAACTTTTAGCCAGCAGTTTCCTGTAGTTGTGTCGGCGTATGGCGTCTGATCATTTGGAATTACTATTGACTTCGTCAGCGGCCGCATACGGTATGGAAGTCAATCTTCGTCCAAGGAGAAGTTCGGCTGGCGTCAAAGTGCAAGGTTCTCCTGCATCTGTCTCGATGAAAGTCAGAGGCCTAGAGTTTACGACTGCTTCGACCTCCGCCAGCACTGTCGATATTTCTTCGTAGTTCGGACGAGCTTTGCCGATAATTTTTCGCAGCGGAAGCTTCACTGATAGTACAAGGCGCTCCCACCATCCACCCCACCAAGGAGCATTTGGTGCTCTAAACTTCCACGAAATGCCGTTGGTGCTGAGGCGACCAGCGACGTCCTCTTTAGAGAACATTCGGTTTAGCCGCTTTATGTCTGCCGATGTCTTGTGAAAGCTTCGTGCGTTGTCAGAATAGATCACCCTAGGTAATCCTCTCTGAGATGCAAATCGTCGTAGGCACAGCAAGAAAGCCTCGGATGTAATTTCCGAGATACGATGCACGTGAAAAGTTAGATACGGTGCACGTAAAATGTGCAACGTAGCACTTCGTGTCCCCTTTCTCCTTGCGTGCATACAGAGGGCCCGCGAAGTCGACTCCTACAACTTCGAACGGGTTCATTGGTGTCACTCGATGACTTGTTAACGGAGCACTCTCAGCAGTTCCTGGGCCCGCACTGAAACGCTTGCATATATTGCAGTCATGCAGCACTCTTTTTACCAAAGAGCGAGCTCGACAAATCCAGTAGCGTTCCCGAAGCTGGGTAAGTGTATCTCTAACTCCCCCATGTAAGACTTGAAGATGGGCTCTGTTTGCCAAAAGTGTCGAAAAGTGGTGGCTTGACGGCATTATGATTGGGTGCTTGACATCTTGTGTGGAATGCATGAAAGATAAACGGCCTCCAACCCGAAGAATTCTGTCTTTGTCTATGTAAGGGCGTAGTTCAGCGATTCGAGATGTAGACTCGACTGGTTGGCCGTTGGTTAAAGTGGTGAGTTCTTCATGAAAGCCTTGCTCTTGTGTACATCTTATCCAATACTGTTCAGCGTTCAGGATTTCTGTTGCCACGAGATGTCCTGTATGATTACTTCTTTTTCTGCATCGTTCAGTAAATCTGAAAATCCACGCAGTGACTCTGAGTAGGTGCTGAAGTCTGCTGTACCATTGAATATCAATTATCGGAACTCAGAAGTGTGTCATTAGTGCGATGTGGACTGTTGTAACTTCACCTTGGGTGGCTTCCGCTATGTCTAGTTCACTGAAATGTAGAGACCATTCAGACATCGGTTTAATTAGCCACTCGGGACCATGCCACCATTTTAAGCTGCACAGCAGTCTTTCAAGCGTCGCGCCACGTGTGAGTAGGTCAGCCGGGTTGTCGGTTCCAGGACAGTATCTCCACTTTGATGGATCTGTAGTGCACCTAATTTCATTGACTCTGTTGGCTATGAACTGTTTCCACTTTTGGACGTCACCTTTTATCCATGACAACACAATGGCGGAATCTGTCTACATCGTGTAGTCAACTTGAACATTCCTCAAAGCCCTTTTCATGTATGCCAACAATCTTGAGCCGATTAAGGCAGCCAGCAGCTTCAATCGCGGCAGCGTTGTCTCCTTAATGCGTGCTACACGGGACTTCGCAATCAACAGTATCGGCTCCTCAGGACTTGATACGACGTATATCGCTGTTCCGTATACCGCTGGACTGGCATCGCAGTAAACATGTACTTGAAGCACATTGGTCTTCCTTGCTCCTCCGCCCAGATAGCGAGGAACGACGACGTCTTGCAGTTGCGGCAGCTGGATGACCCAATCATTCCATTCTTTTTGCAGGTCGTTGGATAGGACTTCATCCCAGCCCATTCCTCGTATCCACAGTCTCTGAAACAATATTCGTATGGCAATAGTATATAGTCCTAGAAATCCCAACGGGTCAAATATTCTTGATGCTGACTGCAAGACAAATCGTTTTGTACGCGTGTGTGCTGTCAAAAACCAGAGTAGATTTTCAACCGAAAAGTTGAATTCATCCTTTGCAGCATTCCAAACCAAACCCAGGACCTTGACCGACGTTTCGTGAAGAACGACCATCTCATTACTAGTAGATTCCACTTGATTTTCAAGCGTGCGCATCAAACTTGCTGAATTTGTGGTCCATTTTCGCAATGTCATGCCGGCCAATTTCATTATTATGCGCGCTTCTCGGCATAGTTTAGCGGCTTCCTCTTCTGTGTCGGCACCAGTGACTAAGTCACCAACCTAAAACGACTCGGCAAGAGTTTGCGCTGTTTGTGCCATGACAGCCGGTGCTCTTTAACGTGGTAGAGAATAGTAGCTGTGAGCGAAAATGGGCTACATGTAGCTCCAAAGGCACTCGTGTCATCCTCCACTCTTGCAGCTTGCCCTTGGATGAATCTCCTTCTGCAAACCAGAGAAAGCGGAAAGCGTCTCTGTCGTCCTCCCGAATCGCAATTTGAAGGAATGCCTTTTCTATGTCCACGATAACTGCCACCGGGTGCGTTCTGAAGCGTAGCAGAATTTGCACGAGGTCTCGGTATAAGTTGTCACCCTTTTGAAGGCAGTCATTAAGGGACTCGCATCCTTTGGCATGTGACGAAGCGTCAAACACCACTCAATTTCGTCGTCAGTGCTTGTTCACGCATGACTTACTTGTGCGACATGTAATATAATTTCGTCACCTCTGCAGGTACGTCACTGACTACTTCGGCGTGTCCTGCCCTCAAGTACTCCCTTATGGTACGGTCATACGTTTCGAGCAGTCCTTTTCGGGAGTTGAGACAGTTGATAAGCTTGTCCAGTCGAGTAACGGCTACTTGCCTGTTGCTTGCAAGCTCGAAATTATCCTTCCAAGGGAGGGTCACTTCATATCTTCCGTTTATGAAGCTAATCGTTTGCTCAAAATGCCTCATGGTGTTGCTCATTTGAGGTGGCTTGTTTATCGTGACCGTAATTCCTATGTTTTCAAGTTCCCAAAAGGAGCGCAAAATCTCGTCGGAATCGGTAGCTTGGGCTTTTAGCACGCACACCATCATTTGTGAAGTAGTTGGGCGGGACACCAAGTGCGATGTGCTTCCCTGGAAGGTCCATCCAAGCTTGGAGTTAAGTGCGATCAATGATTCGTTGCCTTCGCACCGTGAAACTTTGCCGGTTAACACTTTTCACATCTGATCGGACCCGATAAGTACACTGATGCCACTTTTAGTTATAATAGATGGATGTTGGAGCTCATCGGCAACATCGTTTCCCAGCTTCTTGAAAGACGCAACGAAGGCTACGTCCATTGCAGTCTCTGCGATGTCTTGGCAGATGCTTGGGATCTCTGTTGCAGTTAGGACTATTTCCGCGTCGGAAAACTGGCTTCGCAGTCGTAGTTCTACTATGCGACGCCTCTTAGCCTCTTGGTCCGATGTATTTGCGAAAGTATTGAAGGCTATTCGAGTTGCTCCCATGCTTTTCAGCTTGAGGTGCTTGGACAGATCTTTAGTTACGAAAGTCCTCTGACTGCCACCATCGAAAACGCCTCGTATGTAGCGGCAGGTGTCATCATTCATGGCCCATGCTCTGAAAGTCTGAAGAAAAACGGAAGTGGTAGAGTCTTCCTTGACGGGTCTTCTTCCAAGTGATGCACAGACTATCGTAGTTTTTTCGTAGTTCTTGTTAGCCTAGTCTGATTTTCGTGAATACCTATCGGGATCGCATATGCTTGTAGCGTGTCGAGCTTGGCATCTGGAGCAGGAAATCCTCTTTTTCAGTCCCGTGCCCGATGTCCTTTGGTGGTGCAGCGGAAACACCTTTTGTCGTTGGAAAGCAGTTCCTTCTTCTGCGTCAGTGACAAGTCAGCTGTGCAGGCTTCCGATCCGTGATGGCTGGACGAGTAAAATACGCAGTTGTCCTTTTTTTCTCGTACCGAGCTGCTGTGAAGCACAGATGACGTCGGTTTCCCACGCCGAGAGTACGTCGACTGGCTGGCCACGGGGAGTGTTCCATTTTCTCGTCTTTTGGCATCCTTAAAATCACTGTTCTCCAGGCTTTCCAGCTCGATACACAGGAAGTTGAGCACACGGTCCAGTCCCACGGGTGTAGCTTCAGCTTTCGAGTCATATGCCAACTGGACGGCACATGATCGATGATACTGGACGACTATATCTCGTGGAAGAGCACGCAGTAGGATGTCGCAGAGCATTGACGAAATTGACGACTTACTTGTGCACACCCAAAGTCTCTAAGCCTCGGATATTCACGAGAACTTGGTCATACAAGCTGCGTAGCGCTTTGGTGTCAGTCGGTGAACGGACAGAGCTTAACATCCGTAGCTTGGCAAAATATTCTTGCTCCTGGCGCGTCTTGTCCCCAAATCGCTTCTGTAGCATTTTGATGGCGTCACTGTAGCAACTTTCTGTCGTCGGAAGGCCCGCAATTACTGATGCAGCGTCTCCTTTAAGACACAGTCGCAGGTAATGAAACTTCTCTGTGGCACTGATGCGATTGTTACTATGAATAATTTAGGAAAATTGTTCCTGAAATTCGGTCCACTTGCGTAGGTCTCCAAAAAAAGGAGCTATTGTCAATTTAGGCAATTTAACTCCAGTTCCGTCTGATGGTGCTACGACTGTCTGGGCAACTGTTTTTTGAGTTCCGGTCGATGTCCTTAGCATGCGATCTTTCTTGCTGAAAATCTCAGCGAGAATGCGCATAGCAACGTCCTCGTATTGTAAGACAGCGTTATACTCGACCTCGAACTCCTCGTCAGGTATATGCGGCTCAATCTCGTTGTTCAGGTTTTTAAGCTCTTCGTTATTAGCCTTCAGCCTCTCATATATGGAGTTGAGCTTGTCATAGGAGGCAGAGTCGTTAGCGAGTAGCTCACTTGCCTCGTTTATAATCCTCGTGTTCTGTGCTCGCCACGACGTCCGCTTCGACTTCAGTCGCTCCATGCCGCTGCAGTTGACTGGTAGCCGTCCGTAGGGTCCTGGTTTTCAATCACGGTTCTTCGGCACCAATGTTTAGACGATCGCGTTCCAGACACTGCGATCAGACTCAACTCCGTTTTTAAGGTATAAGGCAAAAATACTTGTTTATTTACCTGCGTTTGGAAGCGCTCTGCTGTGACTTGAGCGTCCCCGCGTCCCTCGCTCGCGCTCTTCTTCTTTCTCGTTTCCTTGTCCCAGCCGAGAACGTGAAAAACAATCAACACTTTTCTGAGCTTTCATTCACTATGCTGATTTTGAAAGGACAGTACAAAGACACAGGCAAAAGAAAGACGTAGAAATAAAGCGCCCTGTCTTTCTTTTCTTTTGTCTTAGCAATTGTATTTCAAAATGATATGAAGCAGCTAGCCATGCAGGATATAATTAGGATATAAATGCAGGATATAATTAGGAGACGGGACATTTTCGCTTGTTTTTTTAAATATTGGTAGCTCTTAACGAAGTTCCGATGAAGAGTGTATAGTATGCGACGTCAGCCCACAAATGTCAACGCAAAGAAGCGACGTAAAACTAGGACCATTCCTTGCTCTATTCTAATTTGTAGGGAAGTAGCTACTTTGTAGGTTTCACAGTCTGTGGAATATTTGGCAAAGGAACATGCAGTCTCGTCTTTTCATAAATAACTCCCTCATCTTTTTTGTGATGCTCCTTCGATGGTGTAGTGTGAATTGGGTATCTGGACATAGGTACCAATAAGGTGTTTATTGGTAGAGAGTCGCCGTTCGGCAGTGTTCAGCCGGGCACTGCAACAACGAGCTCAAGTCAACAGTGATGATGATGAGACACACAGCGATGTCACTGAGACCATTCTCCTTCACTACAATCGCCCTCCACAGAAAAAAGTGTCATCTCTCGATCATGCGATAGGCTTCACGTTGTAATTGGTGGATGGCGTTTGTTCGATAGCATGATATTTTTAGAGCTATTCGTCAAAGAGCTTTGTGGAATGGCCGCGTGCAGCAGCGCGTACTCAAAGCCATACTAAGGAATCACGCGAAAAGTTGGTGATGAACGTTCGCCTGCTGGACAGCATTGTCGCTGCCTCTAGTTCGCGGCTTAAAAGGAGCGAACAAGCTAGTGCCAATCTTCCGCATGTCGGTTTCTTCGGACCGGGCAGTACTTTTGATATCACTAGGTTTATTGAAAGATTGCACAACTCTACACTATAAAAAACAATAGAGTCTAAGAAACAAAAGATTAGTTCTGCTACATACCAATAATCTTCATCTAACTTCCTTGTATTTACTTTCTTGAAAACCCGGCCTAAGTTACTTTCCTGTCGACCATGCCATGACATACTGATAACCCACGTGCCATTCGCCACGGCACACTGCCGGAGCCGTAGTGATAGCGCGAGGAAAGTGTTCGAAGTAGATAACGATAATTGTTGTGAAGCAGAAACACTCCCCAATTGCTCAACCTTTTTCAATGTCAACAAAATTTTGAGTATTCTGGGAGTAGTTCTGCTACAATATTAATATATTACTGACCTGCCCGCGTTTTTTTCTGCAAAAGCTGGAACCGGCCACATTCTTGTCGGGAACGCTAAATCACGCTGATTACACATGCGTTGTTCGCGACTGTGAACTACCGCATGTATCGTATTACGCCAGAAAAGTGCTCGAAGTAGATGGTGATTATTGTTTTGTAGCAGAAATATTTCCCATAAACTCGACTTTTTCAGTGTGTGGTTTCAACTGTATGTGAAGGTTCTCGGCCATATATCAGAAAGTACGGCGAAGATGCAGTAAAATTTGCACCTTAGTAATATAGGTTTAGTTGAGGAAAGGAAGAACTTTGTCCCAATATGAATGATCCAAGGCGATGTACATTTATATCATATCAGCAATACTACAGTTGAAGTGCTCTGTCATGTCGTTCATTTGCGGAAAATACGCTGTACTTGTGTTGTACAAAATTGAACATTCGTCAAGTAATCCCTCCAATGTGTCTGAATTAGGGCGCGGCCACTCTCGCTTCGAGCTCGCGATGGCCACCATGACGCAGAACGAAATGTCCTCGCAGAAACGTTCTTACGCCATGGGCTGTGATAGTAGCCGATGCGGCTGTTTAAACATAGCGTGTCAGGTGGTCAATCGCCATATTGATACAGTGGTTGCCGGCTTGGGTTCATCGCAGTGTTCCGTTATAGTCAGCGCCAACACAATAACAAAATCAATTAGGACAGGATAGAAGTTACCGGGAGGTAACTTTCGGTAGACCTTTAGGAGATTCTCTACGAACTAATTTTTTTCGGGCAGTATTGCGAAAGACAGGTGCTGACACAGTTGTCACCGACTGCGAAATCTACAACGCTTCTACAATTTCGCGAGGTACTCGGCACTATGTTTGCACCTAATTCCACAAAAACAAATAAGCCCATGAATTGTTAACTAACCACTTTGTACATGTGTTTTCTTCTTCTCATAATGTATTCTTCTATCGTTAGCAAAACGACCAGTTCCATTCGTGGGGAAAGAGCCAGCCACCCAGGTGCACAGTCTACATTGAGAAAGAACTAACGCTCCCTATAGTTAGGTGCTTTCACTGAATGTGCTTTCACTGGTGCCTAATAGTGCCATCATTCCACTTATACACAGGACATCCCAATATTTGAATGAAAATTGCGCAAAAAGCAAACATTAGGGCGGTGTTTTCTACTCCTGCGAAACTAGACAGTATTTGCCACTTTACACGACCGTGCAATTCAATGAACTGGGAAAGAGGTGGCCATTAGAAGCATGAAACATCGCATATCAGTTGCAGTGCAAATGTTGGTTATCAGATTCCTCTCACAAGCGAAATAATCTAGTTAGGTGATACAGGTCTTCATACTAATGGTAGAATAACGAAGCATAACCACAACGTAAACCATGCTCGAGATGGTTAGTTAGCCATCCACTGTAGGCCTGATAGTTAGCCATCGACTGTAGTTTATAAGATTGTACGGTTGCATGGCGACTGTGTCACCACACCACTTGTGCTCCTATTGCACAAGTAATAGGAATATCTATAAAAGCGTTTTTTGTAATCTTTCTCAGTTGTGCTTTTGCTGGCCTGTCTGCTCAATTCCCAGCGACGAAGTGATAAGATACTGATGCATGTTTCTACGGAAGATGCATTTGTTTTAAAAAAAAGAGTAGTGGAGAGTCAGCGCGGTATGCGTTTTTTTTTTCTGTGCCTAGAATGCTGTTTCGCTCTGTTTTCTAATCTGCGAAACACCAATAGACATTGAACTAGTTCTTCTACTTGAATTTCAAAAAAAAAACAACCAACCACTTCTGTGAACAACCTTTTCACATTCGTGTTATACCGATACTCATGACGGAGCGATCAGCCACTTTTTGTGCCTCCGGCATTTTGAGTGTTAATTCTCAGCTATCTGCTATAGCACATATCAGCAATGTTGTCGCTTTCAGTTTCATTACAGCATACAGTCTGATGCTTCATTTGTGCCTTTTATAGACTATGTGCGAGAAAATAAGGAGCCGGGCATTCTACTATGACTTGCACCCGAAGAAGTTGGTTCCCAACCACCACAGGTACATTCTAGACATTTATTTCACCTTAGATAAGGTGCCTTATGAGTGAAAAGACAGCATATGATATTCCTTGGTGGCAAATGAAAGGTAAAATAAATTTAGACAACTGCTTCTTGCAAGGTGTAATTGAACGACAGCTTTGCGTTTGAAGGGAATAACAGTGACAAGCTTTTTATGTACTTACGTGGAAGCTGGCACGGTCGAGAGTAAATCATTAGAATTGAGACTCACAACTAATTGATGTTTTACTAATATATTAGTTAAAATGCGTTTTATGCCACTACGATCTCGATCTTTCGCCTTACACGAAGTACAACGAGCACCTGCTACACCATCTTGAGGAAAGGTGGTGCTACATCCAACAGACATCTTTGTTATGCAAACAGCGCGGCCTAACCGCGCTGCTAAGAACAATAAATTGGTTAGGTATTATTGTTTGAATGTTACCATGAAAGAAAGTTTTCTTTTTGCTCCTAGGTCTTTATCAATTTATTTAGGGCATATTGGTCTTCGGCATTGCCCTTTGAATCCCGTAATAAAGTACCATTCAGCATGATTTTTAGCTGAAGCAGTTTAAAGAAACTTTATTGTGCCTCGTAAAATACATACGAAACGGCATTCAGAAATACACAAGAAAAACCTAAACCTAAATGTATCCACGCATATTCAATCAAACCTAGTTCTACAAATATCGCGAACCCTAAACGGTAAAAAAGTGACTATATGCTTTCGTTTACTTACCGCTTCCTAACGTTTTGTATTGCTGAAAAAGGACGCGGTCGTTCGAACAGTCATGATTATTTGCCTTTGACATTTTGCCAGTGCGCAAAACAAATGTGACCCTTTTGTCTCATTTTTTTTCTACCACGCAGGACGAACCTTGCTTTGATGAATTTCGACCGATTCGCAATTGCCTTCGATTGTCCTCTTGGGTCGCCAATGAACCCGGAGCTAAAATGCGACGTTTACTGAAACATAGTCAGCATCAATCTCGATGTCTCACTTCAATAAAGAATATAAAATGTGTTCCAAACATAGAAATCTGACCCTCTCATGTCTATCATGTTCATGCGACCTATACCAGAGTGCGATGGCTTGTACTGATTGGACGTAAACAGCAATAAAATGAAGTAGGTAATTGAGCCACTGTGCTTCGTTACATCCATATTGGAATATAATTTCGTAAATGCGCAGAGACTAGCGCTCAGGTGGGATGTGCACAATCCTGTGCCCTTGGGTTCGGACAGATGTCTTGAGAAAGACGGATGGTGACACCACCTTTGGAGAACGTTGCCGAGTGCATGAGCAGGGCTTTCTTTCGCTGCGGAACCGATTGCCTGCTGCGCTTCAGTCGTGTGGATTGAGTTCGTGTTACATGGTAACTAAAATATTCATTGCCCAGATTGACGAAGACATTTGCAACTTGAGTGATGAGGCTTTTATGTGACAATGGATGATGGTGAGGTTTAGTGCATAACTTGACAGCATCGAAGAACTGCCACAGTTACGAGCCCAACACCCATTGCCTAATAACTTGAGGTCTCAGACCCTACATATTCCCCCTACTGTGTTTTCCAACGTTTATGGCCCTTCACCGTGTGACGGTCGAAGGCTGATGCACCGATCGGTCACTGCGTTGCAGCTCAGACCGACCATAGCGACGAGTCAGAGCGTATGGTCGGAAAGGGGCAGGCAGCAAGATAGAGGCTGGACCAACGTGCCCCGGAGAATGAGGAGAAGGCATGGGTACAGAATGTGCCTGGGTTGGAGCACTACAGACTTGCGCCGGCTGCTGGAGCACCCAGTAGAAGGGAATGATAACTGAGCAGTCAGTACGCAATGGTAGGCTTCGGGACTACGAATAAATACCTTTCAGCGCACTCAGACACACGTGCCAAGAAGGAACACGCAAATATAAGCACTGAACAAGAACTGAATTCAATTTCGAGTGAACATACGGGTATAAGTATACAGAGTTGCCTATTCGTGACAACACTTTGTCGTAAGCGTCTTTTGATCATGACAACACTTAAACCTTTATTTATTTCAATGTTAACAAAAGCGTGTATGGGAGTTTGTATCCCACAAGTATGATCACTCTTTTGGGAATAACATAACAGAATGTTTACTTATAGCCTTTTATTCTATAATTTCTGCAGTTTCAATAACCGATCTTTTTTGCTCACGTGAGGTTTTAGCCATTACTGTAATGTCACCAAAAATGGGAGCGCAGCCATTCTCTAACAACAAGCGCGAGTGAGTGTCTTTTTTTCCCACAACAATATTTGTCATCTATATTGCATTCCATCCTTGCGCTATCGCCCCGCGCCCAGTACATTCCGATCACGATCGACTTGCCCTTTATCAGCATTACATTGCATTATCAATAGGAAAGTGGCCAGCACCGAGTTTTCAAGGAAGGAAGCGCACACAAGTCTGATGATGACTGTTGCTGTGGGACAAAAAGACACCCTTTTTACTTGATATTTTTTAGAGTGCAGAACAATGTTGCGCCAGAAAAACCGCACGCATATTTCCACGGGGGAACTCGAGCAAATGCGTCACAGAGTGGCGGGGGTATCGCGTCGATGATGCGTAATTGGGTATGCATTGAGAATTTTAATTTTTATTTCGTCTTTATTATTCATATTTATTGGATTAAGAAGCGTTATCTTCAATGAGTAGTGGCATGCTGATGTTGGGGTTGCACCCCACTACTGATTAAAGGTACTCTTGCACTTTTTCAACGTAGTCCAGTCAAGTAAAGCATCGATTCAAGCGAAAGCGAAGTAAAGACGCCCTTTACTGAATTCCAAACGTGCACTCCGCAGCCTGACTACAAAGCCTACGGGGAACCACGGCGAATGTGGCCCGGATGATCAGGCGGATAGCAAATAGCGAAATGGGACTAGAGGAGAAAGAAACCATTGCACTCGTTCATGCATTTGTGATCAGCCGAGTTACGTACGCGCTGCCGTACCAGACAATGACAAACCAGGACACAAAGCAAATAAACACAATAATAAGGAAAGCATTCAAAGCAGCATTGGGGATTCCGGAAAATGCCAAAACCGAGAGGGTAGAGAAATTGGGCATATACAATACCTTTGAGGAGTATGCGAATGCGGTGCTTTTATCTCAAAAGGAAAGGCTCAATTCAAGCTATCATGGGAGAAGAATTCTGGAATAGATGGGATATACATTGCGACCGCTATATTGTGACGAGGAAACGGTGCTAATAGAGGCGGAAAAACGCACACATTTAACTGTGGCGCCTATTCCCAGAAATATGCATCCGACGTATGGGGGGCGCTGACCCCCCCCCCCCCTGTAATGTTGTCTGCGCCGCGTGGCGCACGTGTCTCGCCCCAAGGCTTTATTTCGGTGGTGACCACCGCTGGGCGATAGATGGCGTTATGTTCGCTTTGAGTACCAC
The DNA here is from genome assembly GCA_013436015.1 of Rhipicephalus annulatus. Classification (NCBI taxonomy): domain Eukaryota; kingdom Metazoa; phylum Arthropoda; class Arachnida; order Ixodida; family Ixodidae; genus Rhipicephalus; species Rhipicephalus annulatus. Next base: position 1,153,369 of record WOVY01010535.1, on the reverse strand, counting down.
TGTTGGTAGAGTGGTAGCGCTGGCGGTGGCCCCCTGGCGGAAGGCCTTGGTGGCGGGCGAGCGTTGAGCGAGCCTCTTCTGCGCGTGGCGGCGGCCGCCAACGGTTGTCTGTGGCGTGGGCCCCCCCGGTGCTTGGCACCGCGGGCTTCGCGCCGGGGTCCCACGTGGAAAGTCAGGCGTTGGCGACGCCGCCTTGGGTACGTGTTAGTGTGTTGGGTGTGTTAGTGTGTGTTTATCATGTTTTTGTGTGTTTAGTGTGTCACTGCGTTATGTTGTTTGTATTGTAGCGTGTTAATTAAAATGTTGTATCATTCGGCGGACGATATCGTCGTATAAATTAGTTAATAAATGTATGTATGTTGTGGGCTTTGTACCGACCGCGTCAACTGTGTCCGTTCACTCCAAGAGCGTGGCGTGGCGAAGCGCTCGTTCGCCTCGCCGAGACCCCACACTGGCTGCCCAACGTGGAGCTCTTGGAGTATCGGACGACAGTTTTTGCGGTTCGGTACAGGGATTTTGTTAGAGCCCGAGTAGAGTAGGCCTAGGGGGGACTTCTTTGCTAGCGTCGGTGGTGTGCTTTGTTGAGAAGCGAGGAAATTGGTTTTGTAACGTGTTTAAATTTGTCGGCAGTTGACTTTCTAATTATTTATTTTTTGCTCGCAAGTGTTGTTATTTTTTGTTGTTAGTTTTCAAAAACGTTGTTGAATTAGGACGAGAGCCGTGCGGTCCGCATCCTGGGGTGAGCAAGGCCTAGAGCACGTGGTTTGTAGGCCAGGCCCGAAGCGAGTGAGTACGGAAGCCTCGTGGGTGGTCCGATTTTCTGTGAATAGCTTCTTCTATCTCTTTGGGCTCAGGGAGCCGGGCGTCGTCGCTGACTTGTATTGCGGCTCGACGCCGAGGCGTCGTGACACCGCCCGGGGCGGTGGACGCCGATCGCTCGGTAAGCTGCTGTGTGCGGCGAGCGATAGGGCCACCTCACAGAGTGGACGTCTCCTCGCGGCTGCCTCTTCTGCGCCTAGGCTGGGTGCTGGGTGGATGCCGGTTGTTGCCGAGCGACTCATTAGGCCTAAGGCTCTACGCAGCCGCCTGTCGCACGTGGCACAACTAGGTGGATCGTGGCGTTGAGAGGTCGCGCTCCGCTTCCCTCACTTTTTTTCTTGTGAGCACGAGTTAGGAAAAGTGATTTTTGTTTTATTTTGATGGGCGTCTCGGCCGCCACCGATGTATTAGCTAGCAGTACTGACCACCGTACCACGTGGCCGAAAAGCCTGAAGCTCCCTCCCCTGGGCCGCGCTCCTTTGTTTCTTTCGATTTTTGTTTTTGTCGATGTATTCAGCGGGAGGGATGTCATCCACGGCCGGCTGTCCTGCACATCGTCAGCGTCGTTGGCCAGGAATGTGTTCGTGAGGTCGGGCGATGGAGATGCCTGGGACCTGCGCAACTGCCTGCAGTCCGGCGCCCTCGAGAGTGCTGGTCGCAACTGGAAGACGTGTCAGCGCTACCGACGGATCGTCGCGCCGACGGCAACGTTGCTGTTGCGGGGCCGGTACTGAGGTGAAGTCTAGCCAGACAGTGCAGCAGTGTCGACCGGCGGCGGTGTCGTGGTGCAAGGACATTGTGGGTGTGCGATATTAATTTTTTGTTAAAGCTTGTGTAGCTATTTTTTGATTTCGGGGTATGGTTTGATTTAAGGTTGGGGGAATGTGGGGGTGCTGACACCCCCCCCCCTGTAAAGATGTCTGCGCCGCGTGGCGCACGTGTCTCGCCCCAAGGCTTTATTTCGGTGGTGACCACCGCTGGGCGATAGATGGCGTTATGTTCGCTTTGAGTACCACTGTTGGTAGAGTAGTAGCGCCGGCGGTGGCCCCCTGGCGGAAGGCAAGCCTTGGTGGCGGGCGAGCGTTGAGCGAGCCTCTCCTGCGCGTGGCGGCGGCCGCCAACGGTTGTCTGTGGCGTGGCCCCCCCCGGTGCTTGGCACCGCGGGCTTCGCGCCGGGGTCCCACGTGGAAAGTCAGGCGTTGGCGACGCCGCCTTGGGTACGTGTTAGTGTGTTGGGTGTGTTAGTGTGTGTTTATTATGTTTTTGTGTTTTTAGTGTGTCACTGCGTTAGGTTGTTTGTATGGTAGCGTGTTAATGAAAGATTGATGTAACATTCGGCGGACGATATCGTCGTCTAAATTAGTTAATAAATGTATGTATATTGTGTGCTTTGTACCGACCGTGTCTACTGTGTCCGTTCACTCCAAGAGCGTGGCGATGCGCTCGTTCGCCTCGCCGAGACCCCACACGTATCACGCAGGAAGGAGAAAAGCAAGAGCAGACTCCTTACGCAAAGCATTTCAGAATAGCTCAGATGCCGTCTTTACAGACGTAAGTAAAGCGAGCAGAGGGTCACATGTAGTGGCAATTGTAGCACAAAATCACACCACAATGGCGTCGGTTAAAACTTGTTTCACACGAGTGGCAGAGGCTGCAGCAATAGCCATAGCCATATCCAACGCAGAAATCAGGGGAGAATCAGTGGTTGTGCTCTCCGATTCACAGGCGGCATGCCGAATGTTTCTCCGAGGAACGCTACCTAAAATAGCGTATAAATTTTTAAATAAACACATAACAGGAGACCATCACATTATATGATGTCCTGCTCACGAAGGTTTGGAGGGGAACGTCGTGGCAGACCGTATAGCTCGAGGCATCACCAACCGAGCGACGGCAGGCCACGACGTTGAACCTCTTTCCAATTCGCGTGACATCCTCCTCCAACAAAGGAAGCAACGAAAGGAATATGGGCTTCCACATAAGGACTTGGATAGCCAGCAAAGCAGGGATTGGAGTCGCATACAAACCAATAGCTTTCCCAATTTGTACCATCTAAGTAGAATATATCCCACAAGATATAAAGACACCTGTCCGTGGTGTTCACAAGTACCAACACTCAGCCACATAACATGGGAGTCCACCCAGAGGCCCACACACATCGACAGCCCACACATCACGAAGCAACCACACATGTTTCACAGGCAGTGGGAGGCATGGCTTGCGGACGAGGACAAGCAGAGCCAAATAGCTTTGCTTGACCAGGTCCAGCGAGCCGCTCGTGCCAGCGGAGCCCTGGACTGAGGGCCCGACCAAACTGCCTGCATTTCAAATATTTTTCTTTTTTTTTTCTGAATAAAGTTTCTTCCTCCTCCTTCCTGGGCCGTCACGAGACGTGAGCATGCAGCACGAGACAATGTTCTAGAAAACGCACGTTCAGGCATCGTGTTTGTCCCAAGTATGCAGCTCCCCGGGAAAGCGGTATGTCATATACCACGTGTTTAACATACTCTGTGATTGAACTCCTATGCTTAGTATTGCAGCCTTCATCTTAAATCTTAGGACAAGCTCGCTTACATAGTTTCGACAATTTATTGGTAGCCGAAAAAATACAGTCGCCTCCAATGTTACACTAATTTTCGTTAGGTCGTACGATATTTAATCCACAAATGGTATTACCACGATATTTCATATTTGTGGCTCTTTTAGGCCTACAGTGTTTCCATGCACTTAGCAACGAATTTTTCCTTCCTCAACAAGCTTTCCGCTACGAAAATAAGTATTGCTTTCGTGAAACCAGCTGCTTGAAGCTTCGACACTTGCGCCGAAAAGCTATGCTGAAAACTGTGGTGACATGACTTGCTTTTGGCATTCTAAAAATAGGTGTGTGCAATGGCTTTTTCTATCACTTTACTATGAGATGAACAAGCAGGCAGAAGTAGCTTTTCGGCACGTAGTGTATAACACCAGCCAACATGACTCGCTGATAATGCTGATCTTAACCCATTAGGGGTCACTAAAGAAGTACTGACTATATTTTCAGACGCGAAGCAGCTTTGGGTCGACCTGAATTTGGCGTTTGTCATGACCACGCTTACTGCGCATGCGCATCCGCTTCCTCTCTTACCGACCTCCTCTCACCTGGTAAAGCCAAGACAGGAACAGTCTACTAACCTACTTTCCCTTCCCCTCTCTCCTCTAGACATACAACCCCCGTGACGTTTACACCCCCGATGCGCGTCCCCTCCCTCTCCTAAGCTCCCCGCTCTCGCCTGGCAACGCCGAGAGAGAGAGAGAGTATAATGATAAACGAAGAGATAAAAAGGACGCTAATTTCTGCCTCGCGTCGCCGGGGCACGGTTCAGCGCCTCTAAGGATCGGGGAAGGGGGAAAGGGGAAGTAAAGATGATACGAAGAAGATAGGAGAGATGGAAAAAGAGAAAGGCATGACAAGAGAACGTCTTGTGAGCGCAGTCAGTAGTGCGAAGCAAAAGCGTTCGTCTATAAGGCGGCGAGGACCGCACGCCCACAGAACTCGAGGAAGGCTCGGAGGGTTTGCGTCTTTGAGTGCGCAGGAAAAAGTTGTGGCAGATAGACGAAGCAGACGATGGCGGCTCACCAGTAAGCAACGTTCTGTGGCCAGGTCAGGGCAGGAGGAAATAGTATTGCCACGTTCCTTTTCTGGAGCGTTTCGTCATCACCGCACCTTCGACACGCTCGCAATAAGGAGCGACTTGCAGAATACATCCCAGGCAGCACACCAGCATTCGTCCAATCTTGGTCCCATGACGGGTAATATGGGCCCGATATCGGCCGCATGTCGACTTTCGGTCAGGTGCAACTTCTACCGATATCGGTACTGGTGTTCTAGCCAGCCTAGGACCGACGATCTGCCAATGCATTTGCCAAGATTCAGCCAACGCAGGCCCACCCTTCATATGCCAATTAAGGCCCGCCCTTCCGCCGACATACTTGTCGACATACATCCAGCTTAGCGTGATTCTCGAACCACGTTTTTGCCAATAAACTACCAATATCACGTCGACGTTCATTTTACGGCGAATATTGGCTACCACTGGCTTGCTAATATTCCGCCGTTATAAATATGGGCTTTTCGATACTGGCAATTTTAGCCCGTATGCATTATAATATGCCCCCTGAACTTTGCCTTGCAGCTTATAGCAGCCCCGTGCCAGCATTGCAGAGTACTATACTTCTAGGCAAGTGACCACTGCATGACGTAGTGTAGAAACGCTACACAATTCCACTGAATCATCTACGTTTTTTTTTCTTGCATTGCCCAATACGCTCCCCACGTGTAGGGCGTAAGACGGCACAAGTCTAGTTACTCTCTTGTTTTCACCACACAGTCCTGCTCAGTCTTGCGAGAAATTGTAACCTAGGCTATTCCATGAAGTATTAGCTGAAAAAACATGAATAAAATAACTGCTCTATGTAAATATTTCGCACACAAGCAATCGATAAATGAGACTAGAAGAACATAACTTGTATATTCTTATTTTTAAAAATACAAATTCGACCTATTTATTTTTCCGCTCAGTTTTTCAAGAAACTGATGTTCAGCAATACAGCCCAATTCTAGGAGGTGAGCCCAGCAAGACCCTAAGGGCATAGGGCTAGCCAGGGCTTCAAGGGTTGGGGTTATTATTTAGAAGCTGCAGCAGGAAATGAGGTAATGACTGAGGGCTGCCCAGGATCCTGAAATCTAATATTGGGCAGGAAGCCAACCATCACAAGCTGCCAATTTTTTCTGCATCGAGGGGCAGCAGCGATTGGGCTGCTTAACTATGAATGCATTTGTGAAGTGCCTTTCCTAACCCCGATTGAGGTGAAAAAACTTCAACAGACACGTCTTGATCAAACTCTGAGGTTTTTCAGACACTTGCAATTAGGAATAAAAATAAACACCACAAAATAAGTTTCAAGCAATGCAGTATAACTTATATGCAAGTTAACACAATGACTAAAGATGTTGTGTTGTACTAATCAGATCAAATGGCACATGATCATTTGAACAAGTACTTCTGCTTAGAAATGAATAAATACTTTAACAGCCATTGTGCAAAGAAAATCTGCCACAATCCAAAATATTTAGGAATGGGTTTCAATGAAACTAGTTTAAAAAGTCGTTAGACTGATTTACAGATAAACACAAGGTCTTCATGATTTCAAAACATGACATACCAGGTTGCAAGCCAGGTGAGCTAGTCTTCAGCTACGGCCTATGAATGCATAATTATAAAACAGGACAACAAAACACACGAGCGCACAAAATTTCAAATCTGGAATATTCTTGGGCACATGTTAACTAATACTACACAAAAGGATGAATGACCACCACATAGACAACACATGATGAAATAGTCTATGCAAATTCATTTTCACCACAGACACTTGTGAATTATTGCAAAGTTTCTCAGTTATTTTAATATGGTACCTGCAAACGCTACGAAAATGTGCTGATGTGGTTTTCGATGCTGTTATTTTTGCATAAAGACACCTCCGAACTTTTACGCGCTTTTTGAAACCTGCATCTATCCGAAGTCTTGGTTCCATAGGAGACAAGGACTGGGTAGGTGGCTAGCCGAAAAACACCATCTGGCTGAGAGTCGCGACACACCTCAGCCGCTCGTGCCCAGATGGCCGGTCGCAGGGAGAGCACACACGAGTGCCGCTGCCTTGCTTCATTTTAGAACCAACAGCTCTAAAAGCCATGGCGCCAGTAATAATGCACTGTCGTTAAAAAAATGTCCGAAGGTTATTCTCACATAAATGGCCCTCGAAAATAGAGAGAAGCTCTGCAAAATGAACTGCATCTATGCATATAGTGTCGAAGGGACAGTGCAGTGTCGTGATGGCGACTCCGTCGTCATCAATTTTATTGCGTGCTGGATTTCGTGCTTAGGTTACACCGGTTAATATGCCCGTGCGGAGACAAAACCACGATTGCTTTGAAATGAGAGCGCACTACTTAAACACGGACACAAAAACAGGGACAAGCGCTTTCTGCCAACTGAAAATTTATTCGGAAAACTAATAAATATATACTCACAGATGATACAGTGTCATCGATCATACAATAAGACCAAATCAAGGACCTAAATAACTTAACCGACAAAAGATCCATGTAGGTCAGCCCCACCTTACCAACGCCTCCTCTGCCTAACCCCTGTATTCACAAATGCTCCTTCACTCTAAGGCTCTCCTCGACTTGAAGAAGTCAATGGGAGCGCCATCTCTTGGTAGACCAAGTCACTTCATATCGGCAATATTGTGCAGCGATTTTTGTTGTGTTTAGTTTTCTCGATGATTTTTTAGTCATAGCGAAATGTGATCCTCAAGGTTTCGTGTCTCAGGCCAACAATGTGATGTCGCTCTTTAAGAAGTGGCGTGATCTACTTGTATTGACCCATGAAATGCTGGAGAACTTGTTCATCAGGTTTTTTTTTTACTTTTGGCTTAAGTTTAGGGCAGAACACACCTGCTGGGCGTATGAGCCACGCGCGGGAAGACCGCTGCTGCCGTACACGTTGGCTCATAGCAAGCTTGTCAAAAGAGGCATAGTGAGTTGGTGTTTTACTAATGCCATTGATCGTTCTCGTGTTCATTCAATGGAAGCCAGCTCCCATAATCAGGTTGCTAGGTTCATGTCAGCTGAGTATTCTGAGGCGGTCTTGGACTCCGTGGCCGAAAGTATCCGCAGAAAATAGAGCTAAAGATGGCCAAAGAAATAGCACAACATGATGTGACAACAGCAACCGCGTAAAATAAAGAGAAAAAGTAGCTGTTTTCCTTACATGCATCAGGGTACCAACCGCCTTAAAAGAGAGGGCCAACTAATGAGAGTGCGTGTAGTTCCCTGTGCGCCACACAAGCTTTCTCAGCTGGCTAGGCTGACCTTTGCTGCTAGACACAAGAAACAGCTGTGCAAAGCAAAGCACAGAAGGCGTTTTGCCAATTACATCTGCAACGTTGTTTACATGATCATATTTTCGTGCGGTGCCTGATGTATTGGGCAAACTAAAAGATGCCTCAGCGACAGATTGCGTGAGCATGCGTGCAGTGTTCACAGCGGCAGCGATGGTTTTCTGCCAACTGCGGTATACTCACAAATACAATCGAAGACCAAATCAAGGCCAACTTGCGACAAAAGACCATGTAGGTCAGAGCCTCCTCTGCCTAACTGATTCACAAATGTTCACTCTAAGGGATGCGAAGTCAATGGGAGCGCCATCTCTTGGTCAAGTCACTTCATATCGGCAATATTGTGCAGCGATTTTTGTTGTGTTTAGTTGTCGCTCTTTAAGAAGTGGCGTGATCTACTTGTATTGACCCATGAAATGCTGGAGAAATTGTCATCAGTTTTTTTTTTACTTTTGGCTTAAGTTTTAGGGCAGAACACACCTGCTGGGCGTATGAGCCACGCGCGGGAAGACCGCTGCCTGCTCGTACACGTGGCTCATAAGCAAGCTTGTCAAAAGAGGCATAGTGAGTTTGGTGTTTTACTAATGCCATTGATCGTTCTCGTGTTCATTCAATGGAAGCCAGCTCCCATAATCAGGTTGCTAGGTTCATGTCAGCTGAGTATTCTGAGGCGGTCTTGGACTCCGTGGCCGAAAGTATCCGCAGAAAATAGAGCTAAAGATGGCCAAAGAAATAGCACAACATGATGTGACAACAGCAACCGCGTAAAATAAAGAGAAAAACTAGCTGTTTTCCTTACATGCATCAGGGTACCAACCGCCTTAAAAGAGAGGGCCAACTAATGAGAGTGCGTGTAGTTCCCTGTGCGCCACACAAGCTTTCTCAGCTGGCTAGGCTGACCTTTGCTGCTAGACACAAGAAACAGCTGTGCAAAGCAAAGCACAGAAGGCGTTTTGCCAATTACATCTGCAACGTTGTTTACATGATCATATTTTCGTGCGGTGCCTGATGTATTGGGCAAACTAAAAGATGCCTCAGCGACAGATTGCGTGAGCATGCGTGCAGTGTTCACAGCGGCAGCGATGGTTTTCTAGCCAAGTATGTCACTAGTTGTGGCTGGGAAGTACAGTTTGATAACACAGTCGTACTTTACAAACACAAAGATGAGCGCACAAGACTTTTAATTGAGGCAGCATACATAGCGCCTGAGCACTTGACTTGCGTCAGCAAACCACCAATAGCTCTGTCCAATAAAATGCTAGCAGTTTTTAGACAGTAACAGATGCCATAGGTGTTAAGTATTCACTCTAAGGCACATTATGCGTTGTCAAGGTGGAGCTGACGTACATAGATCTTTTGTTGGTTGTGTTATTTTGCTCATTAATTTGGTCTTATGATATGAGTCATGACAATGTTTCATCTGTCAGTATAGATTTAATGGTTTAATGAAGAAATTCTCAGTTGCTAGTAAGCGCTTGTCTCTGTCTTTCTGTCCGCGTCTAAGTAGTGCGCTATCATTTCGAAACACTCATGTATCATGCAATATGTCTATCTGCGAACGACAAGTGCAGCTTGGAATGAATAAGTTCTCTAAATGGGCGGATGAGAGTGGTTTTAAAATAAACACCCAGAAAAGTACTTGCGTACTCTTCTCCAACAAACGAGGGGTAATGCCACTACCAAATATTGCGATCAAGGCAGACCTATAGTCTCTGTGAGCAGCGAGCATAAATTCCTAGGAACCACTTTAGATTATAAGCTCACGTTTATTCCCCATAATAAACACGTAAAAGTGAAATGTCTGAAAGCGACGAACCACCTAAAGCTCCTATCAGGTATAACATGGGGTAGTTATCGGAAGTGGCTCTTGAACTTGTACAAAAGCCTTGTTTGGTCGCGCCTTGATTATGGCTCTATAATTTATCATTCCGCAACGCCAAGTGCTTTGAAAATCCTAGACCCCGTTCACCATCTGGGTATCCGACTGGCAACCGGTGCTTTCAGGACAAGTCCGAACCAGAGTCTCTGTGTAGAGTTGAATCAGTGGTCACTTCACATACAGCGGTGCTATAGCAGTTTCATATTTTATAAAAGTATGCGCAAACATAAAACATCTTTCTTATTCAGCTATAAACGATATGACCGCTGCCACCCTCTACCATAATTGACCCGCAGCGAGAAAGCCGTTCTTTTTGCGTGTGAGAAGCTTAAGTGAGGAAATGGGTGTTCCGCTGCTAGAACTTTGTCCTATGCCCACAACAAAACCTTTACCGCCGTGGCAGTGGCAGCTCATACGTTGTGACACTTCCTTTGCCGAGATCACTAAACATGCGCCAGAAGCACATAATAAAATGCATTTCCGACAACTCCAGTACAACTACTCTTGCGTAGAGTTTTATACTGACGCTTCTAAGTCGCATGCAGGGGTGGTTTATGCAGCCGTCGGACCATCCTTCTCGGAATCCGGTGTGCTCCACTCGGAAACAAGTATATTTACGGCTGAGGGTTATGCACTATTGTCGGCTGTGAAGCATATACGGAAATCAAACATAAAAAATCAATTATATTCACAGACTCGGTAAGCGTCGTAAATGCATTGAGATCCCTTTTCAGATTCAGAAATCCGGTAATTATTGAGCTGTATTCCGTTCTGTGTACAGCGTATATATTCAACCAGCATGTTACTATTTACTGGGTTCCTGGCTGTAGAAGCACGTAGTGTATAACACCAGCCAACATGACTCGCTGATAATGCTGATCTTAACCCATTAGGGGTCACTAAAGAAGTACTGACTATATTTTCAGACGCGAAGCAGCTTTGGGTCGACCTGAATTTGGCGTTTGTCATGACCACGCTTACTGCGCATGCGCATCCGCTTCCTCTCTTACCAACCTCCTCTCACCTGGTAAAGCCAAGACAGGAACAGTCTACTAACCTACTTTCCCTTCCCCTCTCTCCTCTAGACATACAACCCCCGTGACGTTTACACCCCCGATGCGCGTCCCCTCCCTCTCCTAAGCTCCCCGCTCTCGCCTGGCAACGCCGAGAGAGAGAGAGAGTATAATGATAAACGAAGAGATAAAAAGGACGCTAATTTCTGCCTCGCGTCGCCGGGGCACGGTTCAGCGCCTCTAAGGATCGGGGAAGGGGGAAAGGGGAAGTAAAGATGATACGAAGAAGATAGGAGAGATGGAAAAAGAGAAAGGCATGACAAGAGAACGTCTTGTGAGCGCAGTCAGTAGTGCGAAGCAAAAGCGTTCGTCTATAAGGCGGCGAGGACCGCACGCCCACAGAACTCGAGGAAGGCTCGGAGGGTTTGCGTCTTTGAGTGCGCAGGAAAAAGTTGTGGCAGATAGACGAAGCAGACGATGGCGGCTCACCAGTAAGCAACGTTCTGTGGCCAGGTCAGGGCAGGAGGAAATAGTATTGCCACGTTCCTTTTCTGGAGCGTTTCGTCATCACCGCACCTTCGACACGCTCGCAATAAGGAGCGACTTGCAGAATACATCCCAGGCAGCACACCAGCATTCGTCCAATCTTGGTCCCATGACGGGTAATATGGGCCCGATATCGGCCGCATGTCGACTTTCGGTCAGGTGCAACTTCTACCGATATCGGTACTGGTGTTCTAGCCAGCCTAGGACCGACGATCTGCCAATGCATTTGCCAAGATTCAGCCAACGCAGGCCCACCCTTCATATGCCAATTAAGGCCCGCCCTTCCGCCGACATACTTGTCGACATACATCCAGCTTAGCGTGATTCTCGAACCACGTTTTTGCCAATAAACTACCAATATCACGTCGACGTTCATTTTACGGCGAATATTGGCTACCACTGGCTTGCTAATATTCCGCCGTTATAAATATGGGCTTTTCGATACTGGCAATTTTAGCCCGTATGCATTATAATATGCCCCCTGAACTTTGCCTTGCAGCTTATAGCAGCCCCGTGCCAGCATTGCAGAGTACTATACTTCTAGGCAAGTGACCACTGCATGACGTAGTGTAGAAACGCTACACAATTCCACTGAATCATCTACGTTTTTTTTTCTTGCATTGCCCAATACGCTCCCCACGTGTAGGGCGTAAGACGGCACAAGTCTAGTTACTCTCTTGTTTTCACCACACAGTCCTGCTCAGTCTTGCGAGAAATTGTAACCTAGGCTATTCCATGAAGTATTAGCTGAAAAAACATGAATAAAATAACTGCTCTATGTAAATATTTCGCACACAAGCAATCGATAAATGAGACTAGAAGAACATAACTTGTATATTCTTATTTTTAAAAATACAAATTCGACCTATTTATTTTTCCGCTCAGTTTTTCAAGAAACTGATGTTCAGCAATACAGCCCAATTCTAGGAGGTGAGCCCAGCAAGACCCTAAGGGCATAGGGCTAGCCAGGGCTTCAAGGGTTGGGGTTATTATTTAGAAGCTGCAGCAGGAAATGAGGTAATGACTGAGGGCTGCCCAGGATCCTGAAATCTAATATTGGGCAGGAAGCCAACCATCACAAGCTGCCAATTTTTTCTGCATCGAGGGGCAGCAGCGATTGGGCTGCTTAACTATGAATGCATTTGTGAAGTGCCTTTCCTAACCCCGATTGAGGTGAAAAAACTTCAACAGACACGTCTTGATCAAACTCTGAGGTTTTTCAGACACTTGCAATTAGGAATAAAAATAAACACCACAAAATAAGTTTCAAGCAATGCAGTATAACTTATATGCAAGTTAACACAATGACTAAAGATGTTGTGTTGTACTAATCAGATCAAATGGCACATGGTCATTTGAACAAGTACTTCTGCTTAGAAATGAATAAATACTTTAACAGCCATTGTGCAAAGAAAATCTGCCACAATCCAAAATATTTAGGAATGGGTTTCAATGAAACTAGTTTAAAAAGTCGTTAGACTGATTTACAGATAAACACAAGGTCTTCATGATTTCAAAACATGACATACCAGGTTGCAAGCCAGGTGAGCTAGTCTTCAGCTACGGCCTAAATGCATAATTATAAAACAGGACAACAAAACACACGAGCGCACAAAATTTCAAATCTGGAATATTCTTGGGCACATGTTAACTAATACTACACAAAAGGATGAATGACCACCACATAGACAACACATGATGAAATAGTCTATGCAAATTCATTTTCACCACAGACACTTGTGAATTATTGCAAAGTTTCTCAGTTATTTTAATATGGTACCTGCAAACGCTACGAAAATGTGCTGATGTGGTTTTCGATGCTGTTATTTTTGCATAAAGACACCTCCGAACTTTTACGCGCTTTTTGAAACCTGCATCTATCCGAAGTCTTGGTTCCATAGGAGACAAGGACTGGGTAGGTGGCTAGCCGAAAAACACCATCTGGCTGAGAGTCGCGACACACCTCAGCCGCTCGTGCCCAGATGGCCGGTCGCAGGGAGAGCACACACGAGTGCCGCTGCCTTGCTTCATTTCAGAACCAACAGCTCTAAAAGCCATGGCGCCAGTAATAATGCACTGTCGTTAAAAAAATGTCCGAAGGTTATTCTCACATAAATGGCCCTCGAAAATAGAGAGAAGCTCTGCAAAATGAACTGCATCTATGCATATAGTGTCGAAGGGACAGTGCAGTGTCGTGATGGCGACTCCGTCGTCATCAATTTTATTGCGTGCTGGATTTCGTGCTTAGGTTACACCGGTTAATATGCCCGTGCGGAGACAAAACCACGATTGCTTTGAAATGAGAGCGCACTACTTAAACACGGACACAAAAACAGGGACAAGCGCTTTCTGCCAACTGAAAATTTATTCGGAAAACTAATAAATATATACTCACAGATGATACAGTGTCATCGATCATACAATAAGACCAAATCAAGGACCTAAATAACTTAACCGACAAAAGATCCATGTAGGTCAGCCCCACCTTACCAACGCCTCCTCTGCCTAACCCCTGTATTCACAAATGCTCCTTCACTCTAAGGCTCTCCTCGACTTGAAGAAGTCAATGGGAGCGCCATCTCTTGGTAGACCAAGTCACTTCATATCGGCAATATTGTGCAGCGATTTTTGTTGTGTTTAGTTTTCTCGATGATTTTTTAGTCATAGCGAAATGTGATCCTCAAGGTTTCGTGTCTCAGGCCAACAATGTGATGTCGCTCTTTAAGAAGTGGCGTGATCTACTTGTATTGACCCATGAAATGCTGGAGAACTTGTTCATCAGGTTTTTTTTTTACTTTTGGCTTAAGTTTAGGGCAGAACACACCTGCTGGGCGTATGAGCCACGCGCGGGAAGACCGCTGCTGCCGTACACGTTGGCTCATAGCAAGCTTGTCAAAAGAGGCATAGTGAGTTGGTGTTTTACTAATGCCATTGATCGTTCTCGTGTTCATTCAATGGAAGCCAGCTCCCATAATCAGGTTGCTAGGTTCATGTCAGCTGAGTATTCTGAGGCGGTCTTGGACTCCGTGGCCGAAAGTATCCGCAGAAAATAGAGCTAAAGATGGCCAAAGAAATAGCACAACATGATGTGACAACAGCAACCGCGTAAAATAAAGAGAAAAACTAGCTGTTTTCCTTACATGCATCAGGGTACCAACCGCCTTAAAAGAGAGGGCCAACTAATGAGAGTGCGTGTAGTTCCCTGTGCGCCACACAAGCTTTCTCAGCTGGCTAGGCTGACCTTTGCTGCTAGACACAAGAAACAGCTGTGCAAAGCAAAGCACAGAAGGCGTTTTGCCAATTACATCTGCAACGTTGTTTACATGATCATATTTTCGTGCGGTGCCTGATGTATTGGGCAAACTAAAAGATGCCTCAGCGACAGATTGCGTGAGCATGCGTGCAGTGTTCACAGCGGCAGCGATGGTTTTCTAGCCAAGTATGTCACTAGTTGTGGCTGGGAAGTACAGTTTGATAACACAGTCGTACTTTACAAACACAAAGATGAGCGCACAAGACTTTTAATTGAGGCAGCATACATAGCGCCTGAGCACTTGACTTGCGTCAGCAAACCACCAATAGCTCTGTCCAATAAAATGCTAGCAGTTTTAGACAGTAACAGATGCCATAGGTGTTAAGTATTCACTCTAAGGCACATTATGCGTTGTCAAGGTGGAGCTGACGTACATAGATCTTTTGTTGGTTGTGTTATTTTGCTCATTAATTTGGTCTTATGATATGAGTCATGACAATGTTTCATCTGTCAGTATAGATTTAATGGTTTAATGAAGAAATTCTCAGTTGCTAGTAAGCGCTTGTCTCTGTCTTTCTGTCCGCGTCTAAGTAGTGCGCTATCATTTCGAAACACTCATGTATCATGCAATATGTCTATCTGCGAACGACAAGTGCAGCTTGGAATGAATAAGTTCTCTAAATGGGCGGATGAGAGTGGTTTTAAAATAAACACCCAGAAAAGTACTTGCGTACTCTTCTCCAACAAACGAGGGGTAATGCCACTACCAAATATTGCGATCAAGGCAGACCTATAGTCTCTGTGAGCAGCGAGCATAAATTCCTAGGAACCACTTTAGATTATAAGCTCACGTTTATTCCCCATAATAAACACGTAAAAGTGAAATGTCTGAAAGCGATGAACCACCTAAAGCTCCTATCAGGTATAACATGGGGTAGTTATCGGAAGTGGCTCTTGAACTTGTACAAAAGCCTTGTTTGGTCGCGCCTTGATTATGGCTCTATAATTTATCATTCCGCAACGCCAAGTGCTTTGAAAATCCTAGACCCCGTTCACCATCTGGGTATCCGACTGGCAACCGGTGCTTTCAGGACAAGTCCGAACCAGAGTCTCTGTGTAGAGTTGAATCAGTGGTCACTTCACATACAGCGGTGCTATAGCAGTTTCATATTTTATAAAAGTATGCGCAAACATAAAACATCTTTCTTATTCAGCTATAAACGATATGACCGCTGCCACCCTCTACCATAATTGACCCGCAGCGAGAAAGCCGTTCTTTTTGCGTGTGAGAAGCTTAAGTGAGGAAATGGGTGTTCCGCTGCTAGAACTTTGTCCTATGCCCACAACAAAACCTTTACCGCCGTGGCAGGGGCAGCTCATACGTTGTGACACTTCCTTTGCCGAGATCACTAAACATGCGCCAGAAGCACATAATAAAATGCATTTCCGACAACTCCAGTACAACTACTCTTGCGTAGAGTTTTATACTGACGCTTCTAAGTCGCATGCAGGGGTGGTTTATGCAGCCGTCGGACCATCCTTCTCGGAATCCGGTGTGCTCCACTCGGAAACAAGTATATTTACGGCTGAGGGTTATGCACTATTGTCGGCTGTGAAGCATATACGGAAATCAAACATAAAAAATCAATTATATTCACAGACTCGGTAAGCGTCGTAAATGCATTGAGATCCCTTTTCAGATTCAGAAATCCGGTAATTATTGAGCTGTATTCCGTTCTGTGTACAGCGTATATATTCAACCAGCATGTTACTATTTACTGGGTTCCTGGCTGTAGAAGCATCGAGAACAATTTGTTAGCTGACCAAATGGCCACGTCAATTATATTGCGCGCTATTAACCCCACCGCTACTGCCCCTGCAACAGATCTAAAACCCTTCCTACGTAAGAAACTGCGAAACCCCTGGCAACGCTTGTGGGACACAGAAATAAATAATAAGCTTCACTGGGTTAAGCCGCGTTTGGGTTACTGGCCCTCCGCTACGAGAACACGACGAACTGATGTCGTATTCTGTCGCCTCAGAATTGGACAGACTTATGGTACCCATAGCTTTCTGCTGACTGGCGATGAACCTCCTACTTGTGGTAGATATGGTGAGAGGCTAACCGTACTCCACGTCCTCCTGGAGTGTCCGGAAGCTGAAAGTGAGAGAAAGAAATATTTTGCTTTAGCATACCGCTATAATCTTCCTTTACATTCGATTATGTTTCTTGGTGAAGAGCCGCTTTTTCATGCGAAATCAGTTTTAAGCTTTTTAAAGAACGTAGTATTGAATGTTTTTAGCCCAACAGGTTCATAGCGCATCCCCTGTTCAGAGGATGGCGCTGTGATAGCAGCTTTCAATGAGCCCAGGCCTCCATGCTCTTACATGCCAAGTTTTTATTTCACATACATATTACTTTTCAACCATTTTATGTTTCCATAGCACACATCATTTGACATTGCCATAATTTTACTATATATATATATATATATATATATATATATATATATATATATATATATATATATACGCACCTACAGCGACCGTTTTTAGGCCCATTCAAAGCCACGACACATCTGTTTTATCTACACTGCACATCGCACAGTTCATTATTATCGCTCTGGCGCTCTTTGGCCACATCTGGCTCTTGCACCAATAAACTCCACTAATCATCATTCGACACCAAGATGCAATCGGTGCACATCGTGCTCAATATAGAAGAAAAAAAGAAAACAGCAGGTGGCTTGACGTTACACTCTTCAAGCCCAGTCAGAGAAAAATGAAACTGGGGCATGCTGGGAATCTATCACCAGCATGAAGCACGAGGGGGATCAGCGTCTGATGAAGTTGAATTGTGGACAATATAGGCACGCTCTATTCTACGTATTGTTTTTTTTGCGGCGCTGAACGCTATATGCTCAGACAACCATGACAAACTTTTTCTCGAGTGAAAACAAACCCCACTTGTGTTTTATAGGACTATTAACCTAACAGGGCCAAAAGCAGCGCTCTTTCAAAGAGAATAGCAGAATGTTTGTACCTATATGTTGAACAAATTATTCCCAGTGTCCAGTATACTGGACCTGGTTCTCCTGTGAAAGTCGTTGTACTAACATTTTTTTTAAATTTTTGCATGCTCTTCAGAAGCCTATTAGCAAAAAAAGAAGATTAAAAACGTTGTTTTGCCCTACCAAATGTTCGGATCGGAAAGGAATATGGCTTAGCCACTAATTAGGTTTTCAACCTGATAATGTGAATACAAGAAATTATCTATGACGACAAAAAAACTAAATAATATTGCTACCTGTAGGCTGCCACAAACCATAGTGCGAATGCGCGTGTGCGCCCGACGAAGAAGATGAGGGTCGCTGGCTGCTCGAGCTCGGAGCCAGACTGGCCAGTGCTGCAACCGCTCTTGCAAATATATTTTTCGAATATATTCGCAATACTTTGTCTCGTTACTCACGTAACATATTTGGTGGAGGTGGAACGATCCCCGTCCTCACCACGCAGCTCCGCAGTGGCCGCATCCTCCAGCTTCCCGCCATGGCTTTCAGTGACAACGCGTCCGCTTCACCATCTGCGGCTTCTCCGACAACCTTTGTCGCCGTCCAAACACCCCGTGATCCCGGGACATTTTCTGCGCAACCTGGCCTCGACGTCGACAAATGGCTTCGCCTTTATGAACGGGTCAGTCAAACTCACCGCTGGGACCCTACCATGATGCTCGCTAATGTTCTCTTCTACTTGGACGGAACCCCGCGTGTCTGGTACGAGACAAATGAGTCCGAACTCACCAGCTGGGACACGTTCAAGGAGAAGCTACGTGACATCATTGGGGACCCGACCGGTCGCCACGCAGCTGCACGACAGGAGCTGGCTACCCGTGTCCAGTCGCCAACTGAATCGTATGTGTCATACATCCAAGAAGTTCTCGCTCTTTGCCGAAAAGTGGACGAGGCGATGTCTGAGGCTGAAAAGGTTGGACACGTTTTGAAGGGGATCGCGGACGACGCCTTCAATTTGCTGGTGTACACTAACGTCTCGACCATCGACCGTGTAATTCAAGAATGCCGCCGTTTCGAAACAGCAAAAAGCCGTCGGGTGCGCCCTCCTTTTTCTCGGTTGCCAAACACGGCGGCTACGTCCACCTGCTCCGATTCTACCGTCACACCGCCCTTTGAGCAGAGTGTAACGCGTATCGTTCGACGGGAACTTGAAGCAGCAAGTCCAGCGCCGCTTCAGCCCACTTCTTTCGAACATACGATGCCGACAACCCCCGCGATCTCCGTTATTCAAGCGGTCGTACGACAAGAATTCGCCAACCGCGGGTTCCCTGATGCTTGCCCCATCTCTTGCCCCTCCTCCAGACCAATTCCCATTAATCCACCTCGACGTGACCCATTTGTTGCTCCACGATCTCGCAACCCGGCGGAATGGCGAACTCCTGACGACAAACCGATCTGCTTCCGGTGCCACCGCGTTGGACATGTCTCCCGCTAC
Organism: Rhipicephalus annulatus; assembly: GCA_013436015.1. NCBI lineage: Eukaryota > Metazoa > Arthropoda > Arachnida > Ixodida > Ixodidae > Rhipicephalus > Rhipicephalus annulatus. Next base: position 1,134,411 of record WOVY01010535.1, on the reverse strand, counting down.
TGCCGTGCCTCCTGGACGCCGCCACATAGGAGCCAGTTTTTCGCACCTTATAGCCCATATGAAGATCTTCGCCGGTATTCGTCCAGCCGTACCGCCCCTGCTTTCGACACGTCTAACAGCCGCCTTCCTGCTCGTTCTCCGTCCCCTCAACGCCGTCGTTCCCCGTCGCCCCAGCCACGCCGCCATCACTCGCCGCCTAACTTTTCATCGTACCCGACGGAAAACTAGACAGTGCAGCCCCTGGAGGTAGTGCTGCATCATCCCTGTCTGAACCAAACCCTCCATTGACGCTTCATACGAACAAAAACCTTGTCGATGTACACGTGGACGGTATTTCTCTGTCGGCACTAGTCGATACTGGCGCTCATGTGTCCATAATCAGCGTTCATCTTTGTCGCCGCTTAAGAAAAGTACTCACGCCTCCTGCTACCGAAGCTGTACGTGTGGCCGATGGCGGCACTGTTCCTGTCATTGGCATGTGTACGGCTCGCATAAGCATCGCCGACCGTTACATTCCTGTTCTATTCACGGTGCTCCAGAACTGTCCTCATGACCTCATCTTAGGGATGGACTTCCTGTCGACCCATTCTGCTCTGATCGACTGTTCCGCTGGTACTCTTTGCTTAGACCTTCCTCTTCAGCCGGATATTCACCCTGAACCTCAACACGGCCTTTCTGCCACAGACTTCCTCCGCTTACCGCCTAAAGCCCTCACATTCACCGAATTCGCCACGACCTCACCCGTATTGGATGGGAATTACATCGTCACACCGATTCCTGATGTCCTACTGGCACGTGACGTCACCGTCCCTCACTGCATCGTAACTGTAGCCTCCAACCGGACCCGTCTACCCGTCATAAATTTCGGCTTCACAAAGCAAGTCCTCCCTGAAGGCATCCTAATCGCCACGTTGCGGTCCTTAGCCGATGATCACGTCACCACTTTCGCAGCCGACGCATGCACCAATTTTTCTTGTCGCCCACTCGATGCCACATGCCTCGACATGTCAATACGTCCCATGATCGACCCTGACCTTCCCCCAGCGCAATCAGCCGCTCTCGCACGCCTTCTAGCTTCCTACCGTGACATCTTCGACCTTGACGACCGACCACTCGGCCAAACTTCTCTTGTAAAGCACCGCATCAACACCGGTGATGCTGCTCCCATTCACCGTCGACCGTATCGCGTGTCCGCGTCGGAGCGCCAGATTATTCAAGCTGAAGTGAATAAGATGTTAACTAAAGGCATTATTGAGCCCTCATCAAGCCCATGGGCGTCACCCGTCGTCCTGGTTAAAAAGAAGGACAACACATGGCGCTTTTGCATCGATTACCGGCATCTAAATCGAATCACCAAAAAGGGCGTGTATCCTTTACCACGTATTGATGACGCCCTCGATTGTCTCCACGGCGCACGCTACTTTTCATCCATCGACCTTCGTTCTGGTTATTGGCAGATTGCCGTAGACGAGAAAGACCAAGAAAAGACCGCCTTCATCACTCCAGATGGCCTATACCAATTCAAGGTTATGCCCTTCGGTCTATGCAATGCCCCCGCCACGTTCGAACGTATGATGGACTCTCTGCTACACGGATTCAAATGGTCAACATGCCTGTGTTACCTAGACGACGTCCTCGTATTTGCACCTACATTTGAGACCCACCTTGAGCGTCTGTCGGCCATTCTCCACGTCTTCCGCAAAGCTGGCCTCCAGTTGAACTCCTCGAAGTGTCACTTCGGCCGCCGACAGATTACCGTGCTGGGCCACCTTGTCGATGCTTCTGGTGTGAGACCGGACCCTGAGAAAATTCGTGCCGTCACGAGTTTCCCAGTACCCCAATCCGCCAAAGATGTCCGGAGCTTTGTGGGACTTTGCTCCTACTTTAGGCGGTTCGTGAAAGATTTTGCGGCAATCGCCCAACCACTTACCGATCTTTTGAAGAAAGGCGTTCCATTTTCGTGGGGGTCCACTCAAGCTGCCGCCTTCTCTCACCTCATAACACTTTTGACGACGCCCCCTATCCTGGCCCACTTTGACCCATCTGCCCCAACTGAGGTCCGAACTGATGCCAGTGGTCACGGTATCGGAGCCGTTCTCGCCCAATGCCAACAGGGACACGACCGCGTTATCGCGTATGCTAGCCGCCTCCTTACACCTGCAGAGCGTAACTATTCGATCACGGAGCGAGAATGCCTTGCTCTTGTCTGGGCGGTCTCAAAATTCCGCCCATATTTATATGGCACTCACTTTTCCGTCGTCACCGACCACCACGCGCTCTGCTGGCTTTCATCCTTAAGAGATCCTACAGGTCGACTTGGTCGCTGGGCTCTGCGACTGCAAGAATACACCTTTGCTGTGATATACAAGTCTGGACGCCTGCACCAGGACGCCGATTGCCTTTCTCGCTATCCAGTTGGCCCATCGGCCACCATACCTGACAACGACGCCTGCGTGTGCTCCGTTTCTCAACTGAACCACATAGCCGACGAGCAACGCCGTGATGCAGCCCTACGAGCTATCATTGAGCGCCTCGACTCCTCCCCATCGAACCGATCCTATCGCTCGTTCGTACTCCAGAATGGCACATTATACCGGCATAACTTCCATCCAGACGGCCCATCTCTGCTGCTTGCCATACCCAAACACCTCCGCTTGGCTATACTCCACGAACTCCATGACGTTCCTACTGCCGGTCACCTGGGTGTGTCCCGCACATACGACCGGATTCGCCGTCGCTTCTATTGGCCAGGTCTGGCACGGTCCGTCAGAAGATACGTCGCGGCGTGTGAGGAATGTCAGCGCCGCAAAACACCATCGACGCTTCCGGCTGGGCGCCTTCAACCACTCGATATTTCTACTGAACCTTTCTTTCGCGTCGGCTTGGACTTACTCGGCCCTTTTCCTCTGTCTTCTGCTGGCAACAGGTGGATAGCTGTGGCCACAGACTACGCCACACGCTACGCAATCACACGCGCCCTTCCAACAAGTTGCGCCACTGACGTCGCCGATTTTCTTCTACACGACGTGATCTTGCAACATGGTGCTCCACGCCAGCTGCTCACGGACCGAGGCCGCACATTTCTATCGAAAGTCATAGCGGACATCCTACGCTCTTGTGAAACACGCCACAAGCTCACTACGTCGTACCATCCGCAAACAAATGGCCTCACAGAACGCCTGAACCGAACCCTAACTGACATGCTTGCAAAGTACGTTTCCTCAGATCACTCTGACTGGGACATCGCTTTACCATACGTGACATTTGCCTACAATTCTTCGCGCCACGACACGGCTGGTTACTCCCCTTTTTTCTTGCTGTTCGGCCGCGAACCCACATTACCCCTCGATACGACGATTCCGTTACCAGCAGCTCCAACTTCACAATATGCTCTGGACGCCATCAGCCGGGCCGCCCACGCACGCGAAACCGCTCGTGCTCGCCTTCTGACCTCCCAAGCAAACCAACGGCGTCGGTACGACCAACGACACCGCGATGTGCACTTTTCGCCCGGTTCGTTGGTTCTGCTGTGGTCTCCGACCAGGCACGTTGGCCTGTCTGACAAGCTGCTCTCTCGGTACACAGGGCCATACAGAGTGCTTCGTGAGGTGACTCCCGTCACTTATGAAATCACTCCTGCTGCCTCGCCGTCTTCATCCACCCCTAGGGCCAGCGACATCGTACACGTCGCACGCCTGAAGCAGTACCACTCGCCCAATGATCTTGACATCTAGATGCGCCGAGACGGCGCCTTTGCCGACGGGGGTTATGCTACCTGTAGGCTGCCACAAACCATAGTGCGAATGCGCGTGTGCGCCCGACGAAGAAGATGAGGGTCGCTGGCTGCTCGAGCTCGGAGCCAGACTGGCCAGTGCTGCAACCGCTCTTGCAAATATATTTTTCGAATATATTCGCAATACTTTGTCTCGTTACTCACGTAACAATATAATGCAGTTGGGCGTAGCTTCTTTGTGTATAAAATATCTATGACAATATATAAAGCTAAGACAACTTGAATTAAACAGAGCAAAAGAAAGACAGAATTCCTCAGTCTCAAAAACTGTTCAAGGCCAGTCCGGAGCATGTTGGCGTACTCTACACCGGCCAGCTCTTCAACAGCGTGAGTAGGAATGCGCTGGCAGCGGGGCGCTATTCTTTAGTTCCCGTAATGAAGGGCGGGCGAGAACAGGCTGAAGAGCGAAGCCATTTCCGCAGGAAACTCGTTGGCGTCGTGGTGTGAGGAGAAAAGAGCGAACAAGGGAAAGGATTCAACTTCGTGTGACACGTGCTGGACGTTTAAGGAACAAGCCTCTCGTGAGCCGGAATCCTGGCCTCGCCCGTCTCTAACTAAAAAGAACAATGTGTGAATGCGAAGCACGAGGGGATGCTGAACATCCTCCACAAAAAAGTCACAGCTTTTCAGCAAAGATGAAGCAATGGACGCAATATCAGCAAATTGGAAGGCCACACGCATAATGGCAAGCAAATCAAAACGTGCCTTGCGTTCCTTACGCACAAACAACGCACAAAACGTACTCACAGGTACAGATGAACACGAAAAAACGTCTAGGTTGTTACTTCGCTGTGTCTGAAAAGCGCGCTTTTTTTGCAAACGGAGAGTGCACAATTTCAGTGACCTTTGTGCGCCATGTAACTACAAAGAAATCATTCCGGGGAATGTTTCAGGAGGGCCAAGATATAAGATGCTCTCAACCGCGAGATAAGAGCGTGCGAGTGCGCGTTCAGGGGCTTTGCGACCGCCCACTCTTCTCCGCGAGGCCGAGTACACCTGGGAGATAAGGGCGCGCGCCACCCAGCGCGGATTTTGCTATCTTGCTGCTAATGCTCAAAGCATGGTAGTTCTCCTCCGAGTTGCCCATCACCAGCGCTAAGTTGTAGATACAAATAACTTGCGGTTTGAGCGCTTAAGAATCGACGTGTTTCTCCATATCTCAGTGGCTACGCCTCACATACATGACTCGGAGGTTCAACGTTTGATTTCGCGCGCCAAAGTCTTTTCCAGGATTTTTTTTTCTTGCGTTTTTATATATATACATACGTATGCATATACGCTGCATGAGGCCGACACTGACGCCAGCGGCAAAATTGAGCTAAGAGTGTACATTTTATTGCTATTGCAATAAAACGTGTTTAGGTTAAGTATATGCACCAACATTCATAACCTGTACACGACTACCGCTGTCGGTGACCATGGCTTCCACAAATAACGGCAACGTGGACAAGAGCAAGATGGACAAATCGAAACGCCTTGACAACCGTTGGGTCGACACCGTCAATTTGAGTTACTTCCACGCTTTCCCAGAAGTCGTCAACTTCGAAAGAACCGCCAACCTAATGTCCAGGACAATATAGCTGCAGCAACGTGAAGTACAGCTGAAATTGTATATGTTCACTAGCTGTAACATAGCCTAAAAAAGGTTGCGTTTCAGGATAATTATAGTGTGGTATTTTTAATGCCTGATAAACAATGGAAGTTGTGTGTCATGGCAAATCCTTCTAGATGGGAAAGGGCATTGTGCACAAAAAAGTCACAGCTTTGTCTCAAAGACGAAGTAATTAACGCTATAGCGATAAACTGGAAGGTCACGCAAAGAATGGCAAGCATATCGAAACGTTGTACGCGTTTCTCATGCACAAATGACGCACGAAACTTACTGACAGGTTCATACGCCGTGGGGTCTCAAACTGGCGAGCACCTCGCCAAGCTCTCGGGATGAACGGACACAAAAGACGTAGTCGGTACAAACCAAACAAACACATACATTTATTTAACTAATTTACCAAGACGATATCGTCCACCAAATCGATACATCAATCATTATCAACATGCTGCCATACACTAAAATAACATAACACAATAACATGACAAACAATAACACACCCAAGCTGGCATCGCCAACGCACGACTTACCACGAAGTTCCATGGCGGGCTGCTAGAGACAACCGTTCATGGCAATCGCTACGTGCAGAAGAGACTCGCTAAACTCTCGCCCGCCACCAACGCTTGCTTCCGCCAGGGGTCACCGCCGGCGCTACCACTCTACCAATCATGATGATGGAAGTGGTGATCATCGCTCGCGTACACAACGCTATCTATCGCTGACTAGTTCCGACATGAGGATTTTAGGCGATACACGTGCGCCACACAGTGCAAACAACTCTACAGGAGGTTTCAGCACCCCCACAGCCCCCAACCCTAATTCAAACAATATTCGAAACAGAAATCCGCTACAAAATCTCCAACAAAAAATCTTAACACATGTCCCTTCATAATGTCCGTGCACCACGACACCGCCGCCGGTCGACACAGCTGCGCTGTCCGGCTCGGCTTCATTTCAGTACAAGTCCCGTAACAGCAACGTTGCCGTCGACCCGACGAACCATCACTAGCTCTGACACGTCTTCCGGTTGCGACCAGCACTCACGAGCGTGCTGGACGGCAGGCAGTTGCGCAGGTCCCAGGCATCTCCATTGCCCGACCGCATTCCTAGGCAGTGGTGCTGACGATGTGCCGAAAAGAGCCAGCCGTGGGTTAAATCCCTCCCGCTGTGTATATTGTAAAACACTCGACAAAACCAATGGAGCAGGGCCTAGAGAAGTGAGCTTTGGGCGTTTCGCTCACGTGGTATGATGGTCGGTACTGCTAGACGTCGGCGGTGGCCAAGACGCACAACTGAAAAATAAAGGCACTTTTCCTAATTCGTGCATCGCAAGGAAAAGAAGCGAGGGAAGCAGAATGCAACAACTGGACGCCACAATCTTTCTGGTTGTGCCACTTGCGACAGGCGGCTGCGCAGAGCCTTAGGCCTAATGAGTCACTCGGCAACAAGCGGCAATCGCTCAGCCTAGGCGCAGAAGAGGCAGCCGCGAGGAGGCATCAACTCTGTAGGTGGCCCTATCGCTCGCCGTACACAGCAGCTTACCGAGCAATCGGCGTCTATCAACCAGGACGGTATAGCGACGCCATGGCGTCAAGCCGCAATGCCAGACAGCAACGACGCCCAGCTCTCTGAGCCCAAACGGAAAGAAGAAGCTGTTTACAGAAGATCGGACCACCCAAGACGCTTTCGTACTCACTCGCTTCTTGCCTAGCCATCAATCCACGTGTTCTAGGCCTTGCTTACCCAAGGATGCAGACCTCAGGGCTTTTGTCCTCAACTGAACAACGTTCTTTGAAAAATTGGGAGATCGCACATACAGGGGGAATCGTTATTATGCGAAGCACGAATGAGAAAAGTTGATATGTCATTTTAAAATCAGCACAATATGAGGTCAAGGCAAATGATGCCGTACACGACTTCCATGTCGTAATTATCATCTTTGAATGTGTCGTTTTCTCTCGTCATCCATTCCCGTCACGTGATGCCAAATTCAGTACATTTCAACCTAGCGAAAAGGCTCGAGCAAGCTATGAGCATGACATGTTTTCATGTTCTTACATGATACACATATTAGAATTATTGTATTTGCATAAGTCATATATATTTGTCATCCACTGACGCCACGTAACACCAAACTTGGTATATGTGGAGCTAGCGAAACGGCCGCGAGCGCATTGTGAAGGGCCCACTAGACTCCAATGTAGCGTTGACGCGCGCGCACACACTCTGGGCACAGCGACGCTACCAACGTTAGCGAAACGCAAGCGCTCTGTAGTTTGACGCCAGGCGTCGCCGGTGTGACCAGCGTCTGTCGGCGTGGCCTGGTGGCCACTAGCGCAAAATGCGGCTTGCTACAATTTGTGCGGATGACGTTACCTAAAGAGCTCCGCGTCTGCCTCTCTTTATGACAGAAGGACGTGGTGTGCGCTCAAATGCGCATGCGTCAAGCAGCGCAGCGCGGCGCATGCCAGCGAGTATATGGCAGGACCGGCACCTGGCGTGGCAACGCCAGCGTGACGCAACAAAATGAACGACGGCGAGCACGCGCACCGCGTCACGTCGCAGTGTATTGGTGCCTTGACTGTGGCATGTAGTTATGTTCTCACATGACGCGCATGTCATGGTTATCATGTTTTAACCAGTCACGCACCTTCGTCTTCAATTGGCGTCACGTGATACCAAATTTGGCATATGTGAAGCTAGCGAAGCCGAAGCAAGCACATCATCAGTGTGGCATGTTGACATGTTACATGACACGCATGTCGTGATTATCATGTTTGGATGTGTCATTTACCTATGTCGTTCCTTCGCGTCGCATAATACCGAATTCGGTACATGTGAAGCTAGCGAAACGGCCGCGAGCGCGTGTTGAGCGTGGCATGTGGTCATGTTGTTACATGACACGCATCTCATGATAATCATGTTAGCACCAGTCACGTATCTTCGTCGTCATTTCACGTACTGCAATACCCAATTTGGTACATGTGACGCTAGCAAAATGGCCGGAAGTGCATCATGAGCGTGATAGGTATTCATGTTGATACATAACACGCATGTCATGATTTTCATGTCAGGTTCTGTCGCTTGTGTTCGCCATGCAATAAGGCCATTCCATACCAGTTTTGCAGCATGCCATGTGAACTAAACTACCGCAAGAGCTGCAGGACCGTGAAATGTAAATCATGACATTCGTGTCATATATATCATGACTTTCATGTTATGACTAGTCATATAGGTTCTTCATGCAGTCATGCTAAGCCATACTAGGTTTGTTATCGGTACCATTATGGAAACGGCCAGGAGAGCTAAAAGTCGTAGGCGGCTAGATAGATGAATAGATAGATAGATAGATATATATATATATATAGATAGATAGATAGATAGAGAAAGAGAGATAGATAGATAGATACGCTAAAGTCACCGAGGTTCGCTAAGAAATGCTTCGCAATTAAAACCAAACAAAAAAAACCACTTGCTTAGCAAAAAAATAAAAACCCAAGCCCCGACAAGTTCAAACACGTCACAAAACCGACCTCGACGTTTCTCATGAAATCACACCACAGACGCTAGCAATTAGAAGTCCCCCTAGGCTTACTCTACGCCGGCTATAACAAAATCCTGTCCCGAATCGCGGAAACTCTCGTCCGATACTCCAAGCGCCCCAGTTTGGGCAACCAGTGTGAAGTCTCGAATCGGCGAGCGCCACGCCACACTGTTGGAGGAAATGGACACAGAAGACGCGGTCGCTACAAACCAAACAAACAAATGCATCTATGTAATTAATTCACCACGACAATATTGTCCGCTGATTCGATACATCAATCGTTATCAACACGCTTCCAAGCACTCAAACATAACACAATAACACGACAAACACACAATAACTTGACAAACACAATAACACACACAAGCGGCGTCTCCGGCTGGGGACACAAAGAGTCGGGGTCTTCGGCTCGCAGCCCGTGGTGCGACGCACCGAGGACCCACGCTAGAGACAACCGATCACGGCAACCGCCACGCGCGGAAGAGACTCGCTCAACTCACACACAACCACCAAGGCTTGCTTCCGCCAGAAGTCACCGCTGGACTACCACTCTGCCAATCATGATGATGATAGTGGGAAACACGGATGGATGGATCGATGGATGGATGTGGCTGTACCCTTTAGATTGGGTGGCGGCTAATGCTACATAGCTGTAATGATTAGTGAAATAACCACTACATTCATCTTTTTTCACTTCAAATAATGAAGTTGAGGACTGGTACTTTGTAGTGAAGTGCTTAATTTTCACTCGTGTCTTCACTTTGTCCATCAATCAGATAACCATGTTCAAGTTAATTCTACCCGCTCACAGTGTATTTTGCCTCCTTGTCCCTAAACCCCAGTGCTTTGAAAAACTATGCACCATCATTTTAAACTGTAGGGTGAAGCCCTTTACAGAACAATATGAAGTATTCGGCAGTTCCCACCACCTCTCCACACGAACTGCTTACCGTGTCTACCGCTTCGTATTCGGCCCGATATGTCTTCGTTTGCAAAACTCCCGTCCTGGTCTCAAAAAGTAGAGAGCTACCCCGAGTATTATCATAGCTCCTGTCCTTGGCAGTTTCCTGCTTAAAAGTTCGACAGATCTCAGTGTGGACTTCTTAATCATGCCAATTCTCCACATGTTAGTCTCCATTTCCTTGACTTCCTTCTTAGCCAATAGATCTTTTTGATTTTGCCATCTGCTGTTGTCTAAGTATTTACCAGTCAATTTCCTGGTTCGCTTCCTCCATTTTGTATCGACATTCTTCTTGTACAAGAAGCTAAAAACCTTCCTAGCCCAACGCTTCTCCCCATTTCTCTCAATCGCTTCTCAAATTTTGTCTTGCTGCTAGCTTCCTTGCCCTAAATTTATGTCCATCCCATATCACCTTGTACTCCCTGATTTGGTGTATTCCCCTGAGCTCCTAAAGCAAGCCTATCTATTCCACGTTGCTTAATGTCTATTCTTGCTTCAACTTCTGTTCTCATGCACAAGACCTCAATGCCGAACGTCAGACCAGAAATCATTACCCCTTTCCATATTCCTCTCACATCAAAATACCTATTGTAATTCCACATTGACCTTTGTTTCATCACTGCTGCATTCCTGTTTCCTTTAGTGGTCATGTATATTTTGTGTTCCCTCACGTGCTCGGTCCCATTGCTTATTCATGTGCCCAGAAATTTGTATTTATCTTTTATCTCTAGCGTGACTTCCTGTATTCTAAGCGCACAACCTTCATTTTTACTAAAAATTATGACTGCAGACTTTTTCTTATTGAATCTGAAATCTAACCTAAGCACCTCATTACTGCATTTGTCCATCAATCGCTGCAAATATTCCTTGTTGTCGGCCATTAGCAGTATATCATCTGCATACATTGAGGCTGGTAGTGCCTGATGAATGAGTTTTCCTTGTTTGACAAAAGAGAGGTGGAAGCCAACTCCAGTGTCCTCTAACAGCCTCTAGTCCATGTAGGTACGTCATGAATAACGAGGATAGCAGAAGAAAGCCCTGCCTAAGCCCCCGGTTCACCTCTGTGTGCTTGGATACCTGTTTTTCCCACTTTATAACGACTTTGTTACTATTATAGACTTTTTTAAAAGATTAGTGACTCCATCTGCCACACCAAGTGTGTCCAGTATTCCCCAAAATTCCTCTTGAACCACGCTATCGTACGCTCCCTTGATATCCAAAATTGCTAGGCACCGGGGCCTGCGTTCCTTTTCTGCTATTTGTATGCACTGCGTCAGTGAGAACAGATTGTCGTCCAACCACCTGTGTTTCCGAAAGCCATTCTGCAGTTCGTTCGGCCCCCATTCATCCTCTATCTATGCCTGCAGTCTTTCCTTTATAACCTGCATCGCCAGCCTGTATACCACTGATGTCCCTGTTATAGGATGGTAGTTGTTTATGTCAGCTTTGTCTCCCTTTCCTTCACAGATCATGCTCATTCTGCTAAGTTTCCATCTATCGGGGACCTCACTATCGATCATTGTTTAGCTCACTGTCTCTCTCAATGTCAGTTTAGACTTCAGACACAATGTCTTTATCAGCATAATTGGAATGCCGTTTAGGCCTGTATATGTACTACTTAGAACCCTCTTCTCAGCCCTTTCCTACTCTTGTCGTGAAAATGATGTCATTACGCCACTTGATCCATCCTTGTCTACTATGATGCATAAGACACTTTGCTGAAATATTGCTGAAATATTTCTGTCACCCTCGTTTTTATATTTTTAATAGCTTGGTCCCCTTCAAGCCTAGCACCTTGAGCTCTAGTTATAAAGCTCTGCTCTAGGCTTGTTGCATTTCTTGAGCGTTCAGATGGTTCCGAAATTTCACAGCGGCCTTTGTGTCCTTTTTATGTACTTCCGCCAGCCACCGAACACCCTTTCTTCTAATATTTTCATTGAATGAAAGGGATGCTTCTCTTCTAGAGCTTTGAAATCTTTCCCATTTTCATTCAACGTCATCTGTCTGTTCACCCCGCTCCTTAGCATGTTTGTGTGCCCTAGAGGCTTCCTGGCGTATTGCTATGGCTCTCTCAGCTTCCTCATCCCACCAACTTTTGGGCTTGTGTCTTCTTTTCACGGGGTGACTCGTCACGTGCCTTAGCAAGCTTTTGCTCAAACAGTCCAATTATATTTGTGTATGTCCGCACTGTTTTATTATCCTCAGTATTACTTCCTCAATTTGTTTAGTAGCGATTTCTATTTGCCTTTCCGAATGAATATTTTCATGCCGTTGCTAATCTTGTTCCCTTCCCACTTTCACTGCTCTTCCAAAACTTAGATTGATACGTTTGTGATCACTTCCCAGACTTCTGGAGCCACCTTCATCTATGTGCATTCCCCATAGCTCATCATACATCCTATGTGACATCAGTGCGTGGTCTATCGTTGACTGCAGCCTTCCTGCCTCCCATGTTATATGCCCTTCACACTTCTCAGTAGTGCTGCAAATGATCAAAACATGCCTTTCACATTTATTCAAGATCATTTCATCTGTTGAGTCAGTATACCCGTCTATATCTTCTATGTGCGCATTCATATCTCCTAGTATAATTATTTCGCACTCTCCTCCTGATTTCTCGATGCCCTTTGATTTACACTCCACCATTGCCTGGTTTTCCTCTCTGGCTTTTGCTCCCGTCCACAAGTACACCAAAACTAAGGAGTGTCACCTGCCCAGCTGCTTCCCCTCTTAACCATAAATGTTCTATGCATCCCTACTTGACTCTTTGCCAACCCATGCTCTTATGTATGAATGCACCAATTCCACCCCCTTTTTTTCTGCCTAATGTTCTATGGCAATATTCCCATACGTAGTCCAGATTCCAAGGTGATTGCTTCATGTCCCCGAAATATGTCTCCACAACCCCATATACCATCAGTTCCTCGTGCCTCAACTGCTCTTCTATCTCTTCCCGCTTTACCCGCAGGGGCACCTGCGCAAGTAGGCGTTTGGTGTGTAGCGACACCACGGACCCGAGCTATTGGAGGAGTTTTGGCTCCCTCCCACGCCTAGCCGTGCGTGGCTGAGCCGTGTCCGGAGAAAAGGGGATTTTGGGGGTTGAGCCGACGCTGGGCGACTGGACCTTTAAGGCCCCCTGGAAGAGGCAACACACCCCTTCGGCCCCGGCTTCATGTAGACGGCACCCCTGGGCTGACCCATCCAGGGGAAATCGGCAGTCACCTTTTCTTATCTCTCTCCCCCACAAATTCGTCTTTATCTCTCTCTTTTTTAGTCTGTCCTGTCTACTTCTCTCTTCTGGTTACTTCCAATTTTCCTGGTGGCAAGGGTTAACCTTGTGTAGTTACTCAACCTTGAGTAGGTATATTTGGTTATAGTGGCAATGTACGGCTGGCGTCTGCAGCCTTATGCTATTAAATGCTTCAGCGTCCCCTGGTTGGACTCCATGGTGGGTGGTCGCCATTGCTGCCGAAAAAAAACTAAACTATTATGGGAACACCTGCATTTCCCCATCTCCTAAATCGTCTTCCGCTTAAGAGGGGACGCACCGATGAAATATCAATTTTCAGCCAACCCAGACAATGCTTTCCAAAATTCCATATAGTGTACAGCGAAAGCCAACAAAACAAGCCAGAGTCATGTCTTCATTTCTTGTTGCTAAATCTCTGACTGAGCTCTTTGGCCCAGGATACAAGGTTACAAAGATGGCTAGCGGAGACCTTCTCCTTGAGCTGCTTAAAAACACCACTATGAAAAACTTGGCAGTCTCGTAGCATTTGGTAATATCCCAGTATCTGTTTCACCTCATAGATCAATGAACACCTCACGCGGAGTTGTTTCAGAAGCAGACTTTCTTGAAATGTCTGAACAAGAACTGCTTGAAGGGTGGAAAGAGCAAAATGTCACGGATGTAAAACGAATTGTCATCAGATGCGACAACAAAGAAATACCTACCAAACATTTATTACTCACTTTTGCATCTAGCACACTGCCTTCATCTATAGACACAGGCTACATCAAACTCTCTGTCCGTCCCTACATTCCCAATCCAAGACGGTGTTATAAATGTCAACAATTTGGTCATGGCTCGCAGAATTGCCGGGGTCAGGAAACTTGTGCAAGATGTGGTAGCCACGGCCACACATCTGATAACTGTGTTACTACGCCTCACTGTATGAATTGTGACGAGAAACTTGCCGCGTATTCGCAATCGTGTCCTAACTGGAAGAAAGAAAAAGAAATATTCACTCTTAAAGTCAAAGAAAACATTACATCCAAAGAAGCAAGACGAAGAGTGTCGCCATTTTACGGCGCAACATATGCTGATGCGGCGCGTCAGGGGGCAACGCCGCACCAGCCCTCGCCACCCCTTCGGCCAGCGCAGAAGGAGCCGTCGGCTGTGGCGCCTGCCTCCAAGGCGGCAGTAGTTCAGTCTACTCCGCCTCCAAGCAAATTGAGGCCGGAGACTCCAGGGTCCTCTGGTCTCAAGGCCTCACCTCACCAGGCGAGGCCTAAAATCCGAACCACCAGCTCGCATGTGCGGGCATCCAGTACCTCTGAGGAAGCAATGGATACAGCAGTACCCTTGGTACCGAAAGAGCGGCGCGCCTCCTTGGAGCGCGCCAAGAAAAGTAAAAAACCAATAACGGGGCCGGACGACCATCCTGCCACTTAAAATAACAAGCTCACTCTAACAAAGGACACTCTCTGTACACACAGCAGCATCTCTCCTTTTAACATGCAGACAGAAATATTACAGTGGAACATCTGAGGCCTTCTTCGAAACCTTGATGACTTACAAGAACTCCTCCATGAATACAATCCAAGAGTGCTGTGTGTACAAGAGACACACTTAAAACGAACAAACACGAACTTTTTACGTAAGTACGTAATCTTCCGGAAGGATAGAGATAATGCCATGCCACCATCCGGTGGTGTAGCGGTTATAGTTAGTTGAAGTATAGCATGCACACAATTACCCCTTAAAACTTCCCTCGAGGCAGTGGCTGTCCGAGCAGTTATTCTAAACAAACTTGTCACTGTGTGCTCTTTGTACATACCTCCGCACCACCGTCTTGAAAAACTTCAATTCCAGTCTTTGATAGACGAACTGCCTGAACCTTATCTGGTCCTTGAGGACCTGAACGCACATATTGGTCTGTGGGGTGACTCTCGCTGTGATGCACGAGGTCGTCTCAATGAACAATCCCTCATTTCATCAGGTGATTGTCTGTTGAATAGGAAAGAGGCAACATACTATAACCTTGCCAACAAAACTTACTCTTACATAGACCTCAGTATCGCATCGCCTTCACTTGTACCATTGCTTCAGTGGAAAGTCATAAAAACTCCATACGGAAGTGACCATTTTCCTTTAGTTTTAAATACACCAATAATATATGAATGTCCTCCACATGTTCCCAAATGGCTGGTAAACAAAGCCGACTGGGAACAATTTCAAAAGCTTACTCACTTAAATTGGACTGACATATGCGGATTAGGCATAGATGAAGCTGCGCAGTACTTCACGGCCTTTCTCACTGACGCAGCAGCCAAGTGCATTCCACAAACGTCTGGACTTCCCGGCAAACGACATGTCCCGTGGTGGAACACTGAGTGTCATAATGCGCGAAAGAAACACAACAGGGCATGGAGGTTGCTGCGGAATTCGCCGACAGCGGAAAACCTTGAGAGCTTTGAGAAAATAAAATCTCGAGGCAGGAGAATGCGTCGGCAGGCCAGAAGAGAAAGTTGGCACAAGTTTTATCAGGGATAAGTTCATATACACAAGAGGCCAAAGTCTGGAACATGGTTCGTAGGGTAGCAGGAAGAAAAGTACACTCACTCCCACTCGTACACTCAGGGTGATACCTTGGAAGATCAGGCAAACTTCCTCGGTGCACACTTTTAACGGGTATCCAGCTCGTCCCACTATACTGACATCTTCCAAAAATACAGAACAAGAATAGAAAAGCAGAAACTCGAACACAAAACCACTATATACGAGGCATATAACCAATCTTCTAGTCTAGCTGAGCTCCGAACATCTCTAAACTTCTGCAGTGCTTCTTCCCCAGGTTCTGACCGTGTGGTGTATGAAATGTTAAACAACCTACCAGCAGAAACACGAAAAACCTTACTCTGTTTGTACAATGCTATCTATTTTTCTGGCACTATCCCTACCTCCTGGAAAGAGGCTATTATTATTCCCATTTTGAAAGAGGGCAAGGACCCTTCTTTAGCTTCAAGTTATAGGCCTACAAGCTGCTTGTGCAAAGTCTTGGAAAAAATGATAAACTGCTGACTTGTACATATCCTTGAAACAAACAATTTGCTCGACCCATTTCAGCGCGGGTTTCGGGAAAGTAGATCCACCACAGACCACCGTGTTCGTATCGAGGCACAGATCAGAGACGCCTTCGTCCATAAACAATATTTTCCCTCAGTGTTCCTCGATATCGAAAAGGCTTATGATACAATATGGCGTTTTGGAATTCTAAGAGACCTGTCTCAACTTGGTGTGCGTTGAAGAATGTTTCACATAATCGAAAGTTACCTCTCAAATCGCACATTCCGTGTCCGTGTGGGCAGTGTTCTCTCCCAAACATTTGTCCAGGAAACAGGCGTGCCACAAGGTGGTGTACTTAGTTGCACACTTTTTATTATCAAAATGAATTTCTTGCACTTGTCCATCCCCAGCAATGTGTTCTATTGTACATATGTCGACGACGTGCAGCTCGGCTTCAAGTCATGCAACTTGGCAATGTGTGAGCGGCAGGTTCGGCTGGGTTTAAACAAGGTCTCAAAATGGGCAGATGAAAACGGATTTCGAATTAACCAACAAAAAAGCACGTGTGTCTTGTTCTCTCGAAAGAGAGGCATGCACTCAAAACCCGACATTGAACATAACGGTCAACGTCTGCTTGTTAATACGGAGCATAAATTCTTAGGATTAATCTTGGACAAAAAGTTGACCTTCATACCGCACATCAAGTATTTAAAAACAAAATGTGTAAAAGCCATGAATGTTATAAAAGTATTGTCACGTACTACTTGGGGTAGTGTAGGCAATGCCTCATGAATCTGTATTGAAGCCTCATTCGCACCCGCTTAGATTATGGGGCCGTTGTTTATCAGTCTGCAACTCAAAGTGCTTTAAAGATGCTGGACCCCGTGCACCATTTGGGCATCCGCCTTTCTACGGGTGCTTTTCGCACCAGCCCCGAAGAAAGCCTTTACGTTGAGTCAATGGAGTGGTCGCTTCATCTGCAGAGAACTTACATGTCCTTTGTTTATTTCCTTAAGGTGAAAGCAGACAACAAGCACCCCCCATACTCTACTAATAATGATTTGTCGAGCTCAATTCTGTTTCAAAACAGGCCTTCGATGAGGCAGCCCTTCTCAGTTCGCCTAAAGGGTCTAGCTGAGGAATTGGGGTCTCACTTGAACACCGTTTACTGGCTCCTGTAGCATACCCGCCACCGTGGCAATGGCACACTATAGATTGTGATGTGTCTTTTATAGAAGTTACAAAGCATGCGCCTATTGCCCATATCCGAACATACTTCCTGGAACTTCAACACAAATACACACGTCCTGAATGTTTTACAAATGCCTCCAAGTCTAACTCTTCTGTGTCCTACGCTGCTGTCGGCCCATCCTTTTCGGATGCTGGCCCTCTACATCCAGGCACAAGTATCTTCACAGCGAAAGCCTATGCGATACTTGTGGCTGCTAAACACATCAAACAATTACAAATACAAAAACCAGTAATTTATACAGACTCCCTGAGTGTGGTAACGGCTCTGCACAGTCTTAAAAAACAAAAAACCTGGTCCTTGTCTCACTTTACTCCGTTTTGTGCACACTCTACACACTCAAACAGCATGTTGTAGTGTGCTGGGTGCCAGGGCACCGTAAGATTCAAGGCAACGCGAGGGCGGATCAACTCGCTGCATCCGTCCACAAAAGCACTGCCACTACACCCATATCAATCCCGGCCCTTGATCTTAAGCCGTCTCTCAAACGAAACCTCAGGGTATACTGGCAGAGCAAGTGCGATACACACACACAAAACAAACTACACGTTATTAAACCATACCTTGGTCATTGGCTGGCCGTATCGAAATCGCGTCATACAGAGGTAATACTAACGAGACTCAGGATAGAACACACATACACGACACACACATATCTTTTGTCCGGTGGCGATCCACCATTGTGCGACAAATGTGGTGAAGCTTTAACAGTCCGTCACACGTTAATCCGGTGCAAACACTTAGAAACTCTAAGAAAACAATTTTTTCCATTACCCTACCGACAACATAAACCTTTACACCCTGAAATGTTCGTCGGTAGGGAACCGCTTTTTAGTCATAAATCATTGTTAGCGTTTTTAAAAGAACTTCATAGTTTTCATACCATATACCCGGGCATTCCGTAGCACAACCTCTCTCTTCAGAGAGGCTTTTGCTGCGGTGGCTATACAAGAAAGCACTTGCCTCACGGCCCTTGGACGCAAGGGTACGAACGAGTGAGGCACTTGTTCTAATGCCATACATGTCCACCATCGTTTTTCATTATCACCAACTTTTGTCACCTATTCACACCACACACACCTTTCACGGCATGGTCATGATTTTATTACTTGTATGTTTTTACCCGCCTTATTGCGAGGAATATTATGGCCCTCATACAGCCGCTAATCAGAATAATTGTCCACATTCTTTGTCCCATGAACTGGCGCTCTCTGGCCATCAAATGGCTCTTGCGCCAAAAAACACCATATATCATCATCTCTTCCCGCTTTAACCTATTCCTGCCACCCTGCATGTTGATATAGCCTATGTGTGACTTTGCACGGTCCTTGTGCTTACGTCGATTTCTTCTCACATCGACTCCGTGTCGCTTGAATATTTGTGCTTCTTTAAAATCCTCTTCAGCTACACTGTTCGCCTCAGAGCTCTGGGCCCCCTAAAAAAGCTGTGGCTCTACGACGACCCATCCTATTACCAACCTTCCTACCTGTCGCATCACTGTAGTGAATGCCATCCTGTGTAAAGGGGCAAGCGCCGGGCTCGTACACGTCTTGGTTCACCTTCATTACGTTGTATCCGAGGTGCCGACTCATACCCTTGATCACACTGTTGGTCTCCACTACCCTCCTTTCAATCTCACGAGACCACCCCCAGACCTCTGGGGCTGTGCATATGGTCACATGCACACTCCCAGAGGCTTCTCAGAGCTTACGCATCCCATCCTCTAACTGTCTTTGAAGGTTCTGATCCTTGCCCTTCAGCAGATCATTGAGCCCAGCATGAATAATGACGAGATTTTCTCCCTTCATGCTGTCTTCTACAACCTTCTGAGCTTTGGCCAGTGTATCCACCATGCTCTTCCCTGACTGTGTCTCCACCCACACCCTCCCATCTTCCTTCATTGTCTTGAAGAGGCCATTCCTGGCCCTGGCCACGGAAGCGACCACCAGACACTTCTACGCTCCAATCGCTAGCTTCCTGTTTGTGATGGCGCCCCTGTTTCCTTCACCTGTTTCTCTCCCTGCTGTCTAGCTTGTGTTTCTGCCCTGCTCGAACACTTCCGTGCCACCGTGCTGTATGTTCTCGGAGCTTCCGTGCTGTAGCCAGAAACTGCGGCCACCTGACCTCCTTTCACACCTGTTCCTTCCCGCCTGTCACGTTCTCAGCTACCCATGCCTTTCGTCTCACACCGCTCGGGGCGGCGCCAAGCCTTATCAGCTCATTTACCCGCTGCTTAAGCTTGGTCCGTCCTTCACGTTCTTTTGGGAAGTCTCCCTTCATTTTCTCTAATAGGCTGGCGGTAGCCTCCTCCCATTCACGCGAGGCTCCGAGCTGTTTTTGGAATTCTATCTTCTGCCCCCGTTTCGCCGTAAGCTCCCCCTGAAGTCCCTCGATGCTAGCCTCCATGCGCTGCATGGCCGCCTTCAGTGCCTCACACAGCCTGCACACTAAGCTCGCCTTCTGCCCGTCGGCAAAACTCGTGAATGCTGTCTTGTCCAAGTAGCACCAGCGCTTGCATACTTCGCACTGCACCTGCTCACTCTCGCCTGTAGTTTTCTATGCCTCCTTAGCCATCGCCCAGCCGACCATCGGACCGAGCGCACCATAGCCCTACGTTCAAGCCTAATCCCGCTATCCAGCCGCCTCCGCTAACTCTCCAACCTCAAGAACTCTTTGATGCTGCCACCTGCACCGCACGCACACTTGTTCAGTTTCGCTAGTAGCCTCTCACCAGGTACCCTTCGTGTACGGCTCTAGCTGTTCAACAACTAACCGGGCGCCCCTAACTTCTTCAAAATAGCTGCCTACCCCAATCGCGTGGTCAACGTCACTTCAACGTTGCCCGTGTTCCACACTTACAGTACTCGCAACGCTAGTTATTGATTTGGAGAGAAAAAGTAAGAATGGTGTTCACAAACACAAAAAAGCGAAGGGAAACTTATCTTTTGTTGCGCGCTGCTTCTGCACCGACTGACCTTGCGACCTTGACAACTCACGTGCACAACAGCATCTATCGCCCACTAGTCCTGAAATGCGTCTTTTGGGCGAGACAGCAGCGCCACGAAGCGCAAACAACTTTACAGGGGGTGTCAGCCCCCCCCACTATGCATGTGAATAAGCGTCTCAGTTGTTACTTCCCTGTGTCTTGAAAGCGCGCGCTTTTCGCAAACGGAGACTGCAATGATTGCAGTGGACTTTGTGCGCCGTGTAACCACAACATAATTGTTCCAGGTGAAGCCCGAGGCCAGCCAAAGTGTACGATCCTCCCCTCCTTCCCACGCGAGATAAGCTTGCGCGATAGAGCGTCGCTCTCCTCCTGCAGGTGCAGCAAAGTACGCGTGAGAGTATAGAGCGCGTGCCGCCGTACAATGTTGACGTCAGCTCACAAGGGTGGAAGCTTGGGCTTGTTGGTGCGTAGTCATATTTGCAAGGTGTTTCAACGCGCGAACAAAGGAAAAAAAGACAGGGTAGACAGAAAGAGCGCTCCTCTTTCTGTCTACCCTGTCTACCCTGTCCTTTCTGTCTACCCTGTTCTGTCAGCGCTCTTTCTGTCTACCCTGTCCTTTTTTCCTTTGTTCGCGCTGAAACACCTTGCAAATATGTTGACGCTAGCTCATTGCGCTCGCTTGCTGATCATGCTGAAAAAAAATAATTACCCCTCCCCCAAAATTCCCGTCTGCAGCGGTAGGTGGCAAACATTGCCGCTAAAACGGTGAATGGCGTCCTGCTCTGAAGCTCAGTGGTTAGCGCCTCGCACTCTTGCTTGAGAGAACCCAGGTTCGATTACGCGTGCCGCAGTCTTTTGAAGACTATAGTCTTTCTTAAGGACCGTCGACGCAAAAATTCTGGTCTGCCTGTCTCTACATTTGTCTGTTTGTCCACTCTTAACGGCACCAGGTTCTTGAAACGGGTGACGCCATCAGCACCGCCCACCACTGTTGCTCAAGGTTTAGCGCTGATACTTGTGCGATTGTCGATTAAAAATCAATTATTGCGCGTATCTGAGGCGCCATAACTACACGTATATGATCTGCATGTGCATATTTTGCTACAAAAGGCATACAAAAGTAATTCTAAGGACCGTAGCGTTTATCTCGCTGCGCTGACCATGTAACGCTTGCATTAAAAGGCGAGTGTTTCCAACGCTTTGCTAAGACGACACGGTGGTGGCACCTACTCGTCGCCTTGCGTTCTACATGTTATCACCTATGAGACGGGTGCACACACCCGTCTCAGAGCCACGCGCTTTGTTTACCAAAAAAACTGCCAGATGGCGCTCATGTATCACGTGTGACGTGACTTGATGCGCTCGTTTGCTTCCGCTGCACGCTCTTGGCACTCTAAAACAGCGCCTCCAGAATACCATTCACCAATTTTCTTGCGCAAAACATCAAACAAATGTTTCGTTCACTCTCTAAAGTACAAAAGACTATCGTCTTTCGACGACATTTGTAGAATAACATGCAAATACAGGGCGAATGTTTTCTGTGTTTTTTTCTGTCATTTTCGTTAAAATTAGATACGTGTACATTTAGGGTGAGTGATGCTTAAGCTGACATCAGCGGCAAAACCTGGCCGAGAGTATCTATATAATTGCTATCGCAATAAAAGGCTTGCCAGCGAACTTATTCAGTGCAGATTGTTTGTTATTTATTGAGGTCAGTTCTCGTGTGCGAAACAACACGTCTGCTAAACCAGTAGGTGTGTGAATGACTCAGAGAGCACAGTTACAAATCGAATAAACTGCCGCCGGAAGGTTTAGGCGCTCTTCACGTTCCCATTTGTGGCTGCCGGCCTTTGTTTCACAATTCAATCACTTTTGGGTGGCATAAAGATGAGATGGCTCGTTTGGTCATGGAAGCCGAACTGATATATGCTGTTGGCGATGTTTGCAGTAGCAGCAGTTTTACAGCATTGTCACCCAAGATACTTGGTTTCCTGCCTGCGTGGTGATACACGGTAATAACTGTTATGATTTCTTCAGGTATTGATCACATAGTGGCGCAATTTTCATATTGATCCGACGTGCTGTCTGCCTGACAATTTTGGCTTAGAAGTGGTCTCAGTTTCAAAGTGAAAACGTTGTTGCTGCTGTTTTCGTATTTGGTCCTCGGACTAAAAAATTATCCTAAATGCATCGCGAACAAGTCTCCATTGCCAGTCTGGTTCCTCAACTTATCTGCTTGCCAGAGACATATATTATTTTTGTGTGCTAACCAAAGCAGACGTGCTCCGTGTCATGATACGCCGCAAGGCCAACCGTTGATGATGACGATTGATATGAGGGGTTCAACGTCCCAACAACCAGCATATTATTATAAGAGACGCTGTAGTGGAGGGCTCTGGAAAGTTCAACCACCTGGGGTTCTCTAACGTGCACCCAAATCTGAGCACACAGGCCTACACCATTTTCCCCTCCATCTAAAATGCAGTGACTGCAGATGAGATTTGATCCTGTGACCTGGGGGTCAGCCGCCGAGTACCTTAGCCACTAGACCACCGCGGTGGCGCACAAAGCTGACGGTCAACGGCTACGAAGTGATGGTCTGTATTGAGGAAGCATTTCGTTGCCTTTGCTGCCGACTCAAGGCGAGGAGGCAAGCGAGAGGAGAAAGAGAGGGAGGGAGATGAGCATGTGCAGTGGTCGTGTTTAGTGATATGAGGAAGCAATTTGTTGCCTTTGCCGCTGACTCGGAAGGGTGAGAGAGATGTTAGGAGAGGGGAGAGGCGAAAGGGGGGGTCCACATGAGTAGTGGAAGTGTGGAAGATGCACAGCGAGGGCCCCCCAAAGACCCCGCAATAAGCTACCTTGTATCAAATACACCAACGGTTGCAGTCAGCGCACTTCCCTGTTTTTGACTCGTGCTTTCATGTACTTCAGGTGCTGCGTATTCCAAAGAAGTCTGTATGTATGTGTTATCGCCCTATCAACGACCTCTTTTTAGGTATCAAAGGAAACACGGGGCAATTCTCGAAAAAGATATCTCCTGCTCAGGAATGTCCTACACAGACACCAAAGCCGTTTCATGGAGACATCGTCGAGGATGTTGATGACTGGCTCGACCACTTTGATCAGGTTGCCAGTATCAACGCATGATACGATGTTCGCAAGCTGCGCCTAGTTTACTTCTACTTGGAGGATTCTGCGAAGACGTAGTACGAGAACCAAAAAGACTCCTTTGCAACCTGGCAAGTTTAGCCGACAGCTCCGTGACGCCTATCGCAAAACCGAGAGGAAGGAGGGGGCTGAACAAGAAATACCCTGCAGAAACCAGCGGCCGAACGAACGAGTCTCAATGTTTGTCGAGGACAAGCTTGAACTTTTAAAGCGCGCGGACCCTGCCATGCCGAAAAAAAAGGTGCGGCATTTGATGCGCGTAGTGAAAGAACAGCTTTTCGTTGGGCTCATGCGCAATCCACCGACGACTGTCACCCAGTTCATTAGTGAGGCAACCACGATGGAACGTACTCTGCAGCAGCGGTCGTCACAATATGAAGGCCAGATGCCGGCCACCACGTGCTCTATCGGCTCTAACAGCGAGAGACAGGCCCTCGCAGACTTGATTCGAAGTATTGTTCTGGTCAAATTGCCACAGCTTCAGGCAAAGGGATCCCCTCCACCTGTGTCAGCACTCGCGGATGTAATCAGACAAAAAGTCTGGCAGGCCGTCACACTCCCGGCCCCAATCGCCGAGGCCTCAGTACTGACATACGCAGCAGCATTGCGATATTCTGCGCTTCCGGCTACAGATCCTGTAATGCGGCCAAGGTACCATGCTCTGCAGCCATTCCATGATACTGCTTCGAGCCCGCCTCTCGCCTCAAGGTTTGCGAGGACACCCACCTATCTGCCGTCTGCCTCAAGACAAAGTGGTAGCAAGGCAAGCACGTGGCTCACCTCGGATAACCATCCACTCTGCTATCACTGTGGCGCAGCGGGTCACATGTAACGGAACTGTCAATACCGGCATCTAGGTCTCCGTGGCTTCCACCATGATGCCCGATGCCCGCGTTACTGTGAGCGCCGCCCACAAAATCGTAGCCCATCTCACGGGTCAGTGAAATCCTTCGACTATTCAGCACCACCAGTCGAGATCACCATCGCCTCCCTGGTTTACGTCACCCAGTTTGCCCTCATCGTCTTTCACTGAGGAAGGTTACCACACCATGGCAACGACTCCAGTTGCGCACGGCAGGTGGCCACCTGGTGATGCCCATTGGTATGTGCACAGCATGCATTCAAATACGTAAGCCGACATTTGCGGGTTCTTTCCTCGTATTGTGCGTATGCTTTCGGCCAGTCATTCTAGGAATGACTTCCTTGGTGAAGACGGCACCGTCATCGACCTCTGTGACTTACTTGTGTCGTTCGAGAATCCTTTTTGCGCTGCAACTGGCAATACACAATTCCGGAAAAGAGCGCTCCGTGTTACCGGCGATTCTATGACTCTCCCAGATCCAAGCAGCATCTTTGCCAAAGTAGAATTGAGATAGGACGTGTCTGACGCGGTAATTGCAGAAAACAATTTGTCTCTCCTTATTTCACAACAAATCTGTGTTTCCCGAGGAATACTTCAGCCTAGCAACAGGCATGTTCACGTGCTGGTCACGAACTTCAGCGACGAATATCGCTACCTAACGAGACACACTGCCATTTCATATTGTGAAGAACGTGCCGATGCCAATGATTTGTCCGCGTTAGCTTCATTTTCATCGAATGGCCACCCTGATGAGGCCTTCGCGAGCACTCTCGACGTAAATGAGAGACTACCTTCGGCTCAACGAGAAAGCCTTATGCATATACTCGGCTCATTTCACGACTGCTTTGTCACTGCATCAAAGGTTAAACCGACACCACTTGCTTAGCATCATCGAATCATCACAGAACCCACCGAGAGACCAACCCGACAACATGCCTATAGGGTGTCTCAAAAGGAACAAGACGCTATATGTGACAAAGTCTAGCGGATGCTTCAGGACGACGTCATCCAGCCATCGACCAGACCCTGGGCTTCGCCAGTTGTGCTAGTAAAGAAGAAAAACAATGGTTGCGTTTTTGCGTTATTACCGTACACTGAACAAGTTCATAAAAAAGGACGTTTATCCTCTAACCCAGATAGATGAATTGTTGGAACGTATACGCAACGCTAATATTTTTCTTCCATGGATTTGCGTAGCGGCTACTGGCAAATCGCAGTGGATGAGCGCGACTGCGAAAAGACGACGTTTATTACTCCCGATGACCTATACGAGTTTAAAGTGTTGCTTTTCGGTCCATGCTCAGCGCCAGGTACTTTCAAACGAATGATGGACACAGTTCTCACGGCGCTCAAGTGGCAATCATGTGTTGTTTACCTTGATGACGTCGTGGTCTTTGCAGACAGTTTGAAATACACGTCCAACGTTTTCAGGAAGTTCTTCAGGCAATCAGAATAGAGGCGCTTTCTCTCAAACCCAAGAAATGTGATTTTGGATACGAAGAAATAAAGTTTTTTCGTCACTATGAGAGCCATACTGGCATCCAACCAGGTCCGGAGGAACCCCACGCCGTTGCCGCCTTTCCCGCTCCCACAAATAAGCGCGACCTACGCCAATTTGTGGGGCTCTGCGCGTATTAAAGGCGCTTTGTCAAATACTTTTCGAAGATTGCTGAACCCTTCAAGAAGCTTACAAAAGACGTTGTCTAGTTTGTTTGCGGTCTCAATCAGTGCCTTGCGCTCGACACTCTCCGAAACCTTCTCCGGTTTCGCCTGTACTGGGTCATTTTGATGAAAGCACCCACACAAAATTACACACCGACGCCAGCAACCTTGAAGTAGGAGCGGTATTAATTCAGTGCCATAATGGCGTAGAGCGCGTGATCGCCTATGTGAGCAGAACGTTATCCTCAGCGAAGAAAAACTATTCTGCAACCTAAAAAGAATGCCTCACTTTTGTCTGGGCTATAACAATGTTTCGCCCATACTTGGAGGGACTCTCATTTAGGGCAGTTAGCGACCACCATTCCCTTTGTTGGCCCGCAAATCTCAAAGATTCCTCAGGTCGTTTAGCACAATAGAGCCTTCGGCTAAGAGATTTAGATGTCACAATCGTCCGTAAATCTGGGCGGAAACACACCGACGCCAACTGTCTTTCACGGGCACCGGTCGAAAATGCCAACACTGACCTTGAAGACGACGACAGTTTTCTTTCTGCCGTATCAGCAACCCAATTGGCTGACCAACTGCGTCATGACTCGGAGCTCATACCGCTCATTGACTACCTCGAAGGACGCTATTCTTACCCTCTTCGAAGCTTTGCACGCTCACCATCCTCCTTTTTTGTCCACGATGGAGTGTTTTATACAAAGAACTTTCATCCTACACAAGCTATGCATCTGCTTGTTGCGCCAACTACCCTTCGTGGTGACATTTTACGTGCGTGTCATGATGAGCCATCGTCCGGACACCTCGGCTATACGCGCACGCTTCAACAAACTCAACGCTCCTACTACTGGCCACGTCTCGCAAAGACTGTGAAGAATTACGTTAGCACAAGTCGCGAATGTCAGGGATGTAAGATTCCACCTTTACGACCAGCGGGACTACTGCAACCAACAGGCCCACCAAAGGTGCTGTGCCGTCCCCTCTCGAAGAGAGCGGCCAGGAGCCGTGTTTGCCTTTCAAGTGCCGCCAAAGGAAGTCGGGGGAGACGCTTAATCCCTTAATAGGGGCTACTTCCTCGTCTTCCTTTGGCGGCACTTGAAAGGCAAACACGGCTCCTGGCCGCTCTCTTCGAGAGGGGACGGCACACTCCCCGCCTGGCTCCCCGTCGGGGAATCGAACCCCGGTCTCCCGCGTGACAGGCGGGGATACTGACCACTATACTAACGAGAAGGGCAGCATCAAGGTGGGCTCATTTCATAGTAAAAAAGCGCTTCAACTGCCATCGGCCGCCAACTCAACGTCCGCCGGCAATGGGATACGTCGCCACGGCAAGACCCCCGGTTGAACCCAGACACACGCCTATTGCAAGGATATCATCGCCAAGGAGTTGAGCAGCTGACAGCAGAAGGGCAGCAACAAGGTGGGCTCATTTCATCTTTCAACGCTCAACGCGCAGCTTAGCACCATTGTTTCACATACGTCCGCTCCGAGACAAAACGTGCAAGCAAGAATGGACCAGGACGAGCTGACGCATGAGTGTCCAAATGTCACACCACAAGATGAAGCTTCCGCATCAAACGTTCGGCCGCAAAGAAAAACAACCCTATCGACGAGGGCTAAAGAAATGTACCAAACGAGCCGCGAAGAGCACTGCCGCAAACTAGATTCTGTTTGGAAAAACGTGGAGAGCGCTCTTAAAGCACTGTCACGCGCTAAAGGAGAACAGTTTACCGGAGCCAAAACGCACCTTCGTGCAAGTTACGAGCGCTACGAACGTGCTACCGCAAGATACTCAGCCTTTCTCGAGAAGGCGAAGACGCCTGAAGCCAGGCATGAATTACAGCTTCAACAGGCAATCGATGAAGAGCGTGAGGCGATCGTGAGCGAAAAGTTACGAGAGGCTACGCCACAAGAACGCGACAAGGCACATAAAACAGCATCGCAGTTCTCTCTATCGGTTCACTCAAGAGCTTCCTCGCGATCACGACGATCGGGCCTCTCCACGATTAGCCTGGCTGCTGTGCAGGCCCGCGCGCATGCAGAGGCCGTCAAAGTAAGAGCTCAGTTTGGTCGTAAAGAGGCCGCAATTCGCTCAGAAAAGGCAAGAATTGAGGCCGAGCTTGAGGTACTACAACATGAAAAAGAGGCAGCTGCTGCAGACGCTCAGGCAAGTGCACTCGAGGCAGCTGTGGAACGGGATGGCGGGGAGTGTGTGCGCCCACACCCACCTTTAGACCGGATACTACGGGTTTCGAGCTACATCACTGCGCAAGCCGCCATACGTGATGCCGAGCTTGCGTCTCTTCGGGCGCCTTTGTTCATCCGAGAAGCCAGAGCTTGAAGCATGCCAAAGTAACCAACCACCTCATGGACTTGCGTGACTATCATCAGCCGCCTGCGTACACGCCGGCACCTAACCTGTTCGAGACAACGCGAGAAGAAAACGAGCGTTCCCTGTCTATAGAAGATAGAGCCTTCCTCAATATCATAGATAGGGAATTATACAAAAATAGGTCAAACAACTGGGTTGCCCCTCTACCTTTCCGCTCACCAAGAAGTCGGCTTCCGAATAACCGAGAACAGGCTCTCTCTCGCCTGTACTCGCTGCGACGCACGTTGCGAAAAAACCCTGAGACAAAAGAGCGCTTCGTGCACTTCATGAAAGAATATAAAAGAAGGCGACGTCGTGCTAATCAGGGACAAAAAAGCAAATCGCAACGATTGGCCCATCGGCGTTGTCACCCAAAGCCTGCCCAGTGCGGACGGAATGGTGCGCAAGGTGGAGGTGAAGATTGCAAGGAATGGTGCAATAAGGAAACTCTGCCGACCGATATCGGAAGTGGTGCCCTTGTTTTCGCCATCAACAAACTGTGGCGTCTAGCAAGCAGACACCAGACGGGGAGTGTGCCGTCCCCTCTCGAAGAGAGCGGCCAGGAGCCGTGTTTGCCTTTCAAGTGCCGCCAAAGGAAGTCGGGGGAGACGCTTTATCCCTTAATAGGGGCTACTTCCTCGTCTTGAAAACCCTTTTTCCTTTGTTATGGCCACTTTAAACGGGCGCCGCAAACGACCTTCAGAGCGTCATTTGTCATCTTCTCTGTCAGCTCACGGAGAGAGTGAAAACACCGGTCGTCGACGGAAGAAGAAATGTCAAGCGGCGGGCAGACTCACCCTACCTGCCCGAGCAACAGCACCGCTTCCTTTACGGGGGACTTACTGAGTGCTTGTGAATGTTTGTTGAAATGTGACCCAAATTCCTGTTAATTAATGTTACTTTTGTTTAAATGTTCACGAGTGTTCGACCGTTAACTGGCTGGATAGCGGACCCTTTGACCCGTCAAATGCGAGCTGCGAGACCAGCATAGGCGCCCTTTCATCAGATTGGCATAGACTTGCTGAAGTCATTCCCCACGTCTTCGTCTGGAAATCGGTGGATTGTGCTCGCTACCAACTTACTTAACCCGCTACTGCGAAACAAAGGCACTGCCAAAAGCCACCACAGCAGACGTCGTCAAATTTTTTGTTAACAGCATCGTCTTAAGTCACGGTGCGTCAGCTGTCACCATAACTGATCGTGGGACAGCTTTCACCGCAGAGATGCTGCAGGAAGTCTTGCGATTAAGTGGCACGGAACATCGTAAAACAATGGCTTACCACCCGCAAGCAAACGGGCTGACTTTACGACTCAATAAGACAGTTGCAGACTTGCTGTCATTGTATGTGGACATCGATCACTAGAACTGGGACGCCATACTTCCTTACGAAACTTTTGCGTATAACACTACTGTTCAAGAAAAAACCGGTTTCACACCTTTTCATTTAGTCCACGGTCGCGAGGTCACGACGATGCTCGATGCCATGTTCCTGCCCGACAACTCAGAAATATACCACACGGATGCCACCAAATTCGCGCAGTGAGCAGAAGAGGCGCGTCAACTTGCTCGTCACCGCATTCAAGGTCACCAAACCGCAGACGTGCGCCGCTACAATCTCCGTCACCGTGAAGGTATTTTCAAGCCTGGTGATAAAGTCTGGGTGTGGACCCCTATCCGACAGCATGGCAGCTCAGAGAAACTTCTTCGCCGCTACTTCGGCCCATACAAGGTCGTACAACGTCACAGCGACGTCGCTTACGGGGTTCTCCCTGAAGGCACTTCGAGACGTTTCCAATTCCTCCCACGAACTGAAGTCATTCACGTTTCATGGTTTAAACCATACTTTTCGTGCTGTGAGTCATCAGTGAGTGACTGACTTTATTGATAAGTTCGCGTCTTTCTTTTCGTTCCGTCTTTTCCTTACATTCTTTCCAATTTTATTTTTCATTAAACTCTTGACTGTACAACCAACTACGTTATTCCAACTTACGCCATTCATTTTGCTTGCATGGTAATTTTCGTCTCATTTTCTTTTTCCCCTTCATGTACAGCATCGAGACGATGCTTCTTAGGAGAGGGGGTAATGCCACCGTTGACGAACAAGCACCTGTTGATCATACTTGTTTTGGGCTGCAAAGAAGAGCAGGATATTGTCGTTGCTCTGGTTCAGGTGAACTCCTGGCTGTAGGTCTTGTTTTGCTCGTGACAATATGTAGTTTATACAGCGTGTACGTGTAGGACACCAATGCTGAAAATACCATAATTGTGTCTGTAATATTTTTGTAAACGTTTGGCCGTCGCATATGCTTGCAGCTGTGAACTTGTCAGAACGTCATGACAATATACTACTAGTGCGAGGACACACGGACAAGTAAGGACGCCGCACTGTGCTGTCTTACAGGTTACCACTTAACTTTAATAGCACAGCCGTATATCTTTAGATGCACGCTTCGGGAGAACCAAACTATATTTTATGTACGCACGTATGTTACTTGACATTTCATAGTGCATACGGCCGAAATGCGGTGCTATGATGGACCGAAATGACTGAAGTTTGCTCAGTCGTTCTTGTGTCAGCTTGCAGTTACACCACTGAAACTGGCATGTTGGTGAGCCGCATCGTACGCGCATGGCTTGTGACATCACTTGTTAATGTTATTGTTTCATCACTTGCAAATTCTGCTGTGTTTGATCCACCGCAACCGATAAAACATTTATCGCATCACTACAATTCTGAAGAAGATTAACCACGATGTGATTATGCTGCGTTTAGTTCATCAAGGCCACCAAGATGTTGAACCAGTACATTATGAAGCAGTAGACATGACTATACGTGCAAGCTATTTATAAGGTTGTAAGTCTAGTTTCGCGCAGCAACAAAGGTGCATCAACATTCGCTGCCCTATATCGGTCAAAATTGCGGTTTGTAGTTAAATTGTAAAACACTAAACATATGATGTAACATACCACTTAAGTGCTAAAGTCTGCAATGTTGGCTTCTTTTTTCATTATGCAGGCGTACCGGGTATACATGACCAAATACGAGAAATACTACAAGATGGTTGTGATTCTTGGTTTAGAAACGTACAACCAGGATCAGATATTTTTCTTTGCATATGCTTTGGTGAGAACATGCAAGTGCAAAAGCAATCATATCGTTCCATAGAGTTGGTTACGCCTATGAGTACATTATGTTTCTCACATAGAAGGGGCACTAACTGGTTTTAACCGAGGAGTTAGTATCAGGTACCAATTACCAGCGTTTTGGGTGTAGTGGAGTTAATGTGGCTGATGTAGAGCGCGTAGCCAGTTTCCGACCCGTCAACCATCGAAGTTGATCGGTTCCGCGAAGGCGAACGCGGAAGACCCGAGAACGGAAAGGAAACGAGACTTACTCGTTTTCACGGTTCACAAGCGGAGCAGTCAAGGTCGCCCCCGTTCGGGATTAGAAGGGGAAAGCTTACTCGGAAGAGCGTCTGGCAAGAAGCAGGTCAGCCGCCACCATATGAGCTTAATTAAGCCATTGTGGGCATGCACGCGTGCTATTTAGAATGACGCCAGGACGCGACCACTTGGCTGACCGAGACAGAGTGGCGGCAGGGAGACGAGTATAACCTCCCCTGCTGTACGTCATTACCGAGTGCTGTTAGGATGTCGGGGCGCCTCACTGTCACATGCACACCTGGTAAGCGCAGAGAGCGCAACCGTGTACTTACCGCTCTTAAGGACGCTCCTACGAAGCAACATTTAATGAAAGAGCTGACGGGGCTCGACCGTGAGAATGGCCGACGACGAAAGTCTGCTTACGGAGGCAGCACTAGTAATGTTGGGCAGCACGGTCTGGCATAGAACAGAGTGTCACACGCGGAGAACCTATCCCTTTGCGTGTTTTATTTGGTGACATGGTTTTTACAAATGTAGTGCCTTTTATGAAAGTGTTTCTGTGATTGGTTGTGATGATGCGAGTCCCAACATGTGATTGGTTTTTGTGAAGACTCTTTGTTCGACGAAGGGTTGAAAAGAGGATGTTTTAACTTGAAATGACAGCGGAGATTCAGGCTTGGACTCGTGTAGTAGCCTGAGGCTGCAATAAAGCGGCTCTTCACCGGACTACGGCTCTTCCTTCGCGCTGCCACCGTGCACTCTACTCATCGGGGGTAACCATTCCGAATCTCAAACATCTTTCCTCCTCAGCTAGTGTTGAAGCTAGTCGAGGAGGAGGAAATTAACTCGAGGGTATAAACAACTAGGTTAGCCGCAACATTTTTCTTACACCATGGCCACAGCTGTGTGTCAACAGCGACATTAGGATGGTCGTATGGTGCTCGTTGGGCATACTAGTTGGTGACAATGTTATGAGTAGGACCAACTGCGTTTCACTTCATAAGGAAGGTCATTTCAAAATGGCTGATGCAATCTTTTCTATCAAATATCACTGCACGTCTGGACGAGAGTTAACACGCGTGGCAGCTGCAACGAGTTTGGCGCAGGTGCAGTGAGCACTGTGTGCGTCGCGCGGAAAATTCGCTTCATGACTTGAGGAATGTATATACATGCCAGGTAAAAATAAACACCTCCACTCACACCTCTCAGAGCACAAGCAGGAACAATGCCTCATTCATGTTTTTTTTTTCGATTCCAGTGCCAACGCGCACTGCTCAACGATAGCCGTTGGTCCACCGTAGTGCAGAGAGGGGCCACGGGGCGTCACTTTGCCAAATGTATGGTCCAGCTGTAGCGCCACACGTGCGTCTGAGCACCTTCCCACAGAGAAGCGGTAGATGTGTTTCCTTCTTCAATACCATACGTCTGTTAGATCTGTTCCCTCGTGGTACTTTTTTTTTGTCGCAGAAGCAATCCCGCTGCCACCTAACAGTGATCTTGAATTCAGCGCTAGCGGCAGCATCGCAGTGACCCATCCCTATTGGTTGCACTAAACAAAGAACTGAACTGAAACAAAACTGAAATGAACTAAACAAAAAGTTACTTCAGACAATTGCCATTGCCAGGCAAAACAACATGGTTTTTCTCCCCTACGACTCCAAAACACTCGAGAAGGCTGGCCGATTAGCAAGAACAGGAAAGTGCTAGCGAAGTGGTTTATCACCGGCTCGATCGGGTGCATCTTAATGGCATGAAATAATAGAGGTGCTGGCTGGAAGCACAGCCGTCGGTGAGCTATACCGATAGGCAGCATGCGCCCCTTCGATGCCGTTTATCAATACTGGACCCCTGTGCACAATCTGTGTTGTGAATCTCACTGGATTCAGCAAATACTGCGAAAGATCAAGTAAGTCATTTTAACTTTTCCCGCTGTGGCATGTCAGCTGTTTTTCGAGCCAGTGGCCTAGACGAGGAATGGATTATAGTCCAGGTGCCTCGTCTCCCCCTAATTTTCTTTTCGTCAATAGATACAGTGCATATAATGATACCTGCCTGCCCGGCTCCCACTAAGCTTAGACTACGCTATCCGGTGGTCTAGACTTCGACAATTCTTGTACGCAGGAAGCAAAAAGCAGTACTGCTTACTTTTCTGATAAGTCGCTGTCTTGTAATGCATGAAGAGCAGAAAAAAGCGCCGACGCCAACGGCGTTGGTGGGTTAGTCTTGCTCTGCAAGACCACGACAAGCTTGGCTACGCCAAAGACAAGCTTGGTCCTGTCTTCGCCGAAATAGGGACGTGAAGTATAGGCACAGAGCGGGTTAAACTCCCGTTGGTTGACACATCTATTTAGGTGCCCTGCGCATTACAAGCGAGTAGGGCTTGGTCGTCATTTTTTTGAAATTCTTTGACTAGTGCTCCTATTGGTCCGCGGCAACAAATTTGGCGGCAGACGCCGTAAAAACCGGTTCGAGAGCGATCGGCGCAAAGAGTGTCTTTTCGGCGCATATCGCCGCTGCTGAATCGGATTTAGCGCATTTTCGGCGGCCGGAATGGTCAGCGTGAACTGTCCTTAGGGCACGCTCACACTGAGAATTCCACAGTGACTCCGACCACTGTAACACCATCAACCGTATTGGACGTGACGCTATTGCTCGTCTTATCACCCGCTCAAGACTTTCGGCTTCACAAGCCACCCAGAAGCCTGGGTGGCTTGTGTGTCGACATGCTTGGACAGCAAGCATGTCGACGTTCGCAACTCACCCGGTTCTCTCGTTCTCCTGTGGCACACAGTTTGTCGAGTTGGCTTATCACAAAACATTTTTGTCTTGGTTCATGGATGCTTACCGTATTGTTCACCATGTCACCAACGTCGCCTATGAGATCATTCCTGCATATGAGGGTTTTAGCCTGCTGACGTGCACTACACCACTGGGTGTGGTTGCAGGACCCTCCCTACACAAAAACTACATAAAAATTTAAAACCCTACCTAAAAAACTCTAGCTAACACCCTGCCCTTTGCACTAGGAACACCGTAATTGATGTGCACTGGGACGGCACTTTTACCACCGGGGTTATTGCTACGTAGCTGAGATATCAGCAATCAAAATACGACAACAAAGAAGTGGGATGGTCTGTCCGCTGGGCGTGCTGTCCTGCATCTTTGTCGATGCTATTCGGAGCTTTCACCGCCTAGAGAGGGCGCTCGTGCAATCCCAATATAGCTGTCGTTTGGGAGATCGTGCAGCCGGCACGCCGGCAGCCGCCGCTGGTGTGCCTGTCACTTCGAACTGCGTAGTATTTTCGGCGTCAGCCACCGTGTTGCCAAGGCTTCTCGGAGAACGTCATTGACACTAGCACGTGTTGTATCCCGCACTGCGTGTTAAGAAATGCATGTGAGGTGTATATTGAAGGAAAAGAAGTTTTAAACGCCAAGCACATCTACTGCTGCTGTGTGAAGGAATGCACGCAGAGCTTTGTGAACGCTGCTAGTGCCACGGCCGGGGAAGATCCAGCGGCCGTGCTCGTGCAAAAAGCAGCAAACCTCGTCTTTGACTGCACGTTGTCTACACAGAGGTAGCCAACATATTGTGTTATTTTTCTTGCTCAACAAGCAAAGAATGAAGTGTAAATCACTGCTGCTACGACTCCCAGTACCTGTCCGACATCGGTATAACCATATTAGAATTTGCCAGTGACAAAATATAAAGCACCAGCGAACCGTCAAACTGCGAGGCCGACTGAACGATGGCATTGGCTAGCTGCGTGGACATCCTCAAACAACAGTGACAATGAACGCCGCATGGCGACGCCACCATCTGGGAAAGTTGCGAATATGCACCAACTAAACTTCTTAATCAAATATAGCTTCTAAATAGAGACCCCT
This sequence comes from Rhipicephalus annulatus, assembly GCA_013436015.1. Taxonomy (NCBI): domain Eukaryota; kingdom Metazoa; phylum Arthropoda; class Arachnida; order Ixodida; family Ixodidae; genus Rhipicephalus; species Rhipicephalus annulatus. The sequence goes on along the minus strand of WOVY01010535.1, from coordinate 1,098,680 downwards.
GGTGTCAATTTTACGTAAGAATATTTTGAAAAAGTATTGCTTACCGTAGTAAGGCGAGTGCAATTACTCTTTTTCATGCTTTAAGTTCCTGTAAGATTCCAGTATATGTTTACTAAAACAGTTGTTCGCTAACACTATTGGTGTGATGGCTTTGAAGTGCTATACGTTACGTGTCGACCCCCGAGAGAAACAAACTGTTTTACTTTACTGTGGTTTTCTACCAGATATGTTGAATCTTTAGAAGTGTATCCCAAACTTTCAATGAACAAACTGTAGGGTTTTTTAGCATGTTCAAAAAAGCAATAAAAAGAACTCTCCTCTGATTCGTAAAATAACATGGCCTTGTCTACTTGTATGTTCCATATGTTCTGGGTCTCTCTTTTTGTTATTTTCCATATACTGCCTGTGAAAAAAAGCAATGGTGTCAGTTATTCGTCTTTCCGTCGGCAAAAAAACGCAAACATTTTTCGTGACCTTGAAATCACATCGCTTATACGGCTCTGCCGGGCTATGCCGCACAATATCTCGGGACTTTGACAGGCCGTTTTTTTTTTGTATTTCATGAATGTGTACAATCACAGCCACCTAAAGTGGGCGCCCACGGCGGTGTTGCTCCGGCAGTCTCATTCGGACGGAGGAGGCGTTTTGCAAAAGAGAGTGACAACTCCGTTTGCGCATGGCAGCGCGCCTGCTACAAATGCTTTCCTTTGCTGTCTATGTGGGATGGTTTGCGGAGCTTGAAGATGTAGCTTTATAGAAACCGCAGACAGTAGTTTAGCTGTGCACCTTATCCTTCCTCGTCCCCCCCCCCCCCTAACCACCTCGAATAAAGCTAACAGAAGAGTTGATGGTGGCTGGCGCTCTATTTTTTTTTTATTTTTCTTTGTTCCGCTGCTTCTGCCGTTCAAAAAAAAACCGCGTTTTCAGTATCCCCCAGTGCGTTTCAGCGCGCTGGGTGACACTGGGAACGCTTTACAGTGTGTCCCAGCGTACTACAGCACGCTGCGAGGCACCGCGACACAGTGTACAGCATGGCCAGCGTCGCTCAGTGCGTTGAAACGCACTGGACCACGCTGTACTGCGAAGCCCAGTGTCTTAGCGCGCGGTAGAGGACACTGGTCACGCTGCACAACCTCTACCACACACTGATAGCGTTAACTACACTTTGAAAAAAACTAGGCGCGATCACCGCACTTTCTCTAAGAGTTCATATTGAAGCGCGAAATGCCAAGCGTTAAATTTACCGAATATGATGGTTCTCTCATCTATTTGCTACACATATACAACTTTGTTTTAGTCAGGCAATAAATGCCAGTACGCGGAAGCATTCATATCTCGAGCGCGTGTGTCAGGGGCACCGCCAGGATATTTCTGGAGGGACCAACGACAATTGTGTTTCTTCAGGGGGGGGGGCAGGGAGGCACAAAACTGATGCGTCGGGTTTCAACAATGCTTGCTCCTGGGGAGGGGCAAACGGAGAGAGGGCATGCGAGAACTTAGGAAAAAAAGGCTCCAGCCCACCCATGAATGCCCCTCCTCCCTTGTTGCTGGTGCGCTTTCCTTGAAGTTCGATCGAATTTCGTCAATGTATTTCAGAAACGACATCGATAGAACTTAGAATTGGAAACACAGTGTGACAGTACTATAAGCCTGATAATCAACACCAACCTACTATAGCAGTGAGTCGTTGTGGTTCGTACCATAGGAAGCCGCAAGTCCCCGGCAGCACTTAGCTGCTGCAATGCCAAATCTCGGTGTTTTAGGGACGAAGCTCCTTTTAGCGGCACCCGTTCATCCCTCGTAGCCGTTGTAGTATGTAACAAGTATAACATTTTGACTTGCAAGAAGGTGCCGGTGAGAGATTTCTTCTGTGCGTTGTTGAACAATAAAAAATGGTGCTCTATGTACATACCATTGGCTGCTAATGGGAAATGAGAGACAGGAGCATTAGCCTTTCAGTTAACGCGCACGCTGCAATCCCCATTAGCAGCCAATGGCATGTACATTGAGCACTATCTGACAGGGAAGGGTTGCTAAGTTATACTCGTTGGGTGTAACCTCCCTAGTTTTAGAAAATTTTAGTGCGCATTGAGCCGCAGTGCCATGAATTCAATGAACTAGTATATACCATGAACTTGAGGTGGTTAAAGGTGGGAAGTAGATACGAAGCGCAAGCCGAAAGAATGTAAAAGTCGAATTCTCCTGTTTCTAATTTCCCATAATCAGCCATTGGCATGTACAATGAGCCCTATCTGACAGGAAAAGGTTGCCACGTTATACTCGCTGGGTATAGCCTGCTTGGTTTTAAGAAGGTTTAGCGAGCGTTGGGCCGCAGTGCCATGAATACAGTGAAAACAGTGAATACAGTTTACCATAAAATCGAGGTGGTTAAAGGTGGGAAGTAGACCCGAAGCGCAAGCCTTCAAAAAGTGTGCGTGTGCCACCTCTCATTTAGTCTTTGGAAGGTCCGCTGGGTGGCGGTGCTTCTATACGGGGAATATATGATGAAAAGATGCGAGATAGTGGTACTTGGAGTATTGAATAGATGGACAAACGGACACACAGACAGATGCATGAATGGATGCATGAACGAACGCGGGGGCGGATGCATGGACAAGCGCATGGACGGACACACGAACAGACGCACGCATGGACGGACGGATGGACGCATGGACGGACGGAAACAAGAACGAGTGGACGGATGAACGCTTCGCCCCACTCTCCATCGTTCACTCCATGGATATGCTGCCAGTTTTTTTAGCTGTTCATAGTCGAAGCTGAAAATATGACCACTTATGGGTCAGTCTTGGTCTAAACTACAATTTAAGGAATATTAGATTCTTTCTAACTGAATATCTACGATCTTTACACCAACCATGGCACGAGGTGTACGACCCTAAGCTTAATGGTTGTTTCAGTTAGAGTGAAGTGCTGCGGCTGTCGTACGCGTAACACAAACGAGGAGGACAGAAAATTCTTCCAAACTGTTGAGGGACAAATTCTACAGAGTTCAGTGGGCAGTACAGATGAACGCTGTTTTCTACGTAGGTATCACTAGCCGCATAGCGAGTCACTACGATTGCCAGGACACATCTTCCACTGCGCTAACAAGCTTTGTGGCAGAATAAGCCAGATGAATGTGATCCAAGGCAATCCACAAAATTTAAGGTAAATTTCTCTACTTAGAACGAGCACGAAGAAATGAAGCACTGTGTATGTAAAAGACAAAAGCAAAAGATTAGATGCTTGAATTTCTACAAGGATGAAGTAAAATACACTCATTCCTGTCTTCAGATGTGTAGTGGGACGTGTAAACTCAGAATGTGTGATGTGTTAAGGTAGTACTTTCGACTCCAGCTCACACACTTTATTTTTCATTTTTCTTTTTTCCTATTTTAACTGCGCACGTGCTTCAGCCTTTATTACAATGTGCGCATGACGAAAAATTTTAAAAACAATCTAAAATCCAAATTTCGGCCGATTCTGGATGTCCCAGTGTGCAGCACCAGCGTGCCTCACGCAGCTTGGCAATGTCCCAGTGACTGCGCCATACTGGTCCAGTAATCAGGTACGGCGCTCGGCCAGTGCCTCTAGTTTTTGCACTAGGGTGTACGTCTTTTAGGGGCGAAGCTCTCTATATCGGCGCACGTTTGTTCCTCGTAGTCGTAATCGTAGTCATAGTGTGTAAACAGTCTTACAATTTCACTTCCAAGGTGGTGCTGGTGGGAGATTTCTTCTGTGCGTTGTTGAACTATAAAAAAATTCGTAGCGTGCGCGTCAATTAAAAGCCGAATTTTTCTGTCTCTCATTCCCCACTAGCAGCCATGGGCATGTTCCAGTAAAACACGTTAGTAGAAGTAGAAGTGTTAAACGCCGACTTCTGCTGTCTCTCATTCCCACTAGCAGCCATTGCTTACCTTCAAGGTAGTGCCTGGTGAAATTTCTCCAATGTGTAATGAAACACAAATTTTTTTTCAAAAATCCGTTGATTGATGAAATAAACGGACAAAAGCCGCCAGATGTTTTCTAAAAGCAAAAAACGAAAAGACGTCAGCCGTTTCTAAAGCGAAACAAAAAGAACCCGCCAGCTGCTTAACAAAAAACGCCAGGTGTTATCTAAAGCAATGGTTTTATAATCGAAACCATGTCGATACAGGTTTGCAGTTGCCGATGCTCGTTGCCATCGGTATGTGCTCGTATGGATAAGGTTGCCAAAAGGTGGGTGCTCAGGGCAGTGGCGGCGCGCGCTCACAGACAGGACCCTAAAGTGAGAGCACGTGAGACAAAAGCGCGCCTGGAAGCTGCGCGACGTCACCGCCAAGATACTGTAGCAACAAGAAGCCACATCAGCAAGGCAGCGTCGGCAAGATCCCGCCGTACGTGAACAAGAAGCTGCAGCAGCACTTCAGTGGTGGCAAGATCCTTCCGTATGGGAATGAGAGTCCACATCAGCAAGTAGCGTAGGCAAGTTCCTGTTGTACGGAAACAAGAAGCCACATCAGCAAGGCAGCGTCGGCAAGGCCCCACCGTAAAATAGCAAGAAGCTGCAGCGGCACGTTACTGTCGGCAAGATCCTGCTGTACGGGATCAAGAAGCCACATCAACAAGACAGCGTCGGCAAGATCCCGCCGTACGTGAACAAGAAGCTGCAGCGGCACGTCAGCTTCGGCGAGATCCTTCCGTACGGTAACGAGAGGCTGAGGCACCACGTCGACGTCGCGAAGCAGATCTTGAAAACGTTCGACAATGGGAAGCGGCAAGGAAGCGCGCATATCGCCAGGCAAATCAACTGAAGAAAATTTCAAGGTATCACTTCCAGGAGCTTCGCCCAATCTCGTGATCATTCACCTCGTGGATCTGCCATCAATTTATTTATTTATTTATTTATTTATTTAATTATTTCTGCCAGCTTGCTTTGCAAGCGATAATCGAGAGTTGGCTGTACAAAAAGCTAGAAGAAACAAAACTAACAAACTGTGAATACACACTTGTGGAAAAGAAAAAAAAAAGTGAAGAGCTCAGTCTTGAACAGTATTTAAGGCATGTGAAATACCGGAAGCAGTATAATAGAGAAAAAACGCAAAGTATTGCAGGTAAAAATGCCGGTAAGAAAATGCATGGATAAAAAAACAACTGAATAAAAAACACACCAATGCTAAAAAAGTAACGACAGAAGAGTGAGCACACGGGGAGATTGCAGACAGGAGAGCGAAAAAAATTTTTGACTGCTTGCAGAAGAAGGAATCAACACGAAGGATAGCTCAGCTGTATCAGTGCTTGCGTACCAGTCATTTGCATTGATATCTTTCTTGGATATGGCTTTACGTCATTTTCCTCGTGGAGCTTTTTCAGCTGGAAATTCTTGGAAGCTTATACCAAGCTTTTTCTTTGTGTTAACTTGCAGTGCGACACGCAGCAGTACGGCATGTTCCTTACAAAAGAAGAATCTGAACGAATATAAAAATGAACACAATAACGGCGGACATAATTGGGGGCCCTTAATCTAAGCCTCCGAAAATTAAATGCAACAACGGTCTACGCACACTCACGCATCAAAGAACACAAACACGTGGGCGCGCACTCACCCGCACATGCAAGCGGGAGGATGGTACAAGCGCGCGTTGATGACGAACGTGCATCACCTCTGCTCCACTAATGACCGTCGTGAATCGCGGTCACTCAACTCAGATCCGGCTTTTTTTTTGTCTCGTCTCCGTTAAGTTCAGCGACGCAAGTGGACACCACTCTAATCAAGATGGGCCCATTTTGACGAGCTTCTGAGTGTTTGAAGATTTCGCTGATCACCGGGTTGCTGGCCTAGCAAAAGCAACGCTGCGGCCCGCCACGGCCGGTGTTTTCCCAGAGATGGCGTCTAAGACTGTGACTGGTTACGATCCTGCTTCGATGCAAATTGTCAGCATGGATACTGCACAACTCGAGGACCATCCGCCATCCGAAGAAGACAGGGACAGAAACTTTTTATTTCAAGCATAGAAAAATGTCGGCTGGGGCTCTCAGTCCAGAGCGCCAACAGCTGCTGCTTCTCCCCGCGCCCACTGAACCAGCACCCGCTGGCCAATCGGGCTTTCATCACTCAGCATGGCCTCCCACTCTTGCATGGTAGGAATGGGAGAGGAGTTGGCAGAGTGCCTGGCTGGCGGGCGCTGACATTCTAGCGTTACGTGAAATAACCTCGGTACCGCTCCACAATCAGGGCATTTGTCAGGGTAAGAAGTGGGAAGGAGGATTTGTAGAAAGTAGAGGTTCGGAAACGTGTTCGCCTGCAGTTGACGCACCACACACACTAAACCAATTCTGACCCATAAGGTTGTCAAAAATGGTGTTGACACCTAAAGCACACCCTTTGAGCACCCTATTTGCGCCTCCCCCGCCGGGGCGCCTGCGCAAGCAGGCGTTTGGTGTGTAGCGACACCACGGACCCGAGCTAACGGGAAGTTTCTACTCCCTCCCACGCCTAGCCGTGCGTGGCTATGCCGTGTCCGGGGAAAGGGGGATCCTGGGGGTAGAGCCGACGCTGGGTGATTGGACCTTTAAGCCCCCCCCCCCCCCGGCAGAGGCAACACACCCCTTTGGCCCCGGCTTCATGTAGACGGCACCCCTGGGCTGACCCACCCAGGGGAAATCGGCAGTCGCCTTTTCCTATTTCTCTCTTCCTACATCTTCATCTTTATCTCTCACTTTTTATCTGTCCTGTTATCTTCTCTTTTCCGTTTACTTCCGAATTTCCTGGCGGCGAGGGTTAACCCTGTGTAGTTACCCAACGTTGGTAGTTATATTCGGTTATAGTGGCGATGCATGGCTGACGTCTCCAAGTGTTCACTATTCAACCTTGTAGCGTCCCCTTGTTGGGCTCGGTGGTGGGTGGCCACCATCGCCGCCGAATTTAAAATGCTTCTTATGGAAAACCCTTTCCCTGCACTCCCTAATCGCCGCCTGAAAAGGTGGTGCACCGATGACAGCTTCTTTACTGCACAGCGTAAACAGACCTTCCCCAAGTACCATGTAATCCACAGCCAATATGAAAAGAAAACAGTTCAATCTATTTCACCAATTATTGTCTCGAAAACGCTCACCGATGCAATTGGCCCTGGCTATAAAGTAACTAAGATGGGGAATGGTGATCTCCTTCTAGAAGTTCGCGACAAGACTCAGTACGACAAGCTCACAAAACTCGTTTCATTTGATAACATTCCAATATCAGTGGGCCCACATAGCTTGATCAACACAGTGCGTGGTGTCATATCTGATGATGACCTCCTCGAGCTTTCTGCAAGTCAATTGCTCGAAGGCTGGCAAGAACAAAATGCAGTGAAAGTACAGAGAATAATAATCAGGCGAGATAATAAACAGATTCCAACAAAGCACATCATAGTTACCTTCGGTACAAGCAACCTTCCCGACTCTATTGAAACTGGTTACTGCAAGCTTCCTGTCAGACCTTATATACCGAATCCTCGCCGATGTTTCAAGTGTCAGCGCTTCAGACACGAATCCCAAAGGTGCAGAGGGCATGCTAGGTGTGCGAAGTGTGCATCTTGTGAACATGTATCCGAAAAGTTCACTTCAGAAGCCTGTTGCGCTAACTGTGAAGGAGGTCACGCTGCCTACTCCCGATCATGCCCTGCATGAAAAAAAGAGAAACAAATATTAGAACTTAAAGTCAAGTTCAACCTGTCATTTCAAGAGGCACGTCAACGTTTTTGTACACACAATAGTTCTGAACCTTTCTTCGCAGACGTGGCGCGTCGAGGCGCCGTGCCACGTCTTTCGGCACCCGCGAGATTCACACCAAGTGTGACTGCGGTTGTGCAAGAAGCGCCTCCGGCTGGAGCAGTCTGTACTGCTCCGCCTCCTGTTCAAAAGGGCCAGCAGACTACAGAGTCTGCTGGACCCCGGACCACTGCAAGTGCAGTGAGGTCCTAAACTGCCTTGAACGTGCCTGCCAAGCAGGCACCATCCACCACCTCAGAAGAGGTGATGGACACAAGCCATACTCCTCCGGCGCCCCACACGCCGAAGGAAAGGCGCAGCTCTTTGGAGCGAAGCAAGAAAGAGAAAACCCGTATTACAGGACCCCAACAGGCCTTGTAACTTAAGGAAACGTTTCTGTACACACAGCACTTAACTACATTAAAAAAGGAGACACAAATTTTACAGTGGAACATCAGAGGACTACTCAGAGACCGTGACGATATTCAAGAACTTTTACATAAACAGTCACCAAAAGTGCTGTGTGTACAAAAACACACCTAAAACCCAAGATCACTAATTTTCTACGCAAGTATATCATTTTTCGAAAGGACAGGAATGAAGCCGTCACGTCATCTGGTGGTGTGGCCATTATAGTAAATCAAGGGATTGCATGTACTCATCTACCACTCGAAACATCTCTTGAAGCAGTGGCTATTTGTGTAGTCCTCCTGAACAAACTCGTGACCATCTGCTCTGTCTAAATACCTCCACACTACCATCTTGAAAAACGTGAATTCAAGTCCCTAATAGATCAACTTCCAGAAACCTATATCCTCCTTGGAGATTTCAATGCACAGAGCAATCTATGGGGTGACTCTCGCTGCGATGCTCGAGGTCGCCTGATTGAACAGCTCCTTTTTTCTTCCGGTGCGTGCCTGCTGAATTGGAAACAGCCAACATATTACAACATCGCCAACAATACGTACTCAGAAATAGACCTCAGCATAATATCCCCATCACTCCTGCCTCTACTTAAATGGGAAGTCATTAATGATCCATAAGGTAGTGACCATTTTCCTATCGTTATCAGCACATCAATAACAAATACATGTCCTGCACAAGTTCCCGATTGGCTCACCGACAAAGCTGATTGGGAAAAGTTTCGAAAAATGACTTTATTATCTTGGACTGACATGGCAGCATTGAGCATAGAGGATGCTGTATGCTACTTTACAGCTTTCTTGGTTGATGCAGCAACAAAATGTATTCCCCAAACATGTGGACCGTCAAGCAAACGACGAGTACCATGGTGGAATAATGAGTGCCGTGATTCTCGAAAAAAAACAAAATAAGGCATGGCGGTTGCTTAGAGACTCGCCCACAGCCGAGAATCTTGTAAACTTTAAGCACGTCAAGTCGCAAGCAAGGAGAACGCGCCGACAGGCGAGAAGAGAAAGTTGGCACAAATTTGTATCGGGCATTAACTCATACACAGATGAGTCGAGAGTCTGGAGCATGGTTGGTAAGGTGGCAGAACGAGGAGCACATTCGCTTCCTCTAGTGAACACACAAGGGGAGTGTTTGGAAGACCAGGCAAACACTCTCGAAGCGCACTTTGAACAGGTCTCCAGCTCAAACACTATAGTGAAGCGTTCCGACGATACAAAACCGCAATAGAAAAACAGATTAGAGCGCAAGCCCAGAACACATGAGGCATACAACCAACCTTTCTGTTTCGCTGAACTGCAGGCCTCACTTGCCTGCTGCAATAAATCTGCCCCAGGCCCGGACCGTGTGGCATATGAAATGTTAAAACACCTGCCCACTGAAACCCAGAAAGCTCTTCTCTCTCTGTATAATGCGATATGGTCTTCTGGAGAGCTACCCTCAGCCTGGAAGGAAGCTATCATTATCCCAATCCTAAAACAAGGCAAGGACCCGGCCTCAGTTTCCAGCTACAGGCCAACAGCATTAACCAGCTGTATTTGCAAAGTCTTTGAAAAAATGATTAACAGGCCCATGAAGCACTTACTTGAAATCAGTGGCCTACTTGACCCATACCAGTGTGGGTTTCGAGAGGCTCGGTCCAGCACTGACCACCTTGTCCGTATCGAAGCACAAATTCGCGACGCTTTTGTTCATACGCAATTTTTTCTTTCTGTGTTCCTCAATATGGAAAAGGCATTAGACACTGCATGGCGCTTCGGCATATTGCGAGACCTGTCACATTTAGGTGTGCGGGGTAGAATGCTGACAGTTATCGAAAGCTACCTGTCCAACCGTACATTACGTGTCCAAGTTGGCACTGTCTGATCTCGAGTATTTGTCCAAAGAACAGGAGTGCCACAAGGAGGTGTATTGAGCTGCACACTTTTCATAGTTAAAATGAATTCCTTGCACCTGTCTCTCCCATGAAATATTTTTTACTGCATATATGTCGATGATGTGCAGATTGGTTACAAATCGTGCAACATCTCAATGGGCAAACAAGAATGGTTTTACACTCAACGCGCAAAAGAGCACTCGTGTCTTGTTCAGTCGAAAGAGGGGCCTCCATCCTGACCCCGACATTGACCTGCATGGTCAACCTCTGTCAGTGAAGACCGAGCACAAGTTTCTTGGTCTCATATTAGACACTAAGCTAACCTTCATCCCACACATCAAGCATTTAAGGGACATGTGCTTAAAAACAATGAGCATTTTGAAAATGTTGTCACAAAACTACATGGGGTAGTGACAGGAAATGTTTAAATAACTTATATAAAAGCCTCGTACGCACACGCCTAAATTACGGTGCTATAATCTATCAGTCGGCAACACCATCAGCCATGAAAATTCTCGACCTTGTCCACCATCTAGGCAATCGCCTCTCTACGGGTGCTTTCCGCACCAGCCCTGTGGAGAACCTGTACGTGCATTCGAATGAATGGTCGCTCTGCCTACAAAGATGTTCCCGGTCCTTTTTGTACTTTTTGAAGGTGAACGCAGACAAGAAACATCCTTCCAATTTCACAATTAATGATTTGTCTTGTTCTGGCTTGTTCGAGAACCGTCCTTCATTTAGGCAGCCCTACGTGCTGCGTGTAAGGAGCCTGGCTGAAGAAACAGGTGTGCCTCTTCCTGAACCCAGTTTGATGGCTCCTGCAACATATCTGCCACCGTGGCAGTGGCAGATTATAGACTGTGATGTTTCTTTTGTTGATCTCACAAAGCACGCACCACTTGCACACATACATACATACTTTTTAGAACTACAACATCAATACACATGTCCTGAGTTCTTTACCGATGCGTCAAAGTCAAACACTTCTGTGTCATATGCAGTGGTAGGCCAATCCTTTTCCGAGGCCGGTGTTCTTCATCCTAATGCAAGCATTTTCACAGGTGAAGCTTACGCAATATTGGCGGTCATAAAACACATTAAACAGATAAAATTACAAAAGGCGTTAATATACACAGATTCCCTAAGCGTGGTCAAAGCCCTGAAAACTCCTAAAAAACACAAGAATCCCATGCTGGTGTAACTCTATTCACTTCTGTGCACACTCTACACATCAAAACAGCATGTCGTTATCTGCTGGGTTCCAGCGCACCGTGAAATACAAGGGAACGTTTTGGCCGACAATCTGGCTGCTTGCGCCAATGTCACTACTGCCAATGCATCGACACCAGTCCCTGCACTTGACTTAAAACCTTTTATAAAACGAAAGCTCAGGGGGTATTGGCAGAGCATGTGGGATAAACACACAGATAATAAACTCCATGCTGTTAAGCCGGAACTAGGTTATTGGCCGCCACTATCGAAATCACGACACACCGAAGTAATACTAACAAGGCTTAGAACACGACATATACATTCTACACATTCATTTCTCCTGTCTACCGGTGATTCACCATATTGTGATAGATGTGGAGAGCCCCTTACGGTTCTCCACATTCTCGTCCAGTGCAATAAGCTGGATGCTATAAGGAAAAAGCACTTTTTACTGCGCTACCGACAGCAGCTCCCTCTACACCCTGAGATGCTCATCGGTAGGGATCCGCTTTTTAAACTGCAAACACTTTTTACGTTTTTAAAGATGTGCAAAGCTTTCACCCAATATTTCTAGGTCTTCCGTAGCACGACCTCTATAGAGTGGTCGTGGCTGCGGTGACTACATCTTCATCATGGTTTTATTATCATGACATTTTGCCATCCGCTATCACTACACATATGTCACGCCACTGTCATGATTTTATTACTTTCATGTTTTAACCCGCGTTAGAGCGAGGAATTTTAAGGCCCCTTTACAGCCACGCACCATATCATTGTTCATATCTGTAGTCGATTGAAATGGCGCTCTTTGGCCATCAATTGGCCCTTGCGCCACTTAAAACTACTCATCATCATCATCATCTATTTGCGCCTCAGCACTTTACAAGTGGAACCAAAAGGGTGCACACATCAAAAAGGTGGAAATTAGGGTGCAAAAAGGGTGCAGCACAAAAGGGTGCTGATGAGCACCCAATAGGGTGCACATTCACCGACAAAACGTTGTGATCACCGTCGTCATGAAGCGTAACCAACAGCTTTTAGAGGTCCCCTGGTTAAACACCAAGGTCTCATTAGAAGCCTTACCGCAGTTACGCATATCTAAATAGTGGTAGTGCCTGGCTGAGCGTAAGTTCTGCATTGGTTCTGGCATTCTTGCTGCCCTTTTCTCCTCGCCTCATGACCGGCGCTGACCAAGCTATGCGCTACAAGCTCACTAGCCAGTGGCGGAGTACGCAGCTTGTAGAGCTACAACAGCATTGTGACTTACACATATAGAGCTCTCGGCCTCGTTTGCGCCTAACAATACAAACAAAACTTTGTTCATCACAGTATATATAAATCATACATTTGAAATACAAACCAACAGAAATACAAACCAACAAGACCGTGAAAGAGAAAATAGTTTCTGTGTTTTACAAATATTTGTTAACCTTACACTGTATCAGTTGACACGTGTTACCAATTTTTATGGCGGGCTATGGACTTTGACGTTCTTTATTATAACATTTAGGAAACGTTTTCCTACATTTGTTCATAGAAATATTCTTCAACTCAAGTTAATATGAGCCTTGACTAGAAACCTTTCCTAAAGAAAATTCACTAAATACAGCTAAAATGATGTTTGCCAACCAGTACGCTTATTTTGTTGTTACGAATTTTGCTTGCTGCTTATAATTTGTACTAATATACAACCATTTTAACACTGTTTTTAACAGCCAGCTTAACTACTCAATCAATGTACAGATGTTAACAAGGTATCGATATATGAAATACACAAGCAAGCAAACGTTTCAATTTAGCGCGCTTTTTGACATTTCAAATTTCACGCAAATACCCGTAATGTTTTTTTTCTTTTTCACTGTTAAGAAATATCCTATGCAGTACACACTAGCGTATCTTCTATTTTCACTACGTTTTAGTATAAATTTAAGCAGAAAAAATCTATTTACATACTATATAAAAGAATACGTGCGCAAATGCGGATCGGTGGCGTCAGAAGGACAGAAATGACGGAATCTTCCTGGAGGCCACAACGGCCGTGTGCACAGCGTTTAAAGTCAATTTTTTATATTGTTCAAAGTGTGTTTGCGCTGCCTTTCGTGTTCTGTCAGTGCTGCTTGTTACGAAGATGCACTATACTCAAGAGAGGACTGGCTGCTTCATACCGTCGAGCACTCGCCAAACTAAAAAGGTAGATGGATGTTCCTGCTGTCGACACTTTTGTTTCTTGCTTCTCCCGCCAAGGCCGCGGCACGCTCGGTCCAGGCTGCTGTGCTTCCGCTCACGTCGTTGGCTCCTCCCGTGGTTAACACCGGGAGCGCTATCGTATAATAACGTTGTGAACTGAGGTTTTCCTAGCTAGGTGAGTTTTTGTTTACGTAGCGAGCCTGTTGGCATGTCTGATTTCATTAGGCTCAAGTCTAAGCTCAGGGACGTTACGCGTGGGCGAATTTTTTCCGTGGGGAGGGGCGTTAAAGCAATGTGCACTGTGCGGCTGTGATTCGGCGGGCTATGCTCTGCACGCTATGAATCAATATATTTTTGCAATGCCATTGGACGCCGTTGGGTGACTGTGCTTGTGAACCGCAAGCGTCGTGTGTGTGTCACATGCGTTGGAGTATTCTGGTGATTCGCGTTGAATTAGATTTTTGCGTATTTATTTAGAAGATTTGAAAAGAATGACGTGGTGTCCGCGTTGGTATTTACGTGCCTTGTTCATTTTGTGTGCCAAAGAAGTATCTGGAGAAAGTTTTATATTTACGCTTCCTCTTTTCAACAGCTACATGATCATTAAATGTGTGTTACCACTATAAGGTAGATGTGTTTTCCTGTGGGACCAAATGTGTTTTCATCCACCGGGCACGTATAATATTAAATTACTATGATATTCAGCTCAATGAATTGTGCGATATATTGGCACAGCGTGCTGTAGGTGCGGTTCTCAAAGCGCGCGATTACGCCTCGTTCAATACATTTTGTCTTTGAGTGGCCGAATAGCCGTAACTTAGCTGTGGAAGCGCTAGGTTGAGCAGTAGTTCACTCATTAGAGCGCAACTTTGGTGGTACTGCTCGTTCCCCCCTGCTCACCTATCCTTGCATTGTTCTGGTTTTTAAGAATTGTGGGCGCTGCAGCCTGCTTTGGGGTTAAAACTTTGCCGAATACCTTTACGTCTACAAACATTCTAGAACAAACTTCCACCACAACTTCTAATGACACCTTCAGAAACAAGTGTAACGCTTTATCTGATATCATAAAATGTTTATAATCTCGCTGCAGATTTACAAGTGATCTATGGTATGTGCAGTCTATGAATACCTAATTTATTGCTCAAAACACAATAAGGTTATACATCACGGTATGAGTGCCTAAGGCGAGCATATGTTGCTGCTGACATGCAAAATTAGACATTGTACTTATCTAAAAATGAACAAATATTAACTGCCATTTTTGAAAGATGTACACATCAGACCAATTGAATAATATGAAAAATATTATTCCCCAAGTAATTGTTGTTTATTGGCTTGCACCGACGTCACTAAATCCACCTTGTTGGTACTTAGACCACATGGTAGCATGCAAGATTCATGACGTCGTATTGAATGTTATTGTCACATGATTTGCAAGGTAAATTGTTATTAGCATACAGAGGCCAATTATGTTGTGGCCTCATTGTTATCATAATGAAGCAGGTTAGGCACAATTTGATTCTGCTGCCTTTACATCATTACGTTATGTAGCTATATGTAGTTCCTCATTTTTCACTGGTATAGCGCACCACGACAAGGACACACACAAAGGAAGATGCACACACACACACACAGCGCTAACTTGCAACTAATGTTTTATTTGCGATCACACACGCTGTTTATACAACAGTAGACCGATAAAACCTGGATAATGTCACGTCAAGAATACAGCACAGCCCATGCACGTGTCATCACCGATTGCGACAATCTACACTAGCCTGTCGAAGTGAAGATTCCAGATACTTCTTTTCTTTAGATGATAATGCTATGGAAGCCACACTCACACATTTTTCTTTCATTTTGTCTATTTCAAAAGCTTCAATAATTTCACGTGTGGTTCTGTCACGGGCCTTAAAGAGTATACGGGTGTTTTGGAACATGGGGACGCAACCGCACCTCTGACAGTGAAGGGCCAAATGACCACATACAGCTCTTTCTACATTGTACTTGTGCTCCTTTAGTCTTTCATTCACACACCTTCCAGATTGGCCTATGTATTCGCAACCGCAAGTCAAAGGAGTGCTATAGACAACACCACAACAACAATTGACAAATTTCTCCCGGTGCTTAATCTTACAATCCTGTTTCCCGCTACTTTCTGCATTGACCTTTTTGCACATTCCTTTCAACTTTTCGGGAGCAGAAAACACTACATCCGCACCCGCCTTCCTTGCTATCCTTCGCAAGTTATGCGAAATGACATTCATGTAAGGCACTACAGCAACCTTGCCTGCCTTAGTGGCGGTTGCCTGGTCTTTGCCGTTTGCCCTTCCTTTCCTGCTTATACATTCGGCGACAGCGGTCAACAAGTGCAAGGGGTAGCCAGAGTTCAATAAACGTTTTGCTTGAGCCCACAAGCTCTCAACAAGCTTGTGGTGGCACGACTTCATCAGTGAATTCTGAAAACAGGATTTTATCACCGCACGCTTTACCAATTTTGAATGAGCGGACGTGAACGGAAGAACCGGTTTATTCCCTCGCGGTTCATAGCTCCAGCATACTCTTGCTGGCGAAAAATACAGCCCGAGGTCAAGGAATCTTATGAAATTGTCATGTGGTACTTCATGCGTCAGCACCAAGGGAGATAACACTGTCAAGGACATGGTTAGAGTTTCAGTGACAACTGCGTCAAAATTGTTATGATCATTATTGGCAACGATCAAATAGTCATCTACATATCTAAAAACAGCAACAACGTCAGTGTGCTTCATGCGTTCGTCAAGGACCTTGTTACGTTTTGCTAAAAACAGGTCGCTCAGGTACGGGGCTATGCAGGAACCTATACATATCCCGTTCTTTTGTTTTACAGTGTTTCCATTCCACGTCGCATAGGTTGAGTTAAGATAAAAGTAAAGGAGCTCTAAAAACTGATCACTCGACATACCGGCAGTATTTTGAAAATCAACCGCTCCTACTCTGTCTATACCTTCCGATACACACGCCATCAACTCTGCCTGAGGGAGGGTGTAATAAAGGTCTTTAACGTCGATCGAAAAAGCTAAAAGGTTTGCGTTTTCCTTGCCTGCAAGAAAGTCTAGTACTTGTTCCGATTTTTTCACCAAAAAGGGATCGTCAAGAGATATCAACCTCAAATGTTTTTGTAGAAATAACGCGATGCACTTTTGCCAGGATTCATTCTCTGAGATGATCACTCTGAAAGGGCATTCAACTTTATGCGTCTTTGCCGTGAAAAATATATCAAGATCCACTTTTTTTGTTTTCTCGATCGATCTAACCAAACCTTCAAGATTAAAGCTTTTGCATAGCTTCTTCGCGGCAGTTCGCACTTTTTGTAACGAAATATTGTTATGAGTTTCAAATACAGAATTGATGGCCTCTGACGCCTTCGCTCGATACAGAATTGATGGCCTCTGACGCCTTCGCTCGCAAATAAAACATTAGTTGCAAGTTAGCGCTGTGTGTGTGTGTGTGCATCTTCCTTTGTGTGTGTCCTTGTCGTGGTGCGCTATACCAGTGAAAAATGATGAATCTCAACCAACTAGCCCGGCAACGTGCCTTAGCAAAGTATATGTAGTTGCTGAGATCCTGGTTGCCGGTCATTATTGCAGAAGCTTGCCTGATTTATTGTTATGGAATTGAGTTCAATATTGTCGCAGTGCAACGCGAACAAAAGATGACAGCAGCTTTCGGCAGCGAAAAGAGCGTATTCAGGATCAGCTGTACAGCAAGATGCCTGCTTCGTTATCGCCCTGAAAAACCACCTGACCCACTAGCTGGAATCTACAAAACATTTCTATTATTGTTCTTTTTATAATAAGCACGTGTCACTTGCCCCTCCTTATAAGAGCATCACTTCGATGTTAATTCAGACCCACAGTATTTTTTAACGTGCAGTCAGTCACTCACATACGGCTTCATACGCACTACATGGACAAGTTCAGGCTGGTGCTGGCGACGCCACGGGCATTGGGGACTGTCGGAGACGACCTCGTAGGTGACGTCACTTAGCTAGCGCGATACTCGTTATGGCCGGAAATATCGCCTTAGCAGCTTCTCGGACAGTCCATGTTTTCGTACGGGTGTCCAAACCCACACTCTGTCACCGATTTTGTACGTTACAGTTCTACGGCAAGCATTGTAGCGGCCTGCGTCGTAGTCTTGTCACTGGTGGATCCGTAAGCGGGCGAGCTGCCTAGCTTCTTCCGCGCGTTCTGTGAACACGTCAGCACCTGTGTCGGTAGCGTCTCATTCATGTGGCAACATCGCATCCAGCATAGTCCGTACCTCCCGTCCGTGAACCAAGCTGAATGGAGTCATGCGAGTTGTCTCTTGTTCAGCCGCATTGTATGCGAACGCGATATAGGGTAAAAATTCGTCCCAATTCTTATGTTGGGCATCCACGTACATCGACAGCATGTCTTCAATTGTCTGGTTGAGGCGCTCTGTTTGTCCCTTCGTTTGCGGGTGGTACGCAGTGGTCTTACGGTGAGTCGTTCCACTAAGCATCAGGACGTGGTCTAAAAGAGCTGCCTTAAATGCTGTTCCACGGCCTGTGATCACAATAGTCGGGGCTCCGTGGCGTAGCACAATATTTTCTATGAAAAAAAAACCTCGCCACTTCCACTGCGGTGCTCTTTTTGATAGCTTTTGTTTCGGCATACTTGGTTAGGTAGTCTGTTGCGACTATAACCCAGCGACTCCCTGCAGTAGATGTAGGAAGGGGTCCCAAAATATCCATTCCTATCTGTTCAAACGGTGTACGTGGAACCTGAACTGGTTGCAGCTGACCGGCGGGTCTCTTCGGAGGTGACTTGCGTCGCTGGCAATTGAGGCAAGTGCGAATGTGGTGCTTGACGGCTGTTGTGAGTCATGGACAGTAGTATCCCTGCTGTACTCTTGCCAATGTGCGAGTGTAGCCTAAATGGCCAGACGTCGGCTCATTGTGACATGCTTGGAGCACTTCAGTTCGAAGGGGTGCAGGAATAACGAGCAAATTGGGAGCTCCGATGGATGAAAAGCTTCTTTTGTAGAGGACGCCATTGCGTAAGCAAAATGACGATAATGTCCTTGCAAAGACTCTAGGTGCCCTCGATGAACGTCCGTCCACGTAATTAATCAAATCAAGCAATTCAGGGTCACCTCGTTTTTGGGCAATCGTGGACACGTCGAGAACACCAAGGAAGGCGATATCGTCGTCGTCAGAAAGAGAAGCTGACTGTACTGGTGATCGAGACAGGCAGTCGGCGTCCGTATGGCGCTTCCCAGACTTGTGTGTGACCGTCATATCAAACTCTTGTAACTTCAGACTCCACCGTGCTAATCGGCCGGTTGGATCTCTTAAATTAGTCAACCAACAGAGTGAATGATGGTCACTTATAACTTTGAAAGGGCGGCCATACAAATACGGGCGAAATTTCATAACTGCCCAGACCACGGCGAGGCATTCTTTCTCAGTTGTTGAATAATTGGCCTCAGCGCGTGTTAGCGTCCTGCTTACGTCGGCAATCACTCGTTCCGTGTCTTCTTGCCACTGCACAAGCACAGCTCCGAGGCCTACATTGCTTGCGTCAGTGTGAAGCATTGTTGGCGCTTGCTCGCCGAAGTGAGCAAGCACTGGAGGTGTTTGAAGACGTTGGCGGAGGTCATGAAGCGCTGCTTGCTGTTCTTGGTTCCACTCAAAGGTGGCGTCGTCTCTAGTGAGGCGAGTTAACGGCGACGCAATCCGTGCGAAGTCGGCGATGAACCGGCGATAGTAGGCGCATAGGCCCAGAAAGCGCCTGACAGCTTTCTTATCAGATGGTACTGGGAACTGTGCCACGGCCACAAGTTTTTCGGGATCAGGCCGAACGCCGGTGCAGCTGACGACATGACCAAGAAACAGTAGTTCTTCAAAACAAAAGTGGCATTTCTCTGGTTTCAATGTGAGGCCTGTGGAGCGTATGGCTCGTAAAGCAACTTCTAGCCTCTTGAGATGCTCGTAAAAAGTTGGGGAAAACACAATGACGTCATCTAGATAAACTAAACAGGTCTTCCATTTTAACCCTGAAAGTACAGTGTCTATGAGCCTTTGAAAAGTAGCGGGCGCTGAGCACAGAGCGAAGGGTAAAACTTTAAATTTATATAAACCATCCGGCTTCACAAAGCTGTTTTTTGCCGATCTCTTGGGTCTACCTCGATCTGCCAGTATCCACTTCTGAGGGCCATTGAAGAAAAGTAGCGAGCGCTTCGAAGCCTATCGAGGGAGTCATAAATACGTGGAAGCGGATACACACCTTTCTTAGTCACTTGATTGAGCTTCCTGTAATTCACGCATAAACGCAGGGTACCGTCCTTTTTCTGAACTAATACTAGAGGCGATGCCCACGGGCTCTGTGATGGCTGAATCACATCATCTTCAAGCATTTTAGCGACTTGTTGCTGTTTCACTTCCAGTTCCTACGGAGCGACACAATAACGATTCTGGTGTATAGGCCTTGCTGCGTCGTCGGTAATTATTTGATGCTTTGTTAGCGTTTGTTCGACCGACCCGTGATGTCGATGAAAAGCAGTCCTGAAATTCAGCTAGCAGCTCAAGAAGTCTCGTTCGTTCGTCCCTTGACAACGTAGTACCAACGCCAAGATTAGGTACTGATTATTCTTGAGGTGCTTCGTCTAGGGCCGATAAACTGCCTTGGCTTTCTGCAGTAGTGTCAAAGTAAGCGACGGCTGTACCCTTCGAGAGATGTCGGCGCTCAGTACAGAAGTTAGTGAGCAGCAAGATTGTGCGTCTAGCAGTGACAGTGACTAGGCCTCGAGCAACTGAAATACCATGGCTAAATATCAGCGAGCTCATTTGGTCAGCAATGCCGTCGCCGCCAAACGGCTCATCCCCTGCCACCGAAACAAGCGTACACGATCGTGGCGGGACGACCACATCGTCATCCGTCAGACGCAAAGGCCCTGAACAAGACGTATGTCTCGGCTCTGAACAATCGACTAAAGTAGGGCTGTTGTTGCGAAACGTAATGACACTGTCAGGGACGTTGATGACGGCGCCATGTTCCCTAAAGAAATCCATTCCGATAATCAGGTCTTTACAGCATGAAGCGAGAACGAGGAACGTCGCCACGAAAGTAGAGCCACCGATGTCAAGGCTTGCTGTGCACATTCCGACAGGCATCAGTAATTGGCCGCCTGCCGTCATTAGGTGAGGTCCCGTCCACGCTGTCTTTACTTTCTTGAGGCGTACGGCAAGGTAATCACTGATAATAGAGAAGTCAGCCCCGGTGTCGACTAAAGCTTTGACTTGCTCTCCATCCACAAGAACGGTAAGGCCTGGGGTCAGAGTTTCGTCGGTATTACGTTTTGTCGGCTTTACAGCGTCCTGAGGTGGGAGTAATGAGGGCTTTTTTCTTCGTCTTGACAGCCTGCAACCTTACCCCCTGAGGTCGCCGCCTTCAGTTTCCCCGGTGTGGGCTGGGTGACCTCGCTCCTTTGGTGTCGGAAAAAGTGCGGTGCTGCAACGAAGGTGACTGGGCAGAAGAAGGAGAGCGTGGTCGATGTCGGAAGACCGGCTCGCAATCAGTTATAGTCTCGTCATCATTGTTACGGCGGCCTTCGAAAGGGGGTCGAGGTACCGGAGGTCCTTGAGAACCGACATCGCCACGGCGGAATACGTAGTCGTTGGCATGTCGAATGTCAAACTGTGGCCTGAGAGGGCGAGACGGATCGGCGCGGTGCCAGCAATAGCGGGCTATGTGGCCTACACCTCCGCAGTTCAAACAGAGTGGACGCCTGTCGACAGTGCACCGGGTGTCTGTTCGGCGAAGCTGTGGTTGCCGTGATGACTCCTCACGCGACGAAGGCCATGGCAGGCCAGAAGATGACTGGTCGTATGGCGGCTGGATGGGTGGGCGCCACGATGTCTCCCCCTGTGGTGGTGACCAAGGAACAGTTGCAGGTGGCGGATGGTATGAACGCGGAGCGGGTGGGGAGCTTCGAAGGGCGGCGGCGTACGTCATGGGACGTTGTTCGCGGGCAGGATCAGCTGTCGAGAATGCTTGGCGGATTTCGTCACGGACGACTTGAGCGACAGATGCCATGGGTGTATACACTACCGGAGTCCACAGCCTTCGCAGTTCTTCACAAACAATCTCTCTTATCATGTCACGTAAGGAGCTATGACTGTCAAACGTCACAGCGGCGGCCTGAATTTGGGGGCTGCTGCACAAGCGGTCATATTGTCGGCAGCGTTGGTGAAGGGCCCGCTCGATAGCCGACGCTTCTTTGATGAAGTTCTCTACAGTGCTTGGCGGATTGCGCAGAAGTCCGGCGAACAGTGCATCTTTCACGCCACGCATGAGGAAGTGCAACTTCCTATCTTCGGCCATCTGCGGGTCAGCCCTCCGAAATAAACGTGTCATGTCTTTGGCGAACATGGCGACCGTTTCATTGGGGTTTCTGGACCCTTAGCTCTAGTAGTTGGTTGGCGCGGTCACGTCTGTCGACATTGGCAAAAGTTTCAATTATCTTCTGGCCCCGCCGCGGTGGTCTAGTGGCTAAGGTACGCGGCTGCTGACCCGCAGGTCGCGGGTTCGAATCCCGGCTGCGGCGGCTGCGTTTCCGATGGAGGCAAAAATGTTGTAGGCCCGTGTGCTCAGATTTGGGTGCACGTTAAAGAACCCTAGGTGGTCGAAATTTCCGGAGCCCTTCACTACGGCGTCTCTCATAATCGAATGGTGGTTTTGGGACGTTAAACCCCACATATCAATCAATCGATCAATCAACCATCTTCTGGTGAAAGTCGGTCCATGTGGACAGGTTGCCTTCTCTATTCTCGCACCAAGTACGAGTGCTGTCATCGAGATAGAAGTAGGCCTTCCGAGCTTTTCCTGAGCAGATCACTGGTTGATCTTCGCTACATGGTCATAGTGGTCTAACCAGTCTTCTACATCTTCGTGTACGCCACCACCAAAGCGTTTAGGCTCCAGCGATTCAAAAAACGTTACCTGGGATGGAGCGGGAGGACTGGTGCAGAGAAGTACAGGCTGGAGGCTTGTGTTAGCCAATTCTAGATGTCTGGTAGAGGTTTTCTGCGAGGGGTTGCAGTATGGAGGAATACCTCGTAGCCGACGACTGAATCAATGGACAGGAGTTGCAGTAGGCACGTCCAGGCTGGATGAACTGCTCCCACTAGGAGTGTGAAGCATCGGGCAGCATCGCGGGCCCGCTCCTCCACCAGTGTCACAGTGCAACGCGAACAAAAGATGACAGCAGCTTACGCCAGCAAAACGAGCGTATTCAGGATCAGCTGTACAGCAAAATGCCTGCTTTGTTGTCGTCCCAAAAAACCACCTGACCCACTAGCTGGAATCTACAAAACATTTCTATCATCGTTTTTTTTCATTATAGCCCCGCCGCGGTGGTCTAGTGGCTAAGGTACTTGGCTGGTGACCCGCAGGGCGCGCGTTTGAATACCGGCTGCGGCGGCTGCGTTTCCGACGGAGGCGGAAATGTTGTAGGCCCATGGGCTCAGATTTGGGTGAACGTTAAAGAACCCCAGTGGTCTAAATTTCCGGAGCCCTCCACTATGGCGTCTCTCATAATCATATAGTGGTTTTGGGACGTTAAACCCCACGTATCAATCAATTCTTTCATTATAAAGACGTGTCAATATTGACGTTTTGTCTTCACGTTTCCACTTTTCCCCTCTATCGTCATGAGACAGCTTGTGCTGTTTGATAAAAAGTGAGGAGTAGTGCCTTTTTAGCCCACCAGAAACATTTAGATCAATGATTACAATGAAGCAGCACACGATCTTCATTTAGTGAACTTAATTTCAGGCAAATTATAAGCGTACGAATGTTAGCCGCTCGAAGGAAGCTCCATTCATTGAACTCATGTGAAGAAATGGTGGAGAAAGAAAGGCAGAGAGGCTAGCCAGACCAGCAAAGCTGGTCTGCCACCCTACACTGGGGAACAGATGATTTAAGTCCTGTCAGAGTGGTCTAATCGCTAAGGTACTCGGTTTCTGACACGAAGGTCGCGGGATGAAATTCCGGCTTTGATGGCTGCTTTTTCGATGGAGGTGAAAATGCTGCAGGCCTGTGTGCTCAGATTTGTGTGCACGTTAAAGAACCACAGGTGGTCAAAATTTCTAGAGCCCTCCACTACCTTGGTAAAGAATTCATGTGACAGTATTCCTTTATAATATGTTTTATATGCAGTGGTATTGAAATTTTACGTAATAAAATATTATTATGATGCATATTGCATAGCATTTACCTATGATGAACATGACATGGGTATCATAACTACAGAAATGCGAATGTGTCTTTATGGATGCACTTGTGCATATATTTGCCCGGCTTCAAGAACAGAATTTATTGATCGCAGGCAACAACAATACTCAAGCATGCTTATCTCTTAATTACACGCAGTCGGTACAGCTAAAAGGTGGTGTCTTCATCTAAGAGTTCTAACTTCATATTCCTGCATGAGCGGCCTATAAAGGTGAATGAAAATTCTGATGTATGACATCGACATGAAAAGCTCCGCAACAGCATGTTTTTCGTTGTATTTATACTGCAGCATGCCCTTTTTGTATTTCTCAGTTGCATGCCACTAAATATATGTTGGCCATGCGTTTCTAGACATTCACTGCAATTTGGCAAGCAACGCATGCAGTCTAGAAAAACCACACCAAAATAATTTTTTGCACCGGTGCAGAAATTCTTCGGCACGGTCTGTCATTTCATGTGAGTGAGGCTGCTCAAGGAAAGTTCCTGACAAGGTCAAGGAGCCCAAGCACCAGCAAACTCTGAACCATTGTTTCAAGCATCAGCCCCTTTTCAGGGTGCGGGTTCGAATCCCGGCTGCGGCGGCTGCATTTCCGATGGAGGCGGAAATGTTGTAGGCCCGTGTGCTCAGATTTGGGTGCACGTTAAAGAACCCCAGGTGGTCTAAATTTCGGGAGCCCTCCACTACGGCGTCTCTCATAATCATAGAGTGGTTTTGGAACGTTAAACCCCACATATCAATCAATCAATCAATCAGCCCTTTTCACCCTGCTCATGCGCTGTGCTTCACCAAGCTACTGAACACTGCCTACTTATATGAAGTGCTCTCCATATTCCCCTCAGTTTGGCAGCAGTATGTGTTGTTTTCACAGTGCCTGCCAAAATCTTTTTGGCGCAGGTGAGACACTTATTTATTGCTTTAACGGTGTTAGTATTACTGCATGCACTCCTGCCAAGCAAGAGTTCTAATCTTTCCTGTGAATTGTTTGTTATGGTGCGCAGAGGATTTAACGCACAAAATGTATGCTAAACGTTGGTCCTTCAAGTAGTGTGTAACGAAGCTAGTGACAGTGTCAACGCGCTCTCTTTAGAAATAAAGGCTTTGCATGAAGAGCCTGTCGCACCTTGAAAGAAACTCAAAAAACTTTCAGGTGAAAGTAAGCAACTTCAGATGAAAATTGAAGAATTTACACTGTATTGAAGGTTGAACTATCTGCCAGGTGGTCTAACTTTCCGGAGCCCTCCACTACGGCGTCTCTCATAATCATATAGTGGTTTTGGGACGTTAAACCCCACATATCAATCAAGGTTGAACTATCTGACATCAAAGGCGTCCCGTATGAGGGTTTTCTTTTGACGCTGTCCGAAACTTTTGTGCAATGATGGAAAAAACATAAGTCGTGATGATATTGACACTACAGACAGAGTAGGAACAAAGAAGCCTTGTTTGAAAAAAATAGTAGTGAATTATGCCCAATGTCACAAATGAAATGTTCTGGTTTAAACAAAAAAATTACGTCTGTCTACAGTGGCCTTTTGTTTTAGATTAAGTAGTCCTATTTGTGTCAATGAACACTTGACAAGACAAGGTAAACAGTTAGTGAGAGCCCGAATGCAAAAAAAAAACAAGTAGGAAGGAGGTTCGTTTGGATGCAAGGCACAAAATTTAGAGCGAAAAAAATTGGAAACATTAGCAATTTTAAGGACTGCTTTCTTAGAAGATATGGCAAAACGCTGTGTTGGTGCTTTCAGAGCCACACTTTTAATGAGCTTGCAAAGTTGGTAAACTATGACTGACATGGCAGAGTTTTGATACTTAGATAGTGAAAATTGATACCTAGATAGTGAAAAAGGCCACCAGCTATCTTCAATGCGTTTACCTTAAATGCTCTTAGCATTTAAATTGGACTAGTAGTCTGTGTCTCTATTTCGATGACATGTCGGTGAAATTTGATGCCATTCTTTTGACATAATCCTTGTATTTTTTGTGCGACATAGCCCACCAAAAATACCAGGGTAAAATTATTGTGGCGTTCTGTGGTTCATGAATTGGAGAAGAGGAACATCATGTGTACATCAAAAGTAAATTTTTCGGCCGATGTCAAGGGCTTCCGTGTGTTAAACCCTGTGTTGAATGTCTAGTAGTACGACTTGGAAGTTTTGTTTTGCAGCAATTAGCACACCTTCATTAGGTCATAAGTAGGAATTGTTTGAGTTTTTGGAAACTATAGGTAAATTGAATTTTCGGTTGAACACAGTTGAACAAGAGGCGAATGGGAAACAAAAATTATTAGTAATGAGAGCGCTTTGACCGAGGATGCTGAAGCTCTTTCGCGTCTCAGATGATCATTGAAATCAGTAATTGTGACTGTTTAGTGGCAATAGGTTGTTTTGTCTATTTCATATGGTTGAGTTTTGTTGTTATTGTTGATATTGATTGATTGATTGATTTGTGGGGTTCAACGTCCCAAAACAGCCATATGATTATGAGAGATGCCGTAGTGGAGGGCTCCGGAAATTTAGACCACCTGGGGTTCTTTAACCTTCACCCAAATCTGAGCACACGGGCCTACAACATTTCCGCCTCCATCGGAAATGCAGCCGCCGCAGCCGGGAGTCAAACCCGCGACCTGCGGGTCAGCAGCCGAGTACCTTAGCCACTAGACCACCGCGGCGGGGCAATGTTATTGATGATATGTAGCCTTTGAAGTTGTTATGTGAATAGAATTACTGTACAGTAGTTGGCGTCACACGTTTAGGTGTTATGCGTGATGTTAGTTGGTCGAACACACTAATAGTTCCGATTTGATGTGAAAATGTTTTGTTTGTTGTACCAGACATTTTTGTTGTGTTGTTTTTGAGATGCGAGCTTCCATCTAAGTGGTAGAACTGCTTTATGCGTAGTTTCTGTGTTCTGTAAGAAGAATTTTGTTGATGAAATAAGGTAGCGTTTGGGAAGTAAGCTCAATATCAACATTTTTTCTTGGTGTGATCCGTTAAGACTTACCTTTACCTATACCGCTGGGGCCATCGCACTCTTTGAGTGTGTCATGCGGGGCTTGGAGGTGGCATGGTGTGGGTCTCCCGTGTATGGACAATGACCGTGTGGTGTTGTGAGTTTAAAAGACAATATGCCGGCGGACTATGCACGGTGCGTGTGCCCTGTGACAAGCTAATGCGAACTGACTGGCGCTGTGGACTTGGAATTCTGAGTGCGTTATTCAGTGTTGTGCCTTACGATAGTTTTATTTCGGAGGACCATTTGGAAGCATTATGTATATGTGTCGCTGTGTCTATTTCGCAGAAGGACGCGAAAGTTCTCCTGCTATATGGAAGTAATAATAAGTTCACGCATGTGTGTTCACCGAGAAAGAGTTTATTTTGAGCGAGTTTTTTGTTTGTTTTTGTATCGCGTTTTTGTATCGCGTTTTGTAACAGCGAGTATCCAGTAACACTCTTAAGGGGGGAGGAGTTAGTATGAGGTACCAATCACCAGCGTGTTGGGTGTAGCGCAACTAATGCGGCTGATGTAGAGCGCGTAGCCAGTTTCCGACCCGTCCACTAATGAAGTTGATTGGTTCCGCGAAGGCGAACGCGGAAGACCCGGACCGGAAAAGAAAGGAGACTTATTCGTTCTCACGGTTCACAAGCGGAGCAGTCAAGGTCGCCCCCGTTCGGGATTAGAAGGGGAAAGCTTACTCGGAAGAGCGTCTGGCAAGAAGCAGGTCAGGCGCCACCGTATGAGCTTAAGCCATTGTGGGCATGCACGCGTGCCATTGAGAATGACGCGGGGACGCGACCACTTGCTGACCGAGACAGAGTGGCGGCAGGGAGACGAGTATAACCTCCACCGCTGTACGTCATTACCGAGTGCTGTTAGGATGTCGGGGCGCCTCACTGTCACATGCACACCTGGTAAGCGCAGAGAGCGCAACCGTGTACTTACCGCTCTTAAGGACGCTCCTACGAAGCAATATTTAATGAGAGAGCTGACGGGGCTCGATCGTGAGAATGGCCGCTGACGAAAGTTCACCTATGGAGGCAGCACTAGTAATGTTGGGCAGCACGGTCTGGCATAGGAGAGAGTGTCACACGCGGAGAACCTATCCCTTTTCGTGTTTTATTTGGTGACGTGGTTTTTACAAATGTATTGCCTTTTATGAAAGTGTTTCTGTGATTGGTTGTGATGATGCGAGTCCCAACATGTGATTGGTTTTTGTGAAGACTCTTTGTTCGACGAAGGGTTGAAAAGAGGATGTTTTAATTTGAAATGACAGCGGAGGTTCAGGCTTGGACTCGGGTAGCAGCCTGAGGCTGCAATAAAGCGTCTCTTTGCCGGACTACTGCTCTTCCTTCGCGCTGCCACCGTGCACTCTAGTCATCGGGGGGAACCATTCCGAACCTCAAACATCTTTCCTCCTCAGCTAGTGTTGAAGCTAGTCGAGGAGGAGGAAATGAACTCGAGGGTATAAACAACTAGGTTAGCCGCAACATTTTTCTTACACCATGGCCACAGCTGTGTGTCAACAGTGACATTAGGATGGTCATATGGTGGTGCTCGTTGGGCATACTAGTTGGTTACAATGTTACTAGTAGGACCAACTGCGTTTCACTACATAAGGAAGATCATTTCAAAATGGCCGATCCAATGTTTTCTTGCAAATATCACTGCACGTCTGGACGAGAGTTAACACGCGTGGCAGCTGCAACGAGTTTGGCGCAGGTGCAGTGAGCACTGTGTGCGTCGCGCAGAGAATTCGCTTCGTGACTTGAGGAATGTATATACATGCCAGGTAAAAACAAAAACACCTCCACTCACACCTCTCAGAGCACAAGCAGGAACAATGCCTCATTCATTTTTTTTTATTTCAGTGCCAACGCGCACTGCTCAACGATAGCCGTTGGTCCGCCGTAGTGCAGAGAGGGGCCACGGGGCGTCACTTTGCCAAATGTATGGTCCAGCTGTAGCGCCACACGTGCGTCTGAGCACTTTCCAGCAGAGAAGCGGTAGATGTGTTTCCTTCTCTACCATACGTCTGTATGATCTGTTCCCTTGTGGTACTTTTTTTGTCGCAGAAGCAATCCCGCTGCCGCCTAACAGTGGTCCTGAATTCAGCGCTTGCGGCAGCATCGCAGTGACCCATCTCTATTGGTTGCACTAAACAAAGAACTGAACTGAAACAAAACTGAAACGAACTAAACAAAAAGTTAATTCAGACGATTGCCGTTGCCAGGCAAAACAACATGGTTTCTCTCCCCTAAGATTCGAAAACACTCGAGAAGGCTGGGCGATTAGCAAGAACAGGAAAGTGCTAGAGAAGAGGGTTATCATCGGCTCGATCGGGTGCATCTTAATGACATGAAAAAAATAGAGGTGCTGGCTGGAGACACAGCCGTCGGTGAGCTATGCCGATAGGCAGCATGCGCCCCTTCGATGCCGTTTATCAATACTGGATCCCTGTGCACAATTTGTGTGTTGAATCTCACTGGATTCAGGAAATACTGCGAAATATCAAATAAGTCACTTTAACTTTTCCCGCTGTGGCATGTCAGCTGTTTTTCGAGCCAGTAGCCTAGACGAGGAATGGATTATAGTCCAGGTGCCTCGTCTCCCCCCAATTTTCTTTTCGTCAATGGATACAGTGCATATAATGATACCTGCCTGCCCGGCTCCCACTAAACTTAGACTACGCTATCCGGTGGTCTAGACTTCGACAATTCTCGTACGCAGGAAGCAAAAAGCAGTACTGCTTACTTTGCTGGCAAGTCGCCGTTCTGTTTTAACTGTTTTAACCGTTTTGCTGTCTTGTAATGCATGAAGAGCAAAAAAAAGCGCTGATACCAACGGCGTTGGTGGGTTAGTCTTGCTCTGCAAGACCGTGACAAGCTTGGCTACGCCAAAGACAAGCTTGGTCCTCTCTTTGCCGAAATAGGGACGTGAAGTATAGGCACAGAGCGGGTTAAACTCCCGTTGTTTGACACATTTATTTAGTTGCCCTGCGACAAGACAAGCGAGTAGGGCTTGGTGACCATTTTTTTTCAATTCTTTGACTAGTGTTCCTATTGGTCCGCGGCAACAAATTTGGCGGCAGACGCCGCAAAAACCGGTTCAAGAGCGATCGGCGCAGAGAGTGACTTTTCGGCGCATATCGCCGCTGCTGAATCAGATTTAGCGCATTTTCGGTGGCCGGAATGGTCAGCGTGAACTGTCCTTAGGGCACGCTCACACTGAGAATTTCACATTGACTCCGACCACTGTAACACCATCAACCGTATTGGACGTGACGCTATTGTTCGTCATATCACCCGCTCTAGACTTTCGGCTTCACAAGCCACCACAAGCCAGAAGCCACCTTCGACAGCCAGCATGTCGACGTTCGCAACTCACCCGGTTCTCTCGTTCTCCTGTGGCACACAGTTTGTCGAGTTGGCTTATCAGAAAAATTTTTGTCTCGGTTCATGGATGCTTACCGTATTGTCCACCATGTCACCAACGTCGCCTATGAGATCATTCCTGCATCTGAGTGTTTTAGCCTGCTGACTTGCACTATACCACTGGGTGTGCTTGCAGAACCCTCCCTACACAAAAACTACACAAAAACTACATAAAAATTTACAACACTACCTAAAAAACCCTACCTAAAAAACCCTGCCCCTTGCACTAGGAAGACCGTAATTGATGTGCACTGAGACGGCACTTTTACCACCGGGGTTACTGCTACGTAGCTGAGATATCAGCAATCAAAAGACGACAACAAAGAAGTGGGATGGTCTGTCCGCTGGGCGTGCTGTCCTGCATCTTCGTCGATGCTATTCGGAGCTTTCACCGCCTAGA
Organism: Rhipicephalus annulatus; assembly: GCA_013436015.1. Classification (NCBI taxonomy): domain Eukaryota; kingdom Metazoa; phylum Arthropoda; class Arachnida; order Ixodida; family Ixodidae; genus Rhipicephalus; species Rhipicephalus annulatus. The sequence continues at coordinate 1,068,112 of WOVY01010535.1, read as the reverse complement.
GAGGGCGCTAGTGCAATCCCAATATGGCTGTCGTTTGGGAGATCGTGCAGCCGGCACTCCCGGCAGCCGCCGCCGGTGTGCCCGTCACTTCGAACTGCGTAGTATTTTCGGCTTCAGCCGCCGTGTTGCCAAGGCTTCGCGGAGAAGGTCATTGACACTAGCACGTGTTATATCCCACACTGCGTGTTGAGAAATGCATGTGAGGCGTATGTTGAAGGAAAAGAAGTTTTGAACACCAGGCACATCGTCTGCTGCTGTGTGAAAGAATGCACGCAGAGCTTTGTGAACGCTGCTAGTGCCACGGCCGGGGAAGATCCAGCGGCCGTGCTCGCGCAAAAAGCAGCAAACCTCGTCTTTGACTGCACGTTGTCTGCACAGAGGTATCCAACATATTTTGTTATTTTTCTAGCTCAACAAGCAAAGAATGAAATGTAAATCGTTGCTGCTACCACTCCCAGTACCTGTCCGACTTCGAAATAACCATAGTAGAAATTGCCAGTGACAAAATATAAAGCACCAGCAAACCGCCAAAGTGAGGCCGACTGAACGAAGGCATTGGCTAGCTGCGTCAGCATCCCCCAAACGACAGTGACGATGAACGCCGCATGGCGACGCCTTCATCTGGGAAAATTGCGAATATGCACCAACTAAACTTCTTACTCAAATATAGCTTGTAAACGGAGTCCCCTCGTGTCAATTTTACGTAAAAATATTCTGAAAAAGTATTGCTTACAGAAGTAAGGCGAATGCCATTACTATTTTTCATGCTTTAGGTTCCCGTAAGATTCCAGTATATGTTTACTAAAACAGTTGTTCCGTAACACTAATGGTGTGATGGCTTTGAAATGCTATACCTTACGTGTCGACCCGCGAGAGAAACAAACTGTTTTACTGTACTGCGGTTTTCTACTAGATATGTTGAAGCTTTAGAAGTGTATTCCCAATTTTTCAATGAACAAACTGTAGGGTTTTTTAGCGTGTTCAAAAAAGCAATAAAAGGAATTCTCCTCTGATCCGTAAAATAACATGGCTTTGTCTACTTGTATGTCCCATATGTTGTGGGTCTCTCCTTTTGTTATTTTCTATTTACTGCCTGTGAAAAAAAGCAATGGTGTCAGTTATTTGTCTGTCCGTCGGTAAAAAACGCAAACATTTTTCGTGACCTTGAAATCACATCGCTTATACGGCTCTGCCGGGCTTTGCCGCACAATATTTCGGGACATTGACAGGCCGTTTTTTGTATTTCATGAATGTTGACAATCACAGCCACCTAAAGTGGGCGCGCACGGCGGTGTTCCTCCGGCAGTCTCATTCGGACGGAGGAGGCGTTTTGCAAAAGGGGCGTGACTTCTCCGTTTGTGCATGGCAGCGCGCCTGCTACGAATGCTTTCCTTTGCTGTCTATGTGGGATGGTTTGTGGAGCTTTAAGATGTAGTTTTATAGAAACCGCAGACAGCAGTTTAGCTGTGCACCTTGTCCTTTCTCGCCCCCTAACCACCTCGAATAAAACTAACAGAAGAATTGATGGTGACTTGCGCTCTATTTTTTTCTTTTCTTTGTTCCGCTGGTTCTGCCGCTCGAAAAAACAGCGTTTCCAGTATCCCCCAGTGCGTTTCAGCGCGCTGGGTAACACTGGAAACGCTTTACAGTGTATCGCAGTGTACTACAGTGCGCTGCGAGGCACCGGGACACAGTGTACAGCGTGGCCAGCGTCGCCCAGTGCGTTGAAACGCACTGAGCTACGTTGTACTGCGAAGCCCAGTGTCTTAACGCGCGGTTGGGACACTGGTCACGCTGCAGAGCCTCAACCACACACTGATAACGTTAGCGACACTTTGAAAAAAACTAGGCGCGATCAGCGCACTTTCTCTAAGAGTTCATATTGAATCGCGAAATGCCAAGCGTTAAATTTACCGAACATGATGGTTCTCTCATGTATTTGCTACACATATACAACTTTGTTTTCGTTAGGCAAAAAATGGCAGTACGCGGAAGCATTCATATCTCGAGCGCGTGTGTCAGGGGCACCGCCAGGATATTTCTGGGGGGACCAACGACTATTGTGTTTCTTCAGGGGGGGGGAGGGTCATGGAGGCACAGAACTGATGCGTCGAGTTTTAACTATGCTTGCTCCTGGGGAGGGGAAAATGAAGAGAGGGCATGCGAGAATTTCGGAAAAAAAGGCTCCAGCCCACCCATGAATGCATCTCCCCCCTTGACGCCGGTGCGCTTTCCTTGAAATTCGATCAAATTTCGTCAATGTATTTCAGAAATGACATCGATAGAACTGATAATTGGAAACACAGTGTGACAGTACTATAATCCTGATAATCAACACCAACCTACTTCAGCAGTGAGGCGTTATGGTTCGTACCGTAGGAAGCCGCACGTCCCCGGCAGCACTTATCTGCCGCAATGCAAAATCTCGGTGTTTTAGGGACGAAGCTCCTTATAGCGGCACCCGTTCATCCCTCGTAGCTGTTGTAGTATGTAACAAGTATAACATTTTGACTTCCAAGGTGGTCCCGGTGAGAGATTTCTTCTGTATGTTGTTGAACAATAAAAAATACTGCTCTATGTACATACCAATGGCTGCTAATGGGAAATGAGAGACAGGAGCATTCAGCTTTCAATTAACGCGCACCCTGCAATCCCCATTAGCAGCCAATGGCATGTACATTGAGCACTATCTGACAAGAAAGGCTTGCTACGTTATACTCGCTGGGTGTAACCTCCCGAGTTTTAAAAAGGTTTTGTGCGCGTTGAGCCGCAGTGCCATGAATACAATGAACTAGTATATACCATGAACTCGAGGTGGTTAAAGGTGAAAAGTAGATACGAAGCGCAAGCCGTAAGAAAGTAAAAGCCGAATTTTCCTGTCTCTAATTTGCCATTAGCAGCCATTGGCATGTACAATGAGCCCTATCTGACAGGAAAAAGTTGCCACGTTATACTCGCTGGGTGTAGCCTTCTTGGTTTAAGAAAGGTTTAGTGAGCGTTGGGCTGCAGTGCCATGTATACAGTGAAGTAGTATTTACCATAAACTCGAGGTGGTTAAAGGTGGAAAGTAGACCCGAAGCGCAAGCCTTCAGAAAGTGTGCGTGCGCCACCTCTCATTTAGTCCTTGGAAGGTCCGCTGGATGGCGGTGCTTCTATACGGGGAATATATGGTGAAAAGATGCGAGATTGTGGTACTTGGAGTATTGAATAGATGGACGAACGGACACACAGACAGATGCATGAATGGATGCATGAACGAACGCGGGGGTGGATGCATGGACAAACGCAGGGACGGACACACGAACAGACGCATGCATGGACGGGCGGATGGACGCATGGATGGCCACACAGATGAACGGATGGACGGACGGAAGCAAGAACGAATGGACGGACGAACGCTTCACCCTACTCTCAATCATTCACTCCGTGGATATGCTGCCAGTTTTTTTAGCTGCTCATAGTCGAAGGTGAAAATATTACCACTTTTGGGTCAGTCTTGGTCTAAACTACACTTTAAGGAATATTAGATTCTTTCTAACTGAATATCTACGATCTTCACACCAACCATGGCACGAGGTGTACGACCCTAAGCTTAATGGTTGTTTCAGTTAGAGTGAAGTGCTGCGGCTGTCGTACGCGTAACACAAACGAGGAGGACAGAAAATACTTCCAAATTATTGAGGGACAAATTTTACAGAGTTCAGTGGGCAGTGCAGATGAACGCTGTTTTCTACGTAGGTATCACTAGCCGAATAGCGAGTCACTACGATTACCAGAACACATCTGCCACTGCGCTAACAAGCTTTGTGGCAGAATGTGCCAGAAGAATGTGATCCAAGGCAACACACAAAAATTAAGCTAAATTCCCCTACTTAGAACGAGCACGAAGAGATGAAGCACTGTGTATGTAAAAGTCAAAAGCAAAAGATAAGATACCTGAAGTTCTATCAGGATGAAGAAAAATACGCTCATTCCCGTCCTCAGGTGTGGAGTAGTGGGCAGCGTGTCAAACACAGAATGTGTGATGTGTTAAGGTAGAACTTTCGACTCCAGCTCACACACTTTATTTTTTGTTTTTTTCTTGTTTCCAATTTTAACTGCGCGGGTGTTTCAGCCTTTATTAGAATGTGCGCATGACCAAAAATTTTTAAAACAATGTAAAATCCAAAGTTCGGCCGATTCTGGATGTCCCAGTGTGTAGCTCCAGCATACCTCAAGCAGCTTGGCACTGTCCCAGTGACTGCGCCACACTGGTCCAGTAATCAGGTATGGCGCTGGGCCAGTGCCTCCGGTTTTTGCAAAAGGTTGTACGTCTTTTAGGGGCGAAGCTCGCTATATCGGCGCACGTTTGTCCCTCGTAGTCGCAGTCGTAGTCATAGTGTGTAAACAGTCTTACAATTTGACATCCAAGGTGGTGCCGGTGGGAGATTTCCTCTGTACGTTGTTGAACTACAAAAAAATTCGCAGCGTGCGCGTCAACTAAAAGCCGAATTCTTCTGTCTCTCATCCCCACTAGCAGCCATGGACATGTTTCAGTAAAACACGTTTGTAGAAGTAGAAGTGTTAAAAGCCGACTTCTGCTGTCTCTCATTCGCAGTAGCAGCAATTGTTTACCTCCAAGGTAGTGCCTGGTGAGATTTCTCCTGTGCGTAATGAAACAAAAATTTTTTTCAGAACTCCGTTGATTGATGAAATAATGGGACGAAAGACGCCAGATGTTTTCTAAAAGCAAAAAACGAAAAGACGTCAGATGTTTCTAAAGCGAAACAAAAAGAAGCCGCCAGCTGCTTAACGAAAAACGCCAGGTGTTATCTAAAGCAATGATTTTATAGTCAAAACCATGCCAATACAGGTTTGTATTTCCCAATGCTAGTTGCCGTCGGTGTGTGCTCGTATGGATAAGCATGCCAAAAGGCGGGTGCACAGGGCAGTGGCGGCGCGCGCTCACAAACGGGACCCTAAAGTGAGAGCACGTGAGGCAAAAGCGCCTGGAAGCTGCGCGACATCACCGCCAAGATCCTGCTGTACAGCAACAAAAAGCCACCTAGGCAAGGGAGCGTCGGCAAGATTCCAACGTACGTGAACAAGAAGCTGCAGCGGCGCGTCAGCGTCGGCAACATCCTTCCGTACGGGAACGAGAGGCCACATCAGCAAGGTAGCGTCGGCAAGATACTGCTGTACGGGAACAAGAAGCCACATCAGCAAGGCAGCGTCGGCAAGACTCCGCGGTAAAAGAACATGAAGCTGCAGCGTCACGTCAGCGTCGGCAAGATCCTGCTGTACGGGAACAAGAAGCCACATCAACAAGACAGCGTCGGCAAGATCCCGCCGTACGTGAACAAGAAGCTGCAGCGGCATGTCAGCTTCGGCGAGATCCTTCTGTACGGTAACGAGAGGCTGAGGCACCACGTCGACGTCGCGAAGATGATCTTGAAAACGTTCGACAATGGGAAGCGGCAAGGAAGCGCGCATATCGCCAGGCGTATCAACTGAAGAAAATTTCACGGTATTACTTCCAGGAGCTTCGCCCCATCTCCTCATCATTCACCTCGTGGATCTGCCGTAAATATATATATATATATATTATTTATTTATTTATTTATTTATTTATTTATTTATTTATTTATTTATTTATTTCTACCAGCTTGCTTTGCAAGCGATAATCAAGAGTTGGCTGTACAAAATGCTAGAAGAAACAAAACTAACGAACTGTGAATACACACTTGTGGAAAAGAAAAAAAGTGAAGAGATCAGTCTTGAACAGTATTTACAGCATGTGAAATACCGGAAGCAGTATAATAGAGAAAAAACGCAAAATATTGCAGGTACAAATGCTGGCAAGAAAATACATGGATACAAAACAATAGAATAAAAAACAAACCGTTGCTAACAAAAGTAACGAGAGAAGAGTGAGCACACAGGGAGATTGTACACAGGAGAGCGAAAAGAATTTTTGACTGCTTGCAGTAGAAGGAATCAACACGAAGGATAGCTCAGCTGCATTGGTGCTAGCGTACCTGTCATTTGCATTTAAGCCTTTCTTGGATATGGCTTTACGTCATTTTTCTCGTGGAGCTTCTTCAGCTGGAATTTCATGGAAGCTTATACTAAGCTTTTTCTTTGTGTTTACTTGTGGTGCGACACGCAGCAGTACGGCATGTTCCTTACAAAAGAAGAATCTGAACGAACATAAAAATGAATACAATAACGGCGGACATAATTGGGGGCCCTTAATCTAAGCCTCCAAGAATTAAATGCAACAACGGTCTACGCATACTAACGCACAAAAGAACACAAACACGTGGGCGCGCACTCACCCGCACATGCAAGCGGGAGGATGGTACAAGCGCGCGTTGATGACGAACGTGCATCACCTCTGCTCCGCTAATGACCGTCGTGAATCGCGGTCACTCAACTCAGATCCGGCTTTTTTTCCGTCTCGTCTCCGTTAAGTTCAGCGACGCAAGTGGACACCATTCTCATCAAGATGGGCCCATTTTGACGAGCTTCTGGGTGTTTGAAGGCTTCGATGACCACCAGGTTGCTGGCCTAGCAAAAGCAACGCTACGGCCCGCCACGGCTGGTGTTTTCCCGGAGATGGCGTCTAAGACTGTGACTGGTTACGTACCTGCTTCGATGCGAATTGTCAGCATGAATACTGCGTAACTCGAGGACCATCCGCCATCCGAAGAAGACAGAGACAGAAACTTTTTATTTCAAGCATAGAAAAATGTCGGGTGGGGCTCTCAGTCCACAGCTCCAACAGCTGCTGCTGTTTCCCGCGTCCACTGAACCAGCGCCCGCTGGCCAGTTGGGCTTTCATCACACAGATTGGCCTCCCACTCTTGTACGGTAGAAATAGGAGAGGAGTTGGCAGAGCGCCAGGCTGGCGGACGCTGACATTCCAGCGTTGCGTGAAATAACGTCGGTACCGCTCAACAATCAGGGCATTTGTCAGGGTAAGAAGTGGGATGGAGGATTTAGAGGAAATAGAGGTTCGGAAACGTGTTCGCCTGCAGTTGACTCACCACACACTAAACCAATTCTGACCCATAAGGGTGTCAAAAAGGGTGCTGACACCCTAAACACACCCTTTGAGCAACCTATTCATGCCTCAGCACTTTCCAAGTGGAACCAAAAGGGTGCACACATCAAAAGGGTGGAAACTAGGGTGCAAAAAGGGTGCAATAACAAATGGGTGCTGATGAGCACACAATAGGGTGCACAGTCGCGGGATAAACTTTGTGAGCACCGTGGTCATAAAGCATAACCAACAGCTTTTAGAGGTCTCCTGGTTAGACACCATGGTATCATTAGTAGCCCTACCGCAGTAACGCATATCTGAATAGCGGTAGTGCCTGGCTGAACGTAAGTTCTGCATTGGTTCTGGCATTCTTGCTGCCCTTTTCTCGTCGCCTCATGACAGGCGCTGACCAAGCTATGCGCTACAAGCTCACCAGCCAATGGCGGAGTTCGCAGCTTGTAGAGCTACAACAGGATTGTGACTTACACATATAGAGCTCTCGGCCTCGTTTGCGCCTAACAATACAAACAAAACTTTGTCCATCACAGTATATATAAATCATACATTTGAAATACAAACCAACAGAAACACAAACCAACAAGAACGTGAAAGGGAAACTAGTTTCTGTGTTTTACAAATATTTGTTAACCTTACACTGTATAAGTTGACACGTGTTAACAATATTTATGGCGGGCTATGGACTTTGATGTTCTTTATTAAAACATTTAGGAAACGTTTTCTTACTTTTGTTTATGGAAATATTCGTCAACTCAAGTTAAAATGAACCTTGAGTAGAACCTTTTCCTAAAGAAAATTCACTAAAGACAGCGAAAATCACGTTGCCAACCAGTACGCTTATTTTGTTGTTACGACTTTTCCTTGCTGCCTGTAAATTGTACTAATATACAACCATTTTAACACTGTTTTTAACAGCCAGCTTAACCACTCAATCAATGCACAGATGTTAAAAGGTATCGATATAAGAAATACACAAGCAAGCAAACGTTTCAATTGCGCGCGCTCTTTGACATTTCAAATTTCGCGCCAATACGAGTATTGTTTTTTTTTCTTTTTCAAAGTTAAGAAATATCCTATGTAGTACACACTAGCGTATCTTCTATTTTCACTACATTTTAGTATAAATTTAAGCAGAAACAATCTGTTTACTAATCATATAAAAGAATACGTGCGCAAATGCGGATCGGTGGCGTCAGAAGGACAGAAATGGCGGAATCTTCCTGGAGGCCACAACGGCCGTATGCACAGCGTTTAAAGTCAATTTTTTATATTGTTCAAAGTGTGCTTGCGCTGCCTTTCGTATTCTGTCAGTGCTGCTTGTTACGAAGATGCACTATACTCAAGAGAGGACTGGCTGCTTCATACCGTCGAGCGCTCGCCAAACTAAAAAGGTAGGTGGATGTTTCTGCTGTCGACACTTTCTTTTTTGCTTCTCCCGCCAAGGCCGCGGCACGCTCGGTCCAGGCTTCTGTGCTTCCGCTCACGTCGTCGGCGCCTCCCATGGTTAACACCGGGAGCGCTATCGCATAATAACGTTGTGAACTGAGGTTTTCTTAGCTAGGTGAGTTTTTGTTAACGTAGCGAGCCTGTTGGCATGTCTGATTTCATTAGGCTCAAGTCTAAGCTCTGGGACGTTACGCGCTGACGAGTTTTTTCCATGGGGAGGGGCGTTAAAGCAATGTGTACTGTGCGGCTAGTATTCGGCGGGCTATGCTCTGCACGCTATGAATCAATATATTTTTGCAATGCCATTGGACGCCGTTCGGTGAGTGCGCTTGTGAGCCGTAAGCGTCGTGTGTGTGTAACGTGGGTTGGAGTATTCTGGTGATTCGCGTTGAATTAGATCTTTGCGTATTTAATTTAGAAGAATTGAGAAGAATGACGAGGTGTCCGCGTTGGCAGTTACGCGGCCTTTTTTGTTTTCTGTGCCAAAGAAGTATCCGAAGAAAGTTTAATATGTTACGCGTCCTCTTTTAAACAGCTACATCATCATTAAATGTTTGTTACTACTATAAGGTAGATGTGTTTTCCTCTGTGACAAATGTGTTTTTATCCACCGGGCACGTATAATATTAAATTATCATGATATTCAGCCTAATGAATTGTGCGATATATTGGCACAGCGTGCTGTAGGTGCGGTTCTCAAAGCGCGCGATTACGCCTCGTTCAATACATTTTGTCTTTGAGTGGCCGAATAGCCGTAACTTAGCTGTGGAAGCGCTAGGTTGAGCAGTAGTTCACTCATTAGAGCGCAACATTGGTGGTACTGCTCGTTCCCCCCTGCTCACCTATCTTTGCATCGTTCTGGTTTTTAAGTATTGTGGGCGCTGCAGCCTGCTTTGGGGTTAAAACTTTGCCGAATACATTTACGTCTACAAACATTCTAGAACAAACTTCCACCACAACTTCTAATGACACCTTCAGAAACAAGTATAACGCTTTATCTGATATCATAAAATGTTTATAATCTCGCTGCAGATTTACAAGTGATCTATGGTATGTGCAGTGTATGAATACCTAATTTATTGCTCAAAACACAATAAGGTTATACATCATGGTATGAGTGCCTAAGGCTTGCATATGTTGCTGCTGACATGCAAAATTAGACATTGTTCTTATCTAAAAATGAACAAACCTAAACAGCTGTTTTTGAAAGATGTACACATCAGACCAACTGAATAATATCAAAAATAGTGTTCCCCAAGTGATTGTTGTTTATTGGCTTGCACCGACGTCACTAAAACCACCTTGTTTGTACTTGGACCACATGGTAGCATGCAAGATGAATGACGTCGTATTGAATGTTATTGCCACATGATTTGCAAGGTAAATTATTAGTAGCATACAGAGGCCAATAATGTTGTGGCCTCATTGTTATCATAAGGAAGCAGGTTAGGCACAATTTGATTCTGCTGCCTTTACTTCATGTTGGAAAACCATTACGTTATGTAGCTATATGTAGTTTCTGAGATCCTGGTTGCCGGTCATTATTGCAGAAGCTTGCCTGCTTTATTGTGATAGAATGGGGTACAATATTGATGTTTTGTTATCACGTTTCCACTTTTCCCCTCTATTGTCATGAGACAGCTTGGGCTGTTTGATGAGAAGTGAGGAGTAGTGCCTTTTTAGCCAACCAGATCAGTTTAGATCAATGATCACAATGAAGCAGCACACAATATCCATTTAGTGAACCTAATTTCAGGCAAAATATAAACGTACGAATGTTAGCCGCTTGAAAGAAGCTCCTTTCATTGAACTCATGAAAAGAAATGGTAGAAAAGGAAAGGCAGGGAGGTTAGCCAGACCAGCAAAGCTGGTCTGCCACCCTACACTGGGGAACAGGGAGATTTAAGTCCTGTCGCAGTGGTCTAATCGCTAAGGTACTCGGTTTCTCACCCGAAGGTTGCGGGATGAAATCCCGGCTTTGATGGCTGCTTTTTCAATGGAGGTGAAAATGTTGCAGGCCTGTGTGCTCAGATTTGTGTGCACGTTAAAGAACCACAGGTGGTCGAAATTTCTAGAGCCCTCTACTATCTTGGTAAAAAATTCATGTGACAGTATTCCTTTATTTTATGTTCTATACGCAGTGGTATTGAAATTTTACGTAATAAAATATTCATATGGTGCATATTGCATAGCATTTATTTTTGAAGCACATCACATGGGTATCATAACTACAGAAATGCGAATGTGTCTTTATGGATGCACTTGTGCATATATTTGCCCGGCTTCAAGAACAGAATTTATTGATCGCAGGCAACAACATTACTCAAGCATGCTTATCTCTTAATTACACGCAGTCGATACAGCTAAAAGGTGGTGTCTTCATCTAAGATTTCTAACTTCATATTCCTGCATGAGCTGGCTGTAAAGGTGAATGAAAATTCTGATGTATGACATCGACATGAAAAGCTCCGCAACAGCATGTTTTTTGTTGTATTTATACTGCAGCATGCCCTTTTGTATTTCTCAGTTGCATGCCACTGAATATATTTTGGCCATGCGATTCTAGACATTCACTGCAATTTGGCAAGCAGCGCATGCAGTCTAGACAAACCTCACAAAAAATTTTTTTTGCACCGGTGCAGAAATTCTTCCGCACGGTCTACCATTTCATGTGAGTGAGGCTGCTCAAGGAAAGTTCCTGACAAGGTCAAGAATCCCAAGCACGAGCAAACTCTGAAGCATTCTTTCAAGCATCAACCCTGTTCACCCTGCTCATGCGCTGTGTCTCACCAAGCTACTGAACACTGCCTACTTATATGAAGTGCTCTCCATATTCCCGTCACTTTGGCAGCAGTGTGTGTTGTTTTCACAGCGCCTGCCAAAATCTTTTTGGCGCAGGTGAGATACTTCTTTATTGCTTTAATTGTGTTAGTATTACTGCATGCACTCCTGCCAAGCAGGAGTTCTAATCTTTCCTGTGAATTGTTTGTTATGGTAAAAGGAGGATTTCACGCACAAATGCACGTTAAACGTTGGTCCTTCAAGTAGTGTGCAACGAAGCTAGTGACAGTGTCAACGCGCTCTCTTCAGAAATAAAGGCTTTGCATGAAGAGCCTGTCGCACCTTGAAAGAGGCTCCAAAAACTTCCAGGTGAAAGTAAGCAACTTGAGATGAAAATTGAAGAATTTGCATTGTATTCAAGGTTGAACTATCTGACATCAAAGGCGTCCGAGATGAGGGTTTTCTTTGACGCTGTCCGAAACTTTTGTGCAATGATGGAAAAACCATAAGTCATGATGATATTGACACTACAGACAGAGTAGGAACAAACAAGCCTAGTTTGAAAGAAATAGTAGTGAATTATGCCTAATGTCACAAATTAAATGTTCTGGTTTAAACAAAAAAATTATGTCTGTCTACAGTGGCCTTTTGTTTTAGATTAAGTAGTCCTATTTGTGTCAATGAACACTTGACAAGACAAGGTAAACAGTTAGTGAGAGCCCGAATGCAAAAAAAAAACAAGTAGGAAGAAGGTTCGTTTGGATGCGAGACACGAGATTCATAGCGAAAAAAAAATTGGAAACATCAGCAATTTTGAGGACTGCGTTCTTAGAAGATATGGCAAAACGCTGTGTTGGTAAGGCCACACTTTTATTGAGCTTGCAATGTTGGTAAACTATGACTGACATGGCAGAATTTTGATACCTAGATAGTGAAAAATTGATATCTAGATAGTGAAAAAGGCCACCAGCTATCTTCAATGCGTTTACCTTAAACGCTCTTAGCATTTAAGTTTGGACTAGTAGCCTGTGTCTCTATTTCGATGACATGTCGATAAAATTTGATGCCATTCTTTCGACATAACCCTTGTATTCTTTGTGCGACATAGCCTATCAAAATTACCAGGGTACAATTATCGTGGCATTGTGTGGTTGATGAAATGAAGAAGAGGAATAGCACTGTACATCAAAAGTTAGTTTTTTGGCCGATGTCAATGGGCTTCCGTGTGTTAAACCCTGTGTTTAATGTGTAGTAGTATGACTTGGGAGCTTTGTTTTGCAGCAGTTAGCACACCTTCATTAAGTCATAAGTAGGAATACTTTGAGTTTCTGGAAACTAGGTAACTTGAATTTTCGGTCACAGATGCACAGACAATTTTTCGCTCACACCCAACGGGGCAGACGCCAGCGGCGGGTTTCCTGCGACAGGAGCTCTTCAACGCTATCATGTTAAAAAGCTGACATAGGCAGCATTGAACAAATGAATGCAAAAAATAAAGTTAATTGTCCCAGCAGGAATCAAAACCTAGTATTTTGCTGGGCAATTAAGTATTCTACCACAGAGTCATGCCCGGCTTCGGTTATACTTTCCAAATAGCCTCCAATGTTTGTGTAACATCAACTGTCGTTGCAGTACTGACTATCGAATTTCATAACTATTACATATTTACTCCTATGATGCAGCAGTGAGGTCGAATCAAAGTCAATTGTCGTCAGGCACCATCCTGTGAGGTATTTGTGTAGCAGTGTTGAGGGCTGCCATCCTCGCGAGTCCCAGCGCAAGCACCAATGCTTCAAACCAGCCTACCACTTCTAGTGTGGCTAATATCCATGTTTCTGCTGGCATCATTACATAACTGCAAATAACTGCTAATGTTGTCAAGGGTGTAACATCTCCCAATAACAAATGAAACATACGCGGCTGTTTAACGTATGTATGTGCGAGATTGTGTACATATATTGAGCTCCATTTATAAGATTGCTCACAAAAAAATTAAAATACATTCACCTTGCATCCGCGTGTTTCGCATAACATTGATTCCCGAAGTATGTAGGATCTACCAAGATTTTAAGATCAATTTTTTAACCTCAATACTACCATAAACAATTATTTATTTAACATGAACAGCTGGACTGCAACATACTAAGTTTTTGGTATTAAGAAAACTGAATATATTCATCCACAGCATAACTAACAGGCAATTACTAGTACTACATGCATGACACACTACAGTAGAGCTAGACTAGAACATTGTTTATAGGCACTTTACAATTTTTTGAAAACCCTAATTAACTTCAGTGCCTCATTCGGTTTGTTCAAATCTAATGTGCGTGATTCATTGATGAATAGCTTTTTTACTCAAACCTAAGTAATGCTTCATGTGTGCATCATGCTGAATCCTCGATCAGATACTTCTTGTATATATATTTCCTTTATGCTATGCTGTTTGTTTTTGTATGTGAAATCTGTTGTATGTGTTACACTCTGTAGGCCTCAAGGTACTGTCAAGTTGTTTACACAGCTTTTTGCTTTTAGGATCCCCAACAAGCATGTTTCCCATTGAAAACAAAGCGGATTTTGATGCTGACCTCTACTCACACAGAACTAAGAACACTCCAGCATGACAAAGTATATTGTATCTTGGACAGTCTGTCTTGTGAAACTCTTGGCGATTACTTCTGTTTTTATTTAGGCTTCCGGGTGGGATTGTGCCGTAGAGAAGAAGCGCCCTGACCACACTTCTGTCAAAGGAATCAAAGTTGCCTGGGCAGCTTAAATGGATTGTGCAAGTGTTTGAATGATCACAATATAATAATCCAATGCCACTTGCATTACCTTGTCAATATTTGTGGTTTTTTGAAGCACAAGTTTAGAAACACACACACATATATATAAACGGAGAGCTGTAAATAAGCCTTCAGCAAATGTGTAGTCAAGACTTTTAGCATGATGACCAAAGCATGTTGTATAAGCCCACATGTTTTACCACACACCTACTTTCCTATCCATTTTCTTTTTCTATTGTGTGGGCACTAGCAACACCCTCATTGAGCGCCTTTGTACTGCTGGTGCCTGTAACTTGTATATTGTTGTTCTAAATAATTTATTTGTTCCCTACTACGCAATGAGGAAAGTCCGAGTGTTAAAAGGTAAATAAAGAAGTCTCATCACGAAAAACATGTCTACTCATAAGAAAAATATTAGAAAAACAGAAGATTGTTCCTCAGTCACACAGATCTCACCATCACAATCGGTGCAGTAGGTCGTAGCTCATTTTACTATTGTCATTCTCTTTGGGTTGCATGCTATGTACAATAAAATAGTGACTTTCGGCATCACGGTAATTTATTTGTCATAAATTTTCTTTGGGGGCTTATATCTTGCATTCTTACATGCATAAAAGCTCACTTCTGCTACACATGATTTAAAAGAGCGCAATGTGGTAAGGTTCTGTATTTAGTGCATATTGTCTGTATCTTTCAAATTGAGTATATGGCTTTTGAAATGATCACCCTTATTCGAAACTTATGAATTTTTAATTTGCAGGCATGCATGTCGGTATGGCGACCAAGCATCCATAAATTGGGCATGTTTGGTGCAGGAGGGGGTCTTGAATAGGTTACATTCATTCTGTACAAAATATGGGTAGCACGTGCCATATATGCACTCTGCGATCAATTTCATGACTATTAAAACACACATACTTATTCAATATTGCTAGCTTTAAGTTATATATTTACATATTGTCTACTTCCACCTTGAAAATTGCACCATGCATCCGGCACTTTGCTGAGCGCTTCTCGAGGGCACTCTGGTAACTAGTACACAAACGTACAGACAGCGGTAAGGGGGGCCTCCACTTTGTTGACTGCTGGAGAATGGCGGCTTCGCCAAATCACACTACCTTTGCGGTGAAGCTAAATTTCCTCTTGCAACAGTACAAGCCTATTTAAGATTCGGCACTGTTCTTAAGAAGGGCAGTAAGTGCGGCTTCTTCTATCCAGAGCAGCAAAATCAAAAGTTCGAGGAGCAGCACCTGGACAGGGTAAGGCACAATTTCAGCACTTCTCGATAACAGTGCCGGATTCTCTATTTGGCTACGCATAGAGAAAGCAAAACACTGTAGCCAACTTACCAGTAGCTTCACTGCAGAGGAAGTGTGTTTCAAAAGGCGATGATGCAAGAGCCCCACCTAGAGCTGTCCCTGTGTTTCAGTGCTAGTTTCATAAGTGCCTGCGAAAGGCACT
Source organism: Rhipicephalus annulatus (assembly GCA_013436015.1). Lineage (NCBI taxonomy): Eukaryota > Metazoa > Arthropoda > Arachnida > Ixodida > Ixodidae > Rhipicephalus > Rhipicephalus annulatus. The sequence goes on along the minus strand of WOVY01010535.1, from coordinate 1,052,596 downwards.
CTGTGGAGGGCTGGCCGCCTGCATGATGCAAGTGTTCAGGGTGGAATGAACCACATAGTACATGTGTTTAAGTACTAAAAAACTGTATGTGGGCTGTCACTCGGCATGGTCTACAAAGTATACAGCAATCTGCATTTTTAGCCATCTCCAGCATCAATCCTAGATTTGGCCCACTACGTCGATGTTGAGCACCCTTCCAGCACCCATTTGAAAGGGTGTTCTGACATCACAGTACCTTTTTAAAGAGTGCACTCATTATTTTTGTTCTGCACCCGTTTCTTAAGGGTGCTGAACACTGCACCCTTTCTCAGCACCCTTTTTTGAACACCCAATAGGAAGCAAACGGTGCTCGTCGGGTGACAGGCTCATTTACACCCTTTAAGGCCAGAATTGGTTTAGTGTGCAGTTGCATCTTTTCGTGTAGGCGTGTGGTGTGGTGGAGGGTGCCAAATGCGTTCTCGTCTATAGTAATCGAGAGTATCTCGATATCCGAACGTTCCGTGTTTGTGTCCTCCTCATGTGGGTTGGACAGCTCTTCCTCCGGATCCCGGTTAGTGCGTGCTCGGGTAGCTGAATGAGCGCAGTCATGATCGCGGAGAGAGGCGTGCCTAGGGGTCCAGACAAGTCGAAACTTGTGTGGCGAGTTGAATGTGATGTTCAAAAATCGGTGTGTGTGCTGTGAGACGATTTCCAATGTGAAGACACGGCAGGTATCTATTGAGACTGTAAAGATTAGAATAACATCTGCGTGAGGAAGGTTTATGGCAGCGTGAGAAATCGCCAGAGCGACGGCACACTCTTCGAATTCAGATATGTTCTTTGTAGGTACACTGAAGGAGGCTACTACATCGTGATCATTGTTCGCCATTGCTCCAACTGTAAAACTGTAGGAGTGGTGTCTAGCGGCGTCGCAGTATAAGAGAGTGTTTGGAGGAGACGAATTGATGAGGCGCGTGAGGTTTTTCACCTTTGCCCGCCAGCGCTAACGTTTCGCTCAGGGTGCATATTGCGTGGAAGCGGCGCGACTGTAATTCTTGTTCGGAAGTCAGTAGGTAGATGTTTCCCCGATGTGCTGTATCCACATCGATTTGGAGGGTACCCTAGCCTGACAAGTAGTCGCTCTCCCACTTGGGTGCTGCGGAGTCTTCGTAGCTAACTATTATGTTGCGCCTTGGTTAGTTCCCTCAGGTTGTTGTGTACACCCATGGGTGGGAGACGGTTGGTGGATGCGTACGTAGGTAGTCGAAGCGCCGCCTCGACGGCTCTATGAAGGAGAATGTCCAGTTTTCTCTCTTGTGCCAGCGTCAGGGTTTGATAAGGCACGTGATAGGTGATGCGACTTATAATGCAGGCATTAACTCTACGTAGAATGTCTTGTAACCGATGTCTATGTCTTCGGTTCGTGATGCGGCGGATAATATGCGTGAGTTGAGCAACTTGCTCTTCTAGTATTTTTATGGTGTGCGTTGCCTTGTGATCAGCTTGTATATGAAGGCCAAGGACGCGGAACTTCTGTACGCAGGGAACTACTTGGTCCTGTAAGGTTACTGTGATTTGCGGGCTGTTGTCGAGCTTTCGCTGGGGACGACGAATGAGTAGAAGTTCCGGCTTATTTGCAGAGCACGTTATACTACCTGCTTATGCGTATGCTTGAACTGTGTTTACTGCTTCTTGGAAGGCATCTTGCATTTGTTCACCTGAGCCTTTGGTCACCCATATAGTGACGTCGTCCACGTATAAAGCATGGCGCAGACTTGGAATGGTGGCGAGTAGAGGCGGTAACTTAGCCATGGCGATGTTGAAGAGTGTGGGGATAACACCGATCCTTGTGGCGTGCGTTTACCCGCGAGCTTAATGATGTCACTGCGAAGAGAGCCTAATCCTTTGATTGCCGTCTTGTTTGTTAGGAATGTTTTCACGTAGTCGTAAACTCGTCCTCCGCAGCGTGTTGACGCGAGGTTTTCCAGTATTAGGTCATGCGAAACGTAGTCAAACGCACCGCGAATGTCCAAGGCAAGCAGAGCTCTAGTTTGCATAGAACTGAGCCTCTCCCTTACTTCCTTTTTTAGTAGGAGAAGTACGTCTTACGTGGAAAGATGAGCCCGGTACCTAAACAGTGTACCCAAACAGTGTGAAGAAAAATCCCTGGGCCTTACCATATGGTTGCAGTCTTTAGAGGAGGACATGCTCTATCAATTTACCGAGGCAAGACGTCAACGAGATTGGTCGCAGGTTTCCAAGCTCTAGAGGTTTGCCGAACTTCAGAATTAGTGTTATTTCGGCATGTCTCTATTACTGGGGTAATGTTCAAGATTTGCAGTGAGTGTTGTAAAAAATCTCTGAGCTGTTCTAGATCTTCGTCAATGAGCTTTCGTATGAGAGAGTATTGGTTGCTGTCTTTATTTAGCACTGTTTTCAGCTTGATATTCAGAAGGACAGCTCAAACTTCGTGCACAGTCATATGAGCATCCAGCGGTGTTGACTTTGTATGTGGGCAGTTTTTATATTTTGGCTGAGGGCCTGGAACGATATGCTTTTCTTTAAGCGTATGTAAGATGCTGTTGTCGTCCTCATCCTGCTTGTAAAGATGTGTTTGGATGGTACTGCTCGTGTAGGACTTGGTACTTTTCGGGTCAACAAGGGCTCTTAGTATGGCCCACGTGCGCGCAGTGCTTAGTGTTCTACTAAGTGACTTACAGAAGTTGTGTAAATTGTTCCTCGTGAGCTCTGTGGCGTTCTGATCGGCTTGCAACATGAGTTGAGCAATGCAAAGTTTAAGCTTGGGATTGTGTCTCTGCCTACGCCAGCGTTTTATGAGGCTTCTGCGGGATTCCCACAGGTGTAGAAGGTGCCTGTCGACATCTAGAATGGAGGTTGTAGTGCTTATCCTCTTGGTTGCTTTATCAAGGTCAGCTTGCAGGCACTGTAGCCATTCATTTAAACGTCTCCCATTGTTGTAAGTCTGAGCACGTTGTTTTCTAAATGTATCCCAATTAGTGAGTTTAACCTTCCGCTTTGGAGCACGGGGGTTGGTGATGTGCAGTTTAGTGAAAATGATGCAATGCTCACTACCTATTTTTTCATGTAGATTTGACCAGTTGTAATTGCCTAGTTCCCTTTCAAATCCTTGTTCAGGGCACATATCTCTGGTTGCGCTGGTTCCAATTCTGGTTGGCTCTTGTGGATCTGTGAGCAGTGTAGTAAATCTGTGATTGCCGATGAGGCGTTCTAATTCGGTACCTTTACGCGTGGCCAATAGGTATCCCCATGACGTGTGTGAGGCGTTAAAATCACCAACCACTACAGCCTGTTTGCCTAGCTTGCACGCTTCCGCTATAAGGTACCCGAAGTCGTCCCTCCTAGACTTAGGAGAGCTGTAGATGTTTAGTATAAACTATCTCTGCTGACTGCGTTTCTGAGAAATACTTTCAACAAGCACTTGTAGAATGGATGACGTCAGTGTGTGTTCTATAGTCGTCAAGTATTTGCATACGAGTATTGCGACAAGTGATGGTGTTTGTTGATATGTGTATGTATGGAAGCCCAAGAGGGTAGGTGTGCAGTGTGTCTCCTGCAGAGCCACGATATCCGGAGGGTGCGCGAAAGTGGCAGTGTACTGTTGCAGGGACCTCCTCTTTTGTCCAAACTTCCATGCAGTTGCACTGTCACATGGTGAAGGTCGGACTAGGAGAGCCCAGCTTGAACTTTTTGGACTGTGTCCCGAGTTAGGAGTGATGGGCAGATGTAAGGGTGGGGTAGTTTAGTCAGACTTTTGGGGTTTGTAACTAGAGCATTGAGCCCTGTACTAAATGACGCGAAGCTTTCTTGTATGTGCTGCTTTAGCTATGTTACAAGTGCTTGGGCAATGACCTTTAACATATCCCTAAGGTCTGCGTGGAAATCATTATTTGCCTGAGAGGTCATGCTGGTTACTTCAGCCTTAAGCGAGTCTCTCCGTTTTGTGAGGGCATCTTGCAGCTCTTGCTAAGTGCTGTTAGCTGTGTTAGATGTGAGAGGTACGTTGGGGTGGTTGTGTGATGAGGACGGATGGGAGGAATTAGGTAAAGAAGATATCAGGCTGGGAGGCCCCGCTGCCCAACTCACCTTAGCCCGAGGCGTCTGTCCAGCGGGCTCTGGCTTCTCGGCTGGTAGTGATTCAGGTCTCTCCGCACTCGCGGCTCTGTTCTTTTAGGGAATCGGTCCCAGAGTGGTGGTTCTGGTTTTAGATGCGGTTTCTGGCGTGTTGTTTAACAATTCCAAGGACCTGTCCTGAGACTTCCCTCTGCTCTTGAATTGGCTCCGCCTCGTTCTGTACCAGAGCCGGTGTCCCTTGGGTGGTGATGTAGATAGTGGTGCTAACGCGTTCTCCTCCAGTGCTTTCTTGACGTAATGCTTGTTTGGAGGTTTCTGTTCTCTCGCAGGACATTTTTGGTGCGTAGCTGGGTGGTCACCCTTGCAGTGGAAACATTGAGATGCACAGCTGTGCTCCAGCGCTTGTGTCTCAACTCCACATGCTTGGCATCGGCGTTTTGTCGGGGTCGGACATACGTCAGCCCGGTGTCCACCTGCAAGGCAGATCGTGCAAACTTTTTTGCGAGATCAGTGAATGTAACATCGGTATTCCGCGCGGTAGTAGTAAACATAATGTAAAACTTGAAGGCCTGCCAAAGTTATCAACACCGTGTTTGCGAATTCCATCATTCGGGCGTGCAAGACTTCGGCGTCGGGTGCGTAGATGTTGTCGAGGAGTTCGGTGGTGAAGTATTCTTCTCGCGGCCGATGATTACTCCCTTACAAGAATTGTCAGTAGCGGCTACATGAGTTTGCATTTCATACCTGTGCGATCCCAGATTTAGTGCAGTGACGGCTTGCAACTTTGTAGCAATTGTTTCGTCTGGTGTGCTTGCGATGGCTATATTGCGTTCCGCCTGGATGCGAAAAAAGAGCTTGTTGACTGATTCTCCCGGCAGCCCAGCAGTCATGCAGATGGCGCGTGCCAACACGTGATTTGCCCATTCACTGAGGCGAAGGCCTCTTCGTGGTCGGAAATTTACCTTGAAGTCATCCACAGGTTGGGGTGGCGGCCGCGGGGTCACTTGATTTTTGGCAGTCAAGGGCTTGGGTGCAGAACTCGTGGCGGTCTTTGGCTTGCGTCGGCGGGTAGCAGTGAACCAAGAACCATTGTCCGGATTCACTGGATATTTGTTGGTGTCTGCAGCATCCATTGCTGTTTATTCGATGGTAGAAACCGGTGAAGCCATGCCTAAGCAGTGTAGATCAGGCAAACACATATTGTCACTGCAACATGCTCGGCGTTCGCACGAACGCGGCCAAGCACCGAAAGTTGCAGCGGCGTCGGTGTGGTGTCAGGGAGACGCCGATGCATTGGCCATGCCTGGAGCCAAAGAAGTTGTTGAGAAGATCACTTTCATGTTTCAAAACACTTTAAACAGTCTTGGCTGTGAAATTCCTCACCGGAAAGTCCGAAGTAGGTCTGTCCAACGAGAGCGCCGTGGACAAGAACCCATGGAAGCGTCAAAGGATTGGGGGAGCGATGGAAAAATACGTCCGTTCCGTTCTACGGTCGAATGAAGATTCCCCATTCGAAGAAAAACTTTTCGACGATATGGCCCGAATATGGTGACGCAAGCAGAAAAGGCTGGCACACAAGCACACCGGAGCTGCCGTCCAGAAACAAGCGACACCTCGCTCTGCGCCTGCTACACACGGGGACGCAGCTAGCACGGTCTTGAAGAAAGAAACCTGCAAGCCCCAATGGCGTCCAAAGCAGATGCCACACATTGGGCGTGGTGAACTAATCGGGGTTCTCAAGCCACGCAAAACGCTGGATGTGAAGGCGCCCTTCGTTCCATGCCAAGCCGGCGCTGCTGTACGGAACCTGATACATGACTGTGGGGAGGTGGAACTCACCGTCTAGCCCATATGGGATTATATTGTGATTGTGTGTGGACTGAACTGAGTGCCCGCCGCCGAGAGGCACCTCCAGGACATCATGCTGGCAGTCGGGACCCGCTTACTCCCACTCCGTGGTCACGCTAAAGCTTCGGGTGACGTCTGCAAGCGTACCATCAAAAATAATCCCAACGATAGATCAGGCTCTCTCAAGCAAAAGCTGAGGTGGAAGCGTGGCTACATCCTTTGTGTGAGAAAATTGGGCGAAACTGACGTGGCAGTGGACACCTTCGGAGGCAAGAGGGTGCCCCGTTATGTCCACTGCAGCAATCAGGACATTCCTGTGAGACTTTATCACAAGAAGATTCCCGCCTGGCACTGATGTGGTGCGGTGGGGTACCAGGCTGACATCTGCCCGATGCCGCAGACAGGACGCTGTTACCGCTGTGGCTCTCAAGTGGTCACCACTTCCGAGGGCGCTGCTGAACACGAGAGCACACCTTGTAGCCTCCTCTAGGGAGGCAGCCATCTAACCAATGCTGCTGACTGTAGAGACAAGTACCGTAAGCCTATCAAGCCTAGATTGCCACCGAGCAACACGAAGCGGAAGTCAGCTCCCAAAGAAGCTTCGTCCTGCATAGTGAACACAAGGAAACCTTCTTCCGCACCGGGAAAACCTGGGCAAGTCAAGACGACTAACAAGGCCAAGACCAAGACTAAGGCGCCAAACTTTAACTCCGGGGAATTGCCATCTCTGGCAAGCGCCCAAACAAAGGTTAGCGGTTGGGTTGAGGTTGCCTCCGGTCCTCTCTCTCCTCCCCTACCAAAGTCGCCCTACAGCGGCAAAATGCTGAACTCAGGCGCCACACTGAAATTTCAGCAAAGAAAATTCAGGAGCTAGAGGCAAAATTGGCCAGGCTTACAGAGCCTCAGGCACATGCTGGTGCTATGCACCTGCATGTGCCTAAGCCATGCAGCAAACTGAGCCGGCGGACCTGGATGATAGGGCCTCGTTTGCGGCAGGGCTGTCTAGCGACTCGCAGTCCACGGGCAGCCCACTAATCGGGTGTTTGCCCGTTATGGCGCACCGCTTAGAACATTTAGAACGCTTGATAGCGGACATGCCAGACAAAACTTTTGAAGGCGTCAGGGCTTCCTTCAGGGAGCTCTGGCCCTATTTATCAAGGCATAGCGCACCACGACCAGGACACAAAAAGATAGACGCACACACACACACACAGCGCTATCTTGCAACTATTGTTTTATTTGTGATAACACATGCTATTTATCAGAACCAGTGGACCGATAAAACCTGCAACATATCATGTTAAGATACAGCACGCCTTGTGCACGCGTCATCATCGATCGCGACATTCTGAACTCGCTAACGTCAAAGCGAAGATCCAGATACTTTTTATCAGCTTGCAAAGCTATGGAAGCCACACTGACATATTTATCTTTCATTTTGTCAATTTGAAAGGCTTCATTGAATTCACGTGTAGCTCTGTCACGGGCACTAAAAAGAATGCGGGTGCTTCGAAACACAGGGACGCAACCACACTTCTGACAGTGAAGGGCCAAATGAGGAGATATAGCTTTTTCTACATTATATTTGTGTTCCCTAACCTTCCGATCACACACCTTCCAGTTAGGCCAATGTACACCGGATCACAAGTCAAAGGAGTGCCATAGACAACGCTACGACAAGAATTCACAAATTTTTCCTGGTGCTTTATCTTACACTCCCGTTTCCCGCAGCAGTCTGCGTTAACCTTTTTACACAATCCTAGCAACCGTTCGGGAGCAGAAAAAACTACATCCGCACCAGCCTTTCTCGCTATACGTCGCAAGTTATGCAAAATTGCATGCATGTAGGGCACTACAGCAACCTTGGCCACCTTGGTGACGGCTGCCTGGTCTCTGACGTTTGCCCTTCCTCCCCTGCCTATTGTTTTCGCGACGGCGGTTAACAGGCGCATGAGATATCCAGAATCCAATAAACGTTTAGCTTGAGCCCACAAGCTTTGCACCAAGCTTGTGGTAGCACGACTTCTTCAGTGAATTTGGAAAACATGAATTTATCACCGCACACTTTACAAATTTTGAGTGAGCGGACGTGTACGAAGATCCGATATAATTCCTCGTAGTTCATAGCTCCAGTATAATCGTGCTGGGAAAAAATACAGCCGGAGGTCAAGAAATCTTATGAAATCGTCATTTGGTACTTCATGCGTCAGCACCAGGGGAGATAACACTGCCAAAAACATGGTCAGAGCTTCTGTCACGACTACGTCAAAATTGCTACGATCCTTATTGGCAGCGATAAGATAGTCGTCTACAAATCTAAAATTACCAATCACGTCAGTGTGCTTCACGCGCTCGTCAAGGACCTTATTAGGTTTTGAAACAGGTTGCCTAAGTACGGGGCTATGCAGAAACCTATACTCATCCCGTTCTTTTGTTTCACAGTATTCCCATTCCACGTCGCATAGGCTAGTGTTAAGATAAAAGTGAAGGAGCTCTAAAAACTGCTCACTCGACACACTGGCAGTATTCTGAAATTGAACCACTGCTACTCTGTCCATACCTCCTGATAGACACCTCAACAACTTGGCCTGAGGAAGGGTGTATTAAAGATATTTTTACATCGATTGAAAATGCTAGAAGATTCTTGTTTTCTTTGCCTGCGAAAAAATCTAGCACTTGTTCCGACGTTTTCACCAAACACAATTTGTTTGTAGGAAGAGCGCAATGCACTTTGGCCAGGATTCATTCAATGAGATAATCACTTTGAAAGAGCAGTCAACTTTATGCGTTTTCACCGTGAAAACTATATCAAGATTCAATTTTCTTGTCTTATCGATCGCCTTAACCAGACCTCTATTATTAAAGCTTTTACATAGCTTTTTCACGGCAGTTCGCACTTTTTCTAACGATATAGTATTATGTGTAATAAATACAGAGTCAATGGCATTCGACGCCTTCGCCGATGCAACGATTTATGCATCACCGCAAAACCACCGTCTTTATCGGCCGGTGGCAGTGCGAGTAAGTTTTCCTTCAAGTGCCTATTGATGCACTGAATGGAAAATCTGCCGCCCGGAGGATGGACACGCAGGAGTACGTCGACATTTTCAGATACACACCTGTCAACGTCACCTTCAGGTACTTGTTTGGAGACATTTCGAACCATCCCTAGCAGTTCCAGGCTGGATTTACGCGGCTCTACGGCAAACTTTCGTCCACACTTCAGTACCTGTTGCACTTTGTCGGGCAAGTTCACGTCACTGATAACATACAAAGAATTCGGTGGTGCTGAAGGCTTCTTTTGTACTTGCAACCTCGGCCCTGCAAGAACTGGCTGCCAGAGGAACTCTGTTGTGCGGTCAGCTAGTTGCGAGTATTCGCACCAATCGTTGAAGCTTGAGCGTGGTCCTAGAATGAGCCGTCAATTATCTCTGTACATGCGAGTCTGCCTCTGCCACTCGGATTGCACAATTTTGCAAATACGAACACCATAGTTGCAGGAAGACGAACAGTATCCGAACAGTGCCAATACTTCTGGGGGTAGCACTCTGAGCTCTTCAGATTGTGGTGACAAGGCATTTGCCTGCGTAAGAGACCTCCTCTCCAAGTGTCAGGCCTTGCTTTAAATTGAGGATGATGTATACGTCCCATACACTATGGGCACAGTGGATACTCCTCAAGGAGTGGTTTTGTCACCGCTCCTCTTTCACATTGCTATAATGCAGCTTTCACATCATTTAGCCCGGGTGGAAGGAACTCATCACGCACTCGACAGGGATCATATAACAATTTGGACTACTCATTGTAGCCTTGGAGAAATGGCAGACCACCTCCAGCGGGCTGCCTCTGTAGTCGATAGCTATGCTTTCGGCTGTGGTCTCCAATGAGATCCTGGAAAATCAGAGCTTCTGCGTGTGAGAGCCCACTCCAAAGACGACACGAGCTTACATATATTTTGATGGGAGCTCCTGTCAGAGAAATCGAGAAGATCCGGATCCTGAGCCTTTCAATTCATAACAGACTCAGACTGGACTCTACCATTACCAAACTGAAATGCCTAGGCGAACAGGTCAGACCCTGTTTCCGACCAACGCGTCAGGTTGAGGGGCAGGGATACGCTTCACTCTACGAAGCAACACGAACAGCACATCGACGCCATCTTGAAGAAGGCTACAAAGTGAGCTTTAAACTCACCGGTATCTACCTCTAATTCCAAGTTGTCGGCTCCGGGGGTGCTAAACTGTTATCAGAAATTGAAAGAGGTGCACCTCGTCTACCAATATACGTGACTTTCGCAGATGGTACCTAGGCGCCACTTGTTAGGCCGCCTGCACTTAAAACATGACTGCATTCTAGAGGAGACATGCAGGCTTCCTGAGCAATGGTGCCACAAGCTCTGGCTTTCTCCCTTTCCAGAAAATATGCACTCGCAGACACACGAAGGCCGACGAGGGGTGCGCACTGAGGCCCTCGAACACCAATATAGATCTAAGCCACGTGTATAATACGTTGATGTGGCAGAGCCGTCGCCCGCTGGATTCTACACGGCCGCCGTAGCTCACAAAAACAAACGCCCTAACGGGATCTCCCATCGGGCTCCAACTCCCCACGCGCAGAGAGGTAGCAATAGCACCTGCCGACTCGAACATGTACTCTAGGATTGTCATTAGAGATTCACGCCGAGCCTGTGAAAATTATTTGCTAGGCGAGATATCACCTTTAGCCTACGATATTCTAAAGCGAGCCGTCAGGGATTTAGACCCCTCACCAAGACTCATTGTTTGGACTCCGAGCCACCAGCGCCTTAGGGGTAACGAGGCTGCAGATGCGGTTGCCCACGCGCTTAACCACTGGGCACCTAACCCAGGCTTCTCCGGCTCAGAGACTAGCCAACAGCTTTTACGATTTAGAGAAATTCTCGTGAACTATGGCGAAAGACATCGGCTTTTCCCGGTGCCTGCTAAGGGCCTGAATAAGGCCGATGAACGAACCCTAAGGCGCCTGCAGGCCAACACCCTTTTGTGCCCTGCGATAGTAAAACATTTTGATCTGAAAGTCGATGGGCGGCGCCCTCACTGTGGGGAAGTCTCCGATAACTTTCACATGGTGTCAGCATGTCAACGGAATCCTTCCCTTCCACCTAACCCATCCCCAACTAGAGAGGCATGGGAAGCAGCCCTACTCACTTGCAGGGAGCTGGAAGCTAAAATAGCCTTATAGTGCAACGGGCGTGGGTAGCGGCATTGTCCAGCGGTGTCCCGGAATAAGGACTCCCCCTGTGTAAACGGTCCTTATGGACCTGCAAACTCTCTATGAATAATTGTTTTTCACTCAATCACACACACGCAAGCGCGTGCACACTCTCCCGCACGCTCACGCACGGAAAACACGTACACACACACTTACGTACCGAAGAGCACACAAACATCCGCGCGCGCTCACGCACAAACACATACAAGCGCTCACACAGACAGACTAGCATGCTCACATACACACGTGCGCACACACTCACGCACGGAAGAGCACACAAACACGCGCGCGCATGCACGCACGCGCAGAAGCACGCACACACACACACGCACAATTTCCTCCGCAATCGTTAGCGAGAAGCTCTCACTTCTCGGTAAAAACCTACACTTTACCGCAAGGAAGGCCGAAGTACAAACACCATCTTTCTTGCATCTACTTCGAATTTTCTCTAACACATGTTAAAGAACCCCAGGTGGTCGAAATTTCCGGAGCCCTCCACTACGGCGTCTCTCATAATGATCAGTGGTTTTGGGACGTTAAAACCCACATATCAATCAATCAATTTTCTCTAACAGCCAAAGCAGCGTTGCTGCTCACATAAAAACACCGACAACATAATTTCTGTGAAATAAACTCTTTAACGATTGCACTCTTTAAATCGACAAGCTTCACCAAAGCGAAAAAAAGTACTTTGGAATTGGGGTGACCGATTCCTAGGGCACTTTTATTCGCAGGCGACTCACGTCGCCCACCATTTTCAGGTATATATTCGTCTATATGTGGCTTTTGCTTTCGTAAGAATGTCTTGTTCGCATTACCTCTGTACTCTAGAGGCTTAGAAATGCTAATTGTCATGTCCGCAACAAAATTTCGGCGATCACCGTGCAGGTGAAAACGACTGAAGCGTTACCCGCAGTGCTGAGATTGAGTTTTTGAGCAAAGTGATGGCGTGAAGAGAGAGCTGGGACGCTATGCAGGCGACTAAGGTTGCACGGTGGGCTTTTTGGTTGTCCATAGCATGGATATTCGTAGCTCTGTATGTGTTATGTGTCGACATCTTTGTCCCGTCCTGAATGCGCTACTTCTCAGATGCTACGCAGGATCGGCCAAGTTTGGAGGAACTCGAGATATTCCCGAGTTTTCCGCCGTATTATAACGAGTCAACAATCCGAAAAAGTCAAATCCACCCCTCAGCGCGCTGCAATTCATTGTTTACGATGAAAGCAGTCATCGCGTTACGGATGGTCGACTAAGTTGTGCGGTGTTGTCAAACCAGAGGCATCTTTTTTCGATTGTTTGTCGCTCCACTGAGTGCAGAAGTACACCTATGCAAACTACTGTCAGAAACTTTTCGTGAAGATATTTTTACAGGCACAGTGATTGATATATATTTTGAAGCTTTTAATGTCTGCAGTAGGTCAGTTTTAGAATAATAAGCATGTAGGCCTCTCTTGCCAGTACGAGCCGAGCGTCATAAAACATCGCGACCGCAGATAAACCCGAGGCCGCGTGTTAATCACCACGGTCAGCTTGTACATTCTTGCATGCGCACTGCTCGGTCAGTGCGCATCGTTTTTGTTGTCATCGGCTGCTAGCAACCGAGCAGTGAGTGCGGCTTGCTAGCTATTTGACTGGACGGTATACTTGGCAACTTAGGCTAGGACACAATATGCTCAAGATTATTACGCCATGTTATGCAGGACCGAAGGAAATACTCCACATCTTAAGAAGACCGCGCTGATGAATGTAAAGCTGGAACCGGGCTAACTAAATCAGGCTAGGTGATGACCAAACTAAAATATGCTCATTTAGAATACGCTAAATATGAGCACGCTAAGTAAAACCATGCTAATTCGCCCTTACTACTATACTGATAATTAGTATCCTGCTAATAATGATTACGTTTAATAGCTCCAAATTTATCATGGCCTTGCTGAAAGCGCCTGACATAATTGTCTTTTAGTTGAACCCTTATCAATGAAGGTAAGACAGCTCAATATATTGGTCGTTAAACTTAAGTCAGTTAGTACAATCAAAATTAAGGCAGAACTGATGCAGTCGGCACTTCAAAGCCGACGAGGCGCATGAGTGGCGACCAATTTAGTATGCAAGGAGCGAGGCTACACTAAGGAACAAATTATAGGCAAATGCCTATTTTGTTCCTTGTGTTTTCATCGTTCCATTTTGTTATGCGAACATAAAGGAGAGTATAAAAAGAGCTTTTATAGTGTTTTTATATGCTTATAAATGCCTATTTTGGGTGCTCGTGCCTAAATGTCTATAAGTGCCTATAAATGCATGTGTTACAAATGAAAGCCTAAATGAGCCCTATGTAAGCCCAAATTTTGTTTTCCCCCGCAGGGGTGCCTGCGCAAGTAGGCGTTTGGTGTGTAGCGACACCACGGACCCGAGCTAACGGGGAGTTTCGGCTCCCTCCCACGCCTAGCCGTGCGTGGCTTTGCCGTGTCCGGGGAAAAGGGGATCCTGGGGGTTGAGCTGATGCTGGGTGATTGGACCTTTAAGGCCCCCCGGCAGAGGCAACACACCCCTTTGGCCCCGGCTTCACGTAGACGGCACCCCTGGGCTGACCCACTGTCACACCGGTCCCGTTAATTAGGGAGGCGATCGCCGGGCTAATTCCAAGAGCCGAAGTATCGGCCCCCTAACCGCACCACGAAAGCGTGGATAATTTTAGAAGTGGTCCTTATTGGCGCACCAGCAGACGCCGGTTGTGGCCCAAAGAACAAGTCAGAGCCGAGAGTATAAACAAACAAATTATATTCTCAATAATGGCAGATCGAAAACAACACACAAAAAATGCACACTCCACAATAGTTGCATACAATATGTCACCAATCAAACCAATCAATCAACGTACTACACAATACAATCAGCCACACTTGAAACCACGGACACGGACAACAATACGCACTACAATGCAGTCGCATGCATTGAACAACCAAGACACTTAAAGACTAAAGAGATAGAAAACCTATTCAGTCCAAAGTTATTGGAACCAAAGTCTAGATGATACTCTTCCGAGAATCACTCACTCAAAGTCCAGCGTTGTTGTCGTTCCGCAGCCCTCGAAGTTTCTCTTCCAGGAAACCTCGCCGGAGTTTCTCTTCCAGGAAACCTCCCGTCTTCAATAGGCCACTCTCCAAGCTTCAAACTTCTTCGCCGGAAACACGTCGGCTTCACACACGCAGCTGTTGCCACGCGTCTTCGCTCGATAGCGGTAAACACACGCTCTTGCCTGTAGCTCGAGCCTTCACCGACAGGTGGAAATCCTCTTCATCTCCGGCCTGGTCCCAACGGACAACCTCCGCCGACTACACGGCGGAATCCCTACGCGCGCTCTGGCACTCACTTCCGTCTCCTCCTGATCTCTCATCTCGGCTGCTCGGGTAAATACCTTGCGCGCGACATTCCAGACGGTTCTCGTCATTTCGTCGGCGCGATACGCAGCGAAAGCTGGGGAGAGGCGCGAGACGGTTCGACTGCCCTCCCCGGAGGATCATTCAACTCGGTCTGACCACGCCCCGTTCCTTCTAGAAAAATCGCGGGCTTACTGGGCCGCCGATGTGGGGTGAGGAGGTTTGTCTGCGAAGCCACGCTTCCGCGGGGAGAGCGCGCGCCCGGGGAGCTTTGGATGTTTGTTTTTTTTTTCTTTTGACCTCGCAGCGTTTCTCCCGCCCGTTATCGCAAGAATTTGGCGGCGCGCCCGTTTTGAGCGCTCGTTCTGTGACACTGCCCCCCACTTTAGGAATATTATCTCATAATATTCAAAACCACACAAACGAGCGCGAAAAGTCACCACACACTCTTACAGACTGTAACACAATCCGTCGCTCATGACACTTCACATTCACAATATATCACTCAATACGATTGGACATTACATTCAATCTCACACACATGAAATATAACCTCAGGTACATGACTACAACACTTCATCACACATTCCAAACAATACAAACGTACAAAGTTCTGTCTTTACAACGATTATACAACACTATACATCACATCATCGCACAGAACACTTTGACTCGCTCGACATACACTTGAGACACAGGATAACAAGAACATTAACACAACATATGTCACTCAGCACTGCCAGACAGATTCCGATTCCACCTCCGCACCTATCCTGTGTATTTCGAGCTGCGCTTGCGTCCTTTCTTGCGGTGCTCGCTCGATCTCTTCTTGTTTTTCCTTGTTCTTTTTCGGCGAGCCTTTTCCAACGACGATTTCTGAGGCGGTGTCTCAGCCATCGTTGTCACCTCCGACACCGTTAACGGGTCATAACGTTCAACGGGTCCTGTCTGTTTATTTGCCAGCTTGTTCATGTCACGGCATTGGGCCTGGCTGGCCGACTCCGTCATTTTTACACTCTCGGTCGGTTGGGGTCGTGCCGACGTACGTCCAGCTGCGCACCCCGTGAACTCATTCAACTCGATCATCTTCTCACTCGCTGTCTCTTGCGTCGCAGCTTCACCTTGGGCTCTAGTGAGATCCGTCACGGAATGCTCCTACACTGTATCCCGCGGTCGCTGGGTTGGCGAGGGCTCTATCTTCGGGTCTTCTCCCAAACATTCCGGATCATTTGGTCCTCGCGCCCCGTCGATGTTTCCGATGACAAGGTCGTACAGGGGGGTCGTCATGCATAAAGCAGTAACCTTCCGCTGAAGTACGGGGTTTCAATCTCAATTTCTGCTTCGGGAAGCATCCGGACCGTACGGTCAATTAGGCAAACCGGTTTCGTTCTGCCTGTCAACTCACTTTCCCGTACCAAATTTCTCCGCACGATAACAGTGGAGCTGCCGGTATCTCTTAACACCGTAATCTTTTTGTCCGCGACTTTTCCAGGCAGCGTTGGCATTCCCTTCGAAACACCGGTTGGCTATTTTGTCATTACGGCACCCACAATAGGAATTTTTTCCCCATTTTTCAACTCTACGAATCCATCGGTGACGGCATTATCACCGGATTTCGGTGCCGCTTGCACACAGGATACCTGGTGAGTTTGACTCACTCCGTTCCGACAAGCGTCTGCTTTGTGCCCAGTCTGACCACACTTAAAACATTTTACTGCCGTAGGGCTCGTAAAGATCGTTCGACAGTTTTTCGCGCGATGATCCACTCGGTTACACAGAAAACATCGCGGAATGTTCTCTGGTGCACGCTTCTTTTCTTCGGGAGCCAATTTCTTCGAATCATCGGGACACTCCTTCTTGACCTTGGCCAAATTAGTTCCACCTTGCGCTTCCAAGAATTGATCAGCCAATTCAAGCATGTCTTCAAGTGAGTCAGCGTTCCTCTCTTTCAAGTACAGTGACAGGCTTGGGTGGCAACTAGTAAGAAATTGTTCTCTAATTAGCAGCTCTCTAAGCTCATCGTACTCCTGCGCTGTCCCTGAAAGTTCAATCTATCTGTCGAAATAATGGCAAAGTCTGGCGGCATACTGCGTAGCCGTCTCACCATCAGCTGGCTTTCCTGTCCGAAATCTATCCCGAAATCCTTCCACAGTAAATCTAAATCGCTTCAGCAAAGCAGCTTTCACCTTTGCGTAGTTGGCTGCATCGGTCGGCGTCAGCCTACCGTACACACTGAGCGCTTCACCACTCAAGCAAGTACTCAAAGCAGTTGCCTATAGCTGTTCCGGCCAATTCTGGCTCCTCGCAATCGTCTCAAATCTGTGGAGGTACGCGTCTAGGTCGTCCTTCCTTTCATCAAACGCTACGAGCAGCTTGCTTGGGTTCAAGCGGAAGCCGTGATCTTCCCGTTCGCTGCTTCCAACTCTAGCTTGGACGGGAGTTTCACTTCGCTGTTGCAAACGGAGCCGCTCGAGTTCCATCTCGTGCTGCCGCTGCCGCTCCCTTTCCTCTCTTTCTTCTTTCAGCTGTCGCTCCTTTGCCTCTCTTTCTTCCTTCAGCTATCGCTCCCTCGCTTCTCTTTCTTCTCTCGCCCTTTCGGCTGCCAACTTCTCTCTCTCCAGCTCCAACTTCAATTGCTGCTCTCTTTCTTCGTTCAGCTGTCGCTCCTTTGCCTCTCTTTCTTCTTTCACCTTTTCAGCTGCCAACCTCTCTCGTTCCAACTCAGCTGCTTTTTCTTCCTTGGCCCTCTCTGCTGCCAACCTCTCTCTCTCCAACTCAGCTTCTTTTTCCGCTTTGGCTCTTTCGACCGCCAACCTCTCTCGTTCCAACTCAGCTGTTTTTTCTTCCTTGGCTCTCTCAGCTGCCAACCTTTCTCTTCCACCGCCTCTTTCTCCTTCTGGCTTACCCATTTCCGTAGTTCGGCGCCGGAAAGACCCATCTTCTCATCAAGCGCAACTAACTTTTCGAGATCCATTGTGTCTCGCAACTCGCAAATAAAACCTTGCCGCGTGCAAAAAGTATGTGCCTAAATCAGTCTATCGGAACACTCCCCTGCACTCGTTAACGAGAACACTGAACAACACACAAAATCGTTCTGATAGCACCATCAACAACTCGAGGCTCTTTCTCACTACTTTGGACACACTGTGCACCAAAAGGTCCTGATTCGCGGACGCCAGATTAATTGTCACACCGATCCCGTTAATTAGGGAGGCGATCGCCGGGCTAATTCCAAGAGCCGAAGTATCGGCCCCCCGAACCGCACCACGAAAGCATGGACAATTTTAGAAGTGGTCCTTATTGGCGCGCCAGCAGACGCCGGTTGTGGCCCAAAGAACAAGTCAGAGCCGAGAGTTGATAAACAAACAAATTATATTCTCAATAACGGCAGATCGAAAACAACACACAAAAAATGCACACTCCACAATAGTTGCATACAATATGTCACCAATCAAACCAATCAATCAACGTACTACACACTACAATCAGCCACACTTGAAACCACGGACACGGACAACAATACGCACTACAATGCAGTCGCATGCATTGAACAACCAAGACACTTAAAGACTAAAGAGATAGAAAACCTATTCAGTCCAAAGTTCTTGGAACCAAAGTCTAGATGATACTCTTCCGAGAATCACTCACTCAATGTCCAGCGTTGTTGTCGTTCGGCAGCCCTCGAAGTTTCTCTTCCAGGAAACCTCGCCGGAGTTTCTCTTCCAGGAAACCTCCCGTCTTCAATAGGCCACTCTCCAAGCTTCAAACTTCTTCGCCGGAAACACGTCGGCTTCACACACGCAGCTGTTGCCACGCGTCTTCGCTCGATAGCGGTAAACACACGCTCTTGCCTGTAGCTCGAGCCTTCACCCACAGGTGGAAATCCTCTTCATCTCCGGCCTGGTCCCAACGGACAACCTCCGCCGACTACACGGCGGAATCCCTACGCGCGCTCTGGCACTCACTTCCGTCTCCTCCTGATCTCTCATCTCGGCTGCTCGGGTAAATACCTTGCGCGCGACATTCCAGACGGTTCTCGTCATTTCGTCGGCGCGATACGCAGCGAAAGCTGGGGAGAGGCGCGAGACGGTTCGACTGCCCTCCCCGGAGGATCATTCAACTCGGTCTGACCACGCCCCGTTCCTTCTAGAAAAATCGCGGGCTTACTGGGCCGCCGATGTGGGGTGAGGAGGTTTGTCTGCGAAGCCACGCTTCCGCGGGGAGAGCGCGCGCCCGGGGAGCTTTGGATGTTTGTTTTTTTTTTCTTTTGACCTCGCAGCGTTTCTCCCGCCCGTTATCGCAAGAATTTGGCGGCGCGCCCGTTTTGAGCGCTCGTTCTGTGACACTGCCCCCCACTTTAGGAATATTATCTCATAATATTCAAAACCACACAAACGAGCGCGAAAAGCGAAGCAAAAAAGAGAAAACCCGTATTACAGGGCCCCAACAGGCCTTGTAACTTAAGGAAACGTTTCTGTACACACAGCACTTAACTACATTAAAAAAGGAGACACAAATTTTACAGTGGAACATCAGAGGACTACTCAGAGACCGTGACGATATTCAAGAACTTTTACATAAACAGTCACCAAAAGTGCTGTGTGTACAAAAAACACACCTAAAACCCAAGATCACTAATTTTCTACGCAAGTATATCATTTTTCGAAAGGACAAGAATGAAGCCGTCACGTCATCTGGTGGTGTGGCCATTATAGTAAATCAAGGGATTGCATGTACTCATCTACCACTCGAAACATCTCTTGAAGCAGTGGCTATTTGTGTAGTCCTCCTGAACAAACTCGTGACCATCTGCTCTGTCTAAATACCTCCACACTACCATCTTGAAAAACGTGAATTCCAGTCCCTAATAGATCAACTTCCAGAAACTTATATCCTCCTTGGAGATTTCAATGCACAGAGCAATCTATGGGGTGACTCTCGCTGCGATGCTCGAGGTCGCCTGATTGAACAGCTCCTTTTTTCTTCCGGTGCGTGCCTGCTGAATTGGAAAGAGCCAACATATTACAACATCGCCAACAATACGTACTCAGAAATAGACCTCAGCATAATATCCCCATCACTCCTGCCTATACTTAAATGGGAAGTCATTAATGATCCATAAGGTAGTGACCATTTTCCTATCGTTATCAGCACATCAATAACAAATACATGTCCTGCACAGGTTCCCAATTGGCTCACCGACAAAGCTGATTGGGAAAAGTTTCGAAAAATGACTTTATTATCTTGGACTGACATGGCGGCATTGAGCATAGAGGATGCTGTATGCTACTTTACAGCTTTCTTGGTTGATGCAGCAACAAAATGTATTCCCCAAACATGTGAACCATCAAGCAAACGACGAGTACCATGGTGGAATAATGAGTGCCGTGATGCTCGGAAAAAACAAAATAAGGCATGGAGGTTGCTTAGAGACTCGCCTACAGCCGAAAATCTTGTAAACTTTAAGAACGTCAAGTCGCAAGCAAGGAGGACGCGCCGACAGGCGAGAAGAGAAAGTTGGCACAAATTTGCATCGGGCATTAACTCATACACAGATGAGTCGAGAGTCTGGAGCATGGTTTGTAAGGTGGCAGGACGAGGAGCACATTCGTTTCCTCTAGTGAACACACAAGGGGAGAGTTTGGAAGACCAGGCTAACACTCTCGGAGCGCACTTTGAACAGGTCTCCAGCTCAACACACTATAGTGAAGCGTTCCGACGATACAAAACCGCAATAGGAAAACAGAGATTAGAGCGCAAGCCCAGAACACATGAGGCATACAACGAACCTTTCTGTTTGGCTGAACTGCAGGCCTCACTTGCCTGCTGCAATAAATCTGCCCCAGGCCCGGACTGTGTGGCATATGAAATGTTAAAACACCTGCCCACTGAAACCCAGAAAGCTTTCCTCTCTCTGTATAATGCGATATGGTCTTCTGGCGAGCTACCCTCAGCCTGGAAGGAAGCTATCATTATCCCAATCCTAAAACAAGGCAAGGACCCGGCGTCAGTTTCCAGCTACAGGCCAATAGCATTAACCAGCTGTATTTGCAAAGTCTTTGAAAAAATGATTAACAGGCGCCTTATGCACTTCCTTGAAATTAAGGCCTACTTGACCCATACCAGTGTGGGTTTCGAGAGGCTCGGTCCACCACTGACCACCTTGTCCGTATCGAGGCACAAATTCGCGACGCCTTTGTTCATAAGCAATTTTTTCTTTCTGTGTTTCTCGATAAGGAAAATGCATATGACACTGCATGGCACTTCGGCATATTGCGAGACCTGTCACATTTAGGTGTGCGGGGTAGAATGCTGACAGTTATCGAAAGCTACCTTTCCAACCGTACATTCCGTGTCCAAATTGGCACTGTCTTATCTCGAGCATTTGTCCAAGAAACAGGAGTACCACAAGGAGGTGTATTGAGCTGTACACGCTTCATAGTTAAAATGAATTCCTTGCACCTGTCTCTCCCACGAAATATTTTTACTGCATATATGTCGATGATGTGCAGATTGGTTACAAATCGTGCAACATCTCAATGTGCCAGCGTCAAGTTCAACTAGGGTTGAACAAGGTATCTCAATGAGCAAACGAGAATGATTTTATACTAAACGCGCAAAAGAGCACTTGTGTCTTGTTCAGCCGAAAGAGGGGCCTCCATCCTGACCCCGACATTGACCTGCATGGTCAACCTATGTCAGTGAAGACCGAGCACAAGTTTCTCGGTCTCATATTAGACACTAAGCTAACCTTCATCCCACACATCAAGTATTTAAGCGACAGGTGCTTAAAAACAATGAACATTTTGAAAGTGTTGTCACACACTACATGGGGTAGTGACAAGAAATGTTTAATTAACTTATATTAAAGCCTCGCACGCACACGCCTAGATTACAGTGCTATAATCTATCAGTCGGCAACACCATCAGCCTTGAAAATTCTCGACCCTGTCCACCATCTAGGAATTCGCCTCTCTACGGGTGCTTTCCGCACCAGCCTTGTAAAGAGCCTGTACGTCGATTCGAATAAATGGTCGCTCCACCTACAAAGATGTTCCTTGTCCTTTGTGTACTTTTTGAATATGAAGGCAGACAAGAAACATCCTTCCCATTTCATAATTAATGATCTGTCTTGTTCTGGCTTGTTCGAGAACCGACCTTCATTTAGGCAGCCCTACGCGCTGCGTGTAAGGAGCCTGGCCGAAGGAACAGGTGTGCCTCTTCTTGAACCCAGTTTGATGGCTCCTGCAACATATCTGCTACCGTGGCAGTGGCAGCTTATAGACTGTGATGTTTCTTTTGTTGATGTCACAAAGCACGCACCACTTGCACACATACATACATACTTTTTAGAACTACAAAATAAATACACATGCCCTGAGTTCTTTACCGATGCGTCAAAGTCAAACACTTCTGTGTCATATGCAGTGGTAGGCCAATCCTTTTCCGAGGCCAGTGTTCTTCATCCTAATGCAAGCATTTTGACAGGTGAAGCTTACGCAATATTGAGGTCATAAAACGCATTAAACAGATAAAATTACAAAAGGCGTTAATATACACAGATTCCCTAAGCGTGTTCAAAGCCCTGAAAACTCCTAAAAAACACAAGAATCCCATGCTGGTGTCACTCTATTCACTTCTGTGCACACTCTACACATCAAAACAGCATGTCGTTATCTGCTGGGTTCCAGCGCACCATGAAATACAAGGGAACGTTTTGGCCGACAATCTGGCTGCTTGCGCCAATGTCACTACTACCAATGCATCGACACCAGTCCCTGCACTTGACCTAAAACCTTTTATAAAACGAAAGCTCAGGGGGTATTGGCAGAGCATGTGGGATAAACAAACAGATAATAAACTCCACGCTATTAAGCCGCAACTAGGTTATTGGCCGCCCCTATCAAAATCACGACACACGGAAGTAATAATAACAAGGCTTAGAACTGGACACACACATTCTACACATTCATTTCTTCTGTCTACCGGTGATCCACCCTATTTTGAGAGATGTGGAGAGCCCCTTGCGGTTTTCCACATTCTTGTCCAGTGCAATGAGCTAAATGCTGTAAGAAAAAAGCACTTTTTACTGCCCTACCGACAGCAGCTCCCTCTACACCCTGGGATGCTCATCGGTAGTGATCCGCTTTTTAAACTGCAAACACTTTTTACGTTTTTAAAAGAAGTGCAAAGCTTTCACCCGATATTTTGAGGTCATCCGTAGCACGACCTCTATAGAGTGGTCGTGGCTGCGGTGACTATATCTTCAACATGGTTTTATTATCATGACATTTTGCCATCAGCTATCACCATACATATGTCACGCCACTGTCAAGACTTTATTACTTTCATGTTTTAACCCGCGTTAGAGCGAGGAATTTTAAGGCCCCTTTACAGCCACGCACCATATCATTGTTCATATCTGTAGTCAATTGAAATGGCGCTCTTTGGCCATCAATTGGCCCCTGCGCCACTAAAAACTACTCATCATCAAATTTTGTTTTCGAGTTAGGTATAAAGCCGTCATTCATGTAAAAAGGCAACATTGATATTTACAAACCCAATAAGGTTCAACGAAGACAAAGCTTACATGCGGAGAGCAATCGGAGGAGGAGCATAAGGTGTGCAAAAGACGCTATTTCTGCAGCCCTAAATGAAAGCACGTCTTGGCGTGTGCAGGGGAAGGAGGAGGGAGAATGAAAGATGGAGTTAGAAAATAAAAGTGACGTCTTTGGCTTAGCACGCGGTTACCGCTTTTTAAAACAGCTGTCCCGTGCCCTGAAGGAACTGAAGAACCCCCTTGAAAACATGGTTTTGTGGTGGGAAAGGAAGAACTGGAATTTCCGGGAAGCCGCGGGTAGCTGGAAAAGTATGAAAAACCATGATGGGCAAGCAACTAATTTAATGCTCTTGTTGATTCAGTGTTGATGAAGGTCACTAAATTGTTATGAATTATACAGCGAAGCCTGAGAAAGGCGCCGGCATATTTACAATCAATAGTTTATTTAGAATGCATTCACCGTATGCTTTAATACCCTTGTTCTGTGTGAGATCCCTTGTTATATGCCTAAGTCACAAAGATGAAAAAAAAATGAAGAAACATGGCTTCAAGGTTTGTCCTAACCAATTACTAAAAATTGTAGCTGTAACAATATGATAAATGAACTAGGATTGGAATTACCACCATAGCTTGAAATTAAACTGCGGGTAAAGCTCCTAAGTCAAGCATTTCATGGTAAAACTCGCATTCAAAATTAATGTACCTAAACAGTCCTCTTCGCGCAATGGGAAATAATATTTCGGAATTCTTATCAAATATATTATTTCTAATCATTTGTGTTTTGTTAGTTTCATGACAGAACGAAATGGCTTCTAAAGAGATCAAAGTGTGTTGTGCCAATGAGGGCGTGTTTTCTTTGACATTGTAACCCATCTGCTGCGGTGCCTTAGGTTAAAATTGTGATGTGAACGCGTCTTTTGCTTTGTTTGTAATTTACTTTTTAGGCGTCTGTCTCTAGGTGACAGAATAGGTTGTAGTTAGACACCAGAAGTTCTTGCGTGCCGAAAGAAAAGCGTTCTACCACGGTGACTATTCAAATTAGTTCGTCACAAGCCACCAAAGCATTATGCGAACAAGCAAGCTTGAATCCCTTTGCCTCGCGTCCCATGTCGTCATTGTGAGCCTTATTCCTTGTCTGTTTTCTTCGGTATCAGGACGGGAGACTCACTTAACGCATACGCACAAAGAACAACATGCGTAAGCAAGGTCATGCGCGCACGACGTGCCCCAGCCTACTTGTGCACGTACGCCATTGATGTTGTATCGGTTCGGTGTTCTCTGTTGTGTATTACCAGTTTCAGTGGGATGTATCAGTCAGTGCGTGTACTTTAAGAGGCTGGTAATGATCATGCATTGTGACAGCGATACACCACGTCACTCCAAGGAAACTGCGGTCAGAGACAATGCACCAAACGTAATTGGGCTAAGCGTTGTCAGGGTTGGCGAAGCTACAATGCAGGAACAACGAGAAGACGAACGCAAGCGAAATGGGGTAGTTGTAGTAGTAGCATTCTTAGTAGTAGTAGTAGGAGTACTAGTAGTAGTAGTAGTAGTAGTATATAGTAGTAGTAGCAGTGGCAGTATATGTGGTTTAAAGTAAAAAAACACCATAAGAGTATGAAGGATGCCGTAGTAGAGGTCTCCGCAAATTTTGACTATCTCGTGCTCTTTATCATGCACTGAAATCGCGCAATGCTGGAGCATCAACATTTTCACCTCAATCTAGATGCGACCGCGGCGACCACAATCCAACGCGCGGCATTAAAATCAGCGGCGGAGCACCCTATAGCAATTGGTCCACCGAGGCGGACGCAAAACTGGGTCGGATTAGTGAATTGCATCTCGATCATGACGCTATTAAAAAAATAATAACAAGCTGAGATTACGCTCGCGTCTTTTATTGCCTTTCTCAGCTTTCTTTCACTATGCTGATTTTGAAAGAACAGTACAAAGACAGAAGCAAAAAAAAAAAGACATAGAAACAAAGCGCGCTGTCTTTCTTTTCGTTTGTCTTAGAAATTGTATTTCAAAATGATATGAAGCAGCTAGCCCACGCCAAAGTACTCCTTATTCATGCTACTGAACAGAAGATCCAAAGTCTACATGCCAAGTAGAGTGATGCCACGTTCAATGTTCCTAATGAAGCACCATTTAAAATGCAGGATAATATTAGGATACGGGACATTTTCGCTTGTTTTTCTAAATATTGCTAGCTCTAAACGAAGTTCCGATGAAGAGTGTATAGTATGCGACGTCATCGCAAAGAATGTCAACGCAAAGAAGCGACGTAAAACTAGGACCATTCCTTGCTCTATTCTATTTTGTAGGGAAGTAGCTACATTGTAGGATTCACAGGCTGTGGAATATTTGGCAAATAAACATGCAGTCTCGTCTTTTCATAAATAACTCCCTCATCTTTTTTGTGATACTCCTTCGATGGTGTTGTGTGAATTGGGTATCTGGACATAGGTACCAATAAGGTGTTTATTGGTAGGGAATCACCGTTCAGCAGTGTTCAGCCGAGCACTGCAACAACGAGTTCAAGTCAATGGTGATGACGATGAGACACACAGCGATGCCACTGAGACCATTCTTCTTCACTACAATCGCCCTCCACAGAAAAAAGTGTCATCTCTCGATCATGCGATAGGCTTCACGTTGTAATTTGTGGATGGCGTTTGTTCGACAGCATAGTATTGTTAGAGCTATTCGTCAAGGAGCTTTGTGGAATTGCCGCGTGCAGCAGCGCGTACTCAAAGCCATACTAAGGAATCACGCGAAAAGTTGGTGCTGAACCTTCGCCAGCTTGACAACATTGCCGCTGCCTCTAGTTCACGGTTTAAAAGGAGCGAACAAGCTAGTGCCAATCTTCCGCATGTCGGTTTCTTCGTAAAGGGCAGTACTTTCGTTATCACTAGGTTTATTGAAAGATTGCACAACTCTACACTATAAAAAACAATAGAGTCTAAGAAACAAAAGATTAGTTCTGCTACATACCAATAATCTTCATCTAACTTCCTTATATTTACTTTCTTGAAAACCCGGCCTAAGTTACTTTCCTGTCGAGCATGCCATGACATACTGATAACCCACGTGCCATTCGCCATGGCACACTGCCGGAGCAGTAGTGATAGCGCGAGGAAAGTGTTCGAAGCAGATACCGATAAATGTTGTGAAGCAGAAACACTCCCCAATCGCTGAACCTTTTTCAATGTCGACAAAAACTTGAGTATTCTGGGAGTAGTTCTGCTACAACATTATTTTTACTGACCTGCCCGCATTTTTTTTCTGCAAAAACTGGAACCGGCCAGATTCTTGTCGGGAACGCTATATCACGCTGATTACACATACGTTGTTCGCGACTGTGAACTACCGCATGTATCGTAATAACGCCACAAAAGTGCTCGAAGTAGATGGTGATTATTGTTTTGTAGCAGAAATATTTCCCATAAACTCGACTTTTTCAGTGTGTGGTTTCAACTGTATGTGAAGGTTCTCAGCCATATATCAGAAAGTACGGCGAAGATGCAGTAAAATTTGCACCTTAGTAATATAGGTTTATTTGAGGAAAGGAAGAACTTTGTCCCAATATGAATGATCCAAGGCGATGTACATTTATATCATATCAACAAGACTACGGTTGAAGTGCTCTGTCATGTCGTTCATTTGCGGAAAATACGCTGTACTTGTGTTGTACAAAATTGAACATTCGTCAAGTAATTCCTCCAATGTGTCTGAATTAGGGCGCGGCCACTCTCGCTTCGAGCTCGCGATGGCCACCATGACGCAGAACGAAATGTCCTCGCAGAAACGTTCTTACGCCATGGGCTGTGATAGTAGCCGATGCGGCTGTTTAAACATAGCGTGTCAGGTGGTCAATCGCCATAATGATACAGTGGTTGCCGGCTTAGGTTCATTGCAGTGTTCCGTTATAGTCAGCGCCAACGCAAAAACTAAATCAATTAGGTGAGGATAGAAGTTACCGGGAGGTAACTTTCGGTAGACCTTGAGGAGATTCTCTACGAACTAATTTTCTTCGGGCAGTATTGCGATAGACGGGTGCTGACACAGTTGTCACCGACTGCGAAATCTACAACGCTTCTACAATTTCGTAAGGTACTCGGCACTATGTTTGCACCTAATTCCACAAAAACAAAGAAGCCCGTGTATTGTTAACTAATCACTTTGTACATGTGTTTTCTTCTTCTCATGCTGTATTCTTCTATCGTCGATGCACAACGACCAGTTCCATTCGTGGGGAAAGAGCCAACCACCCAGGTGCACAGTCTACATTGAGAAGGAACTAATGCTCCCTATAGTTAGGTTATGGATGTGCTTTAACTGGTGCCTCAAATTGCCATCTTTCCACATATACACAGGACATCTCAATATTTGAATGAAAATTGCGCAAAAAGCAAACATTAGGGTGGTGTTTTCTACTCCTGCGAAACTAGACAGTATTTGCTACTTGACACGACCATGCAATTCAATGAACTGGGAAAGCTGTGGCCATAAAAATCATGAAACATCGCATATCAGTTGCAGTGAAAATGTTGGTTATCAGATTCCTCTCACAAGCGAAATATTCTAGTTAGGTGCGACAGGTCTTCATACTAACGGTAGAATAACGAAGCATAACCACAACGTGAACGGTGCTCGAGATGGTTAGTTAGCCATCCACTGTAGGCCTGGTAGTTAGTCATCGACTGTAGTGTATAAGATTGTACAGTTGCATGGCGACTGTATCACCACCACACTTGTACTCCCATTGCACAAGGAAAAGAATATCTGTAAAACTGTTTTTCGCAATCTTTCTCAGTTGTGCTATTGCTGGCCTGTCTGCTAAATGTTCAGCGGCGAAGTGATAAGATACTGATGCATGTTTCTATGGAAAATGCATTTGTTTTCTAAAAAAGAGTAGTGGAGAGTCAGCGTGGTATGCGTTTTTTTTTCTCTGCCTAGAATGCTGTTTCGCTCTGTTTTCTAATCTGCGAAACACCAATAGACATTGCACTAGCTCTCCTACTTGAATTCCCAAAAAACAACCAACCACTTCTGTGAACAACCTTTTCACATTCGTGTTATACCGATACTCATGCCGGAGCGATCAGCCATTTTTTGTGCCTCCGGCATTTTGAGTGTTAATTCTCAGCTATCTGCTAGAGCACATATCAGCAATGTTATCGCTTTCAGTTTCATTACAGCATACAGTCTGATGCTTCATTTGTGCTTTTTATAGACTATGTGCGAGAAAATAAGAAGCCGGACATTCTACTATGACTTGCACCCGAAGAAGTTGGTTCTCAACCACCACAGGTACAATCTAGACATTTATTTCACTTTAGATAAGGTGCCTTATTAGTGAAAGGACAGCAGATGATACTCCTTGGTGGCAAATGAAAGGTAAAATAAATTTAGACAATTGCTTCTTGCAAGGTGTAATTGAACGACAGCTTTGCGTTTGAAGGGAATAACAATGACAAGATTTTTATGTACTTACGTGGAAGCTGGCACGTTCGAGAGTAATTCATTAGAGTTGAAACTCACAACTAATTGATGTTTTAATATTATATTAGTTAAAATGCGTTTTATGCAACTACGATCTCAAACTTGCGCCCTGCACGAAGTACAACGAGCACCTGCTACACCGTCTTGAGGAAAGGTGGTGCTACATCTAACAGACATCTTCGTTATGCAAACAGCGCGGCCTAACCGCGCTGCTATGAACAATAAATTGGTTAGGTATTATTGTTAGAATGTTACCATGAAAGAAAGTTTTCGTTTTGCTCCTAGGTCTTTATCAATTTAATTAGGGCATAGTGGTCTTCGGCATTGCCCTTGGAATCCGGTAATAAAATACCATTCAGCAAGTTTTCTAGCTGTAGCAGTTTAAAGAAACTTCATTGTGCCTCTTATAATACATACAAAACGGCATTCAGAAATACACAAGAAAAACCTAAACCTAAATGTATCCGCGCATATTTAATCAAACGTAGTTCTAAAACTATCGCGAACCGTAAACGGTAAAAAAGTGACTATATGCTTTCGTTTACTTACCGCTTCCTAATGTAATGTATTGCTGAAAAAGGACGCGGTCGTTTGAACCGTCATGATTATTTTCCTTTGACATTTTGCCAGTGCGCAAAATAATGTGACCCTTTTGTTTCATTTTTTTCCTATAATGCAGGACGAACCTTGCTTTGATGAATTTCGACCGATTCGCAATTGCCTTCGATTGTCCTCTTGGGTCATCAATGAACCCGGAGCTAATATGCGACGTGTACTGAAACATAGTCAGCATCAATATCGAGGTCTCCTTTTAATAAATAGTATAAAATGTGTTCCAAACATTGAAATCTGCCTTTCTCATGTCTATCATGTTTATGCGACCTATAACAGAGTGCGATGATTGGTACTGATCGGACGTAAACAGCAATAAAATGGAGTAGGTAATTTAGTCACTGTGCTTAGTTACATCCATATAGGAATAGAATTTCGTAAATGCGCAGAGACGACCGCTCAGGTGGGATGTGCACAATCCTGTGCCCTTGGGTCCGGACAGATGTCTTGAGACAGACGGATGGTGGCACCACCTTTGGAGAATGTTGCCGAGTGCATGAGCGGGCTTTCTTTCGCTGCGGAACCGATTGCCTGCTGCGCTTCAATCGTGTGGATTGAGTTCGTGTCAAACGGTAAGATAATCATTGCCCAGATTGATGAAGACATTTGCCACTTGAGTGATGAGGCTTTTATGTGACAATGGATGATGGTGAGGTTTAGCGCATAACATGGCAGTATCGAAGAACTGCCACAGTTACGAGCCCAACACCCATTGCCAAATAACTTGAGGTCTCAGACCCTACATATTCCCCCTACTGTGTTATCCAACGTTTATGGCCCATCACCGTATCCAACGTTTATGGCCCATCACCGTGTGACGGTGGAAGGCTGATGCACCGATCGGTCGCTGCGTTGCAGCTCAGATCGACCATAGAGACGAGTCAGAGCGTATGGTCGGAAAGGGGCAGGCAGCAAGATAGAGGCTGGACCAACGTGCCCCGGAGAATGAGGAGGAGGTGTGATTACAGAATGTGCCTGGGTTGGAGCACTGTGGACTTGCGCCGGCTACTGAAGCACCCAGTAGAAGGGAATGATAACTGAGCAGTCAGTACATAATGGTAGGCATCGGGACTTCGAATAAATACCTTTCAGCGCACTCAGACACACGTGTCAAGAAGGAACACGCAATTATAAGCACTGAACAAGAACTGAATTCAATTTCGAGTGAAAATACGGGGTTAAATATACAGAGTTGCCTATTCGTGACAACACTTTGTCGTAAGCGTCTTTTGATCATGACAACACTTAAACCTTTATTTATTTCAATGTTAACAAAAGCGTGTATGGGAGTTTGTATCCCACAAGTATGATCACTCTTTTGGGAATAACATAACACAATGTTTACTTATCGCCTTTTATTCTATAATTTCTGCAGGTTCGATAACCCATCTTTTTTGCTCTCGTGAGGTTTTAGCCATTACTATAATGTCGCCAAAAATGGGAGCGCAGCCACACTCTAAAAAAAAGCGCGAGTAATAAAAGGGTGTCTTTTTGTCATCTATATTGCATTCCATCCTTGCGCTATCGCCCCGCGCCCAGTACATTCTGATCACGATCGACATGCCCATTATCCGCGTTACATTGCATTCTCAATAGGAAAATGGCCAGCACCGAGTTTTCAAGAAAGGAAGCGCACACAAGCGTGATGATGATTAGTGTTGTAGGACAAAAGACACCCTTTTTACTTGATATTTTTAGAGTGCAGAACATGTTGCGCCAGAAAAGCCACACGCATATTTCCACGGGGGAACTCGAGCAAATGCGTCACAGAGTGGCGGGGGTATCGCGTCGATGATGCGTAATTGGGTATGCATTGAGAATTTTAATGTTTGATTTCGTCCTAACATTCATATTTATTAGATTACGAAGCGTTATCTTCAATGAGTAGTGGCATGCTGATGTTGGGGTTGCACCCCACTACTGTTTAAAGGTACTGTTGCACCTTTTGAACGTAGTCCAGTCAAGTAAAGCATCGATTCAAGCGAAAGCGAAGTAAAGACGCCCTTTACTGAATTCCAAACGTGCACTCCGCAGCCTATATACACCCCGGCACGCCAGAGGGAGTAGAGCACGGGCGAGAGGTTCGCAGTTTCACAGTGCATGCTCGGCTTGCTGAACGTCCGGCACTGTCATATTCTTTAATGGCTCCTGGAGCGATACTTTAGCGGGTGTCTTCCTGGGCAGTCACGAGACGTGAGCATGCAGCACGAGACAATGTTCTAGAAAATGCACGTTCAGGCATCGTGTTTGTCCCAAGCATGCTGCTCCCCAGGAAAGGGGTATGTCATATACCACGTGTTTAACATACTCTGTGATTGAACTCCTATGCTTAGTATTGAAGCCTTCACGTTGAATCTCAGGACAAGCTCGCTTACATAGGTTCGACAATTTATTGGTAGCCGAAAAAATACAGTCGCATCCAATGTAACACAGATTTTTGTTAGGTCGTGCAATATTTATTCCACAAATGGTATTACCACGAATTCTCGTATTTGTGGCTCTTTTCGGTCTACAGTGTTCCCGTGCACTTAGCAACAAATTTTTCCTTCCTCAACAAGCTTTTCGCTACGAAAATAAGTATTGCTTTCGTGAAAGCAGCTGCTTGAAGCCTCGACACTTGCGCCGAAAAGCTATGCTGAAACCTGTGGTGACATGACTTGCTTTTGGCATTCTAAAAATAGGTGTGTGCAATGGCTTTTTCTATCACTTTACTACGAGATGAACAAGCAGGCAGAAGTAGCTTTTCGGCACGTAGTGTATAACACCAGCAAACATGACTCGCTGATAATGCTGATCTTGACCCATTAGGGCCACTAAAGAAGTACTGACTATATTTTCAGACGCGAAGCAGCTTTGGGTCGACCTGAATTTGGCGTTTGTCATGACCACGCTTACTGCACATGCGCATCCGCTTCCTCTCCTAGCGACCTCCTCTCACCTAGTAAAGCCAAGACAGGAACTGTCTACTAACCTAATCTCACTCCCCCTCTCTCCTCTAGGCATACCAACGTCACCCCCGGAAGCTTTTTAGGCCTGCGCGTCACGTGACGTGACGTCGACGACGTCACATCGCGCCGGCCGCCCTTCGCTGGGTGGCTGGGCCAGCCGCGAGCGATTGCCGCGCGCGCCCTTCACGCCTACTGACTCAGGCGAGGTTCCTTGACTCCATGTCCGCATGATTTATCAAGGTATCGATTGATTGTATGATTTAACGCGCCGACGCAACGCAGGCGATGAAGCGCGCCGTAGGGGAGGGCTCAGGATTAAGTTTGACTACCTGGGAATCTTTATTGTGTACCGAAATCTCGTATACACGGGCTTTTGTGCTTTTCGCCTCCATCAAAAATGCGGCCGCTGCAGCCGGGTATCGAAACCGCGCCCTAGTGCTCAACAGCGCAACGCCTTAGCCACTGAGCCACCGCGGCGGGGGAACTTATCAAGGTATCAAGAAATAATGAATATTGTGAATGGAATAATGCATATTTATTTATCACAGCCAGACGCCGTCTGTAAAATATCACAGTGCGCATTGTTCTCGGTCCAGGCAGACGACAGGCAACACAAGATGTTGCCCTTAATGCTGAAAATATGCCAAAAGTACAAAACACAATATCTTGCCACATAAAACTCAGAAAACAAAACAGATTGTAACAGCGAAAACATCCCCGAGCTTTGGAACAGGAAAAGCACACTTTCATTTAAATTGTAGGTTAGAGGAAAACATACCATTCGTTTATCATAGTAGCAGTAGCAACACAAGGTATCAGGTTCAAACACTTGCCAAAAAATACAATACATTAGAACACTGGTGACTAAATTGTGGTCTAGAGCATAATAAATGACAGAAAGAAAAGTAATTGTACTGCCACAGGTAGGTGCATGTCCTAGGGAAAGAAATCAAACAAAAATCTAAGAAAAAACAAATCACAGTGCACAACATGTCTGTACACAGAGTGCACAAGGAAAGTGTACACAGCTCAGGTACCAAAACGGACTGTACAACTGCTACAGTAGGCACCGAGGAAGTTCGAGGTAAAAAAAAGAAAAAAGAGTACAGCACTTTTAAAAGCTAACAACTTGTAAAGAGATACAAAACTGGAAACAAGGCTCATTTTACATAAGTCAGAAGTATACCAAGGAAATCAAGTCATGACTATGCAATCAAATACACTCAGTGCAGTTTCACAAGAATAAATGTGAAGAGAAAGACGCGACGCTTGGAAAATTACTTTCCAAGAAAAATTCGGGCCTTTCTATTTTTCGCCTTCTGATCTTTTTCAATGCGTAAAAGATTGTTCATATGCTTGCACAAGTTGTTGAGCATTATATTTGCTGCACAGTTTGCAACCAATGTGATGAGGAGCTCGTAGGTGTGCCCGTTTTCCCACGTATCAATGTCCTCAAGTCTTGGCAGAGAGTCCAGTGTAAGTTGCCGAACGACATTCTTTTGGTTCTGCCGATGGAGAAACTGGGTAGAGGTACTTTCCGTCATGAGCTTTCTAACTACAACCTCCGTGTACATAACTACCGCGATTACAAGAGCAGAAGGAAATTTGAGGCCACCCCGATCCAGTTGTGCGATTAAAGAATGGGTGTCCTCTCCTGTTTCGGCTGTATTTCCCCCGGCTGCGGCGGCTGCATTTCCGATGGAGGCGGAAATGTTCTAGGCCCGTGTGCTCAGATTTGGGTGCACGTTAAAGAACCCCAGGTGGTCTAAATTTCCGGAGCCCTCCACTACGGCGTCTCTCATAATCATATAGTGGTTTTGGGACGTTAAACCTCACATATCAATCAATCATCGGCTGTATTTCCGGTAACGACCAACTGCCTCTGGCAGCTTTCACACTTGAGAACTTTCATTGCAGCGTGTGCACAATACCCACCAACATAACCAATCACCGGCATTTGTGCTTTGAGCTCATCAAGGTCAGCATCGCTAACATGAACACTAAAAGAAGTGCCCGCATCGCTGACACTGTCCATCTCTTCGATGCCTCTGAGATCATCGTTGCTCATCTTTGGAAGGGCATTTTGAAGGCGAATCCTTCCCTCGGTTTCGCAAAGCTGGCGAACATATATGTGATACTGCCCACCAGCCATCTGCCTGTACTGTCCAAAGCGACTCTCGAGGGAATCCGTCTGGACTTTTCCTAGCAGAATGTACTTAAAGTGAAGCTCACTAACGCAGTACTTCACCAATGCCAAAAGGGATTGAGCAGAGAGCCTCAAGGCACTCAATGTCTCCTGGGTAAGTACTCCGGTGTCGTGCCTATAATATTCCCACATATCGAGCCATGTGATAAAAGCGCTTAGAAAGCTTGCCTTTGGGTCATCTGTGTGGTTTTACATGGGCTCTTTGTAAACATTACGGTGATGGAAGCCCTTACTAGGTGTCTTTACATTGACAATGCTCCACCAACGAAGAATTATTTTGATGAACTCGGCGGTTGCTGTAGCATGTTGAAAATCAGTATGACCCTTGCAAGTGGCCAGGGCTTCGGCTACGTGCGGATTAATTAAAAACCTGCAGTACGAGTTTGACGTCCTGTCGTTCAAAGCTGCTTGGATATAGAGCTTTTGACGTCAAGCCATACCCAGACTTCAGAAGCAGGGATGACTCCTCTTAATGCAAATCTCCCAAATGCTTAAATGAAGCAGTCATCTTGCATTTGGGATGAATTTCATTGTTCGAAAGCTCGAAGCGTGGGTAGAAAAAGCAAGTTCCACCATTTTTCTGGTTGAGGCAGTTATTTCTTATGCATTTAAATAGATGTACAGCATCCACCACGTAAAATAACGGCCGATCTGGGTCTGCCGGATGCGGGTAAACATGGCTTAGCCTTGGTTCTGGCAGAAACATCTCCATTGCCTTCCTGTTCAGCGAATTATTGTCACAGACAACGGCTATGACCCTGTATCCAATTTCTTCTAAGCCCAAGATCACCTTCTTCAGCATGCAATGAAGATCTTCACCCTGTAAGGTTTTTACCGGAAGAATGTGCGCCACCTCCTTGAATGCGCTCAGCAAACTTTGTATCATAAACACGTGCACCGATGTGGCCACTTCGTTGGAGTTAACTGCTGCACCACATATGTTCCCACCTTTGTAATCTAAACAAGGTTTGATATGAATCTCGTCAAGCATCAGCGTCACAGTGTGTTCATGTGGCTGCAGGTGTTTGAATCTCTGAGACACATACTGAAGGAAAGTGTCCTCAGAAGAATCAACTTGTGGGCACATTTGAATAGACGAGTACACATTTCTAATAGTGCTTGGGTGGGGCAAAGTTAGTGTACCTGTGCTTCTCAGGAACTTGTAGGCATGTGGTGATATTGTACGCAAGATGCATGCAAAGACCATCACCTGTGCGCTATACTGAATGCGCTCGGCAGAAAGGACTAGTAGCTGCTCCTTCATAAAGTTCACCGTCTCTTTCTTGCCTTCCTCAATGCTGGCTTCCAATTTGTCCATAAGGGAATGTATTGCTTGAGCCAGGTGGCGATAACTGAAGCGCTCCTCAGACAGCATCGACAGGTTGTTCAAAATTTCCAACAAGGAACTTACTTTTTGAACTGAGTCTGGTACAACAGTGCTACCAAGGTTCTTGATTGGTGAACCTTGACAGAGGGCAAAGACTTCAAGGTTTGCAAACACGGTCAATGACGCATTCAAACATGGTTCTCGATTGTCGATAATGTTAAAAAACATGGAGCACTCTTCTTTATGAATCACAGTCCACTTCGGAGACACTGACACCCCTTGCAGGCGAGCCCTTAGTTCTTCGAGGGATAAAAACCGGTCTCGTTCTTGCTCCGCTTAATATGACGCCAGCGACTCTTCTACAGCACGGGCGAGTTGGGAGGCTTCTTGTCGGCTCCTCTTGGCGTCAGGGGTTTCTCTCGTGCTCTGGTCTCGTACTGATAAGTAGGACGGACAGCCGGAAAATACCGTTGGGGCAGATCCAGGACACAACCGTGGTACTGGGAGTGCAACTTCAATAACTCTCCCTGTCCTTGGATCTGAGTACGATGTCGTCTTCTGGATGCATGAAGCGTCGAAATGATCCGCGCACACCTGCACAAACGTTTCAAGAACGTCTGAGACGCCACTTCTCAAAAGAAAAAAATGCGCTCCCGTTTGCATGACCGTGTTTACAGTCCGTGTAGGTAAAACAAAGTCTACCTACGTTTCGCAAGCATCTAAATAAAAGCGCTGCGCTAAGCGGTACAAGCAACATGAAAGGAAACACGGGAGCGTGATGTCACTGCACTCCACGAAGCGCTTCCACCAAGAGCTTGCCAGAATGAACGACACCACGGCACTGTTAGTGAACAAAGCGCAGCTGACCATCCTTGCTGCGAACGTGCCTTTCTGGGCGATTCTCATCAACTGCTGGCGTCAGCGCTTCGCGAGGCCCGGCGGCCACACGCTCAAGTATTTCCCATCATAGGTGATTTCTACCCGAACAAGCAACGAGAAGCTAAGAAGAGGAGCATCTCAAATTCTTACCTTAGTGCACGAAGTCGGCACGAAGTCCTTCCTAGGAATGGCGTGTAGCCATTGTTTGAGAGCGTCGGCGTCTTTAGGGAAGGAAAACACTTGTATCTTCTTTCCTGTTTTGTAGTTGCCGGTGCATTCGGGTACACAACACTTATTCGGCATTGTCGCATCACTCCAGCATCACGCACGGAAACGAAATTGCCACAAAACAACAACGAAAAGCAACAAACGTGAAACACCGTCAACACCACGCCGCCAAACCGTCACCCCCCGCCGCCCGCGCTGCGCTCGCGGCCGCTGCGGCTTCCCCGAGAGTCGGCTGGGCAAAACTGACGTCAGATTGCTGGGCGCAGGCCTGAAAAGACTTTCCGGGGGTGACGATACCACCCCCTTGATGTTTACACCCCCAATGCGCGTCCCCTCTCTCTCCTACGCTCCCCGCTCTCACCTGGCAACGCCAAGAGAGAGAGAGAGTATAATGATAAAGGAAGAGATAAAAAGGACGCTATTTACTGCCTCGCGTCGCAGGGGCACGAATCAGCGCCTCTAGAGATGGGGGAAGGGGGAAGTAAAGATGATATGAAAAAGATAGGAGAGATGGAAAAAGAGAAAGGCATGACAAGAGAACGTCTTGTGAGCGCAGTCAGTAGTGCGAAGCAAAAGCGTTCGTCTATAAGGCGGCGAAGACCGCACACCCACAGAACTCGAGGAAGGCTCGGAGGGTTTGCGTCTTTGAGTGCGCAGGAAAAAGTTGTGGCAGATAAGACGAAGCAGACGATGGCGGCTCCCCAGTAAGCAACGTTCTGTGGCCAGGTCAGGGCAGGAGGAAATAGTA
This sequence comes from Rhipicephalus annulatus, assembly GCA_013436015.1. NCBI lineage: Eukaryota > Metazoa > Arthropoda > Arachnida > Ixodida > Ixodidae > Rhipicephalus > Rhipicephalus annulatus. The sequence continues at coordinate 1,015,013 of WOVY01010535.1, read as the reverse complement.
TTGCCACGTTCCTTTTCTGGAGTGTTTCGTCATCACCGCACCTTCGACATGCTGGCCATAAGGAGCGACCCGCAGAATACATCCCAGGCAGCACACCAGCATTCGTCCAATTTTGGTCCCACGACGGTTAATATGGGCCCGATATCGGCCCCATGTCGACTTTTCGGTCAGGTGCAACTTGTACAGATATCGGTACTGATGTTCAAGCCAGCCTAGGACCGACGTTCTGCCAATGCATTTATGCCCCGCCGCAGTGGTCTAGTGGCTAAGGTACTCGGCTGCTGATCCGCATGTCGCGGGTTCAAATCCCGGCTGCAGCGGCTGCATTTCCGATGGAGGCGGAAATGTTGTAAGCCCGTGTGCTCAGATTTGGGTGCACGTTAAAGAACTCCAGGTGGTCGAAATTTCCGGAGCTCTTCACTACGGCGTCTCTCATAATCATATGGTGGTTTTGGGACATTAAACACCACAAATCAATCCATCTGCCAATGCATTTGCCAAGATTCAGCCAACGCAGGCCCACCCCAATATGCCAATTAGGGCCCGCCCTTCCACCGACATACTTGTCGACATACATCCAGCCTAGCCTGATTCTCGGGCCACGTTGTTGTCAATAAACTACCAATATCACGTCGACGTTCATTTTACGACGAATATTGGCTACCACTGGCTTGCTGATATTCCGCCGTTATAAATATGGGCTTTTGATACTGGCAATTTTAGCCCGTATACATTATATTATGCCCCCTAAACTTTGTCTTGCAGCTTATAGCAGCCCCGTGCGAGCACTGCAGAGTACTATACTTCTAGGCAAGTGACCACTGCATGACGTAGTGTAGAAACGCTACACAGTTCCACTGAATCATCTACGTTTTTTTCCTTGCATTGCCCAATACGCTCCCTACGTGTAGGGCGTAAGACGGCACAAGTTTAGTTACTCTCTGGTTTTCACCACACAATCCTGCTCAGTCTTGCGGGAAATTGTAACCTAGGCTGTTCCATGAAGTATTAGCTGAAAAAACATGAATAACATAACTGCTCTATGTAAATATTTCGCACACAAGCAATCTATAAATGAAACTAGAAGAACATAAATTGTATATTCTTATTTTTAAAAAGACAAATTCACACTGTTTATTTTTCCGCTCAGTTTTTCAAGTTACTGCTGGTCAGCAATACAGCCCAAATCTAGGAGGTGAGCCCAGCAAGACTGTAAGGGCATAGGGCTAGCCAGGGCAGCAGGGGTGGGGTTATCATTTAGAAGTTACAGCAGGAAATGAGGTAATGACTGAGGGCTGCCCAGGATCCTGAAATCTAATATTGGGCAGGAAGTCAACCATCACAAGCTGCCGCAGTTTCCTGCATCGAGGGGCAGCAGCAATTCGGCTGCAAATCTTTGAATGCATTTGTGAAGTGCCTTTCCTAACCTCAATTGAGGTGAAAAAACTTCAACAGACACATCTTGATCAAACTCTGAGCTTTCTCAGACACTTGCAAATGTGAATAGAAATAAACACCACCAAATAAGTTTCAAGCACTGCAGTATAACATATATGCAAGTTAAAACAATGACTGAAGACGTTATGTTGTACTAATCAGATCAAATGCCACATGGTCAATTGAACAAGCACTTCAGCCCAGAAATGAATAAATACTTTAACAGCCATTGTGCGAAAAAAATCTGCCACAGTCCAAAATCTTTAGGAATGGGTTTCGATGAAACTAGTTTAAAAAATCGTTAGAACGATTTACAATTAAACACAAGGTTTTCATAATTTCAAAACATGACATACCGGGTTGCAAGCCAGGTGAGCTGGTCTTCAGCTACGGCCTATGAATGCATAATTATAAAACAGTACAACAAAACACACGAGTGCACAAAATTTCAAATCCGGAATATTCTTGGGCACATGTTAACTAATACTACATAAAGGGATGAATGACCACCACATAGACAACACAAGATGAAAGAATCTATGCAAATCCATTTTCACCACTGACACTTGTGGATTATTGCAAAGTTTCTGAGTTATTTTAATATGGTACCTGCAAACGCTACGAAAATGTGCTGATGTGGTTTCCTATGCTGTTACTTTTGCATTAAATACACCTCCGAACTTTTACGCGCTTTTTGAAACATGCGTCTATCCGAAGTCTTGGTTCCATAGAAGACAAGGACTTGATAGGTGGGTCGCCGACACACCTCAGCCGCTCGTGCCCAGACGGCCGGTCTCAGGGAGAGCACACACGAGTGCCGCTGCTTTGCTTCATTTTGGAACCAACAGCTCTAAAAGCCATAGCGCCAGTAATAATGCACTGTCGTTAAAAAATTGCCCGAAGACTATTCTCACGTAAGTTGCACTCGATATTAGAGAGAAACTCTGCAAAAAGGACTGCGTCTATAGTGTCGAAGGGACAGTGCTGCGTCGTGATGGCGACTCCCTCGTTATCATTTCTTATTGCAAGCTGGATTTTGTGCTTAGTTTATACCGCTTAATATTCCCGTGCGGAGACGAAACCACGATTGTTTCGAAATAAGAGCGCACTACTTAAATACGGACAGAAAGACGGGAACAAGCGCTTACTACCAACTGGAAATTTATTTTAAAAACTAATAAATATATACTCACAGATGATACAGTGGCATGGCTCATACGATAAGACCAAATGAAGGACCTAAATAGCATAAGCGACAAAAGATCTATGTAGGTCAGCCCCACCTTACCAACGCCTACTCTGCCTAACCCCTGTATTCACAAATGCTCCTTCACTCAAGGGCTCTCCTCGACTTGAAGAAGTCAATGGGAGCGCCATCGCTTGGCAGATCAAGTCACTGCATTAGAGCAATGTTCTGCAGCGATTTTTTGTTGTCTTAAGGTTTCTTGATGATTTTTTAGTCATAGTGAAATGTGATCCTCAAGTTTCGTGTCTCAGGCCAAAAATGTGTTGTCGTTTTTTTATGAAGTGTCTTGATCCACTTGTATTAACCCATAAAATGCTGGAGAACTTGTTCATCAGTTTTTTTTTACTTTGGGCTTACGTTTAGGGCAGAACACACCTGCTGGGCGTATGAGCCACGCGCGGGAAAACCGCTGCTGCCGTACACGTTGGCTCATAGCAAGCTTGTCAAAAGAGGCATAGTGAGTTGGTGTTTTACTAATGTGATGAATCGTTCTCGTGTTCATTCAATGGAAGCCAGCTTCCATAATCAGATTGCTATGTTCAAGTCAGCTGGGTATTCTGAGGCAGTCTTGGATTTCGTGGCCGAAAGTATCCGCAGAAAATGGAGAGCTAAAGATGGCCAAAGAAATGGCACAGCATTATGTGACAACAGCAACCGCGAAACATAAAGAGAAAAAGTAGCTGTTGTTCCTTACATGCACCAGGGTACCCACCGCCTTAAAAGAGAGGGCCAACTAATGGGAGTGCGTGTAGTTCCCTGTGCGCCACACAAGATTTCTCAGCTGGATAGGCTGACATATGCTGGTAGACACAAGAAACAGCTGTGCAAAGCAGAGCACAGAAGCCGTATTGTCAATTACATTAACAACGTTGTTTACATGATCATATCTTCGTGCGGTGCCTGATGTATTGGGCAAACTAAAAGATGCCTCAGCGACAGATTGCGTGAGCATGCGTGCAGTGTTCGCCGCGGCACCGATGGTTTTCTATCCAAGTATGTCACTAGTTGTGGCTGGGAAGTACAGTTCGATAACACAGTCGTACTTTACAAACACAAAGATGAGCGCACAAGGGTTTTAATTGAGGCACCATACATAGCGCCTGAATACTTGACTTGCGTCAGTGAACCACCATTAGCTCTGTCCGATAAAAAGCTAGCATTTTAAGACTGTAGCAGATGCCATAGGGGTTAAGTATTCACTCTAAGGCACATTAGGCGTTGTTAAGGTGGGGCTGATGTACATAGATCTTTTGTCTGTTGTGTTATTTTGATCAGTAGTTTAGTCTTATTGTTTGTGTCATGACAATGTTTCATCTGTCAGTATAGATTTAATAGTTTTCCGAAGAAATTCTCAGTTGGTAGTAAGCACTTGTCTTTGTCTTTCTGTCCGCGTCTGAGTAGTGCGCTATTATTTCAAAACACTCATGTATCACCAACTCACCCAATCAACCATGCTGGCGATACCACACTGCACACTTCTGTAGTAAAAAAAAAACAGAGGAAATAGTAGCTGCGGCATCACTTTTTTAGGGGGGGGGGGTGTCTTATGTACATCCTGTCTGCGTTATGTATGTGCGTGGATGTTGATCAAGCAAACCACCGTGACCGCCTAACACGGTTGGTAGCGCGCTCTTATGCTTGATGGCGCGGGTTGAATCTTCGACCACGGTGGTCGCCTTTAGATGGGGGCGAAATACAAAGAACACCCGTGAAACAAGATATATTAGTGCGTGGAAGAACTCGAAGTGGTCGCAATTAATCGTTATACCTACGATACAGCCTACCTCAAGATCATACTCTGCTTGGCACATGGGAGCCTAGCAATCATTGATGTGGAACAGACACCTTTATTTTATGCAGACAGCGGCATAAGGATAAACTAAAACCATGTGCGGTACAAGTTACCATGTCGAGAGCAGCTTTACCATTGACTGGAGCACACATGTACACATCTAAGAAACAAGGTTTTTGTTCAACGGGCTGGAGGATTACGTAGAAGCAACTGGCCACAAATTGGACCGGAATAGGGTTAAAATAACGAAAACAAAGGAAAAGAAACTAGACTTCTGGGATAAATCTTGAGTTTTTCGCAATTCAGAGTCGTAATCTAAAATATACATATTCGAACTGTTTGCACATTCATTTTCTATTGTGAACGAGGCGCCCGTGCGAAAACTCAAACGTTTTGCTCCTATGTGAACTCTCATGGCCGGTGCCCATTAAAACCCCATGGGCTCGAAATAACAACCATAACAACATAGAAAGAGAAATGTGGCAGTGGTACTACCAGCGGCCGCTACAGTGGCATCGTGTACATAGCGCACTGTGGCACGCCGTGGCAAACGTTTACTGTAACTTTGGGCATTTGAAGTCTGCAGAAGTACGCACAGAAGAAGTCAGAGGAATACAACACTATTCAAAAAAGGAAAACAGAGAAGTCGTCATTAAAGACAACGCATCCAACCGCAAGCTTTCGTCATTTGCCAGAGCGAGGCGAGATAATAAGACGTTATTCTGACATGTGTACACAACAGTTACATGCCACCGAGATGAGGCAAAAGGGAACAGACGAAACTGTTTCCTGACTAGGCCTACATCCCGGCTCGTAAACAAAAAAAAGGGGTGAGACATATACTCGTGTAAACAGTTTCGTGAACAAAAAACCAAAAAAAACAAGGACAGTGGTGAGGAAAGCGAAAAACCTCCACTACAGCACAATTCATCAGCATCGCTGTAGAGAAGTCATAGGAATTTCAAGCAATTTCGCTTTAGAAGTACTAAAACCTAAAAACACTATTTCATGTTGATATGTCCATCAGAATAAAATTTTGAATAGATTTAATGAATGAAGAGGTGCAATAGTATCTATCATAGTTCAGAATTCAAGTGAAGCTAACAATGTGCGTAGCTTAACATTTGAAATGCAGTGAAGTAAGACCTGGTGAACAAAAGTATGCATCGCAAGTGGCAAAACATATTGCATCAAGCACGTCATCCTGAATCGAAGAGTAATCTTACTTTTTTTTTAATGATATACAGATCTGCTTATCTGTGATAATTCTACTACAGAAGAAACACTGTTACATATATCTACTATTTGATGGTCAAGTGTTTGGGTACCATAATTTGTTCTAGATCGTGTTGAAACAAGTGACGTCCTTCATAACTTATATTCAATGTAACGAGTGAGGTACATATTGCTGAATGAAGCAAAATCTTGTTTTATACGATTATAAATAGGAACCATCACTTTAAATTTGTAGCATTCAGTGAAACACAATACACGAAAAACAGAAAATAAATTGCTATGTCTATGTCTATCTGGCCTTTTAATTATTAGCTGCAATGCTTTTTGTTGCATGGGAATTAATTTTTGTGCATTGGTCCTATTACATGTGCCCCAAACTAAGTTGCAGTATGTGAGGTGCGAATGAAAGAGAGAAAAGTATAGCTGCTTTGCCACCGAATGTGGAAGAAGATGGTTAATACGGCTTATAACACCAATGAATCGAGCCATTTTCAGTTTTACATGACTCACGTGATCAGACCAGCTCAAGTCATTGCGGAAGTGTACGCCCAGAAACTTGCAGCTATTGGTACATGTTATTTCTGAATTACCAAAATAGAGTTTTGGGTTGTGGTGTATTGCTTTGTTTATAGCACGGAATAAAATGAAATTAGTTTTTTTCACGTTTAACCTCAGCTGATTTACCCTCAGCCATCCCTCTAATTCTTCAAGCCGACTATTCGCTCTCTGCTCAAGTTCATTTAGGTTGGGACCAGAAAAGAAGTTGTTAGTGTCATCGGCATATAGAATAATGTTCGAAGATGAAGGAATGTTTATAATATCATTTATGTACAAAGTAAATAGAAGGGGTACTAATATTGATCCCTGAGGTACTCCATATTTTATTGTTCCGTTGTTAGAGCAAGTGTTGTTATGTAGCTTTATGTATTGTGGACGTGCAGCCAGGTAGCTTTTCATAAGGCTTCTTGCAATGCCACGAATTCCAAAAATTTCTAGTTTTGCTAAGAGAATGTCATATTGAATCAAATCAAACGCTTTACTGAAGTCAAAAAATAGTCCAATAGTAAAGTGTTTCATTTCAATGTTTCGAATTAAGACATTTTTTATATATAGCAATGCGGTTTCAGTCGATTTCCCAGGTTGAAAACCGTATTGATGATCAATTATCACATTATTTGCGGAAAGGAAGCCAAAGAAACGTGTATAAATTATTTTTTCAGCCACCTTAGTAAAAATTGGCAGAACTGAAATTAGCCGGTAATTACCGAATTCTGTTTTATTTCCACCTTTAAAGACAACAGTAACACGTGCTATCTTTAATCTATCTGGGAACACGCCAGTAGCCAACATATCATTGAATATATAGGTCAGTGGTTCTATAAGACAACTAATGGAATTCTTAATTGGCAAAGGTGAGAAGTCATCATCACCAGGAGCACAAGTATTTTTTAGAGAATTAATAATGGTTTCGATTTCTGCTTCTGTTGTTGGCGTCAGAAATATCGAGTCATAGTTGGGAATCTGAATGCATGACGTAAGAGAGGTATTATTAGGCAAGGGAATTGAGCCGGCATATTTACCAGCTTCCAGGAAGTGTTCATTGAATTTTTCGGCTAATGCAACACCGTCATATATAATACCCTTCACCAGCATTTCGACGGGTGTTGTGTTAGCTTTGCTGCCGATGAGAGTCCTAATTCCTTCCCAGATCTGCTTAAGGTTGTTACCTGTGTTTGAAAACTTTTTTCTGTAAAATGACGACTTTGCTTTTTTTAGATCAGCATTTAGCACATTACGAAACTTTTTGTATTCAGCTAATATCTCAGAACTTCTCGTTTTAAGGAATTTAGCGAACATCAAGTTTTTTCTTTTATTTTCATAAAAAGAGCCTTGTTTATCCAATCTTTACGGGCCTTTCTGTATTTTCTAATTGCCATAACAGGAAAAGCGACATTGTAGTGGGTAATAACCTTCAAAATGAAATTTTCGTACGCTTCATTTGGATCGGTTTCATTGTAGACGTCTGTCCAATCGGTTGTTTTCAGCAACTAAGAGAAAGAGAAAACAGCGATAGTATTGAAATATTCGTTCTACGTGAATGGATTGGGGTTGTTCGTTTATTACTTAAAGGGACAAATACAAAGAACGAAAACAAAGATCACAGGATTCAACCCAACACATCACAGCGATTGCAGCGCTCACGCCTCTAGTAGCGGGCCTTGCGCCCAATACTAGCAACATTTCGAAGATCCATGGTGCGGATTCTGGAAAAAAAACTTTTAAGAAGAATGACTTAGATGTTGTAAACTTTGAACGACAGCTTTACCTTTGAAGAGCGACGGCAGCCGAACCTGACGAGCACATTTTCAGCACTACGGAGAGGACCCAAAAGAATCAGAGGTGGCCGGACAGCGATGACGCAATTTCGTACTAACGAAATAAGTCTATACTCAAAAAATGCACTGGGCCAGCAGGCAAGTGGGGTATCTTTGAGTAAAAGATCTTGATTTATGAGGTACAGGCATGAATATGTTTTGATACAATTGTGACGTTGCTAGAGCAGAAACCAATGGAAGATAACTCAAATGAACTTTTGATGATATAGCTTTGTGCCAGCCTTTTTTTCCCAATAATACTCAGCCAAAAACAACGTTGTCACAAAGCTGCAAAACACTATGGGCAATATTGTGACAGCTTTCAAACTCAATATAGCAGTTTGTATTAGGAAATGTGGATTTGGAGAACACTCTGTCATGCGAGGGAACGTTTATGAAACGTTTTCCCATTATTCATTCGCCTTTATGTTGACCATTCTCCAGCAAGGGAAAGAAAACGTGCAAAATCTGTCACAAGGTAACCAGATTTTATGGCAGTACAGGCAGCCTGCTATATGTTCATGGTACGGGTGGAGTTTTTTTTTACTTCACAAGAAAGAATGGTAGTACAGGTATTTGACATCTAAGCTAAATTTATTGCATGTATTCGGATCATTCTTCAGCAAAAAATATCACAATAGCCTCTGAATCGGGCTCAAGAAATGAATCATAATAATGCCATGACACGTCCAAAAAATATATCATGACTGCTATAAGTGGCGTATAACACAGGTCAATGACGAAACCAGGTTCAATAAGTGATAGAACTAAAATCTCAGTGAACAGCTTCATAAAACCTTAGATGTTTTACTTGAATTTCACTTTTGTAGGTCCAACCTACTGACAGGTGACAGTTTACAAAACTTTTATGGATTAATGGCTACGTAAAACCCAGTACACGCGTTTAAATTTCATGGTGTCATGTGGTTTCATTTGAGAACCTCTAGGCAACATCTCCACCCACATTCTCTGTTCAGGCGTTCTCTGACTTACGAAGCGTCGTGTCGTGGTAAAGTGGTATTTCCAGGATTGTGAAAATTTACTTTACTAATGCGCGAAAAATGTTTTCTGCATTGTTTTCTTTAAAGGTGTACCAAGACAATTTGAAGACATCGCAAAAGGGACATTTCTTGTTTCCTCCACTAATGGAAATTCTAGTAGGCTGTTGGTCTGAGGTAATATGTAGTTTGGGCATGTTGGTTTGGGTCTACTAGTACCGGCCTGCTGGTACTGTCTTGCAGGTACCAGCCTGATGGTACCGGCCTGCTGGCGCTAGCCAGTTGGCACAGGCTTGCTGGTACTGGGGATTCGCTGGTACTAGCTAAATGGTGCCTAGCCTACTCCTATTTTCTAATCTGCCTTTTTCACTTTTCACTGCTGCCCTCTCATTTTGGTTGGATTCTCGATGGTGTCAGTGGCCTTGACAATCGGTAGTTCAAGAATGAAAGCCTTTAAGATTAAGGGTCATTTAGAGATTTCCACGGATGAAAAGGTGTATTAGGAATCAGTATATTCGGTGAAATAATAGCTTCCGAGCCGAGTATTAGCCCCAAACGTCCAGGATAATGCTGACCGATTGAAACACTCTATACACGTCATGAGACTTTCCCGTTTTTCTGCATAATGTGCCACTGATGTGACAAATTGATGTGGCAAGTGGGTGAGTTTCTTATTGTAAATAAAGGGAATACGAAGTCAACACATAAAAGTGCAGATTAAGTTTTGAAAAACCGCACTATTTTGGTATTGAAAGAGTTAGTACAGGGTGATTGCTAATGTAACAAACACGGTAAAATATACGTAAAACAAGGTGCCCTATAGCACAGAGGACACAAAGAATAGCACAGTATCTTGCACAAAAAGCCATTTATTTAGTGCCTTTCTTTTGTAGGTCGCCCAGTTTCTGGCAAAGGTGTTTTCTGACGGCCTTTACCAATTTGGCAGAATCTTCTGATGCTACCGAACCCATGTAGACGTGGAGCAACACTGCACTAAAGAAGATAATTCGTTAATGACCTAAATTTTGTGCTAGCATGTGGAAAGTGCTGTATGAGTACTGTATTTCCTGGCATAATCTGTGCCCTCTCACAACTTTTTCCCCTCCTCCCCCACTGTTAATCAAAAGTTGCTTTTTTTCATAACTAATAATCGCATTCCCAAAAATGGCAGCCGGAATGTCGTCTACCTCATAAAAACTGATCATGATGGCACACGAGAGCCTGGTACCATCTCTTAAACATTACGCATACTATAAACGCACGGAGCCCCAATCTAATCTAAGCCTAGACAAAGTAGGAAAGTTGCGTTGCGGCATGTTAGTGTACCTAGTGTCCATTATGCGGTTACACAATCGGGCAATACGGAAGCTACACAGCTGCTTGCTAGAGCTGCTTTCTAGTTTGAAGCGATTGATCATGCACTAAACAACGGCAAAAAGGTCACCAGTAAGCACTTTGGAGTCGGACGACTTTAGTGCTCGCTACGGTTGACGGCAGCACGGGCAGCTGTAAGCCAGGACGCAGTCGGACCTTCCCTGTATCTAAAACTAAGATAGATGGTAAAAGTTCATTTCGTCAAAAGGTGACTCCAGACATTATCATGATAGATGGCCATCAGCCCAAAGTTGATTTTAGGCTCTAACCCTTTATGAGCTCCCGTTGAGTGACCGACGCTAACATTGCGCCTGAATGCTTTGTGTACAGTATTCCAAAGCTCTACTATTCGCTTGCAGCTTTGTGTCCTAAATAAACCTTACCATGTGTTGAACCCGTGACTTCATTGTTAAGGTAAGTCTTGATTTTACTTTTCAAAGCTTGTACAGTTAGCGCTGCTTATAACAAATCTCCATATAACAAATTCCTCGATATAGTAATGTTTGCTTATTCTCTGCCGTTGTTCAATGAAACACTTGCATTTGCGACCTCTTCGTAACAAAGTAAAAACGGGAGAGAATTATAACAAAACTTTATAACAAATTTTAATGATATTTTCGTACGAGCATGCATCTTTCGCGGCTGCCCCGCCGCCGCTTCATCAATGGCAGCGCGCTCATTGCCGCCGATGGTGCGTGCGTGAGCGTGAGCGGGCCTGCACCCCACGAACCGGAACTGCCACCGTTTTCGTCGCCACGGGTACATGAGCGGGTTTGCCCCCCCACCCAAACTCCTAACTAAAATAAAAAAATAACAAAACTACTTTTGCGCGTTCCAGTGCCACACTTTTAGTTAGCGCCACATGTGTGAGGCCACGCTTCATTTGGAAGGCACTTAATTAAATTCTTTTCTGCAGTATCCATGTCTGTGTAGTTCACTCTTGGTTTTCGACGCCGTGTGCGCGTGCATAGTTTCACTGCACGCACATGGCATAGACACCTACGACGTTCAGCTTCGCTTTTTTGTTGCGATAACAAATATATAGACAGTCTCGTTTGGTTGTTTGCCGTCGCCGCTCCTGCCAATTAACGTATATGCATACGTATTTATATATATGAAAATTCAAGAAAGAAAATAAAAAAGCCGCCCGCACTCGCCCCACAGCTTGTCACGATGCGCTGACGCACGCTTGTCTCCCACGCGTACTTTGCCCATGAAGGTAAAGTACCCATGAAAGTGGGGAGGGGGTAGATGCTTTTGCGTGTGCGCTTATCCTTAGATGGGGAGAACCGCATGCCTTCGACTTTGACCGGAAGGATTGCGTTTAGTTGCCGGGCGCATAAATCACATCGCTCGCTGAACAGGCGCTATTTGCGAAAAGATTACGCTTTTCAAACACAACGAAGTGAAAACTGGGGCACTTGTTGGTGCGCAATCATATCTGTACCTTTGATTAAGTTTCATGTCTCATTTTTGTTTAAACAGTGCGTTGAGTGTCGACTGGTAAGCGTGGTTGTTTCCTCTCGTCCAGTGTATGTTTTTTCATGCGTCATTTGTGCGTGGGCAACGCACTGTACGTTTCGATATGCTTGCCGTTCTCACCGCTACATTACAACTTGCTTCTATCTTTTCACTAATTCGCCCTTGCGGCAAAAATTGTGGCTTTTCTTAATTTTGTACAACCATGTCGTCACCACTGAGAAGGGATGTCAGACTATACACTGATGGAAACTCTCCTAGACCACGGTGACGACGGATCTTCACAGGTCAACTCGTCACGCGCTTACGCCTTGTGCCGTGCCGCGAGTTCGCAGGCTGTTAGTTTTCACGAATAGCCGATTAGATCTGGGAACAGGATGGCGCGTTGAATACAATGCAGTGAGCACGATACGTAGCGAAAGATTGTAGTGAGGCTGGCAGCCAATTTATTGAATCCGATATTACGGAACTCCTACAAAACACTGGTGCGAGGAAATACGGCCGCTATAGGGAGAAGTTCTCTTTTGACACAGTTTCTGCGCATTGTTACCGCACAGATATTGAGACAGAAAGGACGCCATCGATGGCAACCGCCCTTAAAATCCAAGTTCATTATTGCTATTCGAAAGAATAGCACACGTGTTTTTTCATGCTTATCCTAGACAGCTGGTTTCTTTTATGTTTGAGCATTCATTGGCAGTTTTAACACATTGCGCTCGTTGCGTGATTAGCGCCTTTCAGGCGATAGGGATAGGCAGACTCATTTGATCTCTGCTTCAGCAGCACTCGCTTTTACCTGTTCGAGAAACTTACATTGGGCGGAACATGTTATCAATTAAGGGCTTGTCCTGATCAAGGAGGTGGAGAAGGGAGGCCGAACAAAATCGAGCATTGCACAGGAATTCTGCATTCCTTTGTCTACACTTTCAATGTTGCTGAAAACAAGCAGCACCAATGGATTGCACCAAAACATCTGTGGCCACCAAAAGCAGGCTCAAGGTTCCGAATTCCCGGACATTGATGAGGCATTGATGGTGTGGCTACGAAATACCAGAGTTGCACTCCCACACTTCTCACTCTCCCCCACCCTACCCATTGCCCAGCATTTTTTCCCCACAATTAATTATCGCATCCCCGAAATTCTAGCTGGAATGCCATCTGCATCTTAACCCCAAATGATGACGACGAACAAGAGCCAGGCGCCATCTCTTGAGCATTATACATACTATCAATGTGCGGAGCCCCAATCTAATCCAAGCCCACTAAACTCTTCAAGAATTTGACATTGCGCGTGCAAATTGCCGTTTATGCGCGGCTTGGTGCAGCAGGTCAGATTGGCGCAACTGGCGCCGCACCTCCACCCTTGGTTATGAAAAGAAGTTACTGTAAACTTCCTGACACAGTCACATCAATTTAAATTGAACCTCGCAGTTATCATATTCATTCTCATTCAAGTTATACTAAAAGACCTGCTTGCACAGAGAACAACGCGAACAGGGAATTGAACCTGACAAGAAATTACTCAGCATTTTCGGCTTTGTTTCGAAAAACAGATGCCACCCAAGTGGAGATGCAGGTGGGAAGCTTAAAAAAAACGCACAATTCAACAGGTGGCATGAAGTCCCAAGAAACTCCTAACAGCTGATTAAAATGTCACGACAAAGCATATTTATGATTTTTCAACAGTAATGATCGTGCATTGATGCAGAGCAAGTGCAGCTTTAATATCAATTTTGAGCAAGGGAATGCAAGGAAGTAACAAGAAAACGCTCAAAAAGGGCTTCTGAAAATGAAAACAGTGCTTGTGGCAGTGTTATTGAGAGCACACACAGTGTGGTCTAGTTAACTGCCACAGCAGACATAAAATGCTTGCTTGTACACAAAGATTGAAGGTTCAAGTCTCATTATCAGGGCTTCTTATAGATGCGAAGCAGCTTTTTGACTAGCCTGTGTAACGCTGTCCCTCCCCCCACACCACTCCCTTTGCCGCAGGTGTTGGAGCGGTGCCCAGTAGCTCACGTCGTCCTAGCAGTGCGCGGTGACGTCTCTCCCTCGCCTGCCGCGTGCTCGCCGTGTGTCAGCTTTTTCTCGTTTCACCCTCTTTCCCGCTTGAGCCCTCTACTCACGTGGGCATCATCTCACCCGCGCCATCTCTCTCCGTCTGTCGGCAAGAAGAACCCGCAAGCCGTTGGGTGCGCACGCTGCGCGTGACTCAAGAGTAGGGAGTTTAAGTGCTGGTTACCCAAGCGGCTTGCGTTCGCAGGACGTTGGGGCGGCGGTAATGGGTATGCGCGAAACCGCAAACAGATGCGTCGCAAGATCGCTGGGGCGATGGGGCCATGCGTCCGCGTGGTCCACCTTCGCAAGAACTCACCGTATCCGCAATGAGGATACTCTAGCCATCGAGTTAAAATAAGCCAAAGAGCGAGCACGTATAGCGATTGCGCGATTTCAGCAAGATTTCCAAAGCTAGAATGGCCTGGAACATAGAAACTAAAAATCATATGCCAGCCCCCGACCAGCTGAATAGGTGGCGCTATCTAGCGGGTCCATAGTGAAAAAAGACAACCACAACTTTGTTATTGCAGAAACATTGTGCATTGTACATCTGGTGCAAAAGTTCGCAGCGTCAATATTACAAATGACTAACCTTTTTATGCATTTTCACCTCAAAAACATTACGCGTAAGCTAACATGTTCATGACTGCGGTTGCACGAAGTTTCACAAAATGTCGACACTGTCGTTACAGTAATTTTGCGTTTTACACATTTTGCGTATACCAGACTACTTTACACAATAAAGAAAGTGTACTGATCATTATGTGTGTTTAGTTGAACATTTGAAATTATAAAAAGACCTAAATAATACTTACGCGACAAGACGCTATGGCTTTGCGAACGCGTGTGAACTTCGTGCGGCTTGCGTTTGCGTGTGTGCCACCGCGGCGCCAACTAAAAGGCATTCCGGTTGGGTGTGTGTTGTGCACGCAACGCCGCGCGCTCCCAAGCCCGCAACGCCCCAAGAGAATGCGTACTCAGCATTAAAACTCCCTATTGTTGCCGCGCCGAAAATGCGCACAGCGCGCTCCTGCTTGCACGCGATCACGCCAGCGGGCGGGACGCCATCGCAGCACGCTTCTCGTGCACACGTACTTTTTTTCGCTTCATATGGCGTTGCGAGGGTTAGCGAAGCTGATCGCGTTCGCCATTGGCGACGTCAGCACAAGGAGGCGCAAACCAGGTAAGCCGAACGCAAGCGTTGGCAGGCGAAGATCAGCGACACCGACGAGGTACTAGTCAAGAACACCAATCGCGTTGGAGAATACAGATGGCGCTAGTAACACCTATGAAATGCGAGCGTATTCAACGAAAGGAAAAGCGTCTTCAACGCATCCCTCCTTCCGTGTCTTAGAGTTTCGAACTAACGTTTACTTGAGTAAATGCTACACCGAGTTTCGTTTCAAGCTGTTCTTCCAGCACCCGCGTCGGTGTCCGTTTCAACCGCGTCAACGCCGTGCACACCGCTGCTGCTTCGCATCACGTCAGGGTTCCCATCGGAGAGATGGTTCATAGTTTTTTAGGTAACTTTGATGCACCTTTGCTTTTTAAGCCAAACATAGTCTCTTCTGCCATTAAGAAATGTCACAAGAAGGCAGGCAAAATTTGGAGAAACTGCAACGTAATCAAAATGATTCACCACTGAACACAACAAGGTTTCGAATAAAAAGTTTTGAAAACTTTAGGTCTTATTCCAACGCTTTAGATTATCCGATTTCCTTCATGCTACAGCACCGACACATCTACTTATTTCAACAAACGACTTTTTTCCACGACGAGGATAGTCCACTGAGTAATGGTGTGCTTACGTTCAATATGAAACGCCCAACCATACGGCGAACCATTAGAATGCAGATTGTGTACTCCAAACTACGAACGGTGATTAAGTTTCATTTTAGACTTGTAGATACAGTGGCTCCAACACTCCAAGGTAAGCAGCAGGCACAGTCAGTGAGACTGCAAGGTACTGTTGTTCGTGTACGTGATGAACTACGACATTAGTACTTATTAGCGCAACACGTAATAACCGAAGCTCAACCAAAGCAACCTTTTGTGACAAGTGCATAAATCAAGTTTACAAATCAGTATATTATGAGCCCGTCACTTTGGAACAAAATTTTCTAATTTGGCATTCTTTTCCCAAAAAGTGTCTTCAACAGTTGTTCATACAACTACACATTAAGTTTCTAGATTTGTCGGCTCCTGAAATAATTCCTGACAAGCACTTTGTTTGAACTTCAACCTTGCACACAAAGCATTAAACATGCAACAACATTTGAAAGCCGCCAACAGAAATAGTCAGATGGCAGAACTATGAAACATAATTCATTATTGGATTGTATTGTGGCCTACTCAATTAAACTGAATTTGGTTACTTGAAGTAGCAAATGGGAGTGATGCATGACAAAATGAGATACACACCGGAGTGCCTTCGGATCTCACATAAACATGGAAGTGCAGCTCCTAAGAAAAAAATGCATGTCTGTGCAAACGCTATTTCTCAACAGTGTTTATAGGCACAATGGAGAGCCATGTCCCTACATATTTATGTGAAGATAATCTAAAGCCTCTTAAGGGCCACACAAGGTTGTTTTATTTCCGTTATCCCAAGGAATTTGAAGCGTAGCACTCAGGTTGAACAGCCCTAGCTGCATACTAAAGCTTAATATGCAAAAGCCTAACCTAAAACAATTGTATGATTGTAGATACGCCCAAGCTAATGATCATGCACCTAGTGTGGGTACATGCTTCTCAAACGACTATGGTTTCCTCACAGTACCATAAAATCATTAAAATGCGCATACGCATTGAAGCACAAAACAAATCAAAAGGGTCAAAGATGGGGAGGGGGTGAGCAAGAAATTAGGCAAAGATGCTTTTCTGTGCATGCAACCACAGTAGTAACAGCGTCACATTGGTCTGCTATTTTTAGTCTCCAAAACGATCACTGTTTATGCACTCGTCAGAATAGTAGGACTTGCAAATCCTCTGAACTCCTCCACCTCCCTGCACTCCTTGGCAGCAAGTCGCGTAAGGCATTCACCAACACACTGAAAGCTTCACGCACTGCATGCTGTGCAATCTTCTCAAGCAAACGAAGGGCCTGACGTACAAAAGCTCGTTTTGTTTTGTTTTTTTTTCTGAAACAAGATTAGGGCATGTAGCAATACATTGATCACAAAGGCTAAATTCACATGGAAGTTCGCAAGTGACATAAAAGAATGTGCCTCTAGTGCGTATCCAAGTGTTCATGATGAATTTGGTTTACAATAACAGTGTAGTGCCCATGCAAATTAGTCTGTATAAGAACTGCGCGATGTGAACTGCAATGTGCTATTAGAAGCCCTCACTGACGTGCCCTATGGGCACTTTAGTGAGGGCTTCTTTTGGCACAATGTCATATAAATAGGCAATCAAGTGGCATAGCCAGCGGGTGGCACACCTGGCCCGTGACCCTTCGTTCCTTGAAGATCTTTTGCGATGACATACAGGGTACAAAATAACGCTAGACAACATCTGCATGCTTGGGCACCACCTTAGATCGAGGAAGTGTGTGTGTGTGTGTGTGTGTGTGTCCCAAAAAATTCAGACTATGTAGAATTTTTTTCGGGCCAGTCTGATCTGAGTTGTTTCGGGCCATTATGATCGTCCGTGTCTCATCTTACAGAATTACCGAATTGATACCTTCACACATTGTAAACGGCTTTCATATGCAGGACTTATCAGTGGTTCATGCACTCTCCCTCCGGCTTATTATTCGCAGATGTTTTGCGGCACACTTGAGTACAACAAGAAACCTGGAGACTTAAAAAGAGGGTTGAGCTTAAATTGAGTACGAAGCAATGAGCAATGGAAAGAAAAAATGGCAGGTGTAACCTTAGGAGAGAAGAAGATAGCAGAGTGGATTAGTGGACAAACTGGGGTCAAGAATATCATAGTTGAAATAAAGAAGAGGAAATGGACATGAACCGGGCATGTAGCGCGTAGATAGGATAACCACTGGTCATTAAGAGTAACTAATTGGATTCCCAGTGAAGGGAAGCGGGTTAGGGGGAGACAGAAGGGTATGTGGGCAGATAAGATTAAGAAGTTTGCGGGTATAAATTGGCAGCAGCAAGCACAGGACCGGGTTAACTGGCGGAACATGGGAGAGGCCTTTGCCTGCAGTGGACGTAGTCAGGCTGATGATGATGATGATTACGATGAGTACAACAAGGGCCTCTGGCTATCCATGGGCTAATGATTTACAGAAGTCCCATGGTATGACTTTGTTCAATGCAAAATATAATGCAAATTTTCTATCTAACTCAATAACTGAAGTACTAATGTGAGTAACATGGGAGTGGGTCACAATCGTTATGACCACTCACTGAACCCTGATAACCTTTTACCAGGGGTGCAACAGACGAAATAAAGTTTGAACCAATTTTCGGAGCAGCAAAACTTTAACTTTGGAGTACTAAAATGCAAATTTGGAGCTGGTTCCGGAAAAAAACATGTATTTTTTATTATGAATGACCAATTTTGAAGTAGTACAGAGAGAGAAGGCTTACATTAAAAAGAAAAACTTTGTACAAACCATTCATCACAACCTAAGCTGTGCAGAGTGAACCATTTCAATAAAACTAGTATTTTGTACCACCCCACTGAGCAAACAAATATAAATTGTGCATCAGCACATGCCGCATCTTTCAAATATTTTGACACTCTGTGAATTTAAAATTGGTATTGCTAACTGGGGACCTTAAACTTGAGGGTATTAGTGAAACTGAGGAATAGGGATGGCAAAAAAAAAAACTCGCACGCAGCTTTTCAAAGCGCCAGCAATGTCATACACTGGTTCAAATGTTTTCCCGTAATGTATTTAGGAGTCAGCAATCATACTAGTATTCACTGTTATGCGGCGTACACGCGCATAAAAAATTCAACAACATCAGCTGCGTCCCGTGACTAGTGCTAAGATCCCCTTCCAAATCGCAATACGCTATTTCACAGCGCATTGGTGTTCTGTGGTAAGGTAGATTAAGCAGTTTTCTGCACGAGTTAGAGCATGGCCAAGAAATTTTCTAACACCGTTACGCCCCCTCCTCCGCAATTTTCTTTCACACGATGGGGTTGGGTGTACGCGACCACTGCTTAAATCACTTGCAAGACAAGTTCTACTAGATAAACTAACAAACACACGCACCCTTTAATCCGATATTTGATGTTTTCCACCGGAATGAACAACTAAAGCAACCGAAAGACAGAAAAAGGTTGTATGTGCGTTTGCCATGGTACACAACGTGGTCACAACCCCGGTGTTCGCAGCACGTAAACTCTGTTTTCACGCGAAAACGCGGTATGTGCTTCGAGGTCTAGCTGCTAACATGCCAGAGCAACGTTTCCTGACAAAAAAAAAGTTCATATACCCTGCGAGGCATTTTTGTCTAGAAGTTGCGTCGTACCGCCGATAGGTATCCGCTGCGGTCATGGGTCGGATGGGCGCTTGGCTTTGTTACTTTAGGTCGCCGATCACGTCTCACGAGTCCTCTGATTTAATAATAATGTATCTGACGCCGCAGTTTAAGGTTAGGGTCTGCGCGCTTAGTTTGATTGATGACGTGAACTGCCCGTGACCAGCGTGTCCTCTATCCTCAGTGAAATCAGAGCAACTGAGTAAATTTTGATGCTAGTTTTGGGCAAATTTTGAGACACTTTGGTGCAGCGTGGCGCAGTTTCAGCAAGTTTCATGGTTTTAAAGCAGCTTTGCGGAGAAATTGGCATTTGTAATAAATTAGCGCAATTGGTGCTGCTGTTCCACCCATGTTTCATGGAACGCTTGTGTTCTACAGAACCCAGTTCGAAAGCGCGTGCTCCACTGCTTTATTATTCCCATCTGTTAGAGACAGTGAATTCAAAGCATTTTACTATTAAAGCAATAAACGTGTCCAGTGATGATATTTATTACGATACATTATGTCTAGTGGTGCTTACTAATATACTGACTTCAATAGAAGAATTACCTTTCTCGGGCAAAGGGCATTATCTTGGATATCAAGGTGTTTGCAATATTGATCTTGTTTTCTGAAACAATATAAAAGCTTTTCAGGTATTTTTGATGCACCAAATGAAATATTGAAGGCAATGTACCATATTTATTTGCACAATTTCGGCACGTTTTATTGCAATTCAGGGCCTCCAAAACGAGGGTGCACAGATTGCGTTGGAATTTCGCAAACGCATACCACAACGCGCGTTAGTCCCACTGTTCGCACTATGTTCACTTAAGATGCAAACTAAGTTTACTTGTTATTTAAACCGAATTCGAATGTACTTTAATCAGTCAGATGCGGTCACGCGCGTTCTAGATGAAATCACTGATCGAAACTCTCGATTGAGAATCATTGTTGTGGCCGCTGTCACTGCCCTCCCAACACCCATCGTCCTTGGTTCGGCCGACCGCGTTCAAATGCCCCATTTTCTTGAAGCTCTTCTCGACACTGCTGGGAGAAACCAGGTAATACAACACGACACTAACGAAGAACCTCAGCGTCTGTATATATTTGAAACGGCCTTACTCAACGCCCGAAAACTTGTAATAGCAAACGTGCACTCTGCTTTGTTCCATACCGATCACGAACGTTGAAGTTCACGCTGAAGCGTGTGGCGACGGCACGGTTTCAATTTTTTCGGCTATTTTACCATATATATATAATTATATATATATATATATATATATATATATGTGTGTGTGTGTGTGTGTGTGTGTTTTGACGACTCGGTTGTAACGATTGGCCTTGAACTCGAGAACGAACAAGCGCAATGGACCGAAGAAGAAGCGCATGTTCAAAGACGATGATGATTGTCAGCCAGAACAGGTGATGATGAGTGTTTGCTGTTCAGATGAGGATGAAGCGCATAATAGATGCCTACAGTATTCCCCCCACGTGGAAGCGGCCAGTCTGGCCGCTGCGGGCAGGTCGTCAAGGTGACGAGGAACGTCGTGTGAAAAGCTTCAGCGGGAAACGTGTACAATTTTGGTACTGCGGTAACGGCGGTCAGTTGGCACGACAAGAGGCATCACACGATATTTAACAGGTGAAGTCTGCTCTAAAACAACATATGGGCCGATGAATCAAGGCTGGAACTTGTCGCAGAGACCAGGTGTGCAAATTAATGTCAATAGCAGCACCTCGTCAACAGGTCGGAATGATACCACACGATTGCAGGTGTCGTAGACGGCCTTCCTTGCTTATTGAATACCTTCCGTGTTCATACGAGTGCGCTGGCGGCACTTGGCAAGGCGAGAAATATATTCTTCGCAAGAAGATAGTGATCGAGGGCCATTGCTGGTGAAGAAGGAAACATCAATAAAGAAAGTAGGTGAACGTCCGTAAACGAGATAAAACGGTGAGTAGCCGGTTGTGCACTGAACAGCGGCGTTGTAGGCGAAAGTGAAGAATGGTAGAAGTTTATACCCGTTTCTGTGATCCGGTTGAATGTATACGGTGATCATGTCGGCAAGGGTTCGTTGAAATCTCTCGGTCAAACGTTTGTTTGAGGGTCTAGCTAGACGCCGTATTGTGTGTAGTAGCAGAAACGCGAAGAACACGGTCACATAGAAGTACACGAGGAGCACTGTGACGTAGAATAAGGCCTAAAGGATGAAGTCAGCAACTTCCGATGCTGAACCAGTAGCTACTGAAGTCGTCTCGGCGTAGTGTGTTGGATGGTCTATGGCAGTGACTATCCAATTATTTCCATCGCCAGTAACAGGAAGGGGCCCATAAAGATCGACAATGACGACATCGAAAGGTGTTGTAGGGCACGTCATTGGCTATAATTGACCTGCAGGGCGAGATGTCAGAAGTTTGCGAAGTTGGCGTGGAGAGCAGGAATCCGCGTACTTTGCTACGCTGGTAGAAAGGCCAGGCCAATAAAGCGGCTTCGAATGAGGTCGTAGGTTTTGTAAAAGCCGAGGTGGCCAGCAGTCAAATCGTCATGAAAGGCGTTAAGTACATGATGTTTAGAAGCGCGCGGCAGAACAGGTACCCAGCGTTGACCGTCAGGATGATATATGTGACGATACAGCACACCGTCCTGAAGCTTGAAGTGCTGGAGTTGTTGACGAAGACGTGCATAGGGTGGACGCGTAGCTCCTGAGAAGTGGTCTATAATGCGCCGACAATACGGGTCAGCCTGCTGGCGAGAACTGAAGGGTTGGTCATTGTCAATTGGCGGTTGGTACAGCGAGGCGAGCAAGGCAACAGAACTGGGAGTCACGTCCGCACTGGTGTCGTTGAAGATGGCAGCTGGAGTGTCGAACGAAGCCGTAGGCAGTGGGCAACGAGAAAGAGCGTCGGCGTCTTGATGTCTTTTTGCCAGATTTATAAATATTTTCAAACTGATACTCCTGTAGGCGTAAAAGCCAACGACCCAAGCGTCCGGACAAGTTCTTCATTGTAGAAAGCCAGCATAAGGCGTGGTGGTCCATTACGATGGTGGATTGATGGCCGTACAGATAAGGACGGAACTTTTGTATGAACCAAACTACAGCGAGGCAGTCCTGCTCAGTGATGGTATAGTTTTTTTTTTGGTAGAAGTAAGCACGTGGCTAGCGTATGCGATGATTTTTTCTCGTCCAGAGTTATCGAGTTGGAGGAGAACAGCATCTATACTGCAACCGCTGGCGTCCGTATGCAGGAGTGTCGGGGTGGTGTCATCAAAATGGCCAAGTACAGGCTCTGACGTCAGAATTTCCTTCAATAGGTCAAATGCCGACTGACATTCCTCGGACCACAGAAAGGGTGCAGTAAAATAAGTATTTTGTGAAGTGGTGCAGCTATTGAAGTGAAATTTTGTATGAAGCGAAGAAAATAGGATGCGAGGCCAAGAAAACTTCGCAAATCCTTAAATCCTGTGGGGCGTGGAAATCGAAGGACGGCAGCGATCTTTTCGGGGTTAGGGCGAATACCGTCCTTGCTGACGACATGACGGACAACCTTGAAGGATTTGGTGGCGAAACGGCATTTCTTAGTGTTGTGCTGCAGACCCGCACCGGCGAGGCATGTTAGAACGTCATCCAAGCGCCTCAGGTGCTGTGAAAACAATGATGAAAAGATGATAATGTCATCAAGGTAGCAGAGACACGTCTTCCATTTCAGACCACGCAGGGCGGTGTTGATCTTGCGTTCAAACTTCGTGGGCGCATAGCAGAGCCCAAAAAGCATCACGTTCAATTCGTATAGGCCATCGGAGGTTGCAAATGCCGTTTTTTCTTTGTCGTCATCGTGCATAGAGATTTGTCACTATCCCGAACGCAAATGAAGGCTTGAAAAGCATTTGGCGCCTTGCAGTGAATCAAGGGTGTCGTCGATGCGTGGCATGGGGTATACGTCCTTGCGTGTGATGTTGTTAAGTGCCCGGTAATCAACGCAAAAGCGCAAGGAGCCAGCTTTTTTCGTACCAAAACAACAGGGGATGACCAAGAGCTAGTTGATGGGTGAAATTTTTTTCGTCGGATCATGTCAGCGAGGTTTTCCTTGATGATTTTTCGCTCAGCGAAAAACACGTGGTACGGGCGGCGATGTACAATAGATGTACCTTCCGTCTGAATGCAATGCGCTGCAGTAGTAGTTCGGTCCAACATTGAGGAGCAGGTGTCGAAAGAATCAGCGTGTTTCTTTAATAGCGCAAGACACTGCTGCGCCTGCATAGCTGTTAAGTCACCACTAGTAAGGGCTGTCAAGGGAGA
The DNA here is from genome assembly GCA_013436015.1 of Rhipicephalus annulatus. NCBI lineage: Eukaryota > Metazoa > Arthropoda > Arachnida > Ixodida > Ixodidae > Rhipicephalus > Rhipicephalus annulatus. The sequence continues at coordinate 991,282 of WOVY01010535.1, read as the reverse complement.
GGATGACTCAGGCTTACTCATAGAACGGTCATTGGTAGAGGCAGGTTTATGTAGCGTGACGCTGACAGGCTCAGCCTCCACAACACAGGCTACTGCAGTGTCCTCAGGCAGGAGAACTTTCTCTGGTGTTACATTTGTAGGAATGACGAGCGTGGAGCCATGGTGAAAGTGTACGACACCTGACGCAAGGGCTACGCCTTTAGCGACACAAGTCGACGAAGTGGACACCAAGATGTGACCGTGGTTGATGTCCTTAGACGTCAGGGTCACAATTCGCTCTTGATGTGGTGGTAGTTCGAGATCTTCTCGAGCGAACAGGCGTAGCGGCTTGTAGACGCCGTTGTCGAACATGGAGTCCGTATTAGTTAGGTCCAGAATTCGTTCACCACAACATATAGCGGCTGAAGAGGACCACAGGAAGTCTCACCCTAGAATTAGCTGTTGAGAGCAACGCGTAAGCACAGTTAAGTGGATGTATTGAAAAATGCCATCGATAAAGACACGAGCAGTACAAAGAGCGAAAGGGCAGACAGTGTTCCCCTGGGCTTCGACTAGACTGAGTCCATTATAAGGTGTCATTACTTTTTTAGGCGTTTCCACAAATCATATTTCATCACAGAAATTGTAGCACCGGTGTCCACCAAAGCGTCCACAAGAACTCCTTCCACCATAACAGAAACCATGTTGAACGGGCGTGCTGGAGGAATATCAGTCCTACTGTTACATACAGTTTCTTTTCCGAAAACTGTATCATTTAGTTTTCCGACTGGTTGTCAGTGGTAAACGAGGCTGGCCGAAGAGGAGAGGAGGAGTGACGATAGGGCGAAGGTGATCGGCGTCGAATTGAAGGGTAAGTGTTCCGCGTCTCAGTCGACGCGGGTGGAGATGGAGACCACTGCTATCCAGAAAAATAACGCCGGGCGTAAGAATCCTCACTGGAAAAGTCGCATTCGCGCATGTCGTACCCGCGACGCTCGTCCCGCTGGCGCTTGGGCAGAAGCACGATATATAGCCATGATATCCACAGTAAAAACATGTTGGGCGAGACGGGCGCCAAGGCCGGTAGCAGAGGGAGTTTGGCGCACCGGAAGATAGCGCACTCAAGTGGACCGACGGAGGGTCGGGTGGCATTAGCCGGAAGTGAACGGGTGGTGCAGTAGCAACCGACGTGAACGATGACAGCTGCGAAGTAGAGTTTACTGTGCGAGGAGGCGCAGCCGCAACTTGCGCGTACGTTGGAGGGCGAGATGGAGGTGGCTGTACATAGACTGGACCGGTGAATGATGTTGGTTCCTCCCTTACAATGTCACGCAGGGCCATGCTTGAAGGCTGTGTGACAGATGGAGAAGGTGGTGAGATGCCCATCGATTGGAGTTCTTCGCGTATGGTCTCCCGTATCATGTCACGCAGGTCCCACTCTGCTGGACAGTGTTCACTATTGCCCGACTGAAGGCAAACAGAATGATGTTCGTCGAGACTCTGACACGTAGAGACGACGTCAGCGACAGCAGAAGGATTCTGAGCAACAAGGGCATTGCAGGCAACGCTTCCGATGCCCTTTAGGATGTGACGCAGTTTGTCCGACTCGGACATCAAAGAACTGACGTGCCGGCAAAGCGCAAGGACATCCTCAATGTAAGATGTGTATGACTTGCCGGGATGTTGTTGGCGAGTATCCAGGATCTTTCTCGCTAGAGCGGATGGAACGGCAGGCGTGCCGAATACTTGGCGAAGCTGCTGCTTGAAGGCAGGCCAGTCGGTGGGGTCAATCTCATGGTCCAGGAGCTATGTCTTAGCAACGCCCGTGAGATAAAGCGATGCTTGTTGGAGCTTGTTAGAGTCGTCCCAGTGATTAGTTGCGCTTACTTTCTCGTAGTTATCAAGCCAGTTTTTCACATCGTCACAGCGGAGACCAGCGAAGATTGGAGGGTCACGCTGGTGATTTACGATGTAAAGCCTTGCGGCTCAGAGACAGGAGCAGAAAGGGCATCCACCCACTCACTCTGAGACATGTTGATGGGCTGAGGGTCCTAGCAGCGGTCTGAACGGAGCTCAGGCGAGTAAGCGTTGTGAAGGGAGATCTGGGATCGTCAATCCACCTTCACCACGTGCGACGACTCGGTTGTAACGAGGTTTATTGGCTGTAATCTCGGAAACGAACAAGCACAACGAACCCGAAGAAGAAGCGCACGTTCAAACACGATGATGATTGTCTGCCAGAACAGGTGATGATGATTGACTGCTGTTCAGATGAGGATGAAGCGCATAATAAATGCCTACAATATATATATATATATATATATATATATATATATATATATATATATATATATATAGTGGGAGTAATAATTCAATGGGCCAGTTAGTCTTCGTGAAGGTATGGGATATGGCACAACGGGAGCGTTGTCAACAAGGATAAAAATATTTATTTCCCAACAGTTTCGGGAGGGGTCCTCCCTTCATCAGGGATGAGTTATACGGACATGAGCTTCCAAACTTCGTTTTTGCCGCGTCCCTCTCGCCTTGAAAGATGTTTGCGAGAGTGAGAGGGAACTAGAAAAAGAAAAAAAAACAAAAAATGGGGAGAAAAAAGACGAAAAGAAGAAAGAAAAGAAAGAAAGTAAAAAAGAGGAAGAACCACTGTCAACACTGAGAACGAAACCAACTGTCCGTCTACATCCACATACGGTTCATATCACGTGCTGTTCAGTTCTTGACGTGTGTCGGGCCACCCAAGATTGTCGCCGCGGTGCCGAGAGGGTCCGTGACGGCGTGCGTAAAGAAAGGGCTTTCCCCGTAATTGGTCGGTCGGCGGGCGGCGGGCGGCGTGCGTAAAGGTCTCGTTAATGGGTCGGTCGGCTATTTACCTTTAATCTTCGTCCGTTCCCCTTCAATGGTCATCAAGTGATAGGCGAACGTAAACACTTTGTACGTGCATGTGGGGAAAAAACTACACAAGAAAGGACAGTGTACACGTACGAGTCAGTCAGAAAAAAGCATGGTCTCAAGCTATCAATCTTTGTCACCAATTTTCTCCGGCCCCACTTCTCGAAGGCAGTTGAGTTTTCCGGGGTCCTCGTTGATGCCGGCTACTAATGTACGAAATTTGAAAATAAAATATGCCTCACGCTGTTCGCGCTCGCGTCTGTTTGAGAAACCGGACTGCAAAAGAGTTACGCTGATATTTTCAAAACTGTGGTTTGGCAGGCGCAGATGTCTAGGTAAAGGTAGCTTCGGCAGTGAAGTGGCGTGGTACCGGTGATTATTGAACCGCAGCCGAAATGGCGTGTCTGTTTGGCCGATATATTCTTGTCTGCAGATGTTGCAATGTAGCATGTATATTACGTTACTGGAGTCACAATTAAGGCTTTCAGTTATGCAGAATTTGAAATCCGAGAAGTTCGCTTTGGATTCACGTGTTGTGACTACCTGTGGGCATACTTTGCATCGAGCTTTTCCGCAGGAATGTCACCCTGATTGAATTTTGGGGGTGTTTGTTTTTGCTCTGACAAGAATGTCCTTCAGATTTTTATCCCGGCGGTACACCACGTGAGGTGGCTTTGCGAAAATAGATGTTAGTCGTTTGCTTTGCCTGAGTATGTTGAAATGGCGGGAAAGTATGTTGTTGATTCGTGGCGCTGTTGAGGAGTAAGTTAGTACAAGGTTCGTTTGGGAAGTCGTTTTAAATACTCTGTTTGGTCCCTTAATTATAATATTCCTGTTCACGTTGCGAGCACGTAGTATGGCATCGTCAATAATGTCTTCCGGATAATTTTGTTTCAATAAGGATTGCTTTAGGTGTTCCGCGTGTCTGTCAAATTCCCGCATATCGGTGCATATTCTTCGGTACCGGTAGGCCTGATAATATGGAGTACCCGTTTTGCAATGCTTTGGTTGGCTGATGTTGAAATGTAGGTACATTTGACGGTCTGTAGGCTTTTTGTAAAGGTTTGTTGACAAGCGGTCATTTTCGACCGTGACAGTGACGTCCAAAAAGTTAATGCTACTTTTGGAAATTTTGTGCGTGAATTTTATTGACAGGTGGCATTTGTTAAAGTCCTCTATGAAGCGGAAAAGATTTCCCTCATCATGGTTCCATATCATAAAAATATTGTCTAAGTATCTTCTGTAGTAGAAAGGTTTCAAGGTGCGTCCCTCAATGAATGGGATTTCAATTGAAGCCATAAAGGTGCTCGCGAAGTTTGGGGCCATTTTCGTGCCCATTGCACTGCCACTGACCTGAAGGAAATGCTTGCCGTTGAACTCAAAATGGTTATATTTAGTACAAGTTGAAGAAGTGTAAAGAATACCTCGCCACTTACACTAGTTGATGAGTCAGATTTTACATATACAGAAACCATAGCCGCTATTCTGTCATGGTGGGGTATGTTGGTGTACAGTGTGCAGACGTCCATGGTCACCAGGAAACTGCCGCCTGGGATGTCGAGACTTGAATTTCGCAGATGAAGTGATTTGTGACCTTTAGGTAATAGGAAAAATTTGGGGGGATGTTTTTTTAAGGAATGGACGAATTCTGATATATTTTCTGTTGATGTGCTGTTACGGGATACTATCGGACGTCCCGGAATACCTGCCTTGTGTATTTTGGGGAGCAAATAGAATCGACCGGAAACAGAATGGGCCGGTAACATTGCTTTTAACATTTTGCCGGTAATTTTCTCGTCCCGGCGGAGATTGTTTAGGGTTAGTTTTATCTCCCTTTCAAATTCGGGAGTCGGGTCCGTTGGAAGTTCTTTGTAGAATTTTGTGTCTGATAGCCGTCGTTCCCCTTCCTTTAAGTAGTCCGACGTGTTTAGAATTACTATGCAGCCCCCTTTATCAGCCGGTTTGATTGTAATTCCAGTGTTTTTTCGTAGTTCATCGAGTGCCCTTCGTTCTGACTTTGATATTTATTTATTTATTTATTTACAAGATACTGCAGGCATGGAGCCCAAGCAGGAATGGTACAGGCAGTAAGGCAATCAAGCCAAACATCACACAGCATACAATAATTCAATCAACACACACATACAACAACAATGCAACCAACCTTATCGTAACAGCGATGATTTAAGTGGGATCGCGTGAATCGCAAAGGGAAACAAAGGGAAACAACATGGCACTGAAGTAAGAGAAAAAAAAAATACTGCAGAACATTTTTACATCCTCAGGAAAACATGTGCGTCAATATAATCTGTCGACAGCAGGGCGGCAAACGGTAAATTGTTCCACTCACAGATTGTGCGCGGGAAAAACGAAAATTTGAAGAGATTAGTTTTGGAGAAATACGGAGTTGAGGCAAGGGAGTGTGAATGACGACCGCACCGTGTTTCCAGGCGACTAATGTAGGGGCTGTGATCAAATAAGAGCTTCCGGTTAACTATTTGGTACAGTAATTTTAGCCTAAATGATTTACGTCGTGATTCTAATGTTGGGATACCACGTCTTTCCATCTGGGCAGAAACGGAGTCTGTTGGACCGTACATACCATAAATAAAGCGGACGGCCCTTCTTTGAATTCTTTCGAGGCATTCGATATTGGTTTCAGTCTGAGGATCCAAATAACGCAGGCATATTCAAGTTTAGGTCTAATTATAGAAGTATATGCTAAGTATTTAACCTCAGAGGGAGCGGTTTTGAGTTTGTGTCATAATAAACAAAGTTTACGGAAAGCGGTAGCGCATATGTTAGTTATGTGAGAGTTCCAACTTAAGGTACTGGTTAATGTTACGCCAAGATATTTGTGTTCATCTACTTGCTTAAGCGGTGGGGTCACAAGTACAATAAGAGAATTCAAGGGGGTGTTTCTTTATAGTCATTCGGAGGTAAACTGTTTTGTCATGGTTTAATTGCATGTTTGTAGTTTTACTTCAAGAAGCAACGTTTTCTAACGCCGAGTTTAACGCAAGTTGGTCCTCGATGCAATTAATTTCATTAAAAAGTATACAGTCATCTGCAAAAAGACGTATTTGGACCGGACTGTTTATAACGTTAACAATGTCATTACAAAAAATAAGGAAAAGTAAAGGGCCTAACACACTTCCCTGCGGTACGCCAGACGTAACAGGGAGAGCGTCAGAAGTGCTTCCATTAATGTCGACGTACTGTCTACGGTTACGTAAATAGGCAGTTAGCCAAGAGACGATGAACGCTGGAAGCCCGACTTGAACTAATTTATCGATTAATTTGTCGTGCGATACGCGATCGAAGGCCTTACTAAAATCTAAGTGTATGAGGTCAACCTGTCCCCCCTTATCAAGAACTGAAGAAGCGTGGTGAACAACTGTAAGTAGTTGAGTGACGGTCGAGAATCCCTTGCGAAACCCGTGTTGAAATGGAGAAAGGATTTGATGGGTATCTAAAAATTGTGTAATGAACGTAGAAACAACGTGTTCAAGTAACTTACAGGCGGCTCTTAGGTCAAATTGCGCCTAAGGGCCTCCGCCTAGCCTGCAACCCCTCAATGTCTACGCTAAGTGAAGCAGAAAGGGGGAAGTTGGAAAAAATATTACTAGAAGCGTCCTTGCAACTGACTCGGGTCATTGCGGACCATAGTGAGCGTACGGCCGCCAAATACAGTGTCACAGAGGCCACGCAGAAATTGGTATCTAGTCTCGGAGAGCATGAGGCAAGAGAACTGGAAAGATATGAACTAAAGAAGAGAGGCGAATTTTCAGTAGTAAAAAATAGAAAATTCAAGCAGGACTGCAGTTGCTCCACTGCTCTGCAACAGGAAAATAGGAATGAGGCCGTACAAGAACGCCAGGGACCACCCGTACCACAACCTAACTTTGAGGAGAAAAATGGGAACTCAAAACTACAGTGCAATCCTAATCAAAACATCCTTACTCTCGAATATGATGCTGACACTCCCGTGCCACGTGATAGCCAAGAGCAGCCGAAAACTTATAAGAAAAATGTCCTCAATCTGTCAAACACAACACTCACACCCGCTCAGCTTCAACTTTTGTCGAGAGGCTTGACCTTTTGTCCATCATCCGGTAGATTCAATGAATTTGAACTGTACCAAGACCTCGAAAACTTTGCGCGTAATCTCCGCCTCCGTGAATACTTTCATGATCGCAAGGACTGTACGGACGAGAAAAGAGTGATTGGTGGTGACAAATCATGGTGTCCGGGTGAGCAGAGGGACAAACACCTCGATATGTATATATCAGCAGTTCAAAAAGATATCATCACAGCGTATGAAAAAAATCGGCCATTTCGAAACAATTTATCAAAGTCAGAACGAAGGGCACTCGATGAACTACGAAAAAACACCGAAATTTACTAATTACTATCAAACCGGCTGATAAAGGGGGCTGCATAGTAATTCTAAACACGTCGGACTACCTAAAGGAAGGGGAACGACAGCTATCAGACACAAAATTCTACAAAGAACTTCCAACGGACCCGACTCCCGAATTTGAAAGGGAGATAAACGCAACCCTAAACAATCTCCACCGGGACGAAAAAATTACCGGCAAAATGTTAAAAGCAATGTTACCGGCCCATTCTCTTCCCAGTCGATTCTATTTGCTCCCCAAAATACACAAGGCAGGTAATCCGGGACGTCCGATAGTATTCAGTAAGGGAACATCAACAGAAAATATATCAGAATTCATCAATTCCTTAATAAAAAACATCCCCCCCCAATTTCTCCAATTACCTAAAGGACACAAACCACTTCATCTGCGAAACTTCAAGTCTTGACATCCCAGGCGGCAGTTTTCTGGTGACCATGGACGTCTGCTCACTGTACACCAACATACCCCACCATGACGGAATAGCGGCTATGGTTTCTGAATATGTAAAATCTGACTCATCAACTAGTGTGAGTGGCGACGTACTGTTTACACTTCTTGAACTTGTACTAAGTTATAACCATTTTGAGTTCAACGGCAAGCATTTCCTTCAGGTCAGCGGCTCTGCAATGGGCACGAAAATGGCCCCAAACTTCGCGAGCACCTTTATGGCTTCACTTGAAATCCCATTCATTGAGGGACGCACCTTGAAACCTTTCTACTACAGAAGATACTTAGACAATATTTTTATGATATGGAAGCATGATGAGAGAAGTCTTTTCCACTTCATAGAGGAGTTTAACAAATGCCACCCGTCAATGAAATTCACGCACAAAATTTCCATAAGTAGCATTAACTTTTTGGACGTCACTGTCACGGTTGAAAATGACCGCTTGTCAACAAACCTTTACAAAAAAGCCTACAGACCGTCAAATGTACCTACATTTAAACAGCAGCCACCCAAAGTATTGCAAAACGGGTATTCCATATTCACAGGCCCACCGGTACCGAAGAATATGCACCGATATGCGAGAATTTTACAGACACGCGGAACACCTAAAGCATTCCTTATTGAAACAAAATTATCCGGAAGACATTATTGACGATGCCATACTACGTGCTCGCAACGTGAACAGGAATGATATAATTAGGGACCAAACAGAGTATCTAAAACGACTTCCCAAACGAACCTTGTACTAACTTACTCCTCATCAGCGCCACGAATCAACAACATACTTTCCCGCCATTTCAACGTAATCAGGCAAAGCAAACGACTAACTTCTATTTTCGCGAAGCCACCTCACGTGGTGTACCGCCGGGATAAAAATCTGAAGGACATTCTTGTCAGAGCAAAAACAAACACCGCCAAAATTCAATCAGGGTGCCATCCCTGCGGAAAAGCTCGATGCAAGGTATGCCCACAGATGGTCACAAGACGTGAATCCAAAGCGAACTTCTCGGATTTCAAATTCTGCATAACTGAAAGCCTTAATTGTGACTCCAGTAACGTAACATACATGCTACATTGCAACATCTGCGGACAAGAATCTATCGGCCAAACAGACACGCCATTTTGGCTGCGGTTCAATAATCACCGGTACCATGCCACTTCACTGCCGAAGCTACCTTTATCTAGACATCTGCGCCTGCCAAACCACAGTTTTGAAAATATCAGCGTAACTCTTTTGCAGTCCGGTTTCTCAAACAGACGCAAGCGCGAACAGCGTGAGGCATATTTTATTTTCAAATTTCGTACATTAGTAGCCGGCATCAACGAGGACCCCGGAAAACTCAACTGCCTCCGAGAAGTAAGTCAGGAGAAAATTGATGACAAAGATTGATAGCTGGAGACCATGCTTTTTTCTGACTGACTCGTACGTGTACACTGTCCTTTCTTGTGAGGTTTTTTCCCCACATGCACATACAAATTGTTTACGTTCGCCTACCACTTGATGACCATTGAAGGGAAACGGACGAAGATTGAAGGTAAATAGCCGACCGACCAATTAACGAGAAACCCTTCCTTTACGCACGCCGCCCGCCGCCCACCGACCGACCCATTACGGGGAAAGCCCTTTCTTTACGCACGCCGTCACGGACCCTCTCGGCACCGCGGCGACAATCTTGGGTGGCCCGACACACGTCAAGAACTGAACAGCACGTGATTTGAACCGTATGTGGATGTAGACGGACAGTTGGTTTCGTTCTCAGTGTTGACAGTGGTTCTTCCTCTTTTTTTACTTTCCTTCTTTTTTTCTTTTTTTAGTCTTTTTTCTCCCCCTTTTTTGCTTTTTTTTCTTTTTCTAGTTCCCTCTCACTCTCGCAAACATCTTTCAAGGTGAGAGCGACGCGGCAGAAACGAAGTTTGGAAGCTCATATCAGTATAACTCATCCCTGCTGAAGGGAGGACCCCACCCGAAACTGTTGGGAAATAAATATAGTTATCCTTGTTGACAACACTCCCGTTGTGCCATATCCCATACCTATATATATATATATATATATATATATATATATATATATATATATTTGTTGACTGTAAGCCATCGCCAGACAACAGTAAAAACGCAAAGGGTGGATGGTGAAACCAAAATTTTGGAAATCAACTACGTGTGCGTTGCAGCGCAGACGCAGAGAATGAGAAGAAGAGTTGACACGACAGGCACTCGCACGTTTCCTCTGCAGAAAGAGTAGTTGCTCGGAAGATTTCAAGATGAACGGTCGTGCCACCCGTGATCTGCACGCCAGCATAACTTTTATCGTTTGGTGCCCTGTCCTCGGACTTCTTCAACCAGCTCCCAACTTTCCTATCTCTTTATTGTTTCGTCAATTGCCTTGTCCTGAACATTTATTAAAAACGATAATCTTTCTTGCGGACATTGGACGAAAAAATTTTGGTCTGTCTGTCTGTCTGTCATTTGTCTGTTTGTCCACCCCTAACGGCACCGGGTACTTGAAACCGCCGACCCCATCTGCAGCACCCAGCAGTGTTGCTCAAGATTTAGCGTTCATACTTGTGCAATAGCCGATTAAAAGCAATTATTGCGCATGTATGGGGCACCATAACAACACGTGTATATTCTGCATGTGGATCTTCTACTATAAAAGGCATAAATCAGTAATTTTAAGAACAGCAGCGCTTATCACGGTGCACTGGCCATGCAATGCTTGCACGACAAGGTGAATGTTTCCAACGTTTTTCTAAGATGAGACAGTGGTGGCACATAGGCATCGCCTTGCGTTCTACACCTTATCTTCTCTGAGACGGGTGCGCACACCTGTTTCAGAGCCACGTGCTTCGTTTTCTTAGAAAACTGCCAGTTGACAATCACGTCTCACGTGTGACATGATTTGATGCGCTCGTTCGCCTCCGCTGCACGCTCGAGGCACTCTAACGCAGTGTCTCTAAAACACCATTCACCAGTTTTCTTGCGCAAATTATCAGATAAATGTTGCGTTTTCTGTCTCCAGACGCAAGATTACCGTTTTTCGACGACATTTGGTGATTAACATGCAGATACGGAGCCAATTTATTTATCTATATTTTTCTACTATTCTTTTTATCCGTCCTTCACCTTTCCCCTACAAGGCACTGAACTGTTTTGCCCGAGAGGCAGGAAGAGTTTAGGTACCTTTTTCCTGTTCTCAAGAATCACTCATTCATTCATTCATGCAGGAAGTTGTCTGTGCCGTGACGAGAGCGTACGTTCTCATCATAGAGATTCAAGAGATAGGGAGAGGGGGGCAGGCGCTCGAGCAGTTCAGGTGGGTATGGCGTTCTGGCGTTCTAGAGGCCCTGGTTCGGGGTAGTCCTAGGAAGAAGGCGCTTCGCACTTGCAGCCTGTTACTTGCGTTCACTAGTTCGGTGAGGCGCACGCCCATTTTGGGCACTCAAAGGTCAAAAGTTTCTTCTTGCGTGAGTTGGTGAGCCGAATCGCGCAGGTTGGGGAACCTAAAGTATGCAAGTATAATTTTTTGTAATGCTGGCGAAATAATAGGGGTGCGCAAATCATGCGAGGGCGCAAATTATGCGAGTAAATACGATGAATATCCATGACTGCCGCTACAAACAATCTTTTAAAAGCTATGTGAATGTATCGAAAACGTAAATGAAAAAAAAACCGATGCGAAAATTTCAGTAAAGTGGCTGTTTGGTTTGTACAACAAATTGGTGAATTGATGCATATGAAATTGGAGGAGAGTAGGAGCAAGACAATTAAAGACTGCTGAATGCCAGCAGAACTATTTTTTCTATAAAATATCCAGCAATCGTTGCATTAAGTGAACACAACTCACTCTACCAGAAATGCTAGGTCCTCATTTTAAGACAGCACACTTATGCAGCCAGAGCTACGCTGTCAATATGTTTCAGCAGCATTTCACAAGCCATATTGTCAGTGGTTCAGCCACGTTAGCTGCAACAGTATGCAAATTACCTAGATTGTAAAGCTGCACCGACATTGTTTGAATGTTCTCTCATTACTCATACTTTTATTTACTAAAACCTGAGGAATATAAAAATTAGCGGAGACAAATAGAGCATTATATAAATATAAAAAGCACTTATCAACTGAAAAAGTACTTGAAGCAAGCTTTTGTGTGGTTTTTCGTTGAAGGTGCGCAGTTCCTGCACTTCCTGCTGCAGTGCTTCATAGAGCTGTGTCTAGCGCATGAAATTGCTAGCATTAGGCTGCTGCAAACTATTGCTGCATGGAACACCTCTAGCAGGGTCTTTATATCGCTTCAACTGGTCTTCCAACAGCTCCATTTCTATTTCAAAGGCCTGCAGCCTCTGCTGCAGAGCCTTGTGGGTGCTCCTAGGCACTGTTTCTGAAACGCCCATGCTGTCGTCTCCCATTTCACTGAGTAGTTCTTGCTCACACTTTTTCTGGGCATCCCTTCGAAGTTTCGTTATTGGTCCACGTGCGTGAATTTACAGAAAATAAAGCGGGATCATTCAAATAGATGCTAAAATATACCTGCTTTAAGCACCCTCATATCAGCTCGTTGTTTTGAGGAACTCAAGCTTGAATGGCTGCTACTTCACGCATTACAGTTATGCATGTATATTTATCAATGCCTGCCTGCTCTAAATGTATATTAGTACATATCTGAAGTACTATCTCTTGTAGTTTTTGGGGGAATTCCTGTGCCAAAACAACTATATTAATTTAACACGCACTACAGCTAGTGAAGGCCTCCTGAAGTTTCAACCATCTGATGTCGTTTAACATATCATGACATCACCCATACACGAAACTCCAATGTTTTTCAAAAACTCCATTGAAATGGGACATAGTTAAAACAAAAATAAAACAGGTTGCCCCTTCACATAATAGGATTTTAAAGAAAGTTTCTGCCAAGCAACAATGTGCAACAAATGCTGCTGTTTAAAAAAGAACAGATATGAACATTGACTCTTTTCAGACTGTTGCTTTCAAAAATGTTGCTGTGAGTACCTAAAAAGTATATTGAAGATGCCTGGGAATGCGCAGACTGTTTTTTAATACTGCTACTTTTAAAAAAACGTTTCGGTTTCGATGTTGAGGGGGTGGCTTCTCGGTGACAAAATATTGCAGTACGTCACGAGATGACAGTCAGTTTTAATGTAGTAGCGGCAGATCTTAATCTGCTTATGGTGCACAAAAACAACTTTGAGCGAATTTCTTACGTCACGGTGCTTGGTGCGGGAATCTCAAGATGGTGTCTCCGCACGCGTTTCTTTTTGCATGCTGTCTCTTTTACCAAGCGTTGTGACGTAGTAAGAGTGGCGTTTTAAGAGTTGTGAAATTGCATATTATTAATATGCAAAACTTATTATGCTCATTAGTGTTACTTTAGGTTTTCAATGTCTATAACTGTGAATGAGCTTTCGCATCATGCAACAAAGTTGGGTACACAAAACAAGCGGAGCAGGTTAGAGGCAGCAGCAGCAAAAAAAAAACAATCGCAAGATCAATACTTCTTACAACATACAACATTTTCATTTTTCCCGTCTTAAATGGAGCTCGGAAACCGATTTTTCTGTAGTGAAGTTATTCGCAAGTATCCCCCTTGCTTGGAATCTTCCAAAAATGCAGCAATTTGTTTGATATGTGAGCAATAAAAACATTACCGTGATAGTTCTCTCATCCCAAATTAAGGATTTCGCCACTTTCTTTTGCATATGTTGGTACCTGTCCTGCGTTGGTTACAATTTCAACAAAGTATGCAAGACCATGCCATGAAAAGTTCTTCCTTCACCATAAGCGCAAGGCGAACGATCAAAACAAAAACACTACGCCGAAATTACCCACAGCATAAATGCAAACAACACACTTCCTTAAATGTATGTATTGAATTATGGTGAATGCAAAACCAGCAGATGGAATATGATGTCGTGTGCAAGTTATCTCTAAAGTTTTCAGAAGTACAGTCTTAGAATTTGATGACCTATAAAAATATCTACACTTGCTGATTGATTGATTGATATGTGGAGTTTTGCGTCCCGAAACGGCCATATGAATACGAGAGACATCGTAGTAGAGGGCTTCGGAAACTTCGACCACATGGTGTTCTTAAATGTGCACCCTAATCTGACCACACGGGCATACAGCATTTTCATCTCTATCAAAAATGGAGCCGCCGCAGCATTGATTTCATCCCGCTACCTGCGGATCAGCAGCCCCGCAGGTAGCCACTGGACCTTAGCCACTGGACCACCGCGGTGGGACATATTCTACACAAGCCTATCTGTGCTTTATGACTCGGTAATTGAGCTAGAAGCAAGTGAAGATGTAGAGGAGCCTTTTTTTTGGACTGGCAGAGTTAGAGTTAGCAGCAGTTTTGTAGTACCAGTTTTTTTTTTGTGCATGGAGATACTGTTTTTGAGGAGCCTTGAAGAGTTCAGTACGAGTGTGAAATAATAAGTAATAGCACGTAAGCTGTTTTCAACCTCATTGAGCAGTGCAAGACACGTCGATCCTAGATAATTCTCACTAACCTGTGTTACATTAGGTGATGGGGTAAACTGTCTCAACGTTCAGTTGAAATCACCACAAATACTTATGATCCTGAGACTCCCTATCAGTATTCTAATTCAGGGGTGATCACCTCTTTTGCCAGAACTAATGAAACAATGTTTGTTACTGAAGCAGATTCTGTTCATCAAAGAAACATTCAGCATTTTATTTCGAAATAATTATCCTTGAGAACTGCTGTTGATCTTTTAACTGACACGTACGAGCAACTCGTAAATTAGATGCAAGAAAATAATTTTTAGTATATTTGCAACAGTTGGGCACAAGACGTTACCTTGATCTTCTCAGGTTTTCGTTTCTTTGTTGAAGAAAGCGGCGGCACCCTCGGGTGCTTTTCACGGTACACTTTTATCTCATCCATTGTCGCTGCACGAAAATGGATTGCACTTTGAAAAACAATCAGTGCAAAGTTGCCCATGATAAGCACTAATGAATAAAGTGCAGCCCAGCATTCTAAGAAGGTAACCATGCATACACAATTAGAAATTCAGACATGCCTAGTAGATGCAACGAGTACTTTGGCTCTACTTCTCCTGTCCTGTTAACACAGCAGAGTTACTACCGTCAATCATTACAAACCTGCTACACAGCTCGGCAGACAAACGCGGAGCTTGCGCTTGTCGTGTAAGGCAAAACTTCTCACTACTGATAACCAACGAAAGCCACACGGAAAATCGTACACTGCATGGTCTAGCAGTTAAAATAAAAAGAAAGCCTTACAGTTCCTTACCGACAATGATTCATTTACGAAAACTTAGTAAGTAATCTAATTACTGCTCCGCCATTTCATTCCGAGGTGACAGTTGTAACAGCATAAACAAGCACGTTTCTTCCGAACAGTGACACAATTTATAATGGTAAAATTTAGGAATCACCTGTCATGCACAACAAAAATGAAAGATAAACAACAGGTCACTTAACGGTGTGATGCAGTACTCTAGCTGCATAAAAACCACCTTGTGTGTCCTCGTCCCCGCGCCAGTAGGCTTGGTGCAAGTCGCTCCGGTCTAAATCAGCCACATTTCATGGGTTGAAACCTTCTATCTCAAAGCACTTTAGAATTGCAGTTGTCGAGTCGCACACGTATTGGAGGAATGCGAACATGCGGTTTTCCAGAATAAAAACGTGAGTATCCAAAACACACAACGCCAGACACAACCGACTATCCTATGCTCGGATGATCCCACACAACACTTGCCTAACTGCATGGCTTTGCAGGGGGTAAGTGCGCCAACATGCATGGCCGCGACGGCCATCCTCCTTATTCAGAGCACCAACTATAAAACGACATGGCTAAAATCGCTTGCGCTGTCACAATTCTTTTGCCCAAAGTTTACGCAGCAAAAGCTTTGCAAAAATACTTAAACATGAAACAAAGTTTACAGCCTAGAACATTGGTGACAAAAAGACATAAATGGCAGGCGACTCTGTTTCTTTCTCTGCAAAACAAAAATTGTGTAGAGCTTCATCAACAAGAATAGATGAGAAAATCACAGGCACTGAAGGCTCCAGCATAAAAGTTATGTATCAACTAGGCTAGCTGAAATTTTATTGCAATCAACTTATCAGTCTATGGTTATGTAAGTACGTCTGCGTGAACACAAGCATATCAGTGTAGATGTTACTCAAACTACGGATATAAATTGTGATTCGTTCGGCAATAATTATGCATATATAGAAAAGCACTCACCAGTTAGAATCGATATACTTTGATACGATGCACGTAGTACTTATACAAAGAGTCAAATGTTGCCAGGTCAAGGTGCCCTAAAATAGTTGCTTGAGAACTTTTTACCAGCCCTGCATGTCGAAGTGCTCGTACATGCTCACACACTCTTTCACGCTTGTCGATGGCACCCAGCCGGCTTCTGCAGCAGCCATTTTCTGCAGAAATGAGCAAAAAAGACGCCTCAATGACACCAAACGTGCTCCTATCACATGGTATACCTTTAGGCTACAATTGAAGCTTGAACGGACATGTATAACGTGTAGGAGTTGCGGCACACTACAGTGTCGAACAGTCGCACTGCTCTAGACAAGTGCAATTATCCGTACCTTTGAGCTCACTATTCCTCATTCACTCTAAGGCAAAAGGGTGTTAAAAGGGTGTGTGATTTGTTCTTTTGGGGACTAACGGGGCTGCCACAACAATTATTCCTTTAAGGACTAACGGCACCGGGTCTAATAGTTAGTCCTCTCAGGAGACAAACATTTAGTCCTCACATTTACACCTTAGTGGGTAACACTTAGTCCCAGAGTTCGCCGCAAAGGGCTATCATTCATTCCTCACATTTCCACCTTATAGAGCAAAGGTTAATCCCTACATTTACATCTTACCGGGCAACCGTTAGTCCTTAAAGTTGCACCTTGCCGGACGAACGGTTGATCCACTCAAATACTCCAATCAGATGAACTTTTTGTCCCCAGTTCAAACATTGCTTTTTGTTTATTTTCTGCCAGGCCTAATGCTTTTTTCGCCTGCTTTTTTGCGCAGTGAGCAACGAATTGCGCAGAAAAAACACGCAAAAAAGTAGTTAGTCACCTATGTGTAACTGCTTTCGCAGTCAAGGCTACAACAAACGACAAAGTGAGACTTCGGAATCTTTTATTTTTCTACATACACAAGAAGTTCCTCCATTCTTTTAAGTGAGTTCATGATGAAGTGTACAAGTCCAGTCTCGTTGTCAAATCTTCTTCACTCCTTGGGGAGCTCCTCCAACGGAAGATATAGATGACAGGCATTGCAGACGCCAGCGCACGCAGCCTTCTGCCTGTTGTGTTCCCACGGCTGCGCGTACAATAATACATTAAAATAGTTAGACACACGAGACAGAAGATGAAGATGCACGCATACGACAAGTACGTGCACGTTAATATAAAAACAAGCGTTAAAATATGACACACGAATAACTTAACCTTCCCATCTCGCACAGTCCTTTTGAAGCTATTATGACGAAAGGGATGGATGACAGGAATCGCAGACACCAGCGCACACGACGAAAGAGATGGATGACAGGCATCGCAGACATCAGCGCACACAGTCTTCAGCACGCTGTGTGCCGACGGCAGCACAATAAGTACGTAAAAGAGTGAGTTACACGTGACAGAGGATGAATATAAATGCATATGAGAAATACGTGAAGGTGAAATGAAAACATACGCGAGATATGGCATGCTAATAATTTCACCGTGATGCCACACATCGTCAAAGACTCATTTCGATCCCCGTAGTGCAACAGCCTAGGAGCGGCAGCTGCAGCCACAACTCCGCGAACCTCCGTGCCGCCAACAAGTCGGCGAGTCCTAAGCGAGCGACGTCGTTCAGCTCGAGCAAGCGAACGCGAGACCAAACATGGCGTTGCAGTCGGAGTGTCTGCCGCCAGCAAACTTCGAACAGGAAAGCGAGCGTACGCTTCGCCACCACCACGAGCAGCACCGAGCTGGTTTGGAGCTAGCGCCGAAGAAATCGACGGTAATGCGGCCCTTTTCCACATACTCGAGCGAGTGCAGCGTGCGAACGCGAGTCCGCCGCCACGGCAAGCGGACGGTGCCGAGCTGCTTGTGACCGAATGTCTGCTGTGAACTGAGCTACTGTGACCGACATTTCCCCTTAGTCTACAGATTCAGAACTGTACAGAATATTCATCTGCGCAGCACAATAATCGCATTTATGTTTCAAGCACATACACAAGCGCGAACAGGAGCAGCCTCGAACCACAAAAACAATTTCCGTGATCGGTTGACCAGTGATGAAGAAATTAGCTCTATACTTGTTCAGAGCATAGTGCACCATAATCCGCTGCAATAATCCACCATATTCCACCATAATCCTGCTGCCACAGAAAAACCCCGAATCTGCCGCTTTTCCCACTACAAAAAAGTTTGCTGACGGTTACTTGAACAGTATCTAAAGTTCGCCATTATCATCGGAGTGAGCAGTGTTGCTGTGAAATGAAAGCGAGAGAACCAAGAGGCGCTGAGCATATATGCGATGCAAGCAGCTGGCGATCACCTAGAAGCATTTTTTCTAAACAAGCACCATCTTCTGAAGATTCCGGCAGAGTTCGTCGCTGAGACTCCTGAAGATATAGATGAGAGCTACAACAAATGAAAAAACCTTTGGAAAGGCCTTATGATCCTCCACAGTGAAATGCAAGTCCGCCCGGAAGGCATTCTCTTTGATCTTTACCTGAAATGTGGACGGCTTCAGTTGAATGTGTGTTTAGTATCAAAGGCACCTGTTAGAATCATGGAAGGAAGTTAACTGACGGTATTCTTAGATTGAGATTTTCCGAACAGCAGGGAATGCATAATTGTTAAGGATCAATTGATGGTGTTTACTATCCCAAAACCACGATAAGATTACGAGGGATGCCGTAGTGGGACACTCTGGGAGTTTCACCCATTTGGTGCTTTAACAAGCATGCCAGTCAAAGTGCACGGGCCCCAAGCATTTTTTCCTACTTCGAAAATACCTCAAAGATATGATCCCGCTACCTGAAGGTCAGCAATACCACTAGACCACCCTGGCGGGCAGTAAAAAAGGATATTTTGGTAAAATCAGTATACGCTGCTTTTCCTCCAGTTGTAAGGAAGCAAGTTCAACTGTTTAAGACATATTGCTTCAAATCACTGGACAGCATGGCATAGTAATTACGTTCTCTTCCGTTGCCTACTCGTTGCTTTTAGGTGGAACTTTTCACTTACAAACGGGGTTCGCAAATACGAAAGTTGTGAACAGCAATGCAACTAAAATTTGCATTTGGTAATTCTCGCAAATTTTGGTAATATATGGGGCATACTATATGACATGAAATGCACAGGATCATCGCCGTGTCGATAATTGAGATAAACAATGTTCTGCTGTGTAATGTGTCTCTTTGCTGCATGAATCATTGCTTGCACAGAGTTTCTTGCATTTCTTGTAAAAAATCATGGTTAATATGTATACTACTCGTAATTTACATGGCAACATGCCCACCTATGTTTCTCCATTCTGTGCCTTTCTTGTCGTGCATCATGTTGCTAGTTGCAGAAACTGCTTGGTGTGTCCTTCTAGTCAAGTTAACGTATAGAAACGAACAGATGAATAGGATCATTATATACATATATAAATAGTCGTATATTTTTTTCAGCTTTATGTTCCTGATACTTGCGCTGCTCTCCACGCTGATGAACAATAAATATTGTGCTCACTACAGCTGCCCACACGGGATTTATCATTAGGATGTTTTATGTTTATGACCACAATCTTTTATTTACCAGCCTAAGATACATGATGAGTATTTTAGAAGGCTTTTCTAAGATTGTGATTGACCTGCACGTTTGCCTGCGTTGCGCCTTCGTCACTTAAGGTAGCACTTCAGAGTGCCTTTTGCCGCTAGGACATAGTGAAGATAGGTATAAATTGATTTTACACTCGCATACAATTGAAGTTAGGTGTATGACCCGAATGTTCCTTCGCAAGCATGTATGTGTGTGTGTGTGTGCGTGCGTGCGTGCGTGCGTGTGCTTAGCTGTTAGCAGAAACACTGATGGAAGCAACATTTTGCTTTTTGGAGCAGATTCTGGAGCAGAAATATGGTGCTTCGGAGCACCCTTGAGTGTCTTCAGAGCATAAACAAATCCTAGTCTAGGGCCGCTATTGGTGTTTTCAGAGAAGGCGCATGTTTCCAACGACTTCTGAAGTATAAAGTTTCATTAGAACATCCCATAAATATTTATACCTAATTAATGTACATGCAGCATGTTAATACGCAGCTAGTATACAAAAAGTATAGTCGCCGAGAGTTGCAATGTGGGCTTGCTGATGATGCATCAGAAAAACTTTTTGAAGTGCAAGGCGAAATATGGAAACAGGAACGGAATGAGGCGTAGCCGGCGCCACGCATCGGCACCAACCTCTCCTTACATACATTTAATTAAAAAAGGGATAGACTGAGAGGACAGAGAGTTACATTATTGGCGTAAGTCATGGAGTGTCAGAAGGATCCGGACTTTCCTTCTGTTCAGACTGGGGAGGACGACCCCCCACCTCTGAGATTAAGCTATAGCTCATGATACAATTGGGTTATGACTCAAGTATAGCGCAATCAACTTTTTAGGGACTATTTATCAATACAGATACTGCATACCTGTGTTAAATGCCGCTCAGTTGTGTGAATTACGTAAATTATAAAAAGGATAAAAATAAAAAGAACAAAACAGTGCAAATGTTCAAGGTTGGACCCCATGCTCATTTTCTTTAAATTTATTGCAAAAGAATATTTGATTCGTATATAAATAAATCAAACCCATACTAAACATCTAAATGGCCACCATGGCCTGATTTGCCTCACCCCTTGTGCTTTTTCTCGTTTCTCGCCACTAAGTGGCATACTACACGATGATAGTGTGTCCAGCTTGCTTTTAGTTTTTCTTCAGGCTCACTACATGATCACATGGCTCAAATTTATTGTTTTTAGTTTACCAACACCACTTAGGAGCAGGTTTGGAGTAGTTACAAACTGCATTCTAGAGCAGCGTGGAGCCGCATTTCTTTTTTGAAGAAGCGTGAAGCAATTAGAGCAGAGCTTCCATCACTGAAGAAAGTGTGAAGCTTCAATAGAAATGTTATTCTATAGCCCGAGTATAGCTTATCACACGAGTAGTCACTTTGTAGTACGCTTTAACGAAGCGTATTAGACCCTGGAACTGTGTCTGGCTTTTTCCATTAAACAAACCTCTACCTATGAAAAATTATCATAGTGGTTGACTACGGCCAGATCTGTTCCGGTGGGTACAAGTGTGACCACCACTGAAGCTATAATTCCGTTGCCGTGCCAACTTCAAACACTCGCCACCAAAATTCCTGCCCGAAATCACACATAGCGTCAAAGCCTTGAGAAACGCCACGACAAGTTTTTCGTATGCACATATTATTCATTGTAATATGACCCAGAAAGGGCATTGCGATAATTGCTGCACTTAGTGTCTTAGTCATGTCAGCACAAAGCGACATAAAATAAGGTGCGTAAGGGGAGTGAGGGGAATTTAGACGAAAAATTTCAGCGAGAAAATTTTAATCCGCCAACCCGCCCACCCCTCAAACCTTGGCTACGCCACTGGCAGCCGCGTCAACAGAGAACTTGAGCACGGTAACTTTCCCATTTGGATGAGCAATCGTTGCATGAGCTGGACCGTTAGTTACGCCAATAGTCTACGTGTCGCAAACCTCTGGTGGTCACCGTTACTGCGTCTTCGTCTTCGGCCTGCTTCATATTAAGGTATCACTGTTGTCGCCCGTAAAGGATATTTAGTGCCGCCGCTTGCCGCGGCACGCTCGGTCGACCGACGCGGCAAACGGTGGCGCATGCCAGTCATTCGGCACGTGAAGTCACCGCACAGATGGGTAATTGCAAGATTGTTGTTTCTCTGGAGTGATGTTTCTAAACGTCCTGGGGCTTCGTCAACACAAATGTGAAAGAACCTTGATGACGATGTAAAGAAAATATATATGCGGCGATATATGCACGATTGTTGACGAGTTTTCTGAAACAATCAATGACCAAACCATTTCAATCACGCCTGCGCGGGATCACAATGATGGCGAATCTATGTAAAAGACAAGAATACAAGAGACAGGTAATTTGAAAGACCTGCAATAATGTAATCTCAACAGGCGCGCGCATAAGCCCGGGCCAACATAAAGTACTGCCGGTAGACCGAGCTACGAAGATGGCCCGTAGTAATCTGCTGGTACTGGAATATTACCTATAATACCTGTAGATGTTCACAAAAAAGAGACATGCTGGTAATGGAACATTACCGACAGGAATTATTGAAATTCATGTAAAGACCTGCTGGTATTGACCCATTGCCCATAGATGTTCATGAACTTGGGGCGAGAGAGCTGCTGGTAATGAAAGATTACCTGCAGAAATGGTCGAAAATTATGCTAAGGTGTGCTGGTACCAGAGCATTGCCCGTACAGTCCATCAAGGTATCCTGCAGGTCCTGCAGACGTTTTATGCTGGGATTTTTGATCGAGTCGGTATGCAAGTATTACCACTTGGCACACAATAGTCAGCCAACATGCATAAGAGAGTTACTTTGATTTTAAAGTTTTCGCTGCAGAGTAACGGCAAACACTGCAGTGAACATTACCGCGACAAGTCAACGTAGTTTCTCCAAGTTTGCATACGGAGTGTTCCATTCAGCCTTTATAAATCACAGATATCACTGTTATGGTCAACAGAGAATATGTACTCTTCATTTATATGTACTACGAGCAGATCGCTTATCTGGCATTAGTACGTAGAGAGGAGAATTGCCGAGTTCTCACAACGTCACACTGCCTTGTCATGTCACGGAGAAGCCACCCACTTGGTATTGATACTGAAAGTGCCTTTTAAAGGTTGAGGTGTTAAAAATATATGCGATGCTTTGCCTGGCAACACAGCACTTCCTTCAGGATTCTCGAAACTAATCGTCATGTTTAGACAACAATCCCTAAATATCCAAAATTCATCTCAGCACTCCTTTAGGTGATGCCGACAAGATTAATCGGGATAGTAATATTAAATTGTTTGGCAGTCATTCTATTTTGGCAGTCAATGTATTTCGGTACATGCACGAATGCCTGAGCATTTGAGAGAAGAACAATGTAAATGAATAAATGGTAGATCATGATCAGTCGAGAGGCGCTCGCTCGCGCCCTCCTTTTACGACCTAAGCAGCCGCCGCGAGTACAATTTACTGTATAGTTGTCTTTATACAGTGACAGCGCACTCTGCGTGAGGGCATCGAGAGCCAACTATTCAAAGCGCGTTTCGCTGCATACGCTTTGCGTTGTTAACAGCTGTCCCCAGCCATTTTCCTGTGCTAATTACTTCATCCACTTCTAGGAAGCGGTTAGAGTAGTAGAGGTGCGTTTAGGCACAGCCTGGATTTCTCGGCGCTCATGCATTGGGTAATAAAAAAAGCACACAAATTGGTGCAAAAATTTTTTTTATGTTCGACCACATTATATTCACTGAAATAAAAAATGCTTATGACTTTTGTGTTTATATTTATTATTTCGGTTCCCATTAATAAATCCCCAAAGCCTTCCACTATAGCATCCTTAATGAACATATCAGTGAAATATCTTCCTCGAACGAAAATTCTTGCAATCTGCAGTTGATTCTTGAGCCATACAGTGAAGATTAGCCTCTACTGAACTGTCCGGAAGGTGTGGACAAGAGTCACGCAGGAGAAACGGCACATATTACCTCTGAAATGTTTCTCAAGATTCTTCTAGTTAATTATATAAAAATGTTCATCGATCAACATGACATGCCATCTGGCTTTGTTCACATGCCCACAAGAAATAATTTCTGGTTGGGAACAATGTCACTACTTCAGCATGAAGCATCACGACAGATGTTTGCCAACAGTACTTTTTTTTCAGGCGCAATGAAAAATATTATTACTAAGGAAAACATTTCATGATTTTCTAAAATTCTATTGTATCCTTCGCGTCTCTGGCGTGCTTTCTTAAGTATGAAAATGTTTCACATCTTTTCATCCGCACTGAACCCTGCATGTGGGCTTGTGTAGGCTTGGGACTTGCAATGTTTGCAAGGACTAAGCGTGCTGTGGTATGGCGTGGGTTTTTTTCCACAATATAATAACTTTCTGAAACTCTATCAGTACATGCTGTCTCGTATTTTAAATGCGCAACATTTCTTAGCGAACTTCGGCGACTTAGAGCGTATCTATCTATCTAGCCGCCTACGACTCTTAGCTCTCCTGGCCGTTTCAATAGAGGTATCGATACCAAACTTCGTATGGCGTAACATGACTGTATGAAGAACGTATTTGACTAGTCACAACATGGGAATTGGGACATGTATCTCATGAATGTCATGATTTACATTTCATGGTGATGCAGCTCTTGTGGTGGTTCCGTTCACATGACATGTTGCAAAACTGGTATGGAATGGCAAGATTGTATGGCGAACACAAGCGACAGACCCTAACATAAAAATCCTGATATGCACATCATGTAACAAAATGACGACATGCCACGCTCATGATTCGCTCGGGCCGTTTCGCTAGCATCACATATACCAAATTTGGTATTACAGTACGTGAATGGATTACTTAGGTATGTGACTGGTGCAAACATGATATCACAAGAGGCGTGTTATGTAATACCATGACCACATGCCGCGCTCATGATGCACTTGCGACCGTTTTGCTAACTTCACCTATATTAAATTTGGTATTACGGGACCTAAATGAAGGATGATGGTATTATACCGGTGCAAACCTGATAAACATAAGAGGAGTGTCATGTAACCGAAAGACTACCTGCCACGCTCTTGATGCGATCACGGCCGTTTCGCTAGCTTCATGTACCAAACTCAGTTTTACGCGACGCGAAAAGGCAATATACGTAAATGACACATCCAAACATGATAATCACGACATGCGTGCCATGTAACAACATGACTACATCCCACACTGATGATATGCCCGTGGCCGTTTCTTTAGCTTCACATATGCCAAATTTGGTATTACGTGATGCCTTTGGATGATGAAGGTATGTGAATGGTGCAAACGCAATAATTATGAGATGCGTGTGATGTGATAACATGCCTACATGCCACAGTGAAGGCGCCAATACATTTCGACGTGACATGGTGCATGTGCTCGCTGGTGTTTATTTCGTCGCTTCACGCCGGCGTTGCCAAGCCAGGCGCAAGTTCTGCCATATACTCGCAGGTGCGTGCCACGCTGCGTTGCTTTGACGCATGCACGTTTCAGCGCGTCTGGCATTCTTCTGTCACAAAAAAAGAGACGCAGTGTTGTCTGGGTAACGCATCGGCGCGAAATGCAGCTTGGTGCATTTCGCGCCGGTTGCTGTCAGGCCGTGCTGACGGACGCTGGTTGCGCCTGGCGACAGACTATAAAGTGCTCGCGTTTTGCTAGCGTAGCGTCGCTGTACCCAGCGTGCGCGCGCGTCAACACTACATTGGAATATATTGGGCCCTTCATGGTGCGCTCACGGCCGTTTCGCTAGCTCCACATATACCAAATTTGGTGTTACGTGACACCACTGAATGACAAACTATATGACTGGTGCAAACATGATGTCATGTAAGAGCATGACAATATATCACGCTCATAGCGTGCTTGCGGCCGTTTCGCTAGCTCCACATATACTAAATTTGGTATCACGTGATGTGAATAGTTGAAGAAGGTAGACGACACATCCAAACATGATAATCATGACACTGAAGTCATGTACGGCACAATTTACCTCTACCTCGTTACGTTGTGCTGATTTTAAAGTGGTATATCAACATTTCTTATTCGTGTTCCACATATAATCGATTCCTACTGTACATGGTATTTGCCTACTTTTACCTTTGTGTTTTTATTTTGAGCGAATATTGTTTTATTGTCATTATCATTACTCTTGTTATCACTCCTGCTATGCAATTGCTATTCGTCCTTGCTTGTGAAAAGTAGTAGCCATCCGTATCATGTTTGGCTCTCACCTTTTTAAAATACTTATACTTGGAACAAAGATGTGCAAAATTTATATTTTTTCAAGGAGAGTGGCTGCGGAATGTGAATGGGAGTTAACGTTTCTAAAACTATTTTTTAATTACGTTTTCTGCCATTTCTTCTGCCAGTTGGTGACTGATCATGTTGCCGACTCTTCCAAACGCGACAAACGATGGTACGTGCGTGCAGAACGTAATATGTATCAAAATAATGATTTCCTTAAGTTACAGGAAGAGTTGTCATATGCTTTCTACCATGTTTCTATCGCTTTGGTACCGGCAGGAAGTGCAGCAGCAGAAATGAACATGAGCATTATTTGAGCGCACTAGCCTTTGCAACGGATTGCAGTTAAGGTCCCTAGATGAAACAAGGTAGCGTCACTCATTGTTCTCGAGCCGTCCTCCTCACTCTCTCGATTACTCCTCTTTTTCTCTGCCATCCAAGGTCTGTGATAGGTGAATTCGTTGCACGTGACGGTATTAGTGGATGGTGGTGATATTTATTATAAAGCAAAAGGTTCAAAACGAGTGCGCATGTGCATATGGTTCCAGTTGGATTCTTGCCGCGACAAAAGACGAGATCGTATCCTGAGGTCCCTAGACTAGGGACCTTATCGTATCCAAGCATAGCCTCCTATATTTTTTTGTGCCCGCGCATTAGCGCTAAATACATACGCGCCATCCGTCCCTTATAGTTTTGGCGCTCGCCGCCAGATGCCGCACCGATCCCATAATAACAGCAGACGACGCGGCCTATGCACGCTTGCGTTTATGCGAAGTTCAGAAAAAGTGGGCGGAGAAACTTCACGAGCACAACCTCCAAAAGTTTTTTATGATGTCCCGGGGTCGAGCACTTGAGTTTGTCACGTTTCTGTAGTATTTGCGCGGCGTTGTCAACGGCAGCCTTCAGTGGCTGATTCATCTTTCTCGCTCTTGCGAGGAAAACTTCCGCGTAATTCTTTAGAGAATTTAGAACCATTACGAGCTCAGTTGACGGATACAGGAGTACACCTGGGTGGATATCTCCACATTCAATCAGAACATGCTCCGCCGTTTCCTTATCTTTCCCGCAGCATGTGCATTGTTCTTCTTCTTTACTGAATCTTGCTTTATAACTACGCGTTCTAAGGCAACCCGATCTCGCTTCAAACAGTAAAGCGCTTCCCCTTGAATTATCGTAAAATGCCTCCCTCCTTATTTCATTTTTGCCCTTTCGGTAGTTACTCAAAGCCGGTTTTTTCTCCATAGCTGCCATCCATTCTCTCGTTTTGCGCCTCGGCGCTCCGCCAGGAGCGCTCGCATCCCATAATAGCTCGGGGGACGGCGCTGAGGGACCGACCGCTCGGGCACAAAGTTATAGAGGAGGCTATGATCCAAGACATCAGCTGTAGAAGAGGAGCGTTCCATTTGGCGCGAAGTCGCTCGGCCAAGCATGCTTCGCAGTGGATCTTGAGTACGTTAAGTACTTGCCAATTTTTTAACAATGCCGGGTTGTTGTGCTGTAGGCTGCAGCAACAAAACAGAAGATGGTTTCTCGCTCTACAACATACCTCGTGGCATCCGGAATAGGGCACGCCGTGAAGTGTGGCTACAAAACAATTCACGCGAGGACTTCCGTGCAACGCCGTCGACGCGGCTTTGCGAGGTGAGTTGATTTATCGGCTTTTGTTGAAACGCTACACAACGCGCGTCTAACGCGCGTCTAGTACGTGACCTTCGTTACAAGTATTTGTGCGTATGCATGTACGGTTTAATACAGCTTAAATGACTGCACTTTCAGGAGCATTTCACGCCAGACCAGTCTGAGCCACTTGCTCTGGAACGCGGCGTAAAGAAGCTCAGACGCGCCGCTGCGCCAACGCTTTTTAAGCCTTCCCGGCAGCGAAGGCGCACGAAAAGACCTCTGCTTTCAGGTATGTCATTGCGCTGTTTGTATTACTCGTGCTGCATTATCTGAATAATCGCACTGCTCCATATCTTGTAGGAGCATTACACGTTTAGTTTTTAGGTAGACAAACAAACATAGCAACTTGAACATAGCTACTGAAAGAGATTGTCGGGCTGTACGCGACCGATATTTGGTTCTTGCGGTAAGCACGGGATGACTACACTGAAAGGCGCAGTGGAGTAAAAATGCATCACAGCTGATCTCGCTCTCACGCGATGCTGCAAGATTGCTAGTTTGCACTGCTAGCATACCATCCCACCCCCCCCCCCCCTACCCCCACTTTATTTGTGAGTGGTAACGCCGGCACAGGAACGTTTTGTCTTCACGTTTGAATTAAAGAACATTCTGCATTCGCAAGAAATCGATAGACTGTGAAAAAAATCAACATGTACGGAGAGAGAAAAAATTCAGTTTTAACGTTATTTATGTCATCAATACGTTACAAGGAATCACTTGCAAGAGCTAATCATTTTGTTCGAAATAACCTGGTGTAATTCTTACGGACTCGCATGCATTATTGAGGGAAAAGTCGCATGCTTTATGCGTTACGCATAATTTTACAATATAACTTTCTGGGGCTGCAGCAAAGGGACTCATTAAAGATGTACGCACGTATGAAGCACACCGCATGATCAGTTGCGTTAATGTTGTCATGTGTAAGCGACGACAGGGGTTAGCGACCGCATCGAAGCTTTGTGAGCCGCTGAGACCACTGCGGTGCTTGGGGCACCTGGCCCTCCGTGTTGGTTGTTTTGTGCATTGCCCGTTGGGGCCATCGAGTAATTGAGTGCTTTGGACGTCCCCTAATCGAAAACTGATTGTCTTAAGCTGAAGCCACCATTGCTGAAATGACGCATTACGGATTCGCAGTTTCGAAATGACAGCCGCTTGGCAGCAAACAGCATTTAAGGGTTGTGCGCTTCTTGCTACAGCAAACAGTTGAAAATGCAGTCATTTCTACTCTGTGTCTCTCTTTTTGTTGGTCCGTTTATAGCGCTTAATTTCACCAAGTTAGAAATGCATTTTGGTGCACATATAAAACACATGTACGCATTGTTGCATGCACTCCACGTGGTAGCAGTTGGAGGGCATGCAACAAAATCCAATGCATTTTGTTTTCATTTTGTGAATGTTTAAATCTTGAAGCAATATTACGTGCACTGTTGCATGAACTTCAACTGCCCTGCCTTAATTTGCACAGCTGAACATGGTCTCTGGTTTGTGCAATCGATGCGCCCTTTTCGATATTTGTAGTGACAAATGTTACGTGCACACAGTAAAAACGAATGTGTCCATTGATTGTGATTACGTGTACATGAAAGCATACGCGTAAGACTCGAAGCAATGTTGTGTCTCGCGTATTCATCAGGCATCTCATCAGTGTGGCATACACGCTGGTTTTGTGTTCAGATGCCGGAGTTGAGGAACTGTGTGACAATAAACATTGAAACACTAATAATATGGGTTGGACGCTAGGAGTCGCAGAGTGCGGACGCACGTTGTGTAGGCTCCGCAGTTTTCAAATGATTTTTGGTAAAAAATTGCAGAACTTGGCTAAAGTCTCTACGCCAATCGACGGAGGAAGTTCAGCCGAACACCTGGATACCAACTATTGCAAGGTGGGCCCGCTTTTTCGGCACTGACACCGATAATTCTGAGTCGCCACGAAGATCAAACATTGCGTCTGCCGCCGCAGCGGCGGGGAGAGCTAGGTCCATCGCGTCGACGAGGACGCCTGGGGCGACCCCGGAACGCCTCGACAGCGCGTCTAGCACCACGATGGAGGTTGTAAGACTGGAAGGAGAAGATATGCAACCGGAGGACTTTACCAACGACGCCGGATGGTGTGAAGTCCGCAGAAGAAACATCACGAAAACATCTGGAGGGATTTCAGGCCCGAAGAGAACCATGCTAAGAGACGCTGCTGCGCCGACGGGCGCGCCTGGGGACAGCAAGTGGAAAGGTGAACGAACCATACGACAAATTGCTAATGCAAGCAGACTTCCTCGTCTACCGGCAGAAGACTACAAAGTGATCGTGCGACCACGAGGAGGACTCAGCGTTTCGGAGCACAGGCAGGCACGCATATACTGCTGCCTGAGAAACGCCGCTGGCGTCGGTCGCGAAGCAGCAGAAGAAGACAGTATATGCATAAACTACAAGCAGAATATCGTGGTCGTCAGCACGCCGTCCGAAGAGCGAGCCAGGCGGTACGGAGCCATCACGAAGATCCGAGTGGGAGAGCAAGAACACGAAGCCAGCGCCTACAGAGCAGCGCCGGAAAACACATCTAAGGGACTCATAAGAGGGATATCCCAAGAGGAAAGTTCCGAAGATATTATAGACAACCTAGTGACAGCAAGAAACCCAAGCATATTACACGCGAAGAGGATGGGCAACACAGACAATGTAATCGTGCTCTTCGACGGACTTCACGTGCCGAGATACGTGAAATACGGAGCGCTCATCGTCCGGTGCTCGCTATACAGAAAACACATTGACATTTGCTACGAATGTGGGAGGCTGGGACACAGGGCGGACGTTTGCCCCAACCCAGACGAAAAACTATGCAGAGGATGCGGCGTGGCCAACCCGCCGCAAGAACACCAGTGTGAAGCAAGATGTCAGCTATGCGGGCAAGCTCACTTTACGGGAGACAGACGCTGCAAGGCAAAGTACAAGATACCGTATTTGGTCCGGCGAAGACGCTGGGAGCGACGAAGAAGAGAAGAAGCGGAGGCCGAAACACCATACGGCATCAACGACTACAACAAACGAGCTGGCAAAGCAACGAGCGAGAACACCCAGGGATCAGAAGGCCATCGCACAGAAGGCTCACCCCCGGGACCATACGAGGGGGACAGTCGGGAGCAGCCCGGTCGCAGACCAAGGTCGAGGACCCGGTCCAGAACCCGTTCGAGAACCCGATCGAGAACCCGATCGAGATCCAGGGCAACGTCAAGATTGCAATCCAGCCGAGGAGCGGTAGAAACTCAGGCACAGGTGAGCTTTGCAGACGCGGTCTCTGGCACTGCTGTTACACCTACACGCGCGGGGTCCGCCTTAGAACAGGAAATAACACAGATCAGACAGTTGTTAGAGCAAATAACGCGAGAAAACGCGACGCTAAGTGAAGAGGTAAAAATGCTTAAAGTAGAAAACGCTAAGCTTAAGAACCCAAAACACTCAGAGATGACCCATACCACGCCAACACCCATTAGGGCGTCGACACCTCTTCGAGCTCCGGCGACGCCCGTTCCCGCGTCGATGAGTGGAGAAACGCCACCGCATAAACGAAGGGCAAAGGAAAACGCCGATGAGCAAAGTGACTCTACACTCGGAGAAGTAAAAGGCATGTTTCAGGAAATGTTCGTAGGTTTACAGCAGCAATTCATGCAGATGCGCGCGGACCTACAACAGCAGATAACGCAGATGCGAGTTGAAATGTCTCAGAGGTTCGACGCCCTCGAGGGTAGGGTAGGGCAGCTGGAAAACGTCTCGAAAGACGACCGACCCGCAGGAGCGAGGCCGGTCAAGAGCAAGCCGTACAGCAGACCACCTGCGGCTGAGAACAGCTGCATAGAAAACTCGAGTAGCCAACATGGCGCCGCCTAATGAATACACGATTTGGCAGTGGAATTGTCGTGGGTTTCGTCGTAAGCGGGGTAACCTGCAGCAATTCGTAAAAACCAAGCAAGCACCAGATGTAATCGCCCTCCAGGAAACTGGGGGGACCGCAAAATTATCAGGATACAAATCATATAGCACTTTAGCTGAAAAAGCAACAGTAACCACACTGATACATCGTAATATAACGGCTGTAGAACACGATACTGGCGTACGCAACATAGACCACGTCCTTCTAGAAATTCTCCCGTCTCGAAAAAAGGAGAGAAGCTTGTTTGTGCTGAACGTGTACAGTCCACCACGACAAAAGGTAAAGTTTGGCTCGCTTTTCCGCAAAGTGCTAAACGTAGCGGGCAGACAAGCACTGATCGTCGTGGGCGACTTTAACGCACCACACGCCGCCTGGGGTTACACCATCGAAAACGTTAAAGGCCGCAACCTGTGGAACGACGCGCAGCACGAGGAGCTCACGCTAATAACTAACCCACAAGACCCTACCAGAATGGGGAACAGCGTCAGTAGAGACACCACGCCGGACCTTACATTCATAAAGAATCTATCCAACCCTCATTGGACCAACACTAACGTAAATCTAGGCAGCGATCACTACATTGTATGCACAATTCTACAAGCAGGTCCGCGTAAAAAGAAAGGTAGAAAAATAATGTTAACCGAGTGGGACACCTTTCGTAAGATAAGAGAGGACGATGCTACAGAGACCATCGAAGATATACAGAAGTGGACAGACACACTCCAGCGTAGCGTGCAGAAAGCCACCAAACATGTTCCCGAAGAGGCAGGAATGGAAGAAATGGACAGCAAGCTCTTACACATGTGGGAGGCAAAACGCAGCCTGCAAGAGCGCTGGAAAGGTCAAAAGCACAACCGGCGTCTAAGAAAGAGAATCGTCGCGCTCGACAGAGACATAGAAGACTACGCAAATAGGCTGTCCCAGCAGCAGTGGGCAGGCATGTGCACTTTAATGAACAGGCAGTTCGGAATGCCCAAAACTTGGAACATTCTCCGAGGCCTCCTTGATCCAGAAGGCACGAAAACAACACAAAGACAAAACCTGCAACGGATAC
Organism: Rhipicephalus annulatus; assembly: GCA_013436015.1. NCBI lineage: Eukaryota > Metazoa > Arthropoda > Arachnida > Ixodida > Ixodidae > Rhipicephalus > Rhipicephalus annulatus. Next base: position 958,762 of record WOVY01010535.1, on the reverse strand, counting down.
TACACAGCTACGCAGGTACAGAAGCAGAGCTCTTACGCGAGCTACGCCAGACATACGTAGGAGATGCCACAAAGGCACGACTCCCAGAGTACGAAGGGAAGGATAACGTCGACCTCGACGCCTCCATAACAGAGGCAGAGATTCGATACGAACTCGGACGACTCAATCCCAAGTCCGCCCCGGGTCCCGACGGTATAACAAATAAAACACTTCGCAACTTAGATGACGAATCCGTCACTGCTCTCACAAAGTACATAAACGAATGCTGGGAGAAGGGCGCCATACCCCAGCAACGGAAAACCGCCAAAATCATATTAATACCCAAGCCGGGCAAAAAGCCGCTCATCGGAAATCTCAGGCCCATTTCATTGACGTCCTGCATTGAAAAGCTCATGGAAAAAGTAATTTTAACGCGTCTCGTCAGATACATGGACGACAACGAGCTATACCCACACACCATGATCGGCTTTCGACCAAGACTCTCGACGCAAGACGTCATGTTGCAGCTAAAGAATCAAATCATAGACGCCGAAACGCACACCCTGGATACAAAAGCCATTCTGGGCCTTGACCTGCAGAAGGCATTTGATAACGTCACCCACGAGGCCATATTGCGCAACTTGCAAAACCTACACGTAGGTCGGAGAGTGTACGATTACATAAAAGATTTTCTCACCAACCGTAAAGCTACAATCATGGCCGGGGAAGCGGAATCCGAAGAATTCGTTCTAGGCAACAAGGGAACACCACAAGGTTCGGTGCTTTCCCCTTTCCTATTCAACGTGGCGATGCTTGGTTTACCCTCAGAGCTGGAACGCGTCGAAGGGCTTCAGCACAGTATCTATGCGGATGACATCACCCTATGGGTGACGGGCGGGAGCGACGGTCACATAGAAGAGATTTTACAACAAGCAGTAAATACGGTAGAGCGATACGTGGAGAACAATGGCCTAAAATGCTCTCCTCAAAAATCGGAGTTATTACTCTACAGAACTACAAGCAGAGGTCGCAAGCGCATTCACGAACGACACAACATCACAATCTTAGCAGGAGGTTACCCAATACCTCAGGTACTACACATAAGAGTTCTTGGACTCCGAATATCCGAGAACGGACATAACGGGGAAGCAATAAAGCTCCTGGATAACAACACCCAACAAACCATTCGAATGATTCGAAGAATCGCCAACAAAAACTACGGCGTGAAAGAACACAACTTAGTGCAGCTCATCCAAGCCTTCGTCGTCAGCCGCATAGTGTATGTGACCCCATACCTCAAGTTGCAAGTGGCGGAAAAACAAAAGATAGAATGCATAATTAAAAAAGCATATAAGCAAGCCCTCGGATTACCGATCACCACGTCTAACGAAAAGTTCGAAGCGTTAGGAATGCATAACACGCTAGACGAACTTATTGAGGCTCATATGATAGCGCAATATGAACGACTCGCGCAAAGTAACACGGGAAGACACATCCTGCACAAACTTGCAATAACGTACGCTGGCCAAAGCGGCAATAAATACGATATCCCAAAAGAAACCAGAGAGCGCATCATAATACCTCCGTTACCCAGAAACATGCACCCCGAACATCACCGGGAGCGGAGGAATGCAAGAGCGAGAGCACTGCACAAGAAGTTTCAACATGACGCGGACGTGGTATATGTAGATGCAGCCGAATATACAGACGGTCGACACATGGCAATAGTCGCTTCAAATCAAGCGGGCCACCTGCTTGCTAGCGGCACCATTAAAACAGGAAATTCGGAAATCGCTGAAGAAACGGCCATAGCGCTGACGCTTGCGTCCACAAGGGCCAGCGTCGTAATCAGTGATTCTAAAACCGCGATTCATAACTTCGCTAACGGAAGGGTCTCGAAAGAGGCGTTAAGAATCTTAAATAACTTTCGCGGAGAGCGCGACGTTTATTTTATATGGACGCCCGCCCACTCCTCCCTCCCGGGCAATGAAACCGCACACACCCTAGCTCGAGAGTTAGCGAGCCGAGCAGGGGCAGGAATGACGCGGAGCCCGCGTGCGGAGAGAGACCGCATGTTCAGTTACAACGACATTACCAAGCACTGCAGATTAGGGAGGCAGCATTACCCGCCACCACACTCCTCATTAAATAAGCAGCAGGCGACAGCGTGGCGCCTATTACAAACAAACACGTTCCCAAACCCAATCGCTTATAATCATTGTAACCCGGACCTCTACTCAGACAGATGTAAACACTGCAATCAGCGGGCGGACCTCAAACACATTATCTGGGCTTGCCCCAACATCGTGAAGGGGCCAAACACATACATGAATACGGAGCAGTGGGAGACCGCGCTGCTAAGCTCAAGCATCGAGGACCAACTACAGGTCATCAGGCAAGCCGAAGATGCCGCTAGGGCCCAAGGACTCCTAGCTGCCATCTAAGGGAGGGGAGTCAACTCCTCTAACACTTGCCGTTTCAATAAAAGTTGTTTTTCTCTCTCTCACACACTAATAATATGAGTGCAGTGAATTTGCTAGGTTGGCATACAAGGAGACTTCAAAGTTTTTTAACAAAGCGTCGACTTCTTTGGAGTGGTTTAAGTGAAAGCAGCTGCTAGAATGGTTGAATAAAACGGCATTTCAATCAATTGTACTACCCTTGTCTCGTTTGATTTTATAGTGTCTGCTCATTTATGAACGACATTTTCAGGAAATGGCATGAGCATTGACAGCAGCTCAATAGGACATGACCATTGCTACTTTCACGGATCTCATGAGAGTGATACTCAAGGTACGATTGCGGTGACATTCATGGTGTAGACGTGGAAGTAATGCTTGTAATTAACCGAGATGGGTGGCTTCTATCTTGTAGAAATGTCCCCAGAGGATACGCCCCACCTTTCAATTGAAGCAGAAGTGGTTGGCCAAGGTACTCTGGACATTGTGCAACAGAGTTCTGCGTGCAGTATACCAAGTAAGCAGGTGTATGTTTATTGCATCATGCACGTAACTATTTTTTTTTCTTTTAGTGGAGAAAACAATTTTTGAAATTTAGTCCCACTATTGCACAATTTTACTACGGGGCTATAGAAACCAACTCAATTTGCTGCATAAAAAAGAGTTGTGTACTCGCACTACATGGTTTTAGCTTTTTTTATTAGCACTTTATTTTGAATGTTCGTAAATGCATCATCCTAGTGGAAGTATCTCCTCATGACCATGAAATTGACTTGCGTAGTTCCACAACAAAAAAGAAAAGACACTGCAGTGATTGCGTGCATGCCCAGCTGGGCCACTTGGAGTTCGTTGCTACACGCATAATGGTTGTAAACAAAGAATACTGAACAAGGTAGACCTGCTTAAACTGTATCGGCTGCTAGTACTTTATTGTAATTTTACTGTACAGCTAAGCTGACGCACCGTTGTCTTTTGAAGCAGACCTAAGTTATGCAACTTACTCGCATTTATGATACCATGTGATGCACTTGCAGTGCTATTTAAGGAAGTGCATTCACACTGCATTTGCTTAGGTGAAGCGTCAGGTATTTTGAAGCTTCCAATTACTTGAAACTCGTAGCGCTGCAGTTTATGCGCAAGGAATTTGTTTACGTATTTTGCGAAAATAAAATTTATTCATTCCCGTGATTGTTTTTAGCTATCACTGTCCATATGAAGCTACAGATGTATACACGCTTCACGAATTCCATGACGGCGTGGAACTGAATGGAAGAGCTTTTTTAAAAAAATGGCTCGAAGCTTGCACTAATCTACGCAATGTCGATACACAGCTAAGCTTATCGGCGCCATGCTTATTTATTGCTGTATAAAGACACAGCATTTGCTCTAAGGGTGCTTGCATTTCGCTGCAGCGATGTTGAACTTTTGCTTGAACTTGGCTTGGTGGACCCCGGTATATAACTCTTTCGTGTTGAAAAAGCAATAATATGTATTGTTAAGCTGCGAACTTGCTCCAGGGGTCTGAAACATGCTGACTGCACTCTGCAGAGGACTGTCTTCGTCCCGTATTTCTTTTTTTCATTTTCTTAATAAGTGTAATCATGAACTCCACAGACATGGCCGGCCTCAAGCATTCTTTTCGTGACGCAGTTCATTAGGCCATCACACGTTGAAACATGGTCGTGGAACGAAAACTCTTCACTCAAGAATTGGCGTCGATTTCACTCATTACGAAGATAGGTATCGTTATTTCTCGAACCCTGACTCTAAATACCCTTCGTAAATTAGACACATATGTGATATGGGGAAACCGCTCTTTCAAAAGGCAACTATAGCTGTCATATTGTTCAAACGCACCCACCGATCCCCTCGCCCACTAGTTCACACAGCGCCTGCCCTTGCAGTACTCAATGTAGTGTCTTCAGCTCGCTGGCCGAGGTGAGTTTGAGGCCCCTGCTTTACACAAACGCCTTTCCTTAATATGCAGACTAAACTTGGTATTACAACGAGATGCAATACTCTCGCCATAAATTATTTTCGTAAACAACACTCCGACGATACTCTCCAAAATTCGGAAGGATTCCCACGCGATAAAAAAAGAGATTTCCTCCAAGAGAATCTAGCAGCAGACTGTTTTCAGTTCAACAGATCTGTACTATTTTTTAAATACATTTGAGATGGTAGCTGAAATGACTTGGACGTTTCACGTAGAATAATCCAGATGTCATTGTTTTTTATTTAAGTATACGTCCTTTACTTGCAGGTACAGCCTCACATGCAGCTCTGTTGGCCTGAATAAACGCTCTGGAACGACAGCTGACTATTGCGAAGGCTAAGGCGAGGGTGAAAGAGTGGGAGCACAAGAAACTTATGCTTCACCTGTCTTCGTACAGAAATGAAGACCAGTTCACCAGCTTGCATCGTTCACCAAGAGGCACAGTGTGGTCCAAGGAAACATTGACTAAAGCACTGAAGATTCGCCTATCCTGCGGCTCGAGGGGCTATGATATGGTCAAAGAGCTCGGCCAGTCATTGCCTTCACAGCGTACACTTCAACGTCACATCGAGCACTGCAAGTTTCGTCCAGGGCTGCTGGTGGACATTATGGACTCTCTCGCTGTTAAGGTAATCGTAACGAATTTATCCATTTTGCAACACTATGGAAGTTCTGATATTTTAAATTTTTGTTTGTATTTTCTGTACTTATGCTGGCATGCCTCATAATACAATGACGGTGTTCCCGAAAAATGGTTAGCACTTCATGGTTGCCTGAATGGAAGTTAGATAGCATAGAGTTGCAACCCATCTAATAAAAACCTAGGCCTTGCAGGACACTACAATACAATCTAAGCCATCAAACATCCATTTCATAGTTGCCTGATCATGACAGGATGCAAGAGAGTTTTGTGATAGGAAGCTTATAGTTTATAGTGTAAGGTAGCGCGAGATATTGGCCAGATAAAGTGTGTTGTTATATAAAATAACGAAAGTGTTCATTGCACGTTCTGGTTGTGACAAGCGTACCGAATCGGTGCGCTGCGCCAAAACCACGATTTATCACTGATTGACTGAACATGCATATTCCTGACGACGCTTTTGCGCATTGCAAGCTCTCAGTGGTATCTTTCGACGGCTCATGTGTTTTTGTCATGATAAACAGTTATTTCATTACATTGGTCGACCTCATTCAAATGAATGCTTGGTTGGGCAGTGCTTCTATGGAGGTGACCTTAACGATAACGGAATGATTACCTTTGACTGTTGGGCTGTTTACGTTATGGCACCTTATTGCAGCCTACTTGTGCGACGTAATGTACTTAAACACTAACACTTCTTTTATTTCCTGCCTAACCTTTCATGTTAGTTATTTGCATCTTCCAATCATGCGCAGGTCAACTGCATGACAGAGTACGAGCGCCATGCGTGCCTCATGATGGATGAGATGCAGATCACCCCAGGCCTCATATATGATCCTTCGGCTGACGCCGTACTGGGCAGACCAACGATTCCCTTGGCAGATGGCAGCCTCCCTGCAGACACCTTGGCTACCCATGGCCTCGTATTTATGCTGGGTGGTGTTATTACCAGGTGGAAGCAGGTCATTGGGTACCATTTGACTGGAAATTGTTTTCATGCACTCTCTGTCAAGCAAGAACTCTTGAAAATGATAAGAGCATATGAAGACATTGGCCTTAAAATATATGCTGTTGTTTCAGATATGGGTGGTGGCAATCAGGCTCTATGGAGGTTATTTCTTGTCAGAGTCGGCAAGCACAGTCAGCCAAATTGCAGTGCTACATACCCCTGCGATTCGAATCGGAAGCTATGGTTTATAGCAGATGCCCCTCACCTGTTGAAAAATCTGCGCAATCACCTCACCAGGGGCCAAACTTTCTGATGACATTGTTGTAAAAGCTGGTCTCTCCACAAATGCGGTTCTCATTGAACCAATAAAAAAAACTCATTGAAATTGACAGTAAAGGAGACTTCAAATTGGCTCCGCACCTAAAACAAACTTGTGTTGACCCTGGTCATTACGAAAAAATGAAGGTGGGCCCTGCTTACAGTCTTTTCAATGTGAATACTGGGGCTGCACTGCGCATCCTTGTTGAGAAGGGCATGCTAGAGAAGTCCGCGCTTGCCACTGCTTGGTTTATTGAAACTGTGGCCAAGTGGTTCCGCATCATGACATCACGAACAACCAAACTTGCCTTGAGTAAAGTTATTGAGACAGAGAAGCAGGCAAGTATTGGCTTTCGCAAGAATGTTGTTGTACTTTTTGAAGGGCTCTCTATCGGCACCGTCAAAAATGCCCCATGGAAGCCTGTGCAGACAAGGGCTATTCTCAGCACGCTCTCTGTACTTGGGCTGCAGGAGTATTTCCTATCATTTTGCAAATTCCGCTTTCTGTTCTTCAGCAGATTTTGTCAAGATGCGCTGCAAAATTTCTTGTCTACTCTTAGAGCTAAGCATCCGATTCCCAGGTTATATGAATTTAAGTGCGCGTTGCGTTCCGCAACGCTACCACAGTTTCTACACGCTACTGCTGATGGCAGCTACACTAAGGACGGTGGCTTTTTATTTGCTGGTTTGAGCTCAGACAATGAAGACAGCACCACACAAACAGATTTAATTTCTGCTGACATTCATGACATGAATATGTTGGAGCACGAGTTATTTTTGTACTTTGCAGTGTATGTTGTTCACAGTGCTAAGAACTTAGTAAAAGACTGTGATGCTTGTGTAAGTGCCATGACAGGGAACAAAGACGTTTCACTACTCACACAGCTGAAATCGTACAAAGAAAAGTTAGCGTTGTGTGTAGCTTCTGAAGCAGTTGTAAAAGTTCTAAAAGTAGCGGAGTCTCACTTGCAAAAAAATAAAGAGCAGCATATCCATAATCATGTTCCTGTATCAGCCACCAAAATTGCTGTTAAAAGTGCGATATCGTGTAATACCTTGTTTCCACACTGTCATAATGTATTGGAGGCTATTCTTTCCGTGTTCTTCTCCGCAAGGATGCACGTACAAGTAAGGAAAGAGACATTGGCTCTAAGCGTGCAAATCGACAATAAATGTGGAAGTAAAAGTGTAGGAATGAGAGCTGCAGTGGCCAACCTTCCTTAAAAAATAGCAGTGTAGAAAGCGCCCTTGCAGCCAATGTGGCGTGCGTGCCAGGCGAGCTCCTTGGAGAACGTATTTTTATTCTATCTAGCTGCCTGCGCACCTTCAATAGCCTTGTCAAAATCTTCCCATCTTGCACGTCGTGCGTGCTATGGAAACTGAAGTACCAAGAGCCATACTGTCCGAGTTCCTTAATGCTGCCATTGTCAACTTTTTGTCAACATCCTGACTAGATTTACATTCCTTAAAAAATTTTGTGCTGCCTAGGTTCACAGCACTATCCCACGTGTACCATGCCATTCAAGTAAGCGCAAGTATAAGGACCAAAGCACAACCTGTTTTGGTATGTGATTGCTGTATTTTTCATCGTTTTAGAACATGCTTCCGGCACGGGACAACTCTTAAGGTATCCTTCTGTAGTTTACAATGTAACGTGACAGCAAGTCACATAGATTAGCGCGATAAAAATAACCTGTACCTTTCCATCTTCTGCCATAGATGCAGTCATGTAGAATGCGAAAATTTTTCGTGCAATGTTTTCATGTACTCATTGCATCCTCTTCAAAACACACATATACACACAATGCCCAATTTACCTTCCTATAAGCTCGCACGACAAATGAACGAGAGGCACCTTAGGAACATCTCTTTACACAAGGTAATGTTTCATTTCATTTGCACCATGAAGGCGTTACCATCACTTGTGCAAATCGTAAGTGCAAAGTGTCCAATGAATACTTGTCCAAACAGTCTAGTTACTCCTCCAAGCAATGATGAACATTCCTGTCTCTTATCTGTTATGTAACGTACGACCAAGGTTTGCGGTAATGTGTGGATATATAAACTGTACTGCTACGTTTATGCCACAGAACACTTGTATAGCTAGTGGAAATGGTAGCTAACTGTTACAATGCAACTTCCGGTCACTTTGGAAATATCAGTTTTTTTTCCAAACGTCACTTCACCATACTGTCCTCTAGGCATACGCACAACGCGGCAACAACTTATCTGCAGTTTACATACACCGTTGAAGTGTTTCTGCCATGCAGACATTCGTGTATATGTTTGTGGAAATTGTTACTCCAGTGTTTTACTAGACATCTCAAATCACACAGGTCATTTTTGCAAGCAATATTGATTGCGCCTTTCACTAGTACGTCATGTGACATCACAAACTGTATTGTAACACGTCTGTGGATGTAGTGTGCATTGTTTAACTTTCATGATCCCATGCTGACATTTGTATAGAAGTCTGCGGAAATGGTTAATGCAATACTCTACTGTGTCATCACCTGTATATTTGAAAACACATATTATTGAACCGAACGTTACTCAGTGAATCTTGCTGTTATACACCTCATGTATATGACAAGCTGCAGTGGAAATCGGTTTGCATGTTCACCTTTGTTCATGCCATTAAGGCATTCGTGTCTGTGCAAATTGTCCGTACAGTGTGTTGCTAGGCCATTCATTGTATGTTTCAAAGCACGCATGTTCATGTTGAAAAAAATGTAACGGTGAGTCTTCCTCTGGTACCTGTTGTTCAGGCAATGGTCAAGCATTGTTCTGCATTGAATGTCACATGCTGCAATTTTCTTCAGTTTTATTGTTTACTGACAAATGAAATGTCTTGGTGTGGTTTGCGAGCCTTTAAAACAGCCCAGGACATGCTTGTTTATTCATAGGCGCCTCTATTAAAATGCTGCCAGAGATTGTAACGAAGTAACAAGAATAAATAGTTGTTGTCAACTATGTGCCCCATTGTTCCTTTAACATTCCAGTGTCCTGATTTACATAGGATGTTGAAATTGTGCCGTTGTACGTAGCTCAGTGCATCTATTGATGCATCAGCGCCCTATTTTTGTCCTTTGCAGAACAAACGCCCCTTTCAGCGTTTTTGTGTTGACGCTGCTTGCGTCCCCTCAATTGAGCGTGCACTTCCACGTTTGATAATTTCATAACCGCTCATTCTATATTTGTGTATGTGTATCAGTTATCATCCCGGCCAGTTACATGTGTCGCCTAAGGTTCCTATTTAAGCAACTTTGTTTTATCTGGGCGCCTTAGCCGTACCCATCTGCAGTTTTTTTTTCAAAATTTCCACCAGAATAGCAGCATTTGACACTTCGTCTGTCATCTCTAGCTGTCTGTTAACGTTACAGTAACATTTTTTACTTTATTGTTCTTCGGGGGTTGCTCAACTACTTGTCAAGCTTTTGGTTTGCTTTGAAATTAGCCCCACATGTTACCACAGCTACATTGTACAATGAATATCACGGGGAACAGCTGAACACTGCACAGCTGCTTAAAGTAATAACCAAAAAAGTGGACATATAGTCTTGTGGAAAAAGATTTAGCTATGGGGCTGTCTCTAAGATTATATTTACTAAATGGTAATAAGTGCTCAAGAAATTACACTGGAATTCTAAATATTATTGTTCCACTGCGGGCAGGGCAGCAAAATCTAAGGTCCCTAGTTAAAACAAGGAACCTTGGCATGATCCTTCCATCGCTTTTTAAGGGGTGGCATAGGGTGGGGGTGCATGCTGGAGGTGAGGTGAGGGCGAAGTGCTGGTTGGTGCTTGTGACTGAAATTACAGCCCGTACTGGCTCGGGTGCACTCTGTAAAGTATTCGGGTGTGCGGGAATGTAGCCACTCCAGCCACTCTGTCGAACGAGTTAACAATGACCGTTACAAACGGCACAATCCCGTGCACAACAGAGAAGCGCTAGTGGTGCGCCAGCATTTGGTTACATGCGGGAAGACCAGTGCTACAGCGAGTTTGCTGGAAAAGCCGCGCTCACTATCACGCTTTTCTAATGCCCAACGTTCAGTATTCGAGCACATTTCTGCTACTTGCCGCTGATGGTGGGGCGACGACATCGTCGCAAAACTTAGTCGCAAAGTTCATCACTTCGGGACAGTGAATGCGGCGATGAGTCACAAAGGGTACAACGTGCGTGTCTGTTGGCGTCACTCACAAAAGTCTCTGTACGCGCACGCTGTAGTGCCGGGACACCCCACTCGTAGAACCCTAACTTGTCGTTAAGTTGCGTGCACCCGCATTGCGGTGCCGCAGTCTCTTTCATAGCCACCCAGATAATATAACATGCACCACGATTACCTGGCATCCTGATTGCGAAAGTGGACGTATTTTTTCAGAAAAACTGTAATCGCAGTGCTGCTAGTCAAGCGTTCGTTCCAGACTGGCCGCGGTATTTCCCTGTGTGCTCACTAGCGGCTATGATCACTCGTCACGTCACAACAAAGTGCTGCCCTGTGGTAGGTCAGGGACACAGGATCCAGCAAAAAGAACGTTAACTGTGCCACATCACATGCACGAGCAAAACACATTCGGAGAACTGGACGAACTACGACGTACAATGCGAGACGCAATGGCTAATGGTGTGAAATATAGAACTTGCACAACGTTGCCAGTTGGGTAACACACATCACGCTTCTTCTTATGTTGTACCGCTTATTTTCAACTAAGTAACCTTTTATCCTAGGTCTTATTTACTTCTCATTTGGTATAATTGTTTCTATCTGCCGTAGTAACTGAACACAAACGTTCGCTTTTTTATGCACGCTTTGACCCTTCTTGGGGGCGCTTCAGGCAAATAAGCGAGGAGGAAAAGGAAGGGTGTCGCTACCTTGAAAACACATCTAGGGACCTTAATTGCAGTTGGCTTGGAGCGCCCCCGCGAGATTGCGGAAATAGGTAGAAGCGCAGCCTCCTGTACGCAGGCCGTAAAGGAAGCGAGCGTGCGCCTCCAGACCAGCCACAGGTAGAAATACTCGGGACAATAAAGAGAAATAATAACTTGATTTAAAAGGTTGACAAACTGTTGTCTGAGAACTCTGATTCTGTAGGTTTTACTGTAATAAGTTCATTTTTAGTGGACAAAAATTAAGGTAAAAGTGTCATTGTTAAATTTCGTGCTGCTACATTTGCCAGGGGCGCATCAGTCGAAATAGAATTTGGAGCAACTTTTGGAGCAGCAAAAAGTTTCTTTTGGAGCACTTAAACCCAAACTTGAAGCAGGTTACAAGAAAAAACGAATTCATTTTTAACACGAAAGACGAAATTTTGAGAAGTTCGAGAAAGAAGGCTTAGATGTAGAAAAATATATATATGTGCAAGCCATTCAACATTACCTAAAGCCCAAAACATATGGAGTGTTTTTCCAGCGTTTTCCCGGCGCTGCTTTCCTTGGCGTCATCGGGCCAACGCCGTCAGAGAATGTGGCATACCATGTTGAGCAGTGCCAAGGCCAGCGTCAGCTCAGCGTCGTTGAGTGTGTCGAAGAGAATGAACTTGAGACCCGTAAAGCACTGTGCAGTGTCCACCAATGCAGCAACTAGAAAAAGCCTCTTGAAAACCGGTTTCATGTCTTATTTGCAATTGCCCCGCCGCGGTGGTTTAGTGGCTAAGGTACTCGGCTGCTGACCCGCAGGTCGCGGGTTCAAATCCCGGCTGTGGTGGCTGCATTTCCGATGGAGGCGGAAATCTCGTAGGCCCGTGTGCTCAGATTTGGGTGCACGTTAAAGAACGCCAGGTGGTCAAAATTTCCGGAGTCCTCCACTACGGCGTCTCATAATCATGTGGTGGTTTTGGGACGTTAAACCCCACAAATCAATCAGTCTTATTTGCAATAGTGAGGCGAGAGAAATAAAACACAGTACCACCGACAAGCTTTTTTACATGTAGCGCCAGCTGTTGAGAATAGAAAAAAAAACAGAAACTGACAATAGGTGGCCTCTGAGCTTGAAAGCTGTTGTACATCTTTAAAACCCCGCTTTCAGCCGATACACTCAGGCCTGCTAACCCTACCGATGAACTTAAGTATGACGCTTGAAAATGGCTTGAAGAAACCTCGAGCGCTTTCTGTAGAAGTTTCTGAGGAACAAGCTAAGTGAAATATAAGCATCACTTGAAAATTTTCAGGTCACACAGAGCACGGCGACAACTTAATAGATTTGAGGCGAGCGACAGACATTTTGGCAGCAGTAAACGTTGCTGTTACAAAGCTGAAGTTGCTGGCAGCCTTGCGCTGATTTGTTCTCCGTCTGTGGACTTGCTTTCAGCGTCGGCGCTGGTGTTGCCGATATCTGAATCGTCAAGAAGTGAATGCTTTGGCCGCCGTCACCGGCAGCGTTGACGCCGAGTGACACTGGCGTACGAAACACCGGGAAAACACCCAAGAACGTTCCATATGTTTCGCGCTTTAATCATGCAGATTGAATATGAGCACTGATAATTCAACAAATGTAGTATTTTCTTTAATCACCCCACTCAGCAAACAATGATGAAATGCACTTTAGAAGTTACCACGCCTGTGAAATCGTTTAACTGAGTCTGAGGATTCAAAGTTACATACCCTAAGATGGTGACCATGAGGCGCGTAAAACTTAGAAAAAACATTTTTATGGCTGCAGAGTTGTCATACTGTACTCCAAATCATTTTGCAGTAACTTTTTTTATACGTCAGCGAGCATCATAGTACTCAAAATTACGTGGCGTATACACGCATCAGTTATTGAACAAACAGTGCTCTGTCAAGAAACCATTACTATAAGCTTGTTCGAAACCTTATAAAGCTTTTCCGCAGGCCATCCTGTGCTGTGGCGAGGTAGCTTAAGCAGTGTTTCTGCACAGATTAGAACTAGACCAAAAATGTTTCTAACCATACCCCCTCGCCCTTTTTTTTCATGAAAGGGTTGAGTTTTGAGCACAAATTTTCGGCTTGCTTGCAAGGCGCGTTTGAACAGATAATGTAATAATGGTACGCGCCTGTTGGCCTGGCAACGGCACTGGATATCTGCCGCATGAGACACTGCTATGGCAACTAACGGGGTCATGGCATGAACTAGAGCTGGAAGCGTACAAACTGCACGTGCTGCCAGTTTGTATACTTGCAACGTTTTCCTAATAAATCCCAACGTGCCATGGCCACGCTTGTTGACTGGGAAAGTCATATTTCCCGCCAAGTGCTGCTGGCTGGCTGCGGCAACACATTTTTGTCTTGAAGTTGCGTCGTCCCGCCAGTAAATATCTGCAGGGGTCAGTGGGCCAACGGGCGTGTGGCGTTGTTACTTAACCTGGCTGATCGATTTTCGCGAGTGTCTTGGCCTAATGAGCAGCTATCTTACACCGTGGTTTAGGGTTAGAAACTGCCCGCGTAGACTGGTTATGCACACTACAGGTGGCCAAAATGGTCTGCATTTGAGAAAATATTGAATGTGGGTGGGCATTTCTGAGCAGCGTGGTGCAATTTCGGCCACTTTTATGGTTTGGCACAGCTCGGAGCATAATTGAAAAATTTTGGTCAAATGGGCGCAATTGGCCCTGTTGTTGCACCTTTGCAGTTACGCATCATCTAGCAAATTTCAAAATGTCTTTTTAGTGTTTTCACAACATTGGCTCAATAAAATCTTCCAAACCTCTGTATGCTAGATCGAGGGCACGGTGTTAGAAGCCTAGGTGGAACGACGGAGCGCCACCGCCGCTGGCTCGCTGCGCTCAACTTAGGTTCCTCCGCTCCACCCCACCTCGAGATGTCAAGAGCAGTCACGTGGCTCACAATCATATGAGTGTCGAGCGAGCGCCGTTCAGATTGCTGCGTTGTTCATAAAAAGCAGTTGTCATGGCGCACTGTTGTTTCAGTTGCTTTCTGTGTACGTATGTTTATTGAGAGTTCATGCTGTTCGTGTGAGGAAGTCGTGAAATGAGAACGTGTTTTGTGCCCCAGTGCAAATCTGACTACAACACCTGACCGGAAAAAGTCGATTTTCCAGTGCGAATTACCAAAATTGTTGATGCCATTAACCGCAGACTCCCCATGGAAGGTCTAAGAATAGGGGAAAATGATTTGGAAGTTATAGAGTCCTTTCTGCGTTGGATCAATAATTGGGAGGAAGAAGTGAAGGCAGCACGAATTGATCCTCATATATTTTTTTCACGAACCACTGCTGAGGGCTTTCGAGTGACTATTCTGTCAATAATTCACCTGTCAAACTACTTGTTAAACAAATTCGATTTTAAATATGTGTTAACTGCAAAGTTTACGCAGATGTTTTGTAAAAGTTTTTATGGTTACGCCAAGCTGTAGGCCAAAAGGAACATCCCTGCTTGCCGACGTTCTTGCAATTATACAGCATGCTATTCATTTAAAGTCTCGAAAGGCCCCCGAAAACGGGAATGGTCACTTACTTCCTAGTGAAGAGCGATGGCTCCTTAGCTTGCGTGATTTAACACCAGTTTTCAAGGAGGATCTGGCCAGCCAGTGACGCTTGGGTGAGCTTAAGGGCAGGCTTGACGGATTGGTGCAGGATAAAATTGAGTGAGACTTTGAATTTAACCCAATGCCTGCATTAGAAAGCGTTACTGACGGCATAATTTATTATGTCTGCGGGTTTCTTTGGTGAAAACTCCTAAAAATACAAATTGTTCTAAGTACAAGCTTGGACATGTAAAGAGCTGCATCAGCTCTTATAGTTTTTAAGACAAGAGGAGGACTTACGCACCCTAATGCGGCGCTATTTGATATTTTTTTGAAGAAGCTCAGGGAGAATTTCAGAAGCACGCCGGCAATAAAGAAGCGTATGATTTGACTATAGACATTGTGGTAGATAACTACAATCTCTCACTTCGATGTAAGAAACATGAATTAGACAAAATATCACAAGTGCTTCACTGTTATGTAGGAGTGCGTATGGGCTAATATTGCAAACAAATGAAAAAGAATGAGGCAAACAAATCTCAAAAGTTGCTCAAGCTTTCGAAACTAGTCCAGCAATTTGCTACCTCGAAGTCAAAATGCATAGATTCTGTTTTTCACAGGTAGCTTTATTAGCTTGCGTTTTCACACACAACAAGAACCGCAGCAGAATTAAAGTACTACAAACATCACACAACTACACATACATTGCACAACACGACATGTCAGCAGTTTCAGCATTTGAATCCGGTAAAAACAAAAAAAAATTCTGGCTACGTTTTCTTTAACCACATTCACACTAAACTTCTCCTGGACACTTTGCATTGCTCTTTCGCGAAAGACAGCCACAAGCAGTTGCTGCAGCAAAAACAAAGCAATTTTAGGTGCCATGCAAGTCGTTAACGAGGAACGAGTGTTTGATCAAAAATTACGTCTTAGCTTTAGCTAGCAAGCATATTTCTAGATTAACTACATTTTTATTGCGCTCGTTCGAGCTTCAAGCAATTAGCAATCGGCACAGATAATGATACTGAGCCTAGCTGCACATTTCATAAAATCTCAATCATACAGTGCCGACGAAGTGAGCGGCTACCTTATTTCTTGAGTCAAGAAAGAATTTTCTCGCAGACGTGCTGCGAAGCATTCCAGACAGTTTTATTTCGTGTGAATCAATCCACGAAAACAGTACGCGAAGTGAATAGCACAAAAAATAGCTCTGCGTCGAACAGCACAATGCCAGAAACGTTAGGTAAAGGCTTCAATGAGAAATGCAATACGCACCAAAAATACGGCGTTCGTACCTATCAAAAGCCAAGCTTAGAGCAAGCAGAGGCAAGTGAAGACCACGACGCAAGTCAGGCACGTTATCGCACATCTCTTATGGCATCTTCCTGCTGCTGCCCGTACTTCTTCAATGCCGCGAAAGCTCATGAACATGGAGCGCGACAACGTTGTCATCGTGTTGTCACCATGTGCACTTCTCTCGCGTCCGATTCATGACTGATCTCAGCCCGACGTGATCATGCCGTACAATCGCCGACGAGAAACATGAATTTAGGTCACTATGACATACACAAAAACACGTAGACGTATAATGCACTAGAAAATGTGCTGTAGTAAATAACTAGTACGCGTGTTTTCTTGAAGCAGTTAGTGATGTGTTGTAATCTTATGGCTGGGGTGAAGCTACATAGCTCAGCCGCTTTTTGACACGAGTGATCACTCTTGTCATTTTACGTTTCTCTATGGTAGGGGTGCCTTCTTTTTTCAATCCGTCACGTCTTCCACGGAAGGGCGCGGGGTTGGCATGAAGCGTACGCTGCTCGCATTACCCGGTTAAGGATAACTTACTTCGTCTCAGTAACAAAGCATTGCCACCTACGTCATTAGTGGCCCTCTGTGCATGTTCTCTTTAGTGAAAAAATACTGCGTGGTGCTGATACATGAACAAGGGTACTGAATTGGAAGAAGCATTGTGCTGGAAAAAGTTTTTCAGATGACGGTCACAAAGAGAGAAGACGTGGCTGCTGCGGGTTATGTTATTGTAAAACAAACGGCGCACCCCTCTCCACTTGTGTGCTCCCGTCTCTGTGGCTTCGTGCAACAAACGGGTGTTTGTCTTGTTTCCCTTAATAAGGAAATGGTTGTTTTTTGTTCCCGACTGCAACGATCACATATCCATAGCAGTGAAATGTAAAAAGTGAAATGTTGATATAGGTGTATGTTAGAGAATGCCAGGCGGTTAGAACTATTTTCTCTCACAAAAGTATTCAAATTATTGTATCTGAGGGGACAATGATGTCCTCATCACAAAAACGAATCTTTTAACATTCAAGTGTTAACACAAAGAAAGCTTCACTCAAGCAATAAGGAATAGTTGACGAGTAGGATGCAGGGGTGTATGCACACTTGCAATTTTTTCCGCAGCTGATCTGGTGAGAGCCTTTTATTATCTCTGCAGTGGTGCCAATACATACATGGCTTTAGAATATTGCTTTACATATGTTCTGTTCACCATTTAGTTTGGCACAATAATCATGTTTTTGAGGAAGAATAGCATATCTTAGGGTAACGCACGCGGTAAGTTGAGAACTGAACATTTTGTGGAGATTCGTCATTTAGTACATCGTGTTGGCTCGTACAATGATCGCACTTTTTTTTCTGAAGGATTACCCGAGGTTTGCGAGTGATTATTATTAGGTTAAAAATACATTCTGAAACGTAAAGCTTCCTTCTTGCAGTTTGCACTTGTCATAATGACTAGCGTATGCATACCCTCCGGGTCAGACTTAATAAGGCCTATCATTGCATTAAAAAAACACTTACGCTTTGCTTTGCTTGAATTGCGTTATAGATAGCACGCCATCTACACAGGTCATCACGAATACTGCACAAGAAAAGGCAGGTATAAACCACCATTTTTGTCACTTCATGCCATTGCATATAATTTCACCATTAGAGAAACGATGTGGAACACTTCTGTACACGAGTACATACTCAATAGTCTTTAAAGGCACGTTTCATTTGTATACCGACTTTACGGCACAACAGTGCAAAGCAAGGTGCAACTTTGCTTTTTTACACAGTGGCCACCTTCCAACACTGTGAACATATGGCATCAGCACAGCTGTGCTTAAGTTTAAGGTGCGATCATTACAGATTGAAAAGAGAAAGATAGAAAAATTTCGGTGACAAAATTTAGGAGTGCAAGCATTCTGCTAGTGAATACTGCAGTTCTGTTTTGCACTGGGACAATAACTTGATTTTTTTTCTGCCTTGTTCAGACTCTCTGACCATTCTCAAAACAAATCCAGCAAACTGGTGCGTCGGCTCGAGAGGCTTGTGGAGCCGCCAAGGGAGCCTTTTGTAAAAGCCGAAAAGGTACGTCTGGTTTCAAAAGCACACTTGTGCATTGAAGTACCAACAATGGCTTGTATTAGAGAAGTTGTTGACATTGAGCTTAAGTCTATTTTATTTTTGGTTGAAACGGGTGATGTCAACTATCAAGCTCCTTTTTTACCACCGTTACACAGGCACTGGAAGGATGAAAGCAAGAGAATGATTCGAAAGGCTTGTTTCTTTGTTGGACAGATCTTATAGAAGCGAACAAACCAAAAAGCCTAAAAAAACATTGGAAATACTATTTGTTGTTACAAACTGTAATGTAGATATGACATGAATGAAAGATAATTTAACTGGACAAAGCTACAATTTTGCTATTGGTGGGGCTCGAATGGAGAACATTTGCTGTTGGGCCACACCGACGACAAAGATGTTTATTGGCAACTTCAACTTATTTTTGATTTCTAGGTTATACAACTACAATGATTATCCCCTATATTTACGTTGACTTCATAATTTATTGTTTTGATCAATTTATCTCTAACATTGGTTTTGAAGACATTGAGCTTGTACTTATGAACACTGGTGCATGTGAACATCGCAGTTATATGATTGCTGCGCCATTTGCGCCAAACTCCACTCAATTGTGAAACTGGTTATATTATGCTATATCGCAGCAAGTGTTGTATAATTTTCACGGAATATGTGCGAAGACGCCGTTTCTGTTGTGTTTAGGGGAAAAAACAAGGCAGCAGGTGCTTCAAATTCTCGTTTAAATTAAGATTGCCTTTTTTATTGGTCACTCAAGCAAATAGGTCAGTGCAGCTAAAAATATATTGAGTATCAATAACTGCGTTCTCATTTCAAGACTGCCCCCTTGATTCATTGGTGAAACGAGCAAGTTGTCACCCCTCCATACCTAAATGGTCGCACTGCAAATGCAATGCTGTTTGTAGGAACCACCTTGCCCATCTGCATACACATGCATACAGTCTTGTAAATGGCCACTTGAGATTTCAAGTGTGTGTTCGCCTGTAAACTGCAGCACCATGACTTTGCAGCGAACTTCTTGTGGAATGCTTGCTTTGTAGAAACAGCTCTTGGTCCGTCAAATACATGGCAGCTTGCATATAGCACAATTTTATCAAGAAAGAAGGTTCTGGATGCATGTACTGAACAAAAGTAAGCTGAACAAATGACGAAGTTCGTTCTATCTTTAGACAGTTTAGCTGGTAAATACTAGATTTAATGTCTGTGGCTTAAAAGTGTGGGGTGACCGGTGTGACACTGTGGCAGGTGCCGGGCATATTCGTGCAAACAAAAACAATCGCCACTAACCCTATTGCTTATATGATGATTTTCCCTGATACTTGTCTACATTGTGATATTACATCATTATCTTAAGCAAAACTTGTTTTAAATTGAGTAAAAGCAGGCATTAACATTTTATGACTAAGTCACTATTTATATTTACAGGCTTTTGTAAGACGATAGTTTATCACTCAGTTGCGGTTGCAATATTACACAGAGTACGAGCACGTTCTTGAACAAGCCATTATGAATTAGTTTGCTTGCTTTAAAAAATATTCTTTGTCATTGACTTCAAGAAGGGTTCATGCAGGGAGACTACTTTTATTACTATAGAACGTGCTGTCAAAATGTTTTACCAGTTATACTGTTGCAGGGGCCTGAGGGTTTTGTCAAATAATTCAGTCTTACAATATACAGGTGTCTGAGTTCTACTTCTCAAGTGTGGCATATATTTATATTGGAAAACGTGTTAAAATTAAACATTGAACCTTTTATCGAATTATTGTTTTCGGTACAATTTGGGCAAATATGTTCAAATAGTCATAACAAGCTTGATTTTTTTGTATGCTAGAGATTCGGGACTTAGTCTGTTTGTTTACAAAGCTATCAGAGCAGGCACCATAGCTGGTGAACTCGTGAGTCGACTCACTCAGATCAAGCCGCGAGTCTAGGGGAGTCTGAGGGAGTAATATTTTGGTGAGTCTTACCCTCGTATTCATAAACGCTACTTCACTTCAGCTTGACTTGCCGTCGCCTTCAATGTAGCCCAAAGGTGTTTTATTGTGCCGCTGTAGGCTCTGCCAAGGCGGCGCAAACGCACAGACGCATTTCAAGCGTTCTGCATTGAAAGAGGTAGCAACTCTAGCTCAAGCTAAGGAGCGTTTAAGAGTACGGGCCTTAGTCTGAGTGAGTACGGTTGAAGAAAATCTTAGAAAGCGTGAGCACGAGTAACTTTGGCTTAAGAAAATTTTGTCGGCTCTGAGGTTGAGTAAGCCAGGTTGACGAAAATATTATTTAGTCATAGTCTGAGACTTATTTCTTGAGTGAGTTTCACATTTTTTGCCTACCTATGGCGGGAACTACGTCGCACTGCGAAGACGTGCATTGTGCTTACAGCACTAGGGACATAAAGGCAGTTGAGTTTCCTATTGCGAATAGACCACATGCCGAATTTACATAGCTTGCACTTCCAATTCTGTAATGAAAGCATCAATCAAAGCCTGATTCAACAAACCTATTTATAATGAGCTTTTCTTTTTCTTTTCAAAATTTTTCAACCTAAGGTCAGCCCTCACATTGAAATTGGATACCAATGTTTAAATTTTTCTTTCTGAATGCAGAAGTGTCCCCTCACGTTACAATCAAATAGATAAAGTACATTATAAAGGAGTAGCTGTAAAATTTTGCATCAACTTATCATGAGCCTAAATAAACTTAGTGATGTCAACATAGAAAAACAGACCAATCATTCAATTTGCTTTTGTGGAACATTATAATGAAACATAAATAACTCTACCTTGATTTGCTTAAATGTAGCGCAGCTACTCCCGCTCATATAATAAAACATTTTGCTTAAAGTTGTTGGATTTAGAGACTTCGGAACCTGCGCTGAAATGACTTTGGTCTAGTTCCTAACTTATATTGTAACTGGGTCCCTGAGAAAGAAGTCACCAACTCTGACGATTTGGTCAGGTACTGCTGAATTTCGAACACACCTTTGGTTGTACAAACATAATCATGCTTCTTCCAAAATAAATTCCTAAGCACATTACAGAACGAAAACAAAATTGAACCCGTATCTGCATGTTTCACTGCAATCGTCATCGAAGTACGGAAGTCTTGCTTGTGGAGAGAGTAAACAAAACGTTCAATTTGATATTCTGCACGAGAAAATCAAACAATTGTATTCTGAAAGCGCTGCGTTAGAGAGTCTCGATCCGTGCAGCGAAGGCGTACGAGCGCATCGAGGATGAATGAATGGATGTATGTAGCCGGCTGTGCCCTTTAGATCGGGCGGTGGCTCACGCCACCTAGCCATAAAGCTAAGTACTATCACTGTGTGTTTAGAGATTGCATTTCACTCGCGTCTCGATTGTTGCCACCAATCAGTTAGCTTCCTCCTGGTAATTTCTACCCATTTGAAGTTTATTTTGCCTTCACTGTCTCTAAACTCCAACGCTTTAAAATATCTGGTGCCATTATCTTCGACTATAGTGTGGAGCCCTATACAGAATATTATCAAATATTTAGCCGCTTTCTCCTCCTCTCCACACGCACTACATACCGTGTCTGTGCCTTCGTATTTTGCTCGTTACGCCTTTGTCCGTAATGCTCCAGTTCTAGCCTCGAAGAGGTGTGAACTACCCTGAGGATTATTGTAGATCTTCTTGCAATTTCCTGCTTAAAAGTACGGTACGTCTGCAGTGATGATTTTGTAAACATTTTCATCTTCCCCATGTCCCTCTCTTTTTCCTTCGCCTTTTTTTAACCAATGTTTCCTTTTGACTTGGTAGCCTACTGTTGTCAAAATACTTGCTCGACAATATTCGAGTTTGTTTCCTCCACTTAGTACCGACATTCTTCATGTGCAAGTAACTGAAATTTTTCCTAGCCCCATGCTCCTCTCCCATTTTTCTCAATCGCTCCTCAAGTTCCATTTTACTGCTAGCATTCCTGCACTAAAAAAATGTCCATCTCTTGTCTCTCTATAACCCCTGATTTGGGGTATTCCCGTGTGCTCCCAAAGCGATTCTACCTATGCCACGTTGTTTAATTTCTAACCTTGCCTAAACTTCTGACTTCTTGCACAAGACCACATTGCAGAACGTCAAACCCGGGATCATAACACCTTTCTAAATACCTCTCACAACGCCATGCCTTATGCAGCTCCACAGTGCCCTATTTTTTATTGCAGCTGCATTCCTGGTGTCTTTAGTCATTACGTATCTTTCTTGTTCCCTTAAATACTCAGCTCCGTTATTTATTCCAACGCCCAAGTATTTGTATTTATCAACAATTTCTAGCGTGACTTTTTGCATCTTATGCTCACTGTTTTTGTTATCATAAAAATCATGAGCGCCTATTTTTTCCTGCTGAACTTCAAGTTTAACCGATTCCCATCATTACCACAGATGTCTATCAATTCCTGCAAATCTTTCTTGTTGTCGGCTATTATTACTATACAATCTGCTTACACCAATGATGGTAATAATTGTTCAATGTGTTTTCCTTGCTTGGAAAAAGAGAGGCTGAATCTGAATCAACTCCCTCTAATTTAGCTTCTAGCCCCTGGAGATACAGCATAAATAACAAAGGTCATAAAGACATACCTGTCGAAGCCCGCGTTGTATCTCCATAGGTTAAGATACCTGTACTTCCCATTGGGTAACTGCCTTGTTACTTATATATATATATATATATATATATATATATATATATATCTTTCAGAAGAATAGTTATTTCATCTTCAACATCTAGTGCATCGAGTATTCTGCACAAGTCTTCTTTATTCAATCTATCTTAAGCTTCCTTGATATCTATAAATGGCAGCCCGGGGTTCTGTGTTCTTTTCCCGCTATTTCAATACACTGCATCAATAAAAAAAGATTGTCCTTCAACCTCGTCCGTTTTAGGAACCCATTTTGTAGTTCTCCCAGCACCCGCGCATTCTCCACTCATGTCTGTAGTCTGTACAATCTGCGTTACCAGCCTGTAAACTACTGATGTCACTGTGATAGGATGGTAGGTGTTTACGTCGGCTTTATCCCTTTTTCTTTTATAGATCTTGCTCATCCTGCTTAGTTTCCATGCATTGGGAGCTTCACCATTCATTATTGCTTTGATCGCTGTCTCTCTTATTGTATGCTTAGAGCTTGGTCATAGTTTCTTTATTAGCATGATTAGGATGCCGTCGGTGCCTGTTGATGTGTTATTAGAAGCTCTTTTCTCGTCCCTTTCTCACTCGTGTTGTCCCAGTGGAGCCACTGAGCTGATTGGTTTATTCTCATCTGGTACAATGCATGCAGTGCATTTTTGACATTTAAATTTTCTGTCATCATTGTTTTTATATCTTCCATGGCCGCATCTCCTTCTATACTGATCCCTTAAACTGTAGGTATGAACCTCTGTTTCATGCTTGTCTTATCACTCAGATATTGAGATGGTTCAAAAACTTTGCAGATGCCTTTCTATCCTCTTCATTTACTTCCTGTCTGCATTAGGCCCCCTCTCTTCAAATATTTTCACTGACCGAATCGGACGCTCTCTTCTGCAGCTCAGCAAATGATGCCATTTTGTTTTGACATCATCTTCCGGTTCATCCCTCATTTCAGCATACCTGTGTTCCCAGGAGGCTTCCTGACGTCTTACTGTGGCTTTCTTCTTCATCCTCATCCACCAGCTCTTCCTCATCCCACCAGCTCTTGGGTTTGTGTCTGCTTTTCCCAGTTGATTTGACTCGTACTTTAGCAAGCTCTAACTCACACAATCGAGTTAAATTTGTGTATGACCAGTCTGTTTTAGTATCCTCGATGATTATTTTCTCAACCTCTTTAGTTGCTATTTCCATTTGCCTTTTTAAATAAACAATATCGTGGGGTTGCTCGTGATGACGCCTTTACAATTCAATTTCTCTTTCAGAACTGATCACTACCTAAGATTCTGGACCCATATTCATCTATGTTCGTCACCCTTAGCCGATCATACAACCTGTGTGACATTATTGCGTAATCTATTGTCGACTGCAGCCTTCCTACCTCCCATGTTATCAGCCCTTCTCATTTTTCGATGCTGTTGCAAATGCCTTCAACACATATCCATTAGCATTCTGCCTGTTGGGTCAGTATATCCATATATATTTTCCGTGTGCGCATTCATCTTCTAATATTACTTCGCACTATTCTCCTAGTAAATCAATGTCATTTGCTATGTACTGGAGCATTTGTTGATTTTCCTCTCTGGCTTTTGCCCCTGTCCACACATATACAAAACCCAGGAGCGTCATTTGCTCTGCCATATTTCCTTTTAGCCATAAATATTCCTTGCACTCCTCGTTGACCCTTTGCCAGTCTGTACTTTAATGAATGAATGCCCGGATGTAAACCCCTTTCTGCTGCATTCTGTTTTATTATAATACTCCCACGCTTGGTGCGGATTGTTAAAAGGTTCTTCCATGTCCCTAAGATGTGTTTCTACAAAACCATATACCATCGGCATCTCCGCTCTAAGCTGATCTTCACTTTCTTCCCACTTCAGCCTATTTCTGCCAGCCTGAATGATAATATACCCTACATCTGAATTGGCTTGGCCCTCGTGGCTATGTTGATTTATGCCCCGCACTCTATATGTCTTAGATGTTGGGGCTACTTTGGAATCGTATCATTCTATACCACTTGTCAAAGAGTCCCCCTGGTTGTTTTTCTTGTTATAAGCTGTCCTGGTCCCGAAGAGCCCGCATGCCCCCTCCCCCACACAAAAAAAGCTTTCAAGTTGCCAACCCACCTCATGACCTAGCCTCCCATCAAAGCGAATTCTGGGTCGTTGAAAACCACCCCACCTATGCTACTCTGTTTATTTACACTACCTCAAATTTTTCTCCTTACTCATCTGTCATATCTCTTGGTTTTCGGTGACTACCGCTCTTCGCAGGCTACCAGCACGCATCGCTACCTCCGGTATAGTGCATATTACTACCTGAACCTGAGGAGAAATGGCGTGCAAGTCATCGACCCCTTTCTCCAGTGTGGTCGCTTGTCCCACATGGTATTGTTCATCAGCTGTAGTTTTGAGTTTTGCGCTCGCTTGCCTCATGACTGCTTCCAGGTTGTGTACTATAAACGTCCCTATTGCAACCCTATTTTCACCTCTTAGCCTCACTTTGATTGCTTCTGCGCATCGATTTAATGTCGAGTCCCCAGCAATTATCAGGTGCTGTGACTTTTCAGCTGGAGCATCCTGCATCTGGTGGTTACTTCCACTTGTGACGCCTGCTGCGTTGTCCCCTCCCAGTCGCACCACTCTTTTACTGAAGCTGGGTCTTGCGACCATTGAACCAGATGAACTTCTTTTTTCCGAACTTGCTTGCTCTTTATTCTCCGCTGTTCTGGTTATTAGTGCTTTTCCGTTCTCTCCATCAGCTCATCCTTTGATCCACCTTCGCTAGTGCCTCCTCGGCTGATTTGAGCCCTTCCCCTATAGCGCTCGTTTTCTCTTGCTCTGTCGCCAACACAGTCTCTAGCTCGGTGATCCTCATCAGCTGTTCGCTTCGGGCAACCATGGTTTTATCTATTTTTTTCCTTAAGCTCACATTGCCTACATTTAGCGTCAGCTTCCTTTCCATTCGCGTCTGCACTTGACTTCATTTTCAGACCCACCACACATCCTGAACACTTTACAGCTATTTTAACCATGTCTTTTTGACACCAATTATCCCTATGAATTGTCCCACTCGATAATTACAAAACACGGCATACGACGAACCCTGCCCTACGAAAAAAAAAAGAAAGTCTAAGCTCTACGACAAAAATTTGCGTGTTTGGTGTACGAATACCTCCCCCACGGGGTGGCATGAACGCCATCTGGCAGTTATCTTCTGTCTCGAAAGCGATAAGAAGTAGAACACAAAGTGATGGGCATGTGCTACCACCATGTCGTCTTAGCAAAGCGCTGGAAACACTACCTTTTTAAACATCGCGTTGCAAACTCAGCGCAGCGTGATAAACGCTATTGCCTTTATTATTACTTGTGTGTGCCTTCTGTAGTATAAAGGCACACATACAAAATATTGACGTGTTGTTATGGTGCCTCAGATACGCGCAATAATTGCTTTTTTCATTGACAATCGCACAAGTATGAACGCTAAAACTTCAGCAATACTGGTGGGCGCTGAGGATGGGGTTGACCGTTTAAGGTGCCGTTTGTTGCCTTTATGGGGATCGTTTCTGGGGAAAAAACAGACAACAGTACTGACAAACAGACAGACAGACAGACCAAACTTTTGGCGTCGAAGGTACCGAAGAAAGATTGTCGCCTTTTGCAATACACAAGTGTGCTTCTAAACTTTGATGGCTTAGGTCTGTAGCATGCAGAGTGCTTCTTGAAGAGACTGACTACCACTTTTTATTGTCCCGGCTCCCTTTGTGCAACAAAAAACTTTTCAGTTGAAGTGTGTAATCGTGAAATGGCAACATTTAAACATCAGGGGCCGAATTCACAAAGCTTTCTTTTTGGCTACGCATTTTCTTAGCCAAAAATTCTCTTATCTGGAGGGATTACTATAACGCGGGTATGAATTTAACTTATTCGGCACTTAAGAGGGCAAGGAGGACACACGATAGCTGATGAAACGACAAGGAAAGAAAGAAGTGTGTGCCGATAATATCAAGGTAGCACGCAAAGCGTCTAGCATCGAGAGTATACGATGATAGCCAATGATTTGCTGCATCTAAGTTTCAGTTCCGCGAGCGTCTGCTACAGCGCTTACGGGATGCCGCGTACGTTGTAATAGGCGTTTTGGTGGGCTGTGCAAAGCCAAGCACTCGCCTTTCATCAACGACTGTAGCTAAAAACGAAATTGCTCGATGGCCTTAAGTCATCGAGCAATCCATGCACTATCTCGCCAAGTACAAGTAAACAACACTCTAGGTGCACCACATAAATAAAACCACACATAAATCGATGCATGCAATGTTTGAAAATGTGCCTCCAATGTCTTCCCTTATTTAACGCGACCAGTTACCTTACATTTCATTGAAGCTGCGCTGCTATTTAACTAATTCGGTGCAATCTAACACGGTATAGTGGTGAACGTAAGAGTGTTTTGTACCTATAGTCAAAGGTAGCCTTTGTTACAATCTTCCTATTACAAGACACATGAGCGACTTTGGTGCCTGCAGAAGAATTGTGCGGAAATAGATAACAGCAGTAATCAAATGAAATTGTGAGCGCAATTTCGCTGGTTTCATGCACCGCAGCATTTTTATAAAGCCGGAATGCGAGAACGTGCATACGCTTACGCTAGGTATATGTCTACGTAAAATGAGGGAGACTCGTCGGGAGGTGCCTCAGTGCTAATGCTTTTCACAAAACACGGTGCAAACGTTTCGTCCAGCGTTGTTTGAGCGCGCAAACAAAGCAAGGGACCTGTATACGAGTCTTGAGGTCGAGAGACGTTAGCACACGTGCGAAAAGGATGAAAAGAGAGAGAGAGAGAGACTCTCGTTTCGGCTTCGCGAAAGCCTGAAATTGATAGATAATAAAGACAATTTTCTGGCCCAGCAGACGTCAGGGAAAGTCTCCGCAAAGCAGCGTCAGATGCTCGGAGAGCATAAAAAAGTGTAGTACTCGTTATATGGGAGTGACAGCCACTCAGAAAGCGAGATGAAGTGTGACTGTCCTTAGATGTGAGAATCAATGCTAATTAGGAGAGTTCAGTTAATGAGCCAAAACTTTCCTAAATAATGATAATGGAAGCAAACCGAGCATTCATCTAGTGAAAGTGACACTAGTGACAGTGAACTCATAATAGTTGATTAGCGTTGTCACAGGCCGATATATATTTTGATTTTCTTATTTATATTTGGCAAATGAGAAGGTAGCCTACGTAGAGCCAGCTATCCCAACGTCATGACAGTAATGTACAAGAATAAATAGCGCACGGTTATACAGTCACACGTGGCGGTTTCTATCTTCTAGTAACCTTTGGCAAACGCATTCTAACTAACTTTTCCTTTTTGGACAAAGTTTCACCGGACGTTTTTGCGTTTGGCTTCATTCGAAGGAATGACGATATATCAGCAATAGGGCAAATGCAAGCACTGCTGCAGTGGACGAGCGGTTACAACGCTCAACTACAATCTAGGAGGTACTTGGTTCGATTCGCAGAATCACTGAGCACTTTTTTTTTTTCAAGAGGTTGCCCGGCCTGACATTATGCGTGGTGGCGGGTACTAATTTTTTGAGAAGTAGGCTTTCGCACTTGCTTCTTTCACTCCCCTTTTGACCCAAAAGCGCTGTACTGTGCTCCTTCAAAAATTAAACAATTCAGGGTTCTTAATTTTCTCCTCCATCCTCTCTAATCGCAAAAGTGACCAGTGCTGAAATACAATATCATACCTGGTATATTACTTTTCACGTGTTTGGATATTCGACCAGCAATCAGTCTTCACAGTGTTTTGAAGAAAATCTACACATGCAGTGAGCTAACTGCTTGCAGCCAAGTTGACGGCCTTTGTAGGGACACGCTTTCATGCTAATTTGGTGGGCATCATCTCATGCAGCAAGACCAAAGAGCACGGACAGTTAGAGCTGACGCAAACAGAGTGATTAGTTTGTGTCTTCTCTCCCGCTATTTGTCATGCTGCACGCTTCAGTGTAATGTCGCTGTCAATGGTTAAAATGAACTATAACAGTTAATCGAGTTCTGCTGAGAGGGTCCCCTATTGCCCAGAATGGAAGAGAACAATGGCAATTTGATTTGTGTGATAAAGTGATACCATGCTTTTGGTTACTAGAATAAGTTTCTAAACTGAAGTTTATTTTTTTATTAACAACAGTTCCAGTGCAGATGAAAGGTGCATGGTCAAAATTCGTGTATTCAGCTTGACTAGGTTTGTGACCTTAATTGTAATTGCGAACCGGCATCAAAGTATGAATAAATATCACACACATATACAACCACGGGGGATAGCTTGCTTATTCTGATTAAAATTGAAAGGTTGAAATCGACATATTCAACCAACGCAATGTGTACGAGACGTGCCATGTAGAGTAGCTATGCTCTAAACTAATCTTCGCAGGTTCGTTCCATTTTACCCAATTTCTTGCCCATGACTGTAGGTTGGTAAATGAAACTTCTTCGAACACACGTATTCTGTGTAAGGTTACATTTATTTTTATGCAGTACAAAACAAATTGAAATGTATAATGGCTCAAAAGAGAAATAACTAGAAACAAATTCAGCCAAATCGTCACCAAACTTACTCACCAATGATAAACGGATTCTCATTTAAAAGATACATACATACATACATACATACATACATACAAACAAACAAACATACATACATACATACATACATACATAAATACATACATACATACATACATATATGCACACACACATATACATATGTACACCCATACATACATACATACACTCAGGTGTAAATACTAAAATGAATGGCTATAAAACAACAATGCTAATACACTCATTTTGAATATACTACAGAAAGTAACTTACGAGAGAAATTCACCGGCACTGTTATGTCTGAACACAGTGTTTCTCGAATCATCTCGCAAAAGCTTGATGCATAGTTTTCCGCTGCTGCCTAGTGACAAGCAGTTTTTATAAAAACACAAAAATAAAGTCCTTGACAATGTCATGCTAAAGAAAAGGGCTGTGCATCAATATTTTGTACATGTCTGCAATATCACTCTGTTTATTTACATAGCTTGGCTCATTCACAACCCACTAACAAAGCATGTTAGGACACTTGGGCTGAATGTTGGCACAGCGCGAGTAAATTCTAGACAATACATGAATAATACAATTATAAGCTACTAAGCTCCTTGGTGCAAACAGTGTTTATATTGACCGCTATAGGTGCCATTTGGTCTCCCCAAAACACTTCTCAAAAGTAGAATCAACTTTATTTAGCTAAAAGTTTCTATTCTGGCGCGTCGTGGTGGCTCAACGATGGAAGTGACTCTTTCGGCCAAGAAAACAGACCAATTATTTTTCCAGTTCGTGAATTCACCCCATGCTAACATTGAGACAGCTGGTAGGAGTGCTTTGGAGAGAGGAAACCACCACATTCCCACC
Source organism: Rhipicephalus annulatus (assembly GCA_013436015.1). Classification (NCBI taxonomy): domain Eukaryota; kingdom Metazoa; phylum Arthropoda; class Arachnida; order Ixodida; family Ixodidae; genus Rhipicephalus; species Rhipicephalus annulatus. The sequence continues at coordinate 928,507 of WOVY01010535.1, read as the reverse complement.
AGTTGTGGCCTTGGGTAGCTACTTCAATTGGACAAAAATGATGAAAAACACTCCTCAAGAAGACTTCAAAGTTTGCACATCAACACAGTTCCCATACAGCTGTCTATTAGTCTGCTTGAAAAATATAGAGTTTACTGGTGGGCAAAGACTGTACACTATGTGAGGTGATGCTCCAGTGCACTGCATGTATGTCTTGCTGCTGGCCTCAACTGCGATGTTGTTCAGCACATATGTGTAAAATAACAACTAATACTATGCCACTGCACAGTAATTAAGTGTAATTTGCATGAAACAGGGACCACAATAAAACAACATAACAACATTTGCCTTCACAAAGTTCAAAAAATGTAAATAAATTTCCACAGAGTTTTCACAGTTCATCTGAGGATAGTAATATTGGTTTTAAACACATTCTTACTTCCACTAACAAACTATTTTAAGATGCCAGATTCAATATTAGAGTATACCAGCACTTTTGTAGGGCTAAGCAATTGTACAGGCACCTACAAAAACACATGTGAATGTACGCTATAGCTACATATAAAAATAAATACTTTTATTTCTAGTCTGAGTAGAGCTGCATAGATGATAAGTCACTTGCATTACATCATGAACAAACATATCCGAGCAAAGTATACATTGAAAAAATTACACTTACACAGTAGATAAGTAGACTGTTGAAGGACGGGCAGGCAATGGGATAATACCCAAGCACTAAAATCTACTGTTAAGATATACTAGGTGTAGTGATGATCCTCTTCCTTCCAAATAAAATAATTCACATAAATTCACTTCCCAGACCTTATACACTCATGGCATCATTGGTGCTATACAAACGAGTGTACACTGAAGGATTACATCGACTAAGTACATGATTACTGCATCCATGGCTTTACTTCTTGTACTACAATGAATGCAAACACAGGTACCATTGGCGACCATGGATGCTGTGATTTCTGGCATGTAAATGTAGAGGCACGCAGGCACTTAACACACATGTTAAAATCTTCAGCTCAAAAAAATTTGCCCACTAACACTACAGCAGCCTTTAAATTAGTGTCATAGTTTGGTATCTTCCATGCAAAATTTAAATAATTTCGAATGCAAGCAAATGAACTGCGGAATAGTGCACTGCTAAGAAGTTAAGAAGCAGCTGCTCCTGACATCACAATGTGCACTTTCTGCTGTAGTAAACTTTGAGCAGGAGAACAGTCACTGGCAGTCCCTTTATACTTGTTGGTCTTCTGTGCTCTGTTCTTGATACACTGTACATGACCGTGGAGCACCGAACCGCTTGTTACTGCTGGAACTTAGAAAAATACAGATCATTGTTACAACCATGCTACATGCAAGAGTGTATAGTTGTCAATTATGTGCTCATATTTACAGATATTGTATTTTCAGAAGTCAATGACAAGCCTCAATACACACACACACAAACAGTGAAGACTGAAAATATATTTAATATGATACAAGAGCAAAACTACAATGTTATAGATGAAGGCATCAAACTTCTGACAGGCATAAAAAGCCAATAAAATTTCTTCTGTTTTGACTTTACGTTTGGTGCGAGAAGCAGACCACAAATAGGTTACCTAGAAACACTAGTTAGACTGCATTACAACACAACAGCCAATGTTCATAACTTTAAGGCTGTCTAACATAGCCAGCTCACCATACCACGTATAGGAGCAAATGGGCAGTCTAGAAGACACAAAGCACTTGTGGAATATGAGTGTGCTTGTTTCTGACATCTATTATTCTAAAAGAAGAAAACTTTTCGAAAATGCACTTCATCAGGGGAAATAATCATACGCAACAAACACAATGGGCTCCTATAGGTGCCACCAACACTCACCATTATTGTTGATACCAGTCTCTTGCTGGATGGATATGCTGCGTCCTGCACAGAACACCAAAGGAGCGCTCCATGACTTGGCTTTCATGTGTGCTGGCTTCATCGCACTGCTGCTCAAGTAGGCTAGCCACAGACAGATGAGGAGCCATGGCTTTGAAACACACTGAACGTCACCTTTAGAGATCAACAATGCATACTTAGGTCAGGTACAATTCGTAGAAAAATATATATCAATATGCAATCGCGGTGAACACGTTCGGCTGAAACACAACAAGCCACATCACTGAGAGAGAAAAAGCTACATGAAGTAAAAGATGCAGTTACTGGCCCTATGTCGTCTGAGGCTTGTTCAATTCTTCTTGCAAGTTGTGAACAGCCAGGCAATTTTCATCCACTTGCTATTTCCTTCCAGAACACTCGATCCACAGAGGGAGTCACAAGCTCGAGAGCTCAATAAGGAATCAAGGCATTTGTGCTCGTTTAAAAGCACCAGCTTTTGAGTCTCAGATAATTGGAGTTTCATTCATAAGCTGCAGGCTTTCGACTTTCAACATTCTCAATTATCATGCTATTTAATTCTAAAAATGTTGAATAAGAATTAAGTGTGAGAATAATACAGGTATCCACTGCAAGCAACCATGCTTGGTTTTTCAATTTGTGCACAGTAAGTGGTGTTCACGTAATCGTATGTATTAAAGAAAAACTAACCTTGCAGCCAGCCGTTAGGCTGTTTTGTGCATTTGAAGCTCCCAAGCAGATCGCAGTCCTTCCAGATGAGGCTGCCATGCATGCTTCCACGCCACATCCGCTGAATGATAACAGTCCCAGAAGTGACATAGGCTTGCACAGTTAGGGAGAACGTGTCCTTCCTATTTTTGTACAGGTGCTCTAAGTAATGATGAGGATTGATGTGCCAGAATGTGGAACCGATGCATCACAGGACCTTAACAAACCAATCTCTGCGGTCTGTGAAGAGCCAAAAACGAGATATTTAAAAACAATCATTAAAAGCACTCACTTCGAATACTTATTTGAGTAAGCTATCACTTCGTTAAAGTGACCAAAATCTGCTATATTCACTTTGAAATAAACTGAAGCCTCATGTAAAATTTAAGTACTGCAATATATATGTTCTACTGAAGTATAGCACTACCACAGTGGTAATCATCTATAGATATAATTTTCCAAAATAACATAATTTTTTTAAGTGCAACCTGGCTCCTGAAAAATAATTCACATTAACTTTAAAACTATCAAACGTGGTCAATCGACAGGCCCAACCTCATAATCAAACAAGAGCTCACTTGTATCAAATCACAAAAACTTTTATGTATTTGCTCCATAATATATGTATGTATATAACAGTAGTAGTAAATTTTTCATGCTTCAACTTACCATACAGAAACATTACATCTGATGGGCTTAAAAACTTGCACACGTTATAGAACTGCGTGAATTATAGTACCGATGAAACATAGTTCTGCAAGGTGAACTCACCGATGGCAGCATTTAGTAGCCGTCGGTGTCATGAGGAACCAAGTACGGCCAACAGGCAAAGGGCATCTGCAGACTGGAAGCTGCCAATGACAGCAATGAAGGGCTGGCCAGGCGTGCACGTCCATTGATAAAGTGTAAGAACTGGCCATGACCGGCTGTTGTCAAGGCTCTAGTGCAGTGCAAAACGATGGCCAGACGAACTCGGAAACCTGTAGTTAGGCGATATTGGCGTACAACTTCATCCAAAGCAAGGCACCGGTGAAATCTTTGCTTATTCTGGGGGCCGGAGGGAAGCTTGACGTTCACGGGCTCTCGCCGGCACATAGAACTCTCAAATTGTTACCGAAGAACAGTCTAGGCGCGCTTCCAAAGTAACACGATCCACAACAGATTGTAGCATCTCGCAGTTTTGGTTGATCACATCACAGCGCTAGGACTATGGTTATCACAAAAAGAAGAAGTGACGACTTAACAAACAAAAGCGTCAAGCTGCCCCACCACGACTTCGCAGGGCAAAACAGTTATCAACGCTGTCTTTCAATTTTCGGTCACACGAGCACAGCTTGTTCACAAGTCTTGGAACGTCAACACAGCACCACTGTTCACAACGAACATCGTTTCACTCCCGAACAGTACATTGCTGCAAAGTAAATAGAAGCGTATGGGCTAACTAGTGGCGAAGCAAGAACCGAGCGCGTATTTCATACGTTTCCGTACGTTCTTGGGGTCACTCAAGTAACGTGTCAAAACGCTGTCAATCCGAAATGTCGCACAGCACCCAACTGAGAGACTGGAAAGTCAAGCGAACGAACTGTTACCGGCGCACAAACACACATTGCAGGCTTCTCGTGTGCTAGTTGCCGTCGATACATCGACGCCGATCCCCGCCTGATAACCACACCGACGCACAGGCTTCGCTGCGCTTCACCGTACACCATTGCACTGCCACAGCTTTCTGCACTGCTTACACGCACCGAAAGAGCTGCTGTAATCACAACACATCCGGTCAAACGCTGAAGTAACTCGTGCGAGAAGAGTTTGCTGAAAGTCGCACCGACCGATATGCTGTTTACGACGCCATGTTGTTTTCAACAACTGCGCAGTACGTAAGAGACGTAAGAGAGCTCTTAGAAAGTACTTGCACTATTTTCACGGCGTGAAAAAATTTTCTCCTATGTGTGAGGGGGGTGATATGACGAACAGGACAGGCGTGCCAGATGAAAGAAGTGTTTTGGCAACGTCATGGAGTGAGCTGATGTAGAGGGTATTGCTTCACAATCAATCACAAGCTGTGCCTGTCGGCCAGGCCGTCGTCTGCTCGCGTTTGTCGTCTGCTTCGATCAGATCATGCGACAGGGGATTCGCCTTCGCAACGCTATTATTTTCAGGTGAAGTGGTCGCTGCGTCGCACAAAATACGTGTCAGTGGCTCGCTCCATCTTTTAATGATGTTCGTGCGCCAAGTTAAATGGCTGGTAATTGACGCAGGGATGAATTCAGCCAAGGTTTGCACCAGAATCGTGAGGGTTTGCATATTTTCGGTGTCATACAAAGTTACTAGGGTCATTTCATTCCGATTGCTTGCCATATTATCACGGTCCATATCGGTGTCTGAACAGTGAAGGTGAAGATGCATGATTTGTTTGTAGTTCCATGCGTAATCACGCGCACCCCTAATACGCTTTGGTTTACAAAGTACGCTTTGTTCCAGATCGTCCAAAAGTGTATCGACAGCTGTATTTCAGAGATCGCACCCATTGGACAGTTAGAGCCAATGAAAGTACACTAGAGCACAAACTTTATGAACCACTCACTGAAAACTTCCTCTCATTTTTATTTCCAATAGCGTGCAAAGAATGTGCTCCCATTAACCTCTTTGGTGGTAATTTTCACCAATGAGTCAAGGATCTCGAGTCGCCCTTTTAATTGGATGAGATGGGGCGCAACACAACAACACAACAAATAAGGTTGATCCTATGCCATGCCACGTTCGAATGCGCCGACCATTCACGTATCCCATTGGTTTTCATCCAACCACAAAACTTTACATGCGTAGTTTTATGCCATTGACGCCCAATAGAATTTTTCAATTACTGCGACTTCAAACTTATTGGACGATGGTGGTTGTCAACACCATCCACTGCGTACAAGGGAAACAACACGCGAAGCTCAAAGCGCCTAAAGAAATAAAAACGCACCAGCAGTCATCAGGCAGCCCTTAATGGGCGTGAATTAACTCAAAACCAGCCAGGGCATCAAAGTATACCGCCGCGGCAGCAGGTTCTAAGTAGCCACATTGTTCCTAAGAGTGGTCGGGACCACTCTTAGAATTTTCTCTCAACCATGCTGTTTTTACGCACAATTTCGCTTCGTGAATCCACTTACGAGCACTTTTCGGTGACGTAAGCAAATATAGCAACTGCATCACCATCGCTGACATGTTCCCGGGCAGTCACAGCGCGCTTTATTTGCAGCGGCCGATGTGACAACTATGGCTTCTCACGAAGTTTTTTCGTTTCGTGAATCGACTTACGCAAGAAAATTTCGCTTGCGCAAAAATGTTTTCGTAAGTAAGTTTTGTGAATCCGGGCCCAGAAGTCGAATGCACAAATGTTTTTCTTGGCTACACATTTTCTTAGCCAAGAATTTTCTTACCTCGAGGGATTAGGATAGTGAGGTTACGAATTTAACCTATGCGACGCTTAAGAGGGCGAGGAGTGCACACGATCGCCGATGAAGGGACAAGGAAAGAGAAGCTCGTCGAAATGATTACATGGGAGCACGCAGAGCGTCTAGCATCGAGAGTATACGATGAAGGCTAATGCCTTTTCACTTTAACTGAGCTTCCAGTTGCGGGAGTATGCTGCAGCACTTATGGGCGGCTGCGTTCCAGAAAGACGTGCGTGGGGCCTGCACAAACCTACGTGCTTTTATTTCATAATAAGCCACACTCGAGGCCTGAGTGGAAGCCGCAGCACTGCCACAGCAAAATCTGGAAGAGCAGCTTTTCAGAGCCTTTCTTAAACTTTTTGGGTAACTTATTCAAGCACACTTGCTGGGTAGCCACAGAGCCATAAATCGTGATAATTGTTTGTCGTAGGGAGGCACTCACTATGCCATCTTTCGTCATTCTTCGGAGAAGCGTGGTACCTTCTACAAACTTGCAAAAAAGTTTGGGAAAATGCTTTCTGCTGCCGCTAACGACACTGAAGAGTAATGCCCGAGGCTTAAGCAATGTCTTGTAAAGTTTGACAACGCACTCGTTACATGATTCTCATTGTGTGACGCCTTGCAGTTCTGAAACGCTTTATTATACACATTAACGCAATTCCTTTCCAGACATCAAGCATGCCTTGGGTCAAATTGTGACGGCGTTGTAAGCAGCGGCGTGGCTCAGTGATAGAACACTGGGCTGAAACGCAGGAAACCCTGGTTTTAGTCCCACAGTGTTCCTAATGTTCTTCATTCGCAGAATTTTTTCTTTATTTCGCCCGGGAGTGGGTGCAGACACTGGCGGCGGCGGACAACCAAGGCGCCGCACGCGACCCTTTTTGTGTACTCATAACAGCATTAGTTGTAAAATGTAAAAGTAGCGACAATCGCGGCACCCCTCAGTGCAAATGGTGAGTGTCGGTATTAGGTGATTTATTGAAGCGAGCAATTTTGGAGCGCCTAGCTCATACGTAAAGTCACAACTTGTTTCAGTTCACCTAATTATTTTAGTTTTTTGATATTTTTCAATTTCTGTATAACATGTTTGATGTTTTTATTGTTACCGTATACTTCGTTTGCACTTTTTCTCGCTTTTTGTTTTATTTTCGCCTATTTTCATTCTGGTTTGTGCTGCGTAAGCATCGCAGCAATCGACTAGAAATTGAAAAAAGAAGATAGTGGCGTGACTATAGGCGCGTTTGCCAAGCAGCGTGGCGCCAGAATTTTTCTCACTGGTGGTGGGGGCACTGAAGGCGGATGGTGGGCAGGGAGTCTTGTTGGAGCCACTCGTGGTGCCAGGTAATCTTTCCCTCCTCGTTTTTTTTCATTAGGAGGTGAAGGTATCACAATAACGCAGAGAACCACGGCAAACGAAGAACGTCACGTGGCTAACGGAGTGTGATACAGGCGTTTAAAATGACGCCTAACAAAGAACGACGCTCAACGCAGGAAAAGGCGCTTAAGAGCCGTTTCCTTCATCCCAACAAGTTGAGAAAAGTATTTTATTCTGGCATATATCATATTGTAACGAATGTAGCAGCCTCACAACAACGATGTCCTATTTACGCGTTTTATTAGGGGGAACTTGTGCCCAAAGTGAACGACACACAGCAATCAAGAAGATTCAAGGTGGTAGTCCTCGTGAGCCTCTGCCTCGAGCACCCTCGTTCTCTTCTTCTTTACGCGCGTTTGATGTTCGGCGGAGTACAGGGCGCATGCAGGGCCGGCTCGTGCATTGCGGCTGGCTTCGTCGCTCGTAGTCGTGCTGTTAGCGTTTCTCTGGTTCCCAACGTCCGCGTTGCATGGAGCAATGGTAATTTCCTGGGGCATTATCACCCCTCTCAAGAGGGATCGCCCCGATGCTTTCGATGATAATGTATGCAGCGTTTCCGTCTCGGAAGATTTGTAAGAGAGAATTGGTTCTACAGCAAGCAAGTGGGGTGGCTTGTCTTCGTACCGGTCGTAGTACGGTTTCATGCGCACAATGTGTACACGCTCGGTGGGATTGCGTCGTTTAGAATGTCCATGTCCTGTAGGCTTGACTTCATAAACGAGGTCGCTGAGTCACTGTACTACCTCGTAAGGACCGAAATATCAACAAATGAGTTTTTCAGACAGGCCTCGTCGTCGTACTGGGGTCCACCTCCACACTTTGTCACCAACTTCATACCGTGTTCTCGTCTTCCTCGGTTGTAGCGGTCGGCATTGATTCGTTGTTGGTGACATAATTGGTACCTTGCTAATTGGCGGGCCTCCTCCGCTCTCTCTATATAGTCATCGAGATCAGAAGGGTAGTCATCTTGATGTATGCTTAACATAGCGTCCAGTGTTGTGGCAACTACACGACCGTAAACTAGTGGAAACAGGGTAATCCTATTAGTCTCTTGTATGGCGGTGTTATAGGCGAAGGAGACGTATGGTGAAATTTCGTCCCAATATGTCAATATGTCAATTATTGCAATGTTCGTTTTAATCTCCTACTAGGTGACAGTATCCAAAGCCTGCTCCCATTGCGAAGCATTAACGAGAACCCAAGATATCATTTTATTCAGTCTACTACATGCCATAAATAACTCCTTCTACGTTTTATTTCTTTAACGCCTGGATTTTCGTGATCGCATTTTTCTGGATGTCGTGTGATAAGGGTTTTTAAAGAAAAAGAAGATATGATTGATTTGTGGGGTTTAACGTCCCAAAACCACCATATGATTATGAGAGACGCCGTAGTGGAGGGCTCCAGAAATTTGGACCACCTGGGGTTCTTTAACGTGCATCCAAATCTGAGTACACGGGCCTACGACATTTCCGCTTCCATCGGAAATGCAGCCGCCGCAGCCGGGATTTGAACCCACGACCTGCGGGTCAGCAGCCGAGTACTTAACCACTAGACCACCGCGGCGGGGCAAGAAAAAAAATTGCCCGCAGCTTCCCTCGGGGGAACACTGAGGAGGATGCGGAGCATATAATTGGTTAACGGGGTGTTAAAGTGCGACTTACTTGGGTCGATGGCTAAATTGGTTAACGTGGTTGTGAAATGGGGTGTTAAATTGCGACTTACTTGGGTCGATGGCTAAATTGGTTAACGTGGTTGTAGGAGGGGGTGTTAAATGAGTGAACACGTACACACGTATGCGAAAGGGCGGCGTTGGTCGAAGGGACGTCGATCATTGTGTTTGTGGATTCGTTGGAATTCATTTCACCGCGACCTTGGACGTCGACGCGCCGTACAAACCAACCGACGAGCGGCAACTGAGCGAGCGAGCGCCGACCTTGAGTATATATACAGCGCGACGGCGCATGCACTGTCAGCTGTCGAATGTTCTCGAAGGAGAAGCGCGCGCGCGGCACAGATGGCGACGGCGCGACGGCGCATGCGCTGTCAGCTGTCGAATGTTCTCGAAGGAGAAGCGTGCGCGGCACAGATGGTGGGCGACGGCGCGACGGCGTATGCGCGAGGTCAGCTGTCGAATGTTCGAGAAGCGGTGCGGACGGCGCACTACAAGGCGCGAGTATAAGATGCTTCCGCATCTAAAAGAAGATAAATCGACGATGACTTCGTCAGCGGTTATCGCAAGTGCGCTCACGCCTGAGGCCCAGTTTTGATAAGGACCCGATTCCTGGTCAATGTGAATATGTCGGTGAACAAGCCTACGCGAGCGCGACAGCCGAATTTTACGAAAGACGGTTTTCGTCGATGGCTGCGAGGTGATCCGTTGGGTCATTGAAAGTCGAGAAGATAGTCACCGAGGGTCCCAGGCGAAACAGAGGGTCTGGTACATAGTCAAGGCATCATTATTTGCTGTCTAGGGGATCGTTCGAGCGCCCGCCGAAGTTCGAAGGAAATGGTGCGATGGCTAGAGCGTCACCAAGTCACGAGGTGAGACTCCTTTACATAATTCTTCGCACACACGTACAGTAACATATGCAATATTTTAGGATCGCAAATAAGTGAGCTTGTATTAGCGTATGCGCACGTAAACACGAAAAAAGTAGGTCCGCGATGATTGATATAAATACTGGCAATATCATACATTCGCTGCTTATCAACTGTGGCAGCCCGCTAAACGAGTGCGTAGTCGCTGGTTTGGTTCTTAGTCCAAGACAACCGCAAGCATGTGCTTGAGCGGTTTAGAGAACCGAAGCTAAAGTTTGCGGAGCGATTGCAACTCCACGCCTGACCCAAGCGTCGAGCTCCGGAACACTTGAGGAGAGACGCGGGAGAAGTCGCAGGTGAGTAAGTGTGTTTAGCCGAAACGGGAGCGCATGTGACACGCACGCAACGCGTTGTGCAGTCGGTGCGGCGAACTTGGGTACCGTGCCGTCAGCCTGGTGCGCTAAATCTCGACGCTCGCTGTGCGAAGTTGCCTTTCCGCGATGGAAGAAGTGGTCCAATCAAGCGTCACCGAGGTCCGAAGTATTGTGTTGTGGGCTGCCACAACAATGCTGAAAACACCAAGGAACGCTCTCCACGTGTAAAGCTGTATCATTTTCCCATCTAGTCAGAGCTGGCGATCAGAACCGCATTCGTGAAAGATAGAGCAAGCATGACACGAGAGCCGTAAAAAAGGCGAGCACTTCAACTTGACTCCATGTGGTTAACCTTAGCTTGCGGCTTCGCGGTGAAGTCATGTGCTGCACGGAGGACATGATTCTAAATCTTCGCGGACATTTTAATGCAGTGACTCTATAGCTTTACTTTTTATATAATTTTTTCAGCACGCCGCAAGCGTTTGCTCATGACAGTACACCGTGCTGCTGCTAGATACCATGTCAAAACAATTACATGCTTTCCATAAACGTCACCACAGCACATCAATTGAGAACGCGTCTTCATGTCGGCAGAATGAGACTTACCTCGAGGCATACGTCGTACACGGTAATATCACGGAAGACCCGAGAAATGTATTTCGCAGTGACTCGGGCGTCCTCGCCTTCCGTCCTCTGCTCCACATCATGAACTTGACTAACAAGCTTTACTCCTTTGGTTCGATTTACTTCACGGAATTGCTTGTCTGGTTCAGATATATTTGTGAAGCCACACTGCAAGTGGTACATCGTGAGGTGACTCAAACGCAGTTGGCGCTCTCTGCACGAGCATGTAAGCGAGTGGCAGTGCATTGGAGTGAAGGAAAAACGTGCCATCTACATACCCGATTTCAACTTTCCTACCAAGATGGCACTGCCGGTCAGGAGACACAGTGCCACCATGAGTTGCTTTGGCTTCCTATAACCATATGAAAAGTTTCACGCCGAAGCAACAATGATTGGATGAGCTTTTATCACCTGAGGATTTTTATCATGCACCTAAATACTTTGAAGTGACCGCATGTTTTTCGTTGCTTGCCAAAACAGGGCAGCCGGGGCCGGGCACTTAGAAAAAAAAATGTGACACCAATACTTATGAGCTACCTACCTCAGCTAGGCATGCGAGGTGGAAGGAGAGAAATGACTTCTCGTGTCATGCTTTTCCTGTATTTAAAAACATAAGTGACGCTGAAACTTAACGCAAGATTTTGTAACATCTTTGTTCACTAAAGCGTGCAGTAGTTCTTGGTGCGTATCCGTGTGAGTTGGGTCCCCCAGTTAATAATCTTAAAAGTATGCAACAGAAGACTGCTGCAGATACAGGTACGCCATTCTTTATCGGCTCTCCAGCAGCTGCTGCAGTTCGCCGCAGCCAGGCGACAACTTATAATGGTCCAGAGGACGTGGCACCTCTGGGCGAATATGAGAACCGTGTAGCGAATGCGCTAGACCCGGAAGCAATTTGCAGACTCTCTGGTGGCCTGGATGTAGGTGCCCCGATTGCTGGTATGAGCGTGAACATGTGTGCCTGTATATACAGCTAGACAGCGCGCTTGCGCTGCGGTCTCAGTAATACGGAGAGTAAGGTATGTCGTTATAGCTAAACATTGAAATAATAATGGTTCGCTTATACTGCTAACCCTCTCGCAGCAGCTCGTGTTAAAAACGTGTAAGAACAAGCTAAGAAAGTTTTGACGTGCCCAAACTTTTAGGCAATGACAGCAATATGCAAGGTAGCTATGGTAAGAGAAAATTTTGCAAAAAAATACATATGCAAAGGCGCAGTAGATAATTTGGATACAAAATTAGTGAAAAGAATATTGAAACAAGGTGCAACAGCGAGTGTACTCATAAAAGAAAACAAATCATGGGCGCCGCTTGAATTTTGTCTACCAGTGTGAAAAAAATAATTGTATTGCACTGGGGGTGTGGAGGGAGGTGACAGAGCAGTGGTGCTGCTAAAGTGTGCTACAAGTACTGGTGTGGCGTGAGGGGGCATGTGATTATTTTGCAGTCCCCTCTCCCCCTTCAGCCGCCCGCGAAACCTATATGCAATATGAAGAGTACTAAATGTGCACTCCAACAAAAACATAAAAAATCGATGTGGTAACGATTTCAGAGCAATGAAGATGATCACTGACAACAATGGAGAAATGGTAAAAACGGATATCAATCATGAACATTGCGTTTTGATGATCTTAAGAACATAACCGCGAACCACTGCATCATAATGAGCCACGCTGCAAAAGAAGGATAGGAAAATTTCTATCAGCAGTGAGTTTTTTTTTGTTGGTGGACACCACACATTAAACAGGTATCAATAAGCTTCCACCTATATGCGACCGCCGAGGACAGGATCAAAGCCACGACTCTCGTGTCAGCAGCCAAGCGACCAAATACCTTATTCGCAAAAGGAGCCAAAGGAATTAGATAAATCTTGATCTCCTTTTTCTTGGTATGAAGGGCTGGTGGACATCATTGCCGCAGTTCTATACGACTTGATATTTGTAGGAAGCTATCCTGCGCATGTGACAACCTCACAAGCACTTAAACTTTTGTTTTGTGTTTTGGAAAAACAGCAGAGCGCATATACCTTTGGCGAAAAGGAGCAAGTCGACTGCGCGAGTTGCCAGAAAACATTGTAATCCAGTACACTAGGTGAAGACACTCTTGGCACAAAACGTTATGCCAAAACTCTTGGCAATACGAGTACAGGGGAAACAGACCTTCTTTGGCAAAACTATACAGTTATCAAGCATTTTATGTGCAATGCTTCTCTTTGATCTTGCATGAAGACTAATTTCGCATACTGTGCTTGTGCATGAGTTTACACGAATTCAATGATGTACTTATACTCTGTTCTTGGATGAACAGCCAGACAATCATTCCATTGCAGAGCGGTCAAGACCAAGGTGAGAATAACTTTTGCAAGACTGCTTGAAATACTAATATAAAAAGATGTAGCATTTTTAGAACCAGCCAACCAGGAATACACATGCCATATAAAGAACTAGGGAATGTTAGTGACCCATTCGCCAATAGTAGGTGGTTTCGCTTGTACAAATATTCGTATGAGCACTGTAGCTAATGGTGTGTTTGCACCTAATAAGTGAATGTCGCAAGAAAAAACGCACACAACAAAGCGGCAGTGTATTGCGAAAGTACTTCTCTTTCATTTTTCATTTAGCCGTTCGAGTGATAGAAGGCATAAATAGATGCGCAGAAATTATAGTACTAACAAAGTGAGACGCAGCTACAACAAAAACAATTATAAACCATAACAATAAAGAGATGTATCTGCGTGTTCATATGTCAACCTCAACCACAGTACTATTCATTCGGCAAGGCTGAATAACTTTAGGCGGGTAAGCAGTGAGGGTCCACATTTTATGCAATATCTATAAAACAATGTGAAAAATTATACCCAACTATTCTCTGAGATCGAATAAGTGCCTGAATGCAGTAAACCATTTCTTCATAAAGTTCAACAGTACAAGGTAGACCACTTTACGGTTGGTGATGTGTGCGTATATGAATGTTCAATGCTTCTCGACGAGTTGCACTGTTCAGTATTCTCTACTTTTGGTTGAAATAAGGGGAAAGCATATAGGAAAAGTTGCGCGAATACAATATCGAACAAATAACGCAACTGCAGGCCGCCTTTCACAATCACTTGTCAGGGCAGCAGCTTATCTTGTGGCTAGCACCCACGTGCACGTGTTGCAGCTTACGCTCTTTGTAAAATAGGTATTGCTGATGGTCTGGTCCCATATTCAGTCTTTCAAGCAGTATTGTTGCATCAAGGCAAACAGCTTTACAAAAACAAGGCTGCACAATAAATGTAATACTACCAAAGCAATTGAAACGGCCAATGAAAGTATTTAACCTAAGTCATGTTTGTTTATATTAAAAACACCGCGTATGTAGCAGGAAGACGTGCACAACTTGCAGGACGACTTTTTCACTTAACCCTGTTGCAGCTGTACTCACAGAAAAATACAGTTTTCCGAAGATAGGCCCTGCAACTTTCCTACGTAATGATCTTGCGTTACATTGTTTGTCATTGGTGAAAACTAAGTGATATCCCCTCCTCCCAAGCAGCAACACACTGGAAATAAGTATATGAGATTAAAACAACTTATTCTTTACTGAATATTGACTCACATGGCATTTTCCTGAGATTCTTGTATTTTATACTGCAGGCACCTATGACGCCGTCTTGGGCCAGGTAAATCTCAAATAATTCAAAATGTGGTACTCTGTGTATCAAGTTTTTTTCTGCTTCTGTACAGGTCATGCCAGAAATACAGGGAGAGTGCCAATGTTAAGCACACAGACCCTTGTAAACCTTATATTTTTAACCTTTTTAAACCACACAAAGTACAGGAACCAAAAGTTCCTAGAAAAGTTGCTTATTAAGACTGACTGCAAATGTGACCCTACCTGTATCTGTTTACACATACAATAATGGAAAGTGGTGTAACAGTATTATAACATATAGCAGTTGTATAACATTAAACAGGAGATAAAGCAAGAAAATGTGCACATAAGGTAAAGAAACATTCTTATTTCTCTCTCGTACCCAGTAGTAGTAGAGTAGTAGATATTATATGTACAGGTGCGTGCAGTCTCTAGCAATAGTTTGGAGAATTGTTGTCGACAAGCCTTTTCTATCTTTGGAGCATGTACATACTTGATGCATTCAAGCCATCTGCATTAAGTGCCCATACTTCCCTATTCCGCGAAAGCAGTGTACACTACTGTCTATTTATAAAAAAACGCAACAGAGATCTCAGTTCATATTGCTGGCCATTTAACAGCAAGTAGACAAAAAACAATGCTTATACAGGTCCCTAGCCTGTAAAAAGCAGTAAAAAAATCACAATTACTGGTAGTACCATGCAAATTTGAGCCCCGATGCTTTTGATAGAATGGGAAACTCAAACAGAGAGAGCGCGCAAGTGTTTCCTATTACAGTGGATCTGTCTGTACGTATTATACGCAGATAAACTAGCACAAGTGTTTCGCCTTTATGGTTTGCACACTTTTGTTTGCAATTTCGAAGAGTAAAACGAATCATTCAGTCATCATGCAGGTAATTTATCCATACAGTTAAAGTAACTTTTGAGCACCAAGAAACATACTGAAGAATTTTAACATGTACAGGAATGCAAATTCAACCTTGCCGTGGTGGTTTAGTGGCTAGGGTACTCAGCTGCTCACCTGCAACTTGCGTGCTCAAATCCCGGCTGTATCGGCTGTTTTTTTAATTCAAGTGAAAAGGTTGTAGGCCCATATGCGCAGATTCGGGCGCACGTAGCCTTCCACTGCCGAGTCTCTCACAATCATAAGTTGCTTTTAGGCCGTTACGCCACATATCAACCAGGAATGTAAATCTGAGAAAAAATAGAAAATTTTGTATATGTTAGAGTGACTGAAAGAAGGCGTAAGCAGCAGTGCACCCAATAAAGAACACACCAGCACATCAGCGGTATTCACAAATACTCTAGGTTACATGGAATGTATGCAGCATACAGTCGGAGCTTGTGCACGTTGGCCTGGCAAACTCAGAAATGGGGCAGCTCCAGATAGGGGTCCAGTGGACAAAGAACATAGACAACCGTACTGTTGGAAGCATTCTTCCTATGCACCACCATAATTTCAAAACTTCGTCATTTTTCTCTACTTGAGGCATAGTATTTTGATGATCTTCTGATATAGAGAAATGCGGACAACCTCAAGCATATATGTGTAATGCTTCCAAGCAGTAAATTAACAATGATTTGAGAGGAGAAAACCATGAATTCTGTTATTCATTAGCGCATACCCTCTGCAAAGATACATTCGCATTCACTTTCTTGAAAAACCCAATGTGTGGAGGGCCACAAGATTATGTCATGCATCATCGCGAGGGCAATGTTGTGAAGAAAAGGACGAGCCGCCGTGCCCATGACGAAGCCCACCCGTTGACCTCTTCTTTATCCCGACCACTGCTCTACCACTAATGATAATATTACCACTCTTCGTCTTCTACATGATTTTCGACATCCTCCACGCCCACACAGTGGCGAATGATGACGGAGAGCATAAAATCGTATATGGTTTCTGAATACCCAATGTTCATCAAAACGAGTTCCGTGTCGGCCCTTGTATAGAATCATCCGGATATCTTTCTGCGCTTGGCCTTCCAGCGATGTTTACGGTGCTTGTACCACGCTCTTGTCAGTAGACGGGTGAATTTCGGTAAATTGCTTTTTACGATCGGTTTTCTTAGGCAAGAAGTTCCATTATGCAGACTCTTCCGCAAGTTTCTCATCTAGCTGTTCCTCAGAACTTTTCTTATTTTCTTTCTTTTGCCTGCCCTTGTCTTGGGAGCATCAGCCTATCACTCTGCGTTGGTCTGGGCTGTCTCAATTGGGGGTTGATATGGTCTTGACATTCCGCATCTTTGTAATTATATGCCGTGCCAACCACAGTCTCTCTAATCTTGACTTTTGTGGCTTACCTGAAGTGCCGTACTTTTGATAAGTACTGGTAGTAGATTTCCGTTTTCTCCTTGACTTTAAATTTATCTTTCCTTGGTGAAATGACCTCGATTTCCTTTTATTAGGTATTTGGTTGCACAGACGTAAGGACTGCATTACAACAAAATCTGCGTCTTCGGCGTGCAATCATCCTCAAGCTCTGGTGTGTCATCTTTCAGATTTCCAGATGCCTTCTGCCTTTCCTTCGTACAAGTCTCTTCCATCATGTGCACTTGAGTTGCTGTAACTGTCGTGTGGTTCGCTCACTTGATAGTGTACGCTGAAAGACGTTCTAAAGGCGTAGGCCAGTTCTTTAGAAGTAGTGGTTGTTTTGTACGTGCTTGAACGCTTGTTACGGCGGTGACATCGGTGACTTTCCGGCTTCCAGCACGTTCAGCAATTCTTCGTGAGTCTGAGTCGTATAGCTTCCATACATTAATATTTCTGCTGAAGTAGCAAAGGCTAGATGGTGACGCCATAGATGAAGAGTCCACATTAGCTTGTACTTCTGTCTAAGTCTTTTGTCTCATGGTCTCCAAGTGAGCCTGTCGAGCATTTAAAACGTCGGCAATCTTTGCTAGAATACTTGTCACCTTTGCTAGAATAATCTTGTGCTCGTAAAAATCAGCTTCCTCCATCTCTGCTTCTAAGTGACCGATGTCAACTGCATCCTCTACTTCCTTGTCGATTCGTTTGAGTTCCTCGTACTGCTCAATAAAAACTCGGTGAACACGTCGTAACTCACAGATTGGTGGGCAATCCCATTGCTGAAGACGTTCGACGTCTGCGATGACCTGCGTGATGGCCTTCCATGTTTGAGTGCGCCTTTCGTAGAGGGCCTCCATGATCCAGTGTCGCAAACGGGAGAAGTCACTGGCCGGCAGTGTCACGAGGCAAAGTCGGAGTCGTCACGGCATCCATCGCAGAAGTCTCGTACAACAAATATCTGTCACTTGTTGGGCTGTCATTCTTCGTGATCTTGCGCATATTGGGCCTTCGTCATGAAGGGCGAGTCAGAAATGTGCCGGAGAAAACGTGAGGGACCCCGTCTCGCGAGCCTCCAGAAGGTGCCTGCACTAACGGGGCTGCACTGCCACGATGTACTTTGTTAACCTATGGACTGCCTTGCCTTGTAAATATCTGGCCGTTGTCGTGAAGAACGAGTCGGGACGAAGCCGAAGTAGACGTGAGGGCTCCCGTCTCGCGAACCTCCAGACGATGCCTGTACTCACGTCAGTCCATTGGTGCTCCTAGTGGTCTCAGTTGCAACCGGAGTCACGCTCCCAGGTCTTGGTGGTGGTTACGCCTCGAACATCAGTTTTAGCCACGGCGGCTTCACAGAAGTCCTCGAGGTGACGACTGTGGTCGATCGTTAAATCCGCTCCGTCTCACCTCCGAAGGTCCCTCCTCCCGGGTTTCATGGCACACAAAATGTTGAGGAAGAAAAGATGAGCCTCCGTGCCCACGACAAAGCCCACCCGTTGACTTCTTCTTTATTCCGACCACTGCTCTCCCACTGATGATAATATTCTTACAAGGAAACGTAAGAAACGTACCACTCCTCGTCTTCTACATAATTTTCATCAGGCACAACACTATCTGTTATGCATGATCATTGTGTTAAAAGGGAATAAGGAATGTTCACGTTTCACTAGGCAGAGTTCAGTATACAGATGCGTCTGCAGTGAATGCTGTTTGAACAATATTTGGTACTCTAGAAGGTATCAATCATGCATTCAGTGACAACCATATGGCATATGACCTTTGTGCAACAGTAGGTACAAGTGCTTTTATGTCATTATGAAATGTTGATGAGCCACAGCAAGGCACCAGCAGCACTCCACGCCGGTGGCAGCAACCATGCAGCTGCACGCGTAAAAAACTATTTACATAGTAAGAAGGCTTAGTGGGGTGAAAAGTACATCAAAATACATAGTTTGTACGTCAAGATTCATTTTAAGATAAGACCGGCAGGCAGTGATATAACATTACGCAGGAGATAAAAAATTGAAATGTGCACATACGGTAGGGTAAGATTCTTATTTCACTCTCGTAGCCAGTCTAGAGCTCTCATAAGGTCATTCTTGCTGTGCTTGTGCTTCCCCAGGCAACGAAGGAAAAATAACAAAGATGACACTCTGATGGCTTAGCAGATACTGGGTTGCCGCACACGTGATTGTTTTGATTGCTGACCACGACACTACTCTAGGGCGCTAAACGCAAGGCTACTCGGGAACCTGGCTTTCAGAATGCAATCAACAATACACATTTTTCATATTGAAGGAAAAAAATGTACAGCAAGATGTACTGCACAAAGCTTGAAGTGCATGTACACCAGTAATGAGCATACAAACAATAGTCTTCCAGCTATTTCAGAGTGCCTATCAATCTGAATAGTACACTGAACAACCCGTTTGGATAACTAATAGTCGCTGTTCATCTTTAAACTTTGTCCGCCTTAGAAAATAGGTGGCTAGAGTAGCTGGCTGCTTATCCCAAGGCCGCTGGTGCGATCCCAGCCGCGTCAGTCTCTTTTAAATGGAGGCGAAATTGTAAAAGTTGGTGTAATGTGTGATGTCAGTCCAGGTTGAAAAAAAATGACAAGGTCCTCCATTTGGGTGTCTCAGGTGATCATATCGTAGTTTTGGGATCTAAAATCTCACACGTTTATCTCTGAACCTTGCTTCAACCATAAAGCACATGTCGATGAAGAGCCTGATGAGGTGCCATTACTGGAACGTTGAAAAAGTACAAACAGTAATTAGAGCAGTTGCATGCATAAAAGTACACAGATGATACAATCTGCTACCAACTTTTTCTTTTCTCTTTCGAAAAGAGCCAGAACTCTTCGAGCAGATACTCGTAAATCTAAAAAGAAAATCTCAGAGCTCGGAAACGCTCTGCAAGGACTCTAGAAAGAATTTCGCAAGTTAAACTGCACAAGTACAGCATACATTTCGGAAAGAACAGAGTGGTGTCAGATTCCGATGAAAACAAATGAAATTTCTCAAAGTGAATATTTTGGCTGTTTCTTTCATAATCTGACCAAACATGAGAAAACACTATCGAAACCAGCTCTGCATATGCACATATTTTGTGTTGTCGCGTGAAACTGAAATGTCGGTGATTCATCTATCCCTGTGTTGTTTCTGTATTACACCTCTGCACTGTAATACACTATAGAACACTTTTAACAAATACTTGTCTGAAGCACTTATGAGCACTTTCTCGTTGGTAAACAGACGTCATCTTAGCAATTGCAAGCACCTGCCTTCAATTTGTTACAAGAGCATAAATTTGGTTCCTGAAAATAAAGTGCACACAGAAAAAGCAAATTCTTATCTTGCAAAAAAACACTTCAACTAACTGTGGTACAAGCACCAAGCTACTTTTATTTGTCGAGTCTCCTTTATGTATATTTAAACTTACGATTGTTCTCCCCTGACCACATTAACAGGTACAAGATATAATTTTCTAACCTATTCTTTATTTTTGCAATGTCTTCTTCAACTCCAAATCTATTTATTTTATACACATGTAGCATAAGAAGCAAACACGCCAGGTGGAACAGGCAAACTAGCTGGCAAATGAAAAAAAGACTATATTGCAGACTAACGCAGTAAATCTAGCACAGACTTGTCACCTAAAACTGTGAAAACAAGTTACATTTTCTACATTTAAATCGCCAAATACAGCAGTCTTTTGCGAAAAAGTAAATGTGCACTGTATGGTGAAATTAAAATCGTAATTACGGAGACTGATGCCCAAATTCTTGAGTTTGGCAATCGTGCTTTGCATAACGATGTAGTGCTACGCTGTGTAATTCTCTTTCTTCACTCGTCTTGCATGACTTTCCTGCTTTTCTTCAAGTGACTAAAGGATGCTATTATAGCAATGATTGCCCAAACTTTCATTTAGTGCATTGAAATATAAATTGAGGCCTCTTTTTCAAACAATATCTTGAATAATTACGCGCCTACAGCTGCTGCCCATACCCAGGACTAAGAAATGATACAAGCAGTTCATAAAATATATAAAATAAAGGCAGCTACAACTGTTGGTAAGTGCTTTTGTTATCTTGTCTTTTCCTTACGACAACTACTCTTTCATTCGTCACCTGAAGTGCTGGATATTTCATATCTATACTCGATGAATGTCAAGTGCCGTGAATGCAGATTGTTTTCAAATTGTGTTAACTTGCAATTATCTCTTAAATTCTTATTCAGGAACGCATACTATGCGATATTAGCCCCCATGCATTAAACAGTTCTCAACAAATGCCAACAAGGCATTCAAAGCATTTACCCGTGTTTGTATGTGTGACGCGCGCGCCCGTGTGTGTGTGTATGTGTGTGTGTGTGTGTGTGTGATAGAGAGAGAGAGAGAGAGAAAGAGGAGTGCTTAGCTGGCGTTAAGAAGCTGTAGTCTTCACATTTGTGCTAAGATCAGACATTATTCCGTACACATTATTAGGCCACTGCATCAATCTTCTGGATAAAGCTTATTACTCTAATGAAAGAGGGAAGTTGAACATTCCGAGCTCAGCGCATACTTTGACTGCTATGTTTCGGAACCATATACTGCAGTACCAGCTTGCATCATCACTAGATCATCATATTCTTGCTCCGATCCAAGGGCAAATAGTAGCAAACAAGGGGACAATTAGGCCACAAAATATTTTATGCCTACACAACCCTATAACGTTACCCAATATGCACAATGTAGCTCCACTTGGTAGCTCCTGTAGGAGCGAATGGTCAATAGTATCCTAAACTATTACTCTCAAGCCTTTTGGATGCGACAGCCCCACATTTTGGAGGTACTAATTGCACGTCTGCTTTACATAAAGGACTAGCAGAATGATGAGGTTTTACACAGCCAATTCTTTGAATTCATCAATGCAGTACAGTGGGAAAGAAGTAGAAGGAAATAAATGTCTATCACAATTTTTGTCCCTTACCAACTCTGAACAGCATGGACAAGGTGACGAGGCAGAAGTCTCCATCAGCAAGTGGGGGAACAAGTGCCTGGTAAAGCAGTAGTTCATATTTCAGCATAGCAAACTATTGTGACCACGTTACCTTTTTCAGCCTACGTTACGGCATTAACTTCTACTTGGAAAATGAAGACAACATGAAGAGGTAAAGTTTTTGTATACATATCATACATTAAAAGAAAAACTAGCTGCTTACCATCTCCACAGCCAATGAATGCATGGCCTGAATAACCCGATGACGAACAGAAATCCCAGCTGGTGCGTCTTCTTGCAGACATGGTAGTTCAGGGTCATCCCCTCCCACGTCCATGAAAGAGTCATCTAAGGAGGCAACGTAAATACACACATTCTATCTATCTATCTATCTATCTATCTATCTATCTATCTATCTATCTATCTATCTATCTATCTATCTATCTATCTATCTATCTATCTATTTATCTATCTATCTATCTATCTGTCTATCTGTCTATCTATCTATCTATCTATTTATCTATCTTTTTATCCATCTATCTATCTATCTATCTATCTTTCTATCTATCTATCTACCTATCTATCTATCTATCTATCTTTCTATCTATCTATCTATCTATCTACCTATCTGTCTATTTACCTATCTCAAGAAGCAGCGCGAAAAAAGAAAGTATTTTCCGTAAAGCAACACATTCGCCTCATAAAAAATTAAAAAAAAAATGTGACCAAAATAGCAATCGGCAAAATAGCGATGCGGCAAAATAGAAATCGCATCGAGAGTGTGCAACGATTTGGTGCTAATAGCAAGGTACAAGCACAGAAGAATTCTTTCTACTTCCGATTTGTCGTTGATGCAGCTCAACTAAAACATTCATTCAGAGTCATGCTTATGGTAGCATTTATGGTTTTAGAACGTAGATAGACTTCACATGCGAAATAATAAAAGGTGCCTCATGAACAATGAGAAAGCTTGTCGAATACAGGGGATTATGCGCCATATCATCAGAGCCCTATTTCTCACAGCAGCTGCACAGGTGCCGTAAAGTTACTCATTGCTGAATCACTTACTTCCCACTACCAGCAGAGAAAAACTTTTCATGTACACTTGAGCACACCATGGGATCTGAGGGCCAATTCGAAGATGCTAAAAGCTGTAGAAATTCCGAGAGCACGAAAAGAAGCATTCGTTATACCCACAGCTTTTTTTTGCACCATGAAACTACATTGTTGCCCATGGTAGTGTGGCAGGGTCAACTGTATGCGAGGCTTCGAAGTATTTCCCTTGTGCACAATACTAAGCCATCGAAAAGTGCAACATTGTAGCTGGATTTGCAAGTGCATAGTTTGCTTCGACCTAACAATACACATGCTATAGTAAAAGCTCACTAAGTAAATCACACTGATGAAGTAAGAGGTCAAGCTTTCCGCAACAATTACCTGAAAAGTTTCTGTACTACCATTTGGCTCATTCCTTGTGAGATTGCCCCGCCGCGGTGGTCTAGTGGTTAAGGTACTCGGCTGCTGACCCGCTGGCCGCGGGTTCAAATCCCGGCTGCAACGGCTGCATTTCTGATGGAGGCGGAAATGTCGTAGGCCCGGGTGCTCAGATTTGTGTGCACGTTAAAAAACCCCAGGTGGTCAAAACTTCCGGAGCCCTCCACTACGGCGTCTCTCATAATCATATGGTGGTTTTGGGACGTTAAACCCCACAAATCAATCCTTGTGAGATTGAGTCAAGAAAGTGTAACAAGAAGGTGGAGGTGTTAAATATTTTACAGTTCCAATTCCCACATTATCGAATCTCCATCCACAAGCTGAGGCAGACCATGATGTTCGTTGTGGTCTGTACTTATGATTATATTAACACATAGTGCTTGCACACACTGGTCTCCTTAAGGCGCATATGCACAAGAGTGACTCAATGCTAACACGACTCCGACGCACATGATCGGCCGAGTCACCCGCTGACAATGGCACCTAACCATCTGGTCACACGAAGCCGGAAACAACAACGCTCGAAATACAGCACGTTATGGTCGTGTAACATGATGGCAGACTGAAAAAACCAGCAAAGCGTATTAGCAAACTTGTCGCCAGCAGATTGCCAGAAGATGAATTGTCGAGCAAAAATTTGCCTGTGTCGTTAATTCTAAGGGCTAAGGGAGAGATATTAGGAAGATGTAAGAAAGCATCGTAAAATACTTATAGGTGTCCTCCAACACTAGTGATAAAGCATTTTTTGTGGTTTTCAGAGACCGATAGGTGGAGATAATTTTAGCATAGGCCTAAGTGCCAATATCAGTTGATTTAGTATTTTAATCACGCAACAAACTACACAATGCTGCCGACCTCATCGTTATGTAGTGGCGCTCGCCTGAACTTTGTGGGTGCAAATAACACTAGAAGTTGCTGCTTATGATTGTTTATTGTAACGTTAGAAGCGATAGCGGTGTAGAATTGAAACTGCGGTTACTAATCTGTTTATTGTTTTTCTCTGTGCTTCTTCATCGAACTCTGAACAGACGCCACCACAGCAAGAAAATACCTGTGACTACAAAGCACGACAGAGACGCCGGCTGCTATTTCAGCACTGAACTTTTATTTTTCACGAGTCAGATGTCTATACGAAACACCTCTATTTCTTTCTTTCCTCTTCTTGCTTTCCGCAGTATACGAGCTGTCTTTTTCTGCACATGCTTTGTAGAAGGGGTGCCTTGCATCATTGTTTGTTGGGCGGCTCATATAACTGCACGCGAAGGGTCTACAGTACTTTACTGTCCCGGTCGTTCCACAAGTTCTTCTCTCAAAATAAGAGGAGAAAGAGACTTAGAATGTTGTAGAAATACAACAAAAAAGCCTCGCTTCGACACAGTAGCTCGCACTCACGTTCTGGCAAGCCAGGCATCAGTCACGACATTCGTTATAGTGGCAACAACGTCAAAATTACTTTGAAAACGAAAAAAAACAAGCAACACTGGGGTGCGAGCTTCCCAACGAGTAGGTGCTTCCAGCTTATTTAGTTAGTGTAGTCCTCCAAAGGCACGGGAGAATAAAATGCGGTCCAGTGACCCTGTGGAAGTCGACTTGACGGTTCACACTCTGTTTCTTGTATTTTGAACTTCCGAAGTCGAATAGCTTGCTGCATTAGTGTGTACTTCAGTGTACACAACACACGCATACAACATGGGGGGGGGGGTTGAACAGGGTTGGAAGGCTCTTTTCTTGGTCATCTTGTCCACTCCACAAAAGTCATTCCTTCACAATGTCTTCGTCTGTCCCGACCTACCATCCACTCAGCCCAAAACAGACTATGGCAACACCCGGAGGATGGCTGAAAATGAGAAGGTGGGGCCTTCTTTCTACTTTTTTGTGCAAATTTAGCAGATGTTACTGCGTGTGCACCCAATATGTCACGGGAATCGACCAACTAAAGGCTGTGAGCATTGGAAGGCGCGAACGGAGTCTCCCTAAGATCACAGGCAGACTGTGTCGTTTCAGTGTACATCGCACGACGACTAGACGAAAAATGCTCCCGCTTCTAAATACAGTCAGCCGACCGACGTCACTGTCGAGTCGCTCAAGTGTAGACATGCATTTACACATAAAAATTATACTATTACAGTGTACACAATTACACCTGATTTCCCAGTTGCAACTCACTGCTCCAAGTATGAATGTATCGAAAAAGAGTAGTAGTGCAGAAAATAAATGTTAATGTCTTGCTCACCCCATATATAAAGAAGGAAATAATTTGAGACACCACAGCAGGGTAGGTTTTCTGCACTTGAAAAGAAAGCAAGCAAGGATCTTTAAGCAATAGTATCACAAATATCTGTACATGAAATGGCATTTGCTCAACGAAAATGCTACATGGGTTTCCAGCTTGAAGCCAACCAGTTTTTCTGACTTATCTGTTAAATAAATACACACAGCCTAGCGAAAACTTTTTCTTGCTACCCTCATTGTCACACTCATACGAACCCAATTTTTTTCGCACAAAATATTGCTTGTGTAGTGCTCCACAGAGCAGACTGCTATAAGGAGTGCTTTGCGAAAGACAATACAACTGTTTGCGAAAGACTGCTGGAAACCAGATTTGTACAGGAATGGATGGCTGAAGACTTTCAAGCGTCCAGTTCATTACTGGAACATCTAAAAAATGACAGGGAGAGAACGATAGATTCTTTCAATAAAAAAAATTGCCCGCAGCTTCCCTCGGGGGAACACTGAGGAGGATGCGGAGCATATAATTGGTTAACGGGGTGTTAAAGTGCGACTTACTTGGGTCGATGGCTAAATTGGTTAACGTGGTTGTGAAATGGGGTGTTAAATTGCTACTTACTTGGGTCGATGGCTAAATTGGTTAACGTGGTTGTAGGAGGGGGTGTTAAAAGAGTGAACACGTACACACGTATGAGAAAGGGCGGCGCTGGTCGAAGGGACGTCGATCATTGTGTTTGTGGATGCGTTGGCATTCATTTCACGGCGACTTCGGACGTCGACGCGCCGTACAAACCAACGGACGAGCGGCAACTGAGCGAGCGAGCGCCGACCTTGAGTATATATACAGCGCGACGGCGCATGCGCTGTCAGCTGTCGAATGTTCTCGAAGAAGAAGCGCGCGCGCGGCACAGATGGCGACGGCGCGACGGCGCATGCGCTGTCAGCTTTCGAATGTTCTCGAAGGAGAAGCGCGCGCGGCACAGATGGTGGGCGACGGCGCGATGGCGCATGCGCGCGCGTCAGCTGTCGAATGTTCGAGAAGCGGTGCGGACGGCGTGGACGGCGCACTACAAGGCGCGAGTATAAGATGCTTCCGCATCTAAAAAATCTTTAAATGAGGTTTCTGTCAAACCTACGTTTTCACAACTTCACTCCACTTCCTCACGGCTAGAACAGAACTTCTAGAAAAACAAGTTTGTTAGTCAGATCGACAAGATTCATATTAACGAATTTTTTACATAACTGGAGCACATGTTTCTTGTGAAGCAAAACTTTGGACATCGTCTTCTGACCATTGTATTATTATGATGCTTTAACGTACTCCACAAGCTTCGTGAAAGAAAAAACGAGCATGTTTTCAGCCCATACCATAATGAAGTATTTACTAATGCAACCTTCACACATGGCAGTAATCGTCAGCAAGGATTAAGCACGCTGACACCTTTTTGCTAAGCATTATAAACGTTACGAAGACTTTCCCCACTACAAAAGCTCTCAAGGTGCAAAATCTTAGCAAAGCTAAGAAATTGAGATGCTCACCATGGTGTGCCTGAGTTTGCAAAAAATCACAATGCTTTCAACAGGAAACAGTATAGGAAAACTAATCTGCTCGTAGGAACATGTTTTTGTCAAAATAGAAAACCGTCATATAATGGAAATTTGCGTTTTCATAAAACAGAAATAAAATAACAATAATGTAATGATAACAATATTTATGGTTTTACATCTCAAAACAAATATATCAACATGCGATACACAATAGTACAACGCTCAGAATAAATCAGCCATCCAGCATACATTTAAGATGCACCAAAATCACATATACGGGCCTCTACTATATGGCACTAAATAAAGTGTGACCACCATGGCAGGGAAAAATCTGAAGGTGTCTCCCCCTTGGAGCAACATTGACGCAGTGACAACGCTAAAGAAAGTTTTAAAACAAAAGATACATGGAACCCCCGTTCTTGTGCTACGCGTATCAGCTACCACACTCTCATTTCAACTTTCTATGCATGTGCAGCACGACCGTTCTTCTCACAACCCTCACTAATTTCTCATGGTACTATTTCTCTCACAATATGTTTTTACAAGAACAGGTATGTACAAACTTCTAAAAAATACATAGAGGATTTGGCAAATCATGTCCAGTGGTTTGAGCAAGCTAGATATTTTCTGAAATAACCAAGTTGTGAAGTAAGTGCTGACCCTGCTAACAGCGAACTTTTCATTATGATGAATAAAATATCTACTGAGCATATCTGCAAAGCTTGAGCCAAATCTCTTTTTCGAACAGCATGGAAGTTGTCAGTTGCTAGTGCAGCTGTTGTCCTAAGTTTTCTTCTAACCCAGGAGTTGTTTTACAAAACATGGTATTAAAGCTACTATAGCCAAAGCAACCACTTACCATCACTAAAGTTTCAATAAATGCCATGCCAAACACAGCTTATGTGCAGCACGGCACCTGCCACCACTATTTGGTGCACATCGGCGGACTGTACTCTAGAATACCCCCTGACTGGTGCAGGCACCTGAAGCATCTTTTGAGAACTCCGAAGGTACTTTCAATGAATTGCCTTGTCCGAGTGTGGGCCTAGTCGTACTATTCCTCGGTAAGGCCAGCCGGAGACCTTACAGGGGTGAGTTGTCGTGCCTCTATGGCCTACCCAGAGTCACCTTAACAGAGGAACACGAGTGTACTCATGTCACAGGTCGTGCGTTGAAATAAATGAAAAGCTAAAGATATCACACAGCCTGGAAACATGTATGATGCGAAAGTGTCACAGGAAATTTTCGGCAAAAATACGGAACAGAGGTAAATTGCACTATGACTTCATTTCATTGGCGTCATGATTTAAGTTGCAACTGTCTTCGAACCAGTGGCAAATAGCAGAATGTATATATATATATATATATATATATATATATATATATATATATATATATATATATATAGGCAGGCATGGTGGTTGAGTGGCCGTAGCGTTGCATATAGTCCAGTAGATCCTCCGTGAGCGGTCACAACGTGGTTTATTTCGACATTTCGGCCTAGAGTCTGGCCTTCATCAGGATTTAAGGTACAGTTTGTTGGTGCACAGCTATATACAATCTCAAATCAGAGGGCAAGGAAAGAGAAAAGAAGACAGAAAAGAAACAAAAAATAAAAAGAAAAAAAGAAAAAAAGAAAGGAAAAAGAAGAAAAAAGACAAGAAGAGAAAAATAATATACGGTGGACTCCCCTCGGGCGCCCCTCTTCCGCTCTTCCCTCCACTTCCCCCTAATCTCTCTCCCCCTTCTCCCCTTCACCTTTCTGATGTCAGCGGTCTGTGTATGCTTTCTTTCACTAACGCATTCCTCCCGACCAGACGGCGCCTCCTGGCACTGGCGGTTTGGTGTGGGGCATAAAAGAGCTTTTTTAGGAAGTTCTAAGCCTTTAACTACTCGGAGTCCCGTAAACGTTTCGTCGTAGAAAGAAGGGTGCCGCGTATTGTGGCAGAGGCTGGTAAGCGGGCATATCAGGAAGTTCTAAGCCTTTAGCTACCCGGCGCCCTGTCAACATTTCGTCGTAGAAAGAGGTGCCCCGTATTGCGGCAGAGGCTGGTAAGCGGGTACAATGCGAATTGCTTGCCGGCTTCTGGATTACGCGTGTAGTGGGGGCCTCCCGGCTGTGCACAGGGTTGCTGTTGGGCATGTCATGCATGGCACAATTGATTGGGTAGTAAAAAAAACAGAAAACAGACGACAGCTGCACGTAGGAAGAGTAGTTACACTTGGAATTGTTTTGCGTTGTCCAGTGCCCTTCACAGCTGCAGTGCCGTGAACTCAGTTACTATTTTCATTATTGACGTTATTGTTTTCTAATGCTTGAATTGCTGCAAGTGTACCGGGATTCTCATTTATTTCTCTACCGAGGGTGTTAAATCGGTGGATAAGGTATGACTCTCGTTGTTCACGTTCTTGATTTGATTTGAATCCCGTCCCTAAGAGCGCTACTGATAGTTTGTCGAATGCAGCGTCGCGAATATTGAGATGTTTTGATAGAGGTATATGTGGGGCTGATTTCGCATGAGCTCTGTGAATATTGAAGCGAATCCTAAATGGTGTTTCTGTTTGTCCGATGTACTGCGTACCACACACGTTGCATTCGAGTAGGTATACCACATTAGAGGAATCGCATGTTAGGTTTCCTCGTATGTTAATCGAAAACTTGGATTGTGTGCTGGTTGCTTTGTCTGTTTCTCGCATCGCCTTACATACAAGACATCGTGGCTTTAAACAAGGTCGGCATGAATTATTGGGTGGTGATGTGTTAACTTGAGAGTGGACAAGGGTGCCTTTGAGGTTACGTGGTCGTCGGTAAACGACGCCTGGAGCGGATGGGATTGCGCGTTTCAGACGTTCACTTTGTTCCAGAATGTTGTAATTTTGTTTAAGGATTTTGTTTACATTGGAGAAGTTTGTGCTGTAAGCCAAGCAGAAATTTGTTCGTTGTGGGTCTTCTTGTGGTGGTCGCTTCGTAAGTAAGGAGTCACGCTTTAGATTTCTCGCTTTTTGAACAGCGTCAATAATTACATGTGGGGGGTATTTTTGTTTCTCGAGCATAAGTTTAGCCTCTGTGAGCTCGTGTCAAAGTCAGCGTCTCTAGAGCAGATTCTCTTAAACCGGTGAGCCTGGCTGTATGGAATACTGTTTTTACAGTGGCGTGGGTGATCGCTTTGGTAATGGAGGTATTGTTGTCGATCCGTTGGTTTGCGATATAGGGTTGTAGATAGCTTCTTTTCTTCTATCGTTATGGAAACATCAAGAAAATTTACGGTTACTTGCGAGTATGTGTGTGTGAAGTGTATGTTCGGATGTACAGCATTGTTATTGTCGATAAAACTGAGAAGTTCGTCCTCGCTGTGGGTCCAAATAAGAAAGATGTCGTCTATGTATCTTCTGTATAACATTGGTTTCAAGGAACTTTGTGCAAGAAATTCAGATTCTAGCTTTCCCATAAATATGCTGGCATAATTAGGTGCCATTTTGGTGCCCATAGTGGTCCCGCTGATTTGTCAAAAATACTCTTGGTTAAACTCGAATGAATTTAATTCGAAGACCATCTTCGTCAGAGTTGCAATGACAGAGAAATCTGGGGTATTAGATTGTCTATGGTTTGTGTACATGTTTTGTAATGCAGCTGTGCCGTCATCGTGAGAAATATTTGTATATAATGAAGAGACATCAAGAGTAACCAAGTACGAGTTTTTCGGCACACACAGACCTGCAATGTCTCGAAGAAAATGTGTGGTGTCTTTCATGTACGACGCGAGGGTGCATAGAATGTGGCTTATTAGTTTTTCCACGTACCGTGATATGAGTTCAATTATTGTACCGATGCCTGGTATGATTGGTCGGCCTGGGTTACCGGGTTTATGAAATTTCGGGAGGATGTAGAAGCGACCTGGACGAGGGTATGCTGCTCGCATCAGTTTGTGGTCAGTGTTGGTTATCTCTTCTGCATCCAACAGTTTCTTTAGTTCTGTTGATACAATACGTTTGTATTCGTCTGTCGGATCACCTGGGAGGCGTTCGTAAAATTTTTAGTCGTCTTGTTGGCGGTATGCTTCTTGTAAGTAGTTGTTTGTATTAAGGACTACAATTGCTCCTTCTTTGTCAGCGGGTTTTATTGTTATGTCTGTCCTAGATGCGAAACTTTTCATACTTATTTTTCCAGATTTTGTCAAGTTTTCTCGGTTTCCTTTCTGTCTGTGGTATTCGTGTACTATGTCTTTCTGTACTTTGGTGATATAAAGGTCCAAGCACTTGTCTCGATTACTGTTCGGTGTCCGATCATTTGATTTACGACGGTGAATTGTTTCGTGGTAAGAAGGCCTGTCCAAGAAGTATTCGCGCAACCTTAAGCTCCGAGCGAAGTTGTCGAGGTTTCAGAGCAAGTGGAATTCATCGAATAATTTTATGGTCGGGCAGAAGCTTAGTCCCTTAGATAGCAGTTTTTTTCGTCAGGTGACAAGCTCGTGTCCGATAAGTTTACAACCACAGTGTCACAGGGTGTGTTCCTAGATGGGGGCTCGTTTGTACCATTAATGATTTCCTGGGTGGTGGTGTTGTAGTGATAAGGAACTATATCAGGGAACGCAGGTTTGGTCACGTGGTCTCTTTTGAGTTTATGAATTTTTGTGGTAATGATGGCTTGGTATTTATTCTGTTCAAATTCTGTTACTTGGGTGATTTCTTCATTCCATAAAGTGTTGTGGCGGAGAATGGTGTTGGTCATAGCGACCAGTTTCTTTACCTGTTTATCACTGTGATTAAGAGCGATTTCTGTCAATTTAAGAGATGCCTCAAGGAGGACGTTTTTCCATGTTATTTGGCTGTGTTCATCTAGATTTGTAGCGGCTGGCGTGAGGGAGAGTGTCATACCCTTGGAGGCTATTCTAGCACGAAGGTACGCTTGCAGTGTTAATTTATGCATTTCATGTCTAATTCATTTGTCAGCAAGTTTTCGTACTTATAGGAAAGTGGCACTGCAACTGGGAAGCGATGAACTGGACTTACATTTCAGAAGTCAATCTTGTTTTGGGTGCGGCGATGGCACTGATGAGGTGCGCAGGTTGTAGTTATGTCCGGCAGGCCTTCGTCGTTGTAGGGAGGATTTCGGCGTTGGGCTCCCGGTGAACGTGTTCGTTGGCAGTTCCGGGGTCCGCAATAGGTGGACCCGGTTTCGTAGTTCGGCAGGCTTCCCTTTGAGGAGTAGTGTAGTGGTGCTGTCGTGTAGCGCTTTTGGTATTGACATCAGCAATGGAGGGACGCGTGTTGGCTGTTAAGCAGACTTCCCCCCTAGTAGTGGTGCGCTGTTGATGATGGTGAGGGGATGCTTGTGGCTCGCGGGAGTCACAGTTTTGCTGATCATTGGGAACTCATCTGTGATGTTGGGTGGGTGTGGGGCTCCTGGTGTATGTTGATATGCAGAGTTCTTGTCGTGGGTGTCTTGTTGTGTTGAACGTATATTGACCGGAGCCACTGGTTGAGTCGACCACCCCGTGGTAGCTTCGAAGTCTTCGCGACCGAGTGCACTCTTGAGGGCTTCGGCAATCAGAGCGACACCCATAAAACTCGGATGAAGCCCATCCGCAGCAAGAAAGCGTCTTGGTGGCAACTGCTCGAATTGGTAGTCGATGTATGACACCTTGCTGGGTCTTCGGCAGTAGGCCTTGACTGTCTCGTTGAATTGACGAGCGTCGCGGTTGAAGCGGTGCACGAATTATTCATTCGATTGTTCCAGGTGTATGTGGAGGTAACGGGGCAGCACGCATGAAACAACGAGCCTTTCGAGTTCCTGGCGTGTCCGAAGCGTGTTGTTCACTAGGCGGCAAAGGCGGTGTAGCGATTCCTCTAGTCCGTACGACGCCAGCTTGCTTGTACCGACGTGAAAAAACGAGCGTGGTCAAAGATCGTGGTATGCCAACAAGCTCTCTCTCGATGTCGAATGTGGAGGCTCCGCGGATCGATATGATTGCATGTGTCGTCTTCTCATGCGGTTTGAAATGCCGATGTAAATACCTTGTTTGCGAGTTCGCGATGATGGCTGATGTTGGTGCATGTTTAGGGAACTTCCGTGAGACTTGCTCGACTGGAGGTGCGCCTGTGGCCAGTCTTGTGTAGGCAGGCATGGTGGTTGAGTGGCCGTATCGTTGCATATAGTCCAGTAGATCCTCCGTGAGCGGTCACAACGTGGTTTATTTCGACATTTCGGCCTAGAGTCTGGCCTTCATCAGGATTAAAGGTACAGTTTGTTGGTGCTCATCTATATACAATCTCAAATCAGAGGGCAAAGAAGGAGAAAAAAAGACAGAAAAGAAAAAAATAAAAAGAAAAAAAGAAAAAAAGAAAGGAAAAAGAAGAAAAAAGACAAGAAGAAGAGAAAAATAATATACGGTGGACTCCCCTCAGGCGCCCCTCTTCCACTCTTCCTTCCACTTCCCCCTTCCACTCTTCCCTCCACTTCCCCCTTCACCTTTCTGATGTCAACGGTCTGTGTATGCTTTCTTTCACTAACGCATTCCTCCCGACCAGACGGCGCCTCCTGGCACTGGCGGTTCGGTGTGGGGCAAAAAAGAGCTTTTTTAGGAAGTTCTAAGCCTTTAACTACTCGGAGTCCCGTAAACGTTTCGTCGTAGAAAGAAGGGTGCCGCGTATTGTGGCAGAGGCTGGTAAGCGGGCATTTTAGGAAGTTGTAAGCCTTTAACTACCCGGCGCCTTGTCAACATTTCGTCGTAAAAGGAGGGGTGCCCCGTATTGCGGCAGAGGCTGGTAAGCGGGCACAATGCGAATTCCTTGCCCGCTTCTACATTAGCGTGTAGTGCGGGCCTCCCGGCTGTGCACAGGGTTGCTGTTGGGCATGTCGTGCAAGGCACAATTGATTGGATAGTAAAATAAAACAGAAAACAGACGAAAGCGGCACTTAGGAAGAGTAGTTACACTTGGTATTGTTTTGGGTTGTCCAGTGCCCTTCGCAGCTGCAGTGCCGCGAACTCAGTTATTATTTTCATTATTGCCGTTATTGTTTTCTAATGCTTTAATTGCTGCAAGTGTACCAGGATTCTCATTTATTCCTCTATCGAGGGTGTTAAATCGGTGGATAAAGTATGACTCTCGTTGTTCACGTTCTCGATTTGAGTTAAATCCCGTCTCTAAGAACGTTACTGATAGTTTGTCGAATGCATGGTCGGGAAGATTGAGATATTTTGATAGAGGTAGACTTGGGGCTGATTTCGCATGGGCTCTGTGATTCGCTTCAATAATCACAGAGCCCATGCGAAATCAGACATTCCATTGGTTCTAATACCTTCTCTTGTACATTTCTTGGCATTACTGTCTGTTCGATCTCAATACTATTGTGTCAAAACACGGAAAAACGAGCCCTTAGTTATACACTTTTATATATATACATATATATATATATATATATATATATATATATAATGTTAAGGCGTTTATTAGCCGGCAACGAGCGAGAATATACAATGGTGACAGTCACAGCCAAGCACGGGTTCTTACAATTACCCCGGGGTCGAAGAGGGAGCCGCCTGGCGACCTAACAGCTTGTTACTATGAGCGGGTCATAATAAGCCTTCAGGCGCTCCACGTTGACGATGTCTCGCCCACGGCGGCGGTTCGACCAGATAGTTGACGGATGAGGTGCGCTCGATGACACGGTAGGGGCCTTCGTATTTGGGACGTAGTTTGGAAGAGAGGCCAGCTGCAGAGGTCGGGATCGAGAGCCATACAAGCGCACCAGGAAGAAACGTGGGCTCAGAAGTGGTGGAGTTATCACGAATACTCTTCTGCCGCTCTTGCTCTTGCGTCGTAAAAGTCTTTGCAAGCTCGCGAGTTTCTTCAGCAAGCCTGGCTGTCTCGGAAATAGGTGTACACTCAGATGGATCCGGCGAGTACGGGAGTATCGTGTCCATGGTGTGCGACGGGTGCCTTCTGTACAGCAAGTAGAAAGGTGAAAAACCAGTCGTGCTCTGAGGGGCGGTGTTGTAGGCGTAGGTGACGAAGGGCAGTATATTATCCCAATTAGTGTGGTTGGAAGCGACGTACATAGAAAGCATGTCACCGAGGGTGCGGTTAAAGCGTTCGGTGAGGCCATTCGTCTGTGGGCGGTAAGCAGTAGTTTTGCGGTGGACAGAATGGCACTCTGTCAGAATGGCTTCGACGACTTCCGACAAGAAGACGTGGCCTCGATCGCTGAGAAGCTCTTGGGGTGGTCCGTGACGCAGTATAAATCGATGCAGCAGGAAGAACGCAACATCGCGCGCAGTAGCCGCAGGGAGAGCGGCGGTTTCGGCGTATCACGTTAAATGGTCAACGGCAACAATGGCCCAGCGGTTACGAGACGACGTCAGAGGAAGTGTTTCATACAAATCCATACCTACGCGCCCAAAGGGATGGTCAGGGCAAGGTAACGGTTGCAGACCAGCGTGCGACATGTGGGCTGACGGTTTACGGCGTTGGCAAGTGAGGCAAGAGCGAACGAACTGCTGCACATAGCGGTACACCCCGCGCCAGAAGTAGCGTTGTCGAATGCGATGTTAGGTTTTGAATACCCCAGAGTGCGCGCGTTGCGGATCAGAATGGAAGTATTCACATATCTCTGACCGCAGACTGCGGGGTATCACGAGTAACCACTGCCGGCCGTCGGCGTCGTAATTGCGTCGGTGTAGGAGGCCGTCACGAATGGCGAAATGGCGAGCTTGACGACGCAAGGCACGCGTGGATGGCGTTGCGGATGAATCAGAGAGCATGTCGATAAGCGGGCTGATCCAATTATCCTTTCGTTGTTCGGTAGCGATGATGTCAATATCAATGGCAGAAACAGCAGCCGAGGATACTGAGCAGAGCACATCACCTTCAGGCAGAGGGGAGCGCAAGAGGGCGTCGGCGTCAGCATGCTGGCGTCCGTTGCGGTAGAGCACGCGGATGTCGTAGTCTTGTAAGCGAAGAGCCCAACGGGCGAGACGGCCTGAAGGATCCTTCAATGATGAAAGCCAGCATAGTGCATGATGGTCGGTGACGACATCGAATGGGCGACCATACAAATAAGGCCGAAATTTTGTAAAAGCCCAGACGATCGCCAGGCACTCTTTCTCCGTGACGGTGTAGTTTTTCTCGGCTCTCGTGAGCGTACGGCTTGCATATGCTACGACATATTCAGGGAATCCGGGTTTTCGCTGCGCCAGGACAGCACCGAGGCCTACACCGCTGGCGTCCGTGTGCACCTCCGTTGGGGCTGTAGGGTCGTAGTGGCGTAGAATGGGAGGCGACGTCAACAAATGGCGGAGCTTCACGAACGAGTCGTCGCACTCGGATGACCACGAATTGAAGGGCCCGTTGCTTCCAAGGAGCTTCGTCAGCGGTGATATGATCGTGGCGAAATTTCGTATGAAGCGTCGGAAGAATGAGCACAGGCCCACGAAACTACGCAGTTCTTTGACAGATGCAGGTTTGGGGAATTCGGCCACGGCCTGAAGCTTGGCAGGATCAGGAAGAATGCCGTCTTTGGACACAACGTACCCCAGTATGGTGAGTTGCTGTGCTGCAAAGCGGCAATTTTTCAGATTTAGTTGCAAGCCGGCATTGCTCACACGTGCGAAAACTTCTTTCAGACGTTGGAGATGCGTGGAGAAATCCGGAGCAAAGACAATGACATCGTCGAGGTAACCCAAGCACGTGTACCATTTCAAGTTGCGCAGAACAGTGTCCATCATGCGCTCAGGTCGCAGGTGCATTACATAGACCAAACGGCATGACGTTGAACTCGTACAAGCCGTCTGGCGTGACGAAGGCGGTCTTTGGTCGAGCGTCGTCAGCCATGGGTACTTGCCAGTACCCCGAGCGCAGATCGAGAGAAGAAAAAAAATCGGCTCCATGAAGGCTGTCAATCGCGTCAGTGATGCGTGGCAGTGGATTAACATCCTTGCGATTGATCCTATTGAGCCGTCTGTAGTCCACACAGAACCGCACAGAACCGTCTTTCTTCGCAACAAGAACAACAGGAGACGCCCATGGACTGTCCGAGGGCCGAATAACGTCGCGTCGGAGCATATCGTCAACCTGATCAATAATTACTCGACGTTCAGCAGGCGACACGCAATATAGACGTTGCCGTAAAGGTGGATGGGCACCAGTGTCGATGCGATGCGTAACAATGGACGTGCGACCGAGAGAACTTCGCCCGACATTGAAAGAAGAACGATATTCTTGCAACAGGTCCAGAAGTTGAGAACGCTGTACGGCCGTAAGGTTATCAGCAATAGAGGGGCCAAATACATCAGCAGATGACGAATCAGAAGTGGAAACAGCATTGATGATACACGACCTGGGACCGCGCGTGTCATCGGGTACGTCCAGGACTTGTGCGTCGTCGACTGGTTCCACTCTGCCGAGACATTCCCCTCGAAGCAAGGTAACAGCGTACGGGGACGGGTTGGTTACAAAAATAGCAGTGTTGCCCTGGTCGACCTGCACGGTCGCGAAAAGTACTAGCGACCCTTTCCTGCTGCAAGCGCGGTCAGATGGCGAAACAAGTCCAATGGTGTCGGAGAGACCAGCGCAGTAGACTGACACAGCCGTCGTCGAGTTTGGAGGCACTGTTGTATCGTCTTTCGTTAGAATCTTGCTCAGTGTCGGGGGACTGTCTTCTGTCGTCAAATGCGAGAAGAGTGAGAGCTCAATTTCGGCGGCGGCACAATGGATGACGGCGTCATGGCGGGAGAGAAAGTCCCATCCCAGGATGACGTCATGAGAGCATGCCTGAATGATGATGAACGGGGGACATACAGAACGTCCTGGATGACAACGCGAGCTGTGCACCCTGCTGTAGGATGAATGCGGTGCAAACTTGCAGTACGGAGTGATAACCCAGAAAGTGGCGTCGTCACTTTTCGAAGTAAGCGGCAGAGTTTTTCGTCCATAACTGATATGGCAGCTCCAGTGTCAATAAGAGCCGATGCACAAACGCCGTCCACAAGCACGTCAATGACATTCGAGGGGCTGCTCTGAGGGCTTTCACATTGTGATAGCGTCGCAGTCCTTGCCTCGGGGACTGCGACGACTAGTTTTCCCGCTCATGAGCAGCCGCACTTTGCCGCATGGGGGACAGGGAACGACGTCGTGGAGACGGCGATCTTCTAGATGGACCTGGGCGAGACCGAGGTGACATAGACGGCGGTTCTTCGTGATAAGGACGGCTGAGTTGGCCAGCAACAGGTGAAGAAATCGGAGTCGGCTGTACGCGATGGCAATAACGGGCTACCTGACGGGCGTAACCACAGGCAAAGCAGATGGGCCGGTTGTCGGGTGTGCGCCATCTGTTCACAGCGGTAGGTCTCACCCATGTCGTAAGGGCCGATGGACGGAACGGTGGCTGCATGGTGGACTGAAGCTGAGGCTGAGGGGTTACGTCAACATACGTAGCGGGCATACCCGCTGCAAAGGACGGAGGTCATGCAGCAGCTTCAGCGTAGGTCAGAGGGGCCGGTGCTTGAACGACTTGGGGTGGCCTGGCGACCACTTGCGCGTAACTCAGGGACGCAGGAGCCGGAGGCTGTTGGGGGTGGTAAGCAGGCATTACCTCCGCTATTTCCTGTTCAATCGCTCGGCGGATGGACGGGAGAAGAGTAGTAGCCGATTGTTGAACAGCAGGTTGGTGGGCAAAGGGCAGGAGCGAGAACTGACGCGCGATTTCCTCACGGATAAAGGACTTCAGGTCTGGCATCAACGCCACTTGGTCACAACTGGCCTCCAAGCCAGCAAGCGTTGCAGCCCGTGGCGGGGAGCGTCGGGTCATCGAACGCTGCCGGCGGAGCTCCTCGAAGCTCTGGCACAGTGTGATGACCTCAACCACCGTGCCGGGGTTGTTGGCAAGCAGCATCGTGAAGGCATCATCGTCAATGCCTTTCATGATGTTTCGGATCTTGTCAGACTCGGACATGGTGTGATTGTATTTGTTACATAGGTCCAGGACATCTTTAATATAGCTGGTGAATGACTCACCAGCCTCCTGAGCACGTTCACGCAAGCGCTGCTCGGCTTGCAGCTTGCGAACAGCAGGGCGGCCGAAGACGTTGACGATTGCGGTCTTGAAATCGGACCAGGTGGCAAAATCGGACGCGTGGTTGTTGTACCACAAACTGGCGACACCGGCAAGGTAAAACACCAAGTTGTTCAGCTTGCCGTCCTCGTCCCATTTGTTTGGGACGCTCACGCGCTCGTAAATGGCGAGCCAGTCCTCCACGTCAGTGCCATCAGCGCCAGTGAAGATGGGTAAATCGCGGATTCTGGGGACACCGGGACAAGGGGGTGGCATTGGAGGAGGCGTTTGCTGAGAAGCGTCGTGGTACATAGTAGATGGCAGGGTACGTGATCTTAGCTCCAAAGGCAAAGACAGGGATCGCAGCACTCTCCACCAAATTGTTAAGGCGTTTATTAGCCGGCAACGAGCGAGAATATACAATGGCGACAGTCACAGCCAAGCACGGGCTCTCAGCGCGAGCGGCGTCCTTGTTGGGTAGCCCCACTAGAAGGTACTCAAGAGTTCGACCCATTTCAGGGTTCGGAGGCTTCGCTACAATATATATATATATATATATATATGCGGAGAGAGAGAGAAGGAAAGAAAGAGATGATTGCAAGCACAGCGAAGGACAACAGGAATTTTAAAGCTTCAACAGCCAAAGCTTCCCATTCCTGTTCATGATAAATTAAACTCGAGTGATCACTGTGTAAACATTTGTCCTTGTCTGGTATACTTAATAACGAGAGTACAATTTACGCTCTTGTGTAAGAATAATGCAATCAGCTATTATTAAAGCGTTTATAAAAACGGTCCGAAGGTGAGCACACAAACTGCTTTTTCTGTTTTTTGCAAGTATATCTTTAAAAAAATACATAGTAACCAGTCGTCAGGCTATTCCCGTCTTTCAAAGCACCTTCGCAGGTCACAGTTGGCCCAGATAAAGCTGTCGTGAGTGCTACCGGGTAACCTCGATGTCAGCTGAATAATGGCACCATCAACATCGCAGATCACTTGTACATTGATTGTGTGCAGGCCTTTTCAGTTCTTTTACATGTGTTTCTTGCTATTAGAAGGCTTGATTTGCACATCAGTGCCATCAATGCATCTCAGGACCTTGGGAAACTCTGCTATCTGCAAAAAGGCTGAAAATAACATCAATGAGCAGATTGAAAGTGGTGATAAGACTTATTAGCCAGCAACGTGATGGCAACATTTTAAAGCAGTACTTTTTTGCAGACTAGTTGGTTCATATTTAAAAAATTGAATTGCTGCACGAACTTGAAGAGAAACAAGGGAGACAGATGAGAGAGAAAAAAACTACGCTCTTTCCTGTCTCCCTTGTTTTTCTTCAAGTTTGTGCAGCAATTCAATTTTTCAGGCAACATTTTGTCGAGGCCACCTAAGAAAATTGCGCTTTTTGAAACACTGTGAAATACCCCTAACGCTCTGCATGTCGGTATATTTCGTAAAGAGTGCGCTGAGACATCTGAAAAATGATTAAGTTATCAAGATGGCTGTAGAGTTCGCATTTCAGCAGACGCGGCCAGAGACTCAGGCCGAAGCCTTAGGGCCGCAGTAACAAGACGTACGCTCCGCGTTCAAAACACGAGTCAGTTTATTAGTACACCATGCTTTATGTACAAAATCTCATAGAGGGTGCCACAGACCAAACACAGCTAGAGTGATTAACATCACGCGCCCTCTACATCCCCCCTTTTGAGATGAGCAAAAACTATACAGGCCACTCATCTACTTGGTATGAAAGGTAGTGATGTGTTACAGCACACTACAAGTTCAGCCGCAGAGGAGGCCTGATGCTCCACCCCGACCATGTGCACACACTCGACGCTTGAGGTCTCGAAGGGGTAGCTGGGACAACCTGTGGCGAGGCAGCTGGTGACGGGATGACGACGTCAGCAGGTGGCGGAGAAGGGCTACACCTAGGCACTGTGCGAGTAAGAGTCTGCAGCTGGTTTGGGGATCCTTTTGGCAGTGAAATGATGCTGCTGAAGTCACCACAAACCAGTGGCTGACTCTGCTGAAGCACCAGAAGTTCACCATCACCAGATTCCGGAGACTACTGACGCACGAGATGTTAGCGGTTGCGAACAAGAGCCCCTGCACACGTCTGTATCACATAGGAGCGTGGACGTTGCGCTGGGTTGAGCACTGGGCCTGCACACCCTGTGTCCCGAATCCTTACACTCTACCACTCCACCAGAGGACGCAAATCCGTCCCAGCATGCCGACGGTTGAAACTTTAACACTGGCGGCAACGTTAGGCCGTGCGCGCCTGTTAAAGTCGGCCGCGCAAGGAGGTTGGGGAAGAAGTGTGTCTATAGGCATCCGACAGTGGACCAGAGTGCGTTACGAAGCTTTCTGGGCCGCCTCAGCATTGTTAGTACCAACCGCCAGGGATACCAAGAAAATGAAACTCTCGCTGAACACATTGAGACGCTGAAGTGTCGATGCCCTTTTTGCACGTTTTCAAAGAACGCTTCATGGGCGCTTACATACTCAGTCGTAACCCACCTGCTAACAACAACAAAAAAAGAAAATATGCACGGGCAAGTACGGTTTTGCTGCGTCTATTGGCTAGGCTACGCATTGGAAGACTCGGTTTTGCTGCGCCTGCTCGCTAGGCTGTGTGTTCTGGCGCTACCATTAGATCTTGTAAACTGCATTACCGGGTGCCTATTGGCAAAGGAAGGAGAGTCCGGAGGCTGCATCCCATCAGCAGCTGAGCAGGACTGTAGCCGGTGATGCCAGGTGCGTCGCGGCATAATAGAAGAGCCAAGGGCCAGTCCAGAAACTTCTTGAAGCGGTCCTTGATCATACACACTATACAATTGACTTCACCGTTAGACTGGTGGTACCTGGGACTGATGTTGACATGGGAGAAGTCATACCTCTGGGAAAAGTCTCGTAACTCTGCTGACAAAAATTCTGGTCTGTTGTCGCTGACGAGCGTCTCAGGGATCCCATATCTTGCAAAGGCACTTTAGATAATGAAGATCCCCGCAGTGGACGTCGCGAAGCGAAGGCTCAGCACTTTAGGACACCTCGAGTAATAGTCGACGAGAAGAAGGTAACCTGCTCCGTCGCGATGAAAAATGTCCACCCCGACCCGCTCCCAAGGGTGGCTACGCACACCGTAGGAAGCAGTGGCTCTGCTCGCTGGACCCACAGCGTGGCGCAATCGGGACAGTTTTTCCCCATGATCTTAATCTGGTTCCCCAAGTTTGGCCACCAAACAGCTCCCTTGGCTATCGCGCCACAGCGATTAACTCCGTGGTACCCACCGTGAATGAGGGACAGAACATGCTTGCGCAGATGAGTGTGCACCAGTGTGCTTCCACCGCAGAGAAGACCGTCGTTGATAGTGATCTGAGCTCGACGGGCCCGAAACTGTCCCATGTTGAGGTGCACATACTGCTTCCTAGGCCGTCTATGCTTGCAGTAAGTATGGAGCTGAGCTACTTCCAAAACTGCAGCCTGGTGAGCCCGAAAGTCGTCGAGTTGGACCGCAAACGTGGGAGGAATAGCGCGGAAAGGGAGAGATAGGTCACTCTGCCGCGGTGGTCTAGTGGCTAAGGTACTCGGCTGCTGACCCGCATATCGCGGGATCAAATCCCAGGTGCGGTGGCTGCAATTTAATAGAGGTGAAAATGCTGTAGGCCTGTGTGCTCAGATTTGGGCGCATGCTAAAACCACAGGTGGTCGAAATTGTCGCAGGCCTTCACTATGGCGCCTCTCATAAGCATATGGTGGTTTTGGTACGTGATGACGATGATGATGTTTTGTGGCGCAAGGGCCATTTCATGGCCAAAAAGCGCCAGTTCATCTTACTAAAAACATGGACAATGATTGTGATGAGCGGCTGTATAAGGGCCATTAAAGTCCTCGCGGTAAGGCGGGTAAAAACATACAAGTAATAAAATCATGACCATGCCGTGAAAGTTGTGTGTGGTGTGAATAGATGACCAAAGTTGGTGATAATAAAAACGATGGTGGACATGAATGG
This sequence comes from Rhipicephalus annulatus, assembly GCA_013436015.1. NCBI lineage: Eukaryota > Metazoa > Arthropoda > Arachnida > Ixodida > Ixodidae > Rhipicephalus > Rhipicephalus annulatus. The sequence continues at coordinate 885,314 of WOVY01010535.1, read as the reverse complement.
CATGAGCACAAGTGCCTCACTCGTTCATACTCTTGCGTCTAAGGGCCGTGAGACAAGTGCTTTCTTGTGTAGCCACCACAGCAAAAACCTCTCTGCAGAGGTCGTGCTACAGAATGTCAGGGTATATGATATTAAAACTATGAATTTATTTTAAAAACGCTAACAATGATTTATGACTAAAAAGCGGCTCCCCACCGACAAACATTGCAGAGTGTAAAAGTATATGTTGTCGGTAGGGTAATGGAAAATGTTGTTTTCTTAGAGTTTCTAACTCTTTGCACTGGATTAACATGTGTAGGACCGGTAATGCTTCACCACATCTGTCACACAATAGTAGACCACCACCAGACAAAAGATATGTGTGTGTCGTGTATGTGTGTCCTATCCTGAACCTAGTTAGTATTACCTCTGTGTGACGTGATTTTAGGGGCGAAGCTCCTTAGGGCGTGGGCTGTGCGTCCCCTGTAGGCTGTATGTAGCCACCTATAGTTTAGTTCTTGCAGTCTTCACTAGATGGCGGTACCGTCCCCTGTATGTAGCCACCTCTAGTTTAGTTCTTGCAGTATTCACTAGATGGCGGTACCGCCTCCTGTATGTAGCCACCTCTCGTTTAGTTCTTGTAGTGCTTACTAGATGTTGGTACTTGTAGCTGATGATGAAAAGATGCAAGATGTTATAAACTAGAAAGCGGTACTTGTAGTTGATGAAAGACGCGAGATCTTATAAAATAGGAATGATGTCACTTATGGCGCGTGTCATTGGTTGAAGGCAATCGTTTGATTTAGTGCGGCGACGTACGCTAGGGGGAGCGATGTGATAAAATCGAGTGGGCAAAATGTACAGAGGATTCATGGTTCACCAGGTTTGCCTCCGGAGCTTCGCCCACTCATCATCATTCACTTTGTGGATATGGCGGAATTTTTTTATACTGGCAGCCAATGACCAAGGTGTGGCTTAATAATGTGTAGTTTGTTTTGTGTGTGTCTATCCCACTTGCTCTGCCAGTAGTCCCTGAGGTTTCGTTTGAAAGACGGCTTAAGAACAAGGGCCAGGATTGATATGGGTGTAGAAGCAGTGCTTTTTTGGACGGATGCAGCGAGCTACTCCACCCTCACGTTGCCTTGGATCTCAAGGTGCCCTGGCACCCAGCACAATACAACATGTTGTTTGAGTGTGTAGAGTGTGCATAAAATGGAGTAAAGTGAGACAAGGATTATGTTTTTTGTTTATTAAGCGTGTGAAAAGCCGTTACCACACCGAGGGTGTCCGTATAAAATACTGCTTTTTGTATTTGTAATTGCTTGATGTGTTTAGCCACTACAACTATCGCATAAGCTTCTGCTGTGAAGATACTTGTGCCTGGATGTAGAGTGCCAGCATCCGAAAAGGATGGGCCGACAGCACCGTAGGACACAGAGAAGTTAGACTTGGAGGCATCTGTAAAGATCTCAGGACATGTGTATTTGTGTTGAAGTTCCAGGAAGTATGTTCGTATATGAGATATAGGCGCATGTTATGAAACCTCTAGAAAAGACACATCGCAGTCTATAGTCTGTCACTGCCACGGTGGAAGATATGCTACAGGAGCCTATAAACTGTGTTCAAGTGACACTCTAGTTTACTCAGCTTGACCCTTCAGGCAAACTGAGAAGGGCTGCCTCATCGAAGGCCTGTTTTGAAACAGAATGGAGCTCGTCAAATTATTAATAGTAGAGTATGAGGGGTGCTTCTTGTCTGCTTTCACCTTAAGAAAATAAACAAAGGACATGTAAACTCTCTGCAGATGAAGCGACCACTCATTTGATTCAACGTAAAGGCTTTCTACAGGGCTGGTGCAAAACATCTGTAGAAAGGCGGATGCCCAAATGGTGCACGGGGTCCAGCATCTTCAAAGCTCTTTGAGTCGCAGACTGATAGGCAACGGCCCCATAATCTAAGCGGGTGCGAATGAGGCTTGTATACAGATTCATGAGACATTACCTGTCACTACCCCACGTAGCACGTGACAACACTTTTAAAACAGTCATGGCTTTTAAACATTTGGTTTTTAAATACTTGATGTGCGGTACGAAGGTCAACTTGTTGTCGAAGATTAAGCCTAAGAATTTATGCTCCGCATTAACAAACAGACGTTAACCAGATCCACTCAGAACCAGACATTGACAGACGTTCAATGTCTGGTTCTGAGTGGATGCCTCTCTTTCGCGAGAACAAAACACACGTGCTTTTTTGTGGGTACAGTCGGAATTCGTTTTCCTCTGCCCATTTGGAGACCTTGTTTAAACCTAACTGAACCTGCCGCTCACACATTGCCAAGTTAAAGCCACACATTGCTTTAAGCCAAGCTGAGCATCTTGGACATATGTACAATAAAACATATTGCGGGGGATGGACAGGTGCAAGGAATTCATTTTGATAATAAAAAGTGTACAACAAAGTACACCACCTTGCGGCACGCCTGTTTTCTGGACAAATGTTTGGGAGAGAACACTGCCCACACGGACAAGGAATGTCCGATTGGACAAGCAACTCTCGATTATGGAAAACATTCTACCACGCACGCCAAGGTGGGACAGGTGTCTTAGAATTCAAAAGCGCCATGTTGTATAATAAGCCTTTCCGACATCAAAAAACACAAAGAGAAAATATTGTTTACGGGCGAAAGCGTCTATGATCTGTGCCTCGATACGAACAAGGTGGTCTGTGGTGGATCTACTCTCTCGAAACCCGCACTGAAATGGTTCTAGCAAATTGTTTGTTGCAAGCAAATGTACAAGCCGGCAGTTTATCAACTTTTCGAAGACTTTGCAGAAGCAGCTTGCAAGTGCAATATGCCTATAACTCGAAGCTGAAGAAAGGTCCTTGCCCTCTTTCAAAATGGGAATAATAATAGCCTTTTTCCAGGAGGTAGGGATAGTGCCAGAAAACCAAATAGCATTGTACAAACAAAGTAAGGTTTTTCGCGTTTCGATTGGTAGGTTCTTCAACATTTCATACACCTCACAGTCAGAACCTGGGGCAGAAGTACTGCAGGAGTTTTGAGATGTTCGGAGCTCAGCTAAACTGAAAGCTTGGTTATATGCCTCATTTCTAGTGCAGTTGTGTTCAAGTTTCTGCTTTTCTATTTTTGTTCTGTATTTTTGGAAAGTGTCAGTATAGTGGGACGAGCTGGGCACCTGTTCGAAGTGTGCACCGAGGAAGTTTGCCTGATCTTCCACGGTATCACCCTGAGTGTTTACGAGTGGAAGTGTGTGTACTTGTTTTCCTGCAATCCTACCAACCATGTTCCAGACTTTAGCCTCCTGTGTGTATGAATTCATCCCTGACAAAAACTTCTGCCAGCTTTCTCTTCTGGCCTGCCGACACGTTCTCCTGCCTTGAGACTTTTTTTCTTGAAGGTGTCAAGAATTTCGGCTGTCGGTGAGTTCCGAAGCAACCTCCATGCTTTGTTTCGCAGTTTGCGCGCGTTTCGGCATTCAGAGTTCCACCATGGGACACGCCGTCTTCCACGGTGTCCATTTGTTTGTGGGATGCATTTTGTTGCAGCATCAATCAAAAACGCTGTGAAGTAGTCGACAGCAACATCAATGCCTAAAGTACATATATCACTCCAATCTAGACGAGCGATGGTATAAATCTGCTCCCAGTCAGCTCTGTTTATGAGCCATTTGGGAACACGTGGTGGACACTCAGTACCGGTAGTTGTGCTCAAAACTACGGGGAAGTGGTCCCTTCGTACGGATTACTGACAACTTTCGACTGTAGTAGAGGCACAAGAGATGGACATACTATGCTTAGGTCTATGGATGAGTAGGTGTTAGGAGCAAGATTATAATAGGTTGGTTCTTTTCGATTTAGGAGGCACACACTCCACGAGAGAAGGAACTGTTCAATCGACCTCGTGCGTCGCAACGAAAGTAACCCCATAGCCTGCTGTGCACATTAATGTCTCCAACGAGAACATAAGGCTCCGGCAGTTTATCGATTAAAGAGTGTAAATCTCGTTTTTGCATCTGATAGCTAAGAGTAATCTAAATAGTGCAGAGTGTGATCAGTTTATCAAAAAGAACCGCTCGAACAGCCACTGCCTCAAGGGATGTTTGGAGTTGTAAGTGAGTGCATGCAATCCCTTGATTCACTATAATGGCTACACCTCCGGATGATGTCATGGCATCATCACGGTCTTTTCGGAAAATAACGTATTTACAAAGAACATTTGTGTGTTTTGAATTAATGTGTGTTTCTTGTACACACAGCACTTTTGGTGAGTGTTCATGTAAAAGTTCTTGGATGTCGTCAAGGTTTCTGAGAAGGCCCCTGACCTTCCATTGTATAATTTGAGTGTTCATGGTGAATGTAAAATAGTGCTGTGTGTACAAAAAGCAAGTGGCTGTTGAGACGGGGAGTTTGAGTTCACGTAACAGGGCCGTCACCAGGCCCTGTTATCTGCTTTTTTGTTTTCTTGGCGCTCTCCAAGGAGCCACGCCGCTCCTTCGGCACCAAGGGTACCGATGTATCCATTGCCTCCTCGGAGGCCCTGGATGCCCGCACGTGCGGGCTCTTAGTTCGAATTTCCGGCCTCGCCTGGTCAGGTGAGGCCTTGAAACCCGAGGACTCTGGCGTCTCCGGTCTCCGTTTGGGAGTAGGCGGTGTAGACTGGACTACAGCCACCTTGGGGGCAGGAGGTGCAGCCGTCGGCTCGGTATGCGCGGGCCAAAGGAGCGGCGAGGGCTGGTGCGATGCTGCCCCCCGACGCGCCGCATCAGCATAAGATGTATTGTAGAAAGGAGAGGCTCCCTTCCGGGCTTCCTTGAATTATATATTTCCCTTGACATTAAGAATGATTATTTATTTTTCTTTCTTCCAGTTAGGACACGAACGCGAATACTCGGCGCATTCCCCGTCACTAATCACGCAGTGAGGCGTAGTAACACAGTTATCAGATGGGTGGCCGTGGCTCCCACATCTTGCACAAGTTTTCTGACCCCGGCAGTTCTGCGAGCCATGGCCAAATCGTTGACATTTATAACACCGCCTTGGATTGGGAATGTAGGGACGGACAGAGAGTTTGATGTAGCCTGTGTCTATAGATGAAGGCAATGTGCTAAATGCGAAAGTGAATAATAAATGTTTCGTAGGTATTTCTTTGTTGTCGTGTCTGATGAGAATTCGTTTCACATCCGTGACCTTTCAACCTTCCAAGCAGTTCCTGTTCAGACATTTCAAGAAGGTCTGCTTCTGAAACAATTCCGTGTGAGGTGTTCATTGATCTATGAGATGATACTAGGATATTACCAAATGCTACGAGACTGCGAAGTTTTTCATAGTGATGTTTTTCAGGCAGCTCAAGAAGAAGGTCTCCGCTAGCCATCTTTGTAACTTTGTATCCTGGGCCAAAGACCTCAGTCAAAGATTTGGCAACAAGAAATGGAGATATTGCTCTGGCTTGTTTTGTTGGATTTTCGCTCTGCACAACATGGAAATTTGGAAAGCATTGGGTGGGTTGGCTGAAAGCTGATATTTCATCGGTGCGTCCCCTCCTAAGCAGGAGACGATATGGAGACGGGGAAATGCAGGTGTTCTCATAGGAGTGTACTTTTTTTCGGCAGCAATGGCGACCACCCACCATGGAGTCCAACCAGGGGACGTTGAAGCACTTAATAGCATAGGGCTGCAGACGCCAGCCGTACATTGCCACTATAACCAAATATAACTTCTAAAGGTTGAGTACCTGCACAAGGTAAACCCTTGCCACCAGGAAAATTGGAATTAAACAGAAGAGAGAAGTAGACAGGACAGACTAAATGTGAGAGATAAAGACGAAGTTGTAGGGGAGAGAGATAGGAAAAGGCGACTACCGATTTCCCCTGGGTGGGTCAGCCCAGTGGTGCCGTCTACGTGAAGCCGGGGCCAAAGGGGTGTGTTGCCTCTGCCGGGGGGCATTAAAGGTCCAATCACCCGGCGTCGGCTCAACCCCCAGGATTCCTTTTTCCTCAGACACGGCAAAGCCACGCACGACTAGGCGTGGGAGGGAGTCGAAACTTCCCCATTAGCTCGGGTCCGTGGTGTCGCTACGCACCAAATGCCTACTTACGCAGACGCCCCTTCGGGGGGTTTTGGGACGTCGAACCCCACATATCAACTAATGAATATCAACCAAACAGTGAAACTTACAAATGCATTGAGCATATGGGCGTGAATATAACGTCATTGCAAAGGGTGCTTATTGTGGTTTTTGGTTAGTACTGCCCAATTGTTACTTCTTGGACCTGTGCAATAGCAACGGCTTTCAGTAGATTTACCAGTCATGTAAACCCAGGCAACAATGAGAACCGGTCGCATGCGTACGTGTTCGGTGGTTGAATACTCCGACTTCTCCAATTGCTTCATGTATCGCTCATCTGAAAAGTTACGACAAGAGCGTATTACAAGCTAGGCGACGCCAGGAGTACCGAATAAAGCATTCGGTGTGCTTAAGCACCTAACGAAAATAATAATTATTTGGCCTCCTGAAAGCACTAGCTTAGTGTGACGTCCCCGCAAACACGGACTGAACCGCGGACCTTTCGGGATGTTTTCGCTGGTTTCTCAAACCCACAACAAAAAAGAAAAATGAAACCTTCGGTGTAACGAATGGGCATTCCGGAGTGAAGTACCAGAAGGATTATTTCTACTATTCTCCCGGGCTCCTCCACGCACACACGAGGACCACGCACACACGAGGATAATCGGCGCGCAACCTTCAGATTTGTGGCATGGGGGAGCAGCAGAGCACCTTTTGTTGGTTCGGGGAATGCGACGCGGCCGCAGCGCTTGTTCCGGGTCCAGTAGGAATTTCGGTGAGCCTCCGTGGCTCCATGGCTTATTACTGCATTCTGCGCGGATGGCCGCCCGCGGCGGTAAATGACAAAGAAGCGGCGGCTACGGAGAATTTCGCGAGAGACACCGAGCTGCGTGGAAACTTTGAGACTTGGTCTGGACATCGGCTCACCAAGTACCGGAAGCATCGAGACCATTGTTCACCCGTAATTAGAGTGTCTTCGGACGGCTCGCCCATCACTCTCCCTGAGGCTTGAGGTTATACATTTTTCACTTGCTCGGCTTTGTTTGGGAAAGGGTTTTCTAATGGTACGGGCCGCGGGAGCGGCCGTCGAAGATGACACACACCGACTGACAGAGAAACATGCCGCATGGGTAGTGGCGATTGGTTTGGTGCCCCGGTAGGGCGGAGTCGGGTCCAACAAAAAGAGTCAGAGATACAATGCAAGGGCGTCAGAGAGAGGTACGATGCGAAGAGGGTCAGAGATATACGATGCGAAGAGAGCCAGAGAGATACGATGCGATGAGCTCGAGAGTCGATCAGAGAGACAGAGCGTTGAGATGGAGATGGTAGAGAGACGTAATGGAAAAGGAAGATAACGGTGCGAAGAGATAGCGATGAGGGGCGATGAGATGATGACTGGGCAAAGACGGTACGATGAGAAATGAAAGTTGGGGATAGGAGACGAGTGAATGGAGCATTACGAAAGAGGACTAAGATGGAAATCACTGAGAGGCACGACGAAGACGACGATGACGAAGACGATGAAGGCGCCGACGAATCGGACAATGACCCCAGGAAGAAGCTCTGAGCCGCGACTCAAACAGCCAGCTCCGAGGCCCCCGTCAACATGGCCCTTTGTGAGACGAACTTCACCTCTTTTACTTGAACGAGTTTTGCGGGTAGGAATGCGGCGTATGGAGACATTGCGGGGTTTCATTCATTAATGACTTTACCATTTGTGTCGTGATGCGTCTACTTTGTATCGTCGCACCAACTTATTGTCAAAGTTAGTTCCCTTATGTATCCTGTGTCGAAAGTCACGAGTGTTTAAATCATGTGTTATAATTTTGTGTAGTGGTTGAAGTGGGCGGGTATACGATGTTTGCAGTTAGTATTAATATAAATGAATCTGTAAACAGAAACAGGTCGTAGTGTCTCTTACTTCCCGGCCCCAGCACGAATCCCTGTATGGGGAAAGTGATTGAGACACGTAGCCAACAGTGAACCGAATAGAAAAAGGGTTGAGTGTTCTTCCCTCTCTTTGGCGATCGGTGGCGTAGCGGGGGACGTCTCATTAGTATAAGTTGCGCTGAATATAGCATAAATGGGCTATTCCAAAGCAGAAGGTAAATGAGGTGATGCCACAGGAATCGCAATGCAGGGGTTCACCTGTGACAAGTAAATTTTGCTCCACTAGAATAAAAGTGATCGCACATACATGCAATGATGTGAGCGAAAAAAAACAATTTTTGTTGAGAGTTGAAGCCACCACACAGATAGTGGCAAAATTTGTACTAATGTCCACGTTTTCTTAATGCCTAGGTTACCATGCAGGCCGACTGCGAATGAGAACTATTTCACGAAGTGCGATAATCGAAAACTTCTAATTACTAACGTGAAAGACCACCTACTTAGGACGAGAGCAGCTTCACCTGTTTCTTTTTTCTTTAGAATGCCTCTTCATGATAGCTCTAATATGCTTGCAATGCTGCCTCATGCGCATGCCGAAGTGATAGTGCAGCAGGTGTGCAAGTACCTCTTCTTTGTGTTCAGCACACGGGAACGTCAGCGTATATGTGTCAAGAACATCATCTATTGTGTCCCAGTAAACTGTGTTGCAATCAGCATATACAATAAAAACTGCTCGGTATGTTTAAACAAATTGAATATGCCTTTATTTGGATGAGTGAGCCCTCATGTTCTTGACGTTCGTCAGAGATGCTTTGGCTGACAACGCAAAAGACCAGGTCTCTGACAAGGCAAAAAGCCTTGTCAGAGACCTCATGCAACAAGGCTTTTTTGCCATCAACAACATTGCAGTTGCAGTACTTCGAAGGTTTGATCAAGCTGCATATTGACAAGGTTTGGTAAAACTGCAAGACCGCTGGCATAGAGGGGTGGTAGTTTTGCTTTCCTGCCAGTCCTATTTCACCCAAGAACCCCTAAATTGGATCCTGATTCATTTTACTCGTAAGAACGCATTTAAACCGTTATTTATTCAGCAGCACGTCACAATGTTCTTTTTCAAACTTCAAGGTTACATGAAGTCCATCGCATTTGCTTTCTGTCAAAAAACATGACATTTGTAATGGCTCTACTTTACATTTCACTCTCCCAGCTGTCGAGTCACCGAATTCCTTGCTCGATGGCTGCTACGTTTCGACTTTTGTTTTGATGCCTTCTGCTGAAAATCTTCGGTTCAGTGAATCAAAGAAATCATTAGTAAACAATGTAAATTCTTGCATTGCCTTACTTTCTATAAAATTGGCAATCCTTGTTATTTGTAAAACTGAATACCCGCCACCATGAAACAGCTGAACACTTGGCTGGCCAAATTCAAACTCATTTTTCCAGATTGCGAGGGGTAGGTATTAGAATGCGGTAATTGTTTGACAGGCTTTCAGGCCCCCCCTTGTTTGCTTGGTCTTCTTTGTACACTTCAGCATAGTATTCCGATTCATTCCACTGGTCATTTCTTTTCAGGTACCTCTGCTGCTGAAGTCTATTTCGGACACACTTGAACAAGTGCAGTGTGTCACAAAAAGCTAATACGCTTCGTGATGGATCTAACGGCTGCTTGAAGAATTACAGCTACCTGAATAATCACCGCTTATTCCTAGAATATTCCACATGCTCCTGTTTGTAGTTGCGCCATCACAAACAGTACCATGAATTTTGGTGTTGGATTTTCCCAGAAGCACCGTTACTTGAAGGAGCAGTAGAGTGAGAGTAATTCTTGCTGTTGCATTTTTAGCTGCAAACACTCCTAGAAGTTTGGCGTAACTGTCACCGAAAGGGCAGAACATAAAAACCAAGGCATGGTCCGCGAGGTCTTCTGTGTTTCCCCTGTCAGGCACGAGCTCGACATAAGCCATTGCCTGAGAGTTTACACGCTTGCATTTCCAGACTTGCATTTCAATAAACATACCGAGTCCATGTCATCTGAACTGGTCCATGAGTTGCATTTTTTTCCAAACGCAGAGAAAAACTTCTTGTCCAATCCCGATTTAAAAAGTATCATCGAGACATAGCGGTATATAATGAGGACTTATGGCAGAGACAGCACCTAATTTTCTAAGAGGACTTTGTACGCTGTTGGTAACCTAATATGCAAAAGTAAGCAGAGCAGGATCCAACTGTCAGAGTATCGGCGGCCTTTCTGACTGCCTGTCCTACCAGCAGCCACACCTTCCTTGAGGACGAGCTGCGGTGCTTCAGTGAGGTTTCCATCACAAGAGATGCGTTCAACTGTCTGGTCGCCTAATTCTTATACCTAGGCTGTGCATTTTTCAAGTTCTGCCTCCGACAACTTTTTTTCCTTTCGAAAGGCGGACTTTGGAGTTGTAGCAGACAATCTTAGCCTTCCGCAGAAGATGAATGCGATTTTTGTTGGTCGGGATTCAGAAAATACGATTGCGCTTCATTTTTCTCTATTTTGCTGGCGGAAGTAATGTATACGCAAGATCTCTTTCAATCTTTTGCAAAGGCTGCAAAGTCCTTCTCGAGCCAACAACTTGAAGCTTCTATGACGCCATACACCATACGCATCAATATATGCACACTCAGGCTGGATGCTGCGGTACAACTTGTTACTTGGACCACCAGCACGAATATGCTTATTGAGAAACATGCACAGGATACCTTCCAACTAATCGAGACAGTTCAAAGCAACCGAACCAGATTCGGCTTCAATTTCAAGAAAGTGACCATGAATAAAAGCCCCCAATGACAGGATGCCACTTGCTGAAACTTTCACTTCTATGTCTTTTTTTTGCACAAGTGCCAGGTAATGATTTCTCGGCAAAGCCCCTTCCGTGAAGACGACAGCTTGTTTTTCGAAGCTTTGAATGATCTGTGTAGCCAAACTAGTGGTCGGAAGTTGAATGGTGGATGCATAACTGGAGGGGCGTAAAAACGTCAACGAATCACATGCGCTTGGATTGCTGCCCGACGCGTGACCTCTACGTTCCGCCTGTAATCCTGAGCCAGTGCTAAATTAGGTAGACTCTTCAGCATCGTTCGTGTATCCTGACTTGCATAGAGATCTACGTCATCGACCTAACAAACAAAATAGGTTAAATATTATTTACCTCGATTTTCGAACTTACAAGGGTGGCAAACTGTTTTTGGAGAGACTGCATGATCTGTATCGTAATAGAGAAAAAACAACCAAATAAGCTTGTCCGTGTTCTTTCTTGTGTCTTGTTGTCACCTCGATTTTACGCTACGTATCGGTATCAAACGAAGGTATATTACATTGAAACTCAGGTTTTTTTTCCTAGAAATAATTCTTACGTAAAAGCATAATTCAAATGATAAAACCGTATGCCAATCTGCTCAATCAATATCATGCTAAACGTTGAAATGTACGCAATAAAATCTTCCAACACAGCCATGCACCAACTCGCTCAGCAAAAAGTTATTCCAAAATAAACCTCCTTATGAGATAAATTAGGCACGCAAAATACTTTAGCACTGTAATAAGATAAGACAAACCTTTTGTCGGGCGAAATGGGTGCTGGTATTAGGAGAGGATCCAGGAACCTTCAATGGAAGACAGCGGCATGTTTCTTCAAGTAAATAGACAGGTGTACTGGCGCAAGCTCTGCGGATTTTCTTTAACGGGCTTGGTGATGAATCACTTTCAAATGGTTTTACACGTAGTGGCTTTTCATAACTTGTTCTGAAAGACACCTCAGATACGGCGAGTGCAAGCGTTGCGGAGCCAGCGGCTGTAGGGTTTCGTGTTCAGGTGGCTTCATTGAACATTTCTTCGAAGTCGAATACTTTGAATACTCGAGGAAGATACTGGGCACCGTGTCCGTCGACAGCACAGGTTTTCTGGGAGCATTGAAAATGAAGTTGCCATTGTGCTGTGCATAGTATGCTTGTGATATCATGTCCTCGGTAAAGTATTTGCCGTAAATATGGTTGAGACGATAATTATCTGACGGATCTATGAAAAGCGACACTCGTTCTGTGCTAATTTGGTATCCTAAATTGCTGTTCTGCACGTAGCACTTCTTCCCCATAATGGCACTGTGTGAAATCCTTGCCGTGACTGGCATTCGCGGGTATGCCCAGCAGCAACTATGACATCACAATCACTCACAGACACGGTGTAGTGCTCACACAGGAATGGGCCTCATGGGCCGTGAAAATAAGCATTGGTGATAATTGTGCAGAGATACGGCCTACGTCTGCGGCTGGCTAGACCACTTGTGAGACAACCACCGCAATACGAAGCATCTAAAATTTGTCTTACAACGTGAGTGAAATGATTCTGCACGATCAAGCACGATGTTGCATCGTGTCACAATGTAAACGTATAATCCTTTTTTTCTAACGCCGTGCAGCCAATCCCGGCACTCGCCGCGCATCACATTTGTCGATAGCGAACACGGTATGGAGAAACGCGGTATGCGTTCCTTCTTCTAGTTGCTAGTGTGCACAGTTCCAAAAATGCATGAGGTGAAAAAAATTAAGAAAGACGCTCGTTCGTGTCGTGGCACTAGGTTTCTTAAGCCTCCATGTCGTAGCACCCCCGCCAAAACGGCGGCCGGCGAATGTAATAAAGGCAAGCACTATCTGAAAGAGCTCTCCTTCGCGACGGGCGGAGAGTGTTCACACCTGAATTCTTTTTCTTACATCGTGCCCACGACGAAACGGTCATGAAAAAAAATGCTCAACAGCTGGCGACGGATAATTGCACTTGCGTACCATGTTTCGCAGGGCTGTGAAGAAACTGTCGACTGTCTTGCAGAGCTGTTGCGTCCGCTTGTGAAAGCAAGAACTCTCGTACACGTCTTTTACTTGGTGCTCAAAGTAGCTTGTGCGCCGCCGGGGGTCTTTCGCGTACGACTTGTAAGCGTCTTCGTCGGACATGAGCGAACTTAGGACGACGCGTGGCCGGGAACCCATACAATATAGGAGCGTTCTAACTCACATCTCGTCTGGCCTCCATGCTTTCCGGCAGTGAAAGCGTACTCCTCAAACTGTTGTCGCCAGTGAAGCCACTCGCCTGCATCGTCGAAAGAAAATAGAGGCGGGCTCTGGAAACTGGCTTGAGCGAAGGCAGGAACAGAAAGACCGATGACTGCAGGGGTGAAACCAAGGAGAGTGGTGAACGTACCAGTGGGAGCGCGAGCATTGTTGTTACCCATGTCGTCGTTTTTAGCCATCACGGAAGGTAGGAACCATTGATCCCACTTCTGGCACCATGTAGTGCGCAAGTTTGAGCAGAGGCGTCCAAGCACGCAGGCCAAAACTCGAGGGCCGCAGTAACAAGACGCACGCTCTGCGTTTCCACTACAAGTGGCCCCTCTTATTAGTACACCATTCCTTAAGTACACAATCCAATAGAGGGCACCCCTGACCCAACAAAGCTGGAGTCATTAACATCATGCGCCATCCACAATGGTGAGCAGGCAGTGTGTGATAATGAAATAAAAAATTCGCTGCATAACCGTGCATTCTGGTGACATAGAGGTGCGGCAAACTAATGACCTGAAATCAAAATAATTTGTAAAAACAACTTCATGAGTTCAGGATTGTAGCTACTTGAATTACTTTCCCCAAGACTGTGACACTTCCTAGTGAACAGAAACGTGCCAATTAAACTGGGAAAACTGTTCTTACGGTCAACGACAGAAAATTGCTCAACATTGTCAGCTGTAGAAACGCCTTCCTCACGTTGCAGGATATTCTGCAAATTAGTACTGGTACCTAGATGAACGGTAGCCTAGTAGTACTTCTCAAGAGATTTACACTGCTTCACATTAAATCTGCCAGACTAACAAAACACTGTAGTCTATATGACACTACACATCATGCAGCAACATTAGTTGACAAAGTTCGACTCACTGATGGCCGTCGCAATAGCAGCCCTCAATGTGGCCGGGAAGCGCATGTGCTCCGCAGCCAGCGAGCACAGGGCGTCTCTTACTTGTGCCACAATGCGCGACGCACTCTTCTACCGTAGACTGAAAACTGCCGCTTGCGTAAACACGCAAAGCGACCAGCACTTGCATGTCAACTGGTAAGGCGCCAGGACGTGCCGTAGGCCGCTGCAGTCGAGGTTCGAGTGTCGTACGAAGGGTCTGAAAATCATCCCTCAGAAACCTGCAGTAACGCTGGTGCTGGTCTGGAACGTCGGCCAAAGCTAGGCACCGTTGGAAGGTGCGCTCTCTCTGAAGGGGAGTTGCCGCTGACGAGCAATGGCTGCCATGAGGTACTTCATGGTTCGGATAGCATCAATCCAGGGTCATTGCTGCAGATTCACTCATATTTATTCACTCATCGCAATGCAAAAATGGCCATAGCAACTAGAAAAGCAAAAAGTTGGCACAAAAAGCTGCGCCAAATCCTTTTAGTTCACATAAAGCATCGCGGCAACTTTGTAGCAATAAAACCTGTAATCGCTAGTCTGAAGAATTGCAGCCGTAAACACCGTTGAGCTATTGACCTGCTGTCGCACAACCACAGCCTTCGCACAAGCCTTGGATAGGTTAGTACAGAACCACTGTTCCACTGAGCTTCGCTGCTCTATAAAAAAGCGCTTTTCTCGAGTACAAGTAAAAATATATTATTACGAGTGCAATGCTGAAGCCGGAATCCAATAAACAGCATCGCTTAGTAGTTACAGCCACTTTTTGTCATCAGTCAAGGGACTTGCCCAAGTGATTTCGATGCAAGATATCACACTGCACCTCAACAAATTACTCCGGAAGGCAAGGCGAACGAGCTTTCAGCGGTCGTCAAACGCACTTTGAAGGCTCCGTAAAAAAGTCGGCTACGACGATGCGCTGGTGCCTATTTCCTCTCCTCAAACACGCCGAAGCAAGCGTTTCACATTCGACCGCTCACCGAGAGACACTGCCGTTGGTTTTCACACAACGTGGACGCTCCGGAACCGCAACGGGATCCCCGACAGAGTGTAATCAACGCAGTCGACAATACAGCGACAATAGAAGCGCATTGCTGAAACCGGATGGGCAATAAACAGCACCACCTAAGAGTTACAGCCACATTTCAGGATCACTCTAGTTATTTGACATAACTATTTTAATGCCAGATGAACAAAGTACTCTGGATGGCGATGCGAACGAGCGGTGAGTAGTACTCAAACACACTTTGAAGGCTCCGTAGAGACTTCTGCTAGGACAAAGCGCTGGCGCCTTTTTCCTCACCACAAACACACCGAGGTACACATTTCGCGTTCCACCTTTCACCGAGAGACACTTCCGCCGGTTTACGCACGACCTTCACAAACCGGAGTGCGAAAGGAATCCACAATACTGCGACAAGTGTCTGCAGGAATGACTCCCCACACTTGTTTACGTCGCCATCTTGTTCTTAGAAACTGTGCATCACGGGTAGGTGCAAAAACAGCTTAAAAAAACACTTGCGCAATTTTCAAACCAAGAGGAAATATGCTCTTATGTGCAAGGGGCAGATATGACAAACAGGAGAGGAATGCCCGATAAAAGAAGTTTATTAGTGTTCGCTTCGAAATAAAAATTTCAGTTGCTGGTAAGCGCTTGTCTGTGTCCTCTCTGAGTGTGTGTATTTTTTGCGCTTGTCTCATCATGAACCATTACCAACACGCCCAACTGGCAGTCATCCATAAAAGAAGTGTTATGGTAACGTCATAAATGAGCCTGATGTCGAGAGCATTGATTGTCAACCAATCACAAGCTTCGCCTGGTGGCCAAGTCTTCGTCTGCCCCGGTTTGTCGTCTGCTTTGATGAAAGCACGCATAGGTGGTTTCACCTGTTTTGCCGTCTTCCCCAAATAATTTCCAAGACTAGTCGTCCCTGATTCACACAACATACATATCAGTGGCTGGAACCACATTTCATAGATATTCTTACGCCAAGTTAAACGGCTTTTATTAGCAGAAGGGACAAATTCAGCCAAGGTTTCCTCGAGAATTGTGAGACTTTGCACATTTCCGACGACAAATAAAACTATTGGAGTGGTTTTATTCTGACTGCGTGCCATAATAATGCGTCCCGCTTCAGTTTCCAAAGAGTGAACGCGGAAAGCTTCATTTTTTTGTAGTTTTATGCGCAATGACGAACACCCCTATTACACTTTCATTTGCTAAGTACGCACCCCTTCCAGGTAGTCCAAAATTGCATCGACAGCTCAATTTCACAAGTCGTGTCAATTGCGCAGTTCTATCCAATCGAAGTATACGAGAGTGCAACCAAAGATTAAGCTTTATGAACGGCTACTGAAGAATGTCTCTCTCCCTTCATGGTCGAATAGAATCCAGGTTGTATGCTCCTCTTAGCCTCTTTGGTGGTAATCTCGACAAATCGGGCAAACATCTCGAGCTGGAAATTTTATTGGAAGATGTAGGACGCGCCGCAACAACATAGCAAAACATTTTGACCATATACCGCGCTGCTTTCGAGTTCACCATCCATTCACGTCGCGTTTTGGTTTTCATCCAACCACATGCTTTGGCATACACCCTTTTACGCTCTTCACGCCCATTAGAATTGTTTATTTGCCATGGCTCCAACCTTATTGGATGCTTCTGATTGCCAATACTGTGCATTGCACCCGAAGGAAACAACAAATGAACTCAAAGCACCAAAATAAATCAAAAAGCACCAGCAATCTTCCATGATCGTGGAATAACTCAAATTCAGCCACGGGCACACATGTGTCTCACAGCGACTGCAGGTTCTAAGCAGCCACAATGTTCGTAAGGCTGGTCTGGGCCACTCGTAGGATCTCCTCGTAGCTCCGTTATTTTTTACGCAAAAATTTTGCTTCGTCAATCCACATACAAGAGCTTTTCTGTGACGTAAGCAAGTATAGCAACTGCATCGCCATCGATGGAATGTTCTTGGGCAGTCGCAGCGCGTTTAGTTGCAGCAGCCGATGTGACAACCATGGCCTCTTACGACCTTTTTTTGCTTCGTAAATTGACTTAAGCGAAAAAGTTTTTCTTGCTCGAAAATTTGCTCGTAAGTGAGTTTTCGGAATATGGCCTCAGATTTCACTATCTGCGGCGATATGAAGCTGCCGGCACAAAACATGATGCAAACTGTGCGACGTGAGCGTGAGAGCAGTTCACTTTATGTGGGCGATTTACTGTGCATGTGTGCACTCCACTGCCACTAGCGAAACATTTCAAGCTGTGATGCATGCATTTGAATGCAGCACCGTATCTCAGCGTGCAAATACTATGACCTCATAAACAATACAAAATTGAGCACAAATGTATAATGCAGATGGTTTATTGTGAGAAATATTTATGATGTGCATAAAGAGTTGGACGCTGTAAAGCAGAGTGAAAAACTCCATAATGCAGCTTCAAGGCTGTTCTGCTAGGCTGTGTCTCATACCAGTTGTTTGTCACTTTTAAATGTGACTTAAACAGTATAACATGATTAACTTTTGCAGCTGCACATTGGTGTCACGTGGAAGGTTTACCAATATTAGGAAGGGGCTCCTAGCTGAAGGATGAGACGTAATGTTTTGCCGCATAGTAACACACTTGTGGGTGCACCATGAATTGCAAGTACCAGCATGAATGCAAACATCTAAAAACTTGACTAGCTATCACTCGGAGCGGTCTGTGAAATCCACTTTGGCGGGGAAGCAGTTAGGGTGCTCGGCTGTTTACCCAAAGGTCACACGTTCCATCCTGGCTGTGGTGGCAGCATTTGGGTGAAGGTAAAGTTCCCGGAATCCTTCATAATTGTGTCTCGCATAACAATATCATCGCACTAGGACGTAAAACCTCAGATAATGTCTGGTTTCTGTTGTTTCGAGAAACACTCAAAGTGTGCCACTTTTCTCTTATTCTGCCTCCGTTATACACGCTTTCCTAATCTCCTGAATTTTGATGTCCTCAGGTTGGACGGTTTGCAAGTGAGACCCTTTGGACTCAGTTACGCAAGATAGCACGAGTCAAGAAAAAAGGAATTAGTTGCTGCGGACTGTTTATTAGAGATTTCCTTTTCAATCTACGTCAAGTAGTGCGAAGATCTCAACACCTATGAAATCCAATTTTAGTATTACTCATGTGTTTTACGAATACAAAATGGCAGATCCCACGCACAGTGAGAATCGATAATGTGCGAAGCACGAATGAAAAAGGTTGGTATGTCACTTTAAAATCAGCACAGCGTTAGGAGGTGGAGGTAAATTATGCTCTACATGACCTCCGTATCATGATTATTGTGTTTGAATGTGTCGTTTACCTTTGTCATGTGTTCACGTCACGTGACACCAAATTTCGTATATATGAAGCAAGCGAAACGGCCGCGAGAATGCTATGAGCGTGGTATGTTGTCATGTTCTTACATCTTACGCGAGTCTGGTCGTCATGTTTGCAGCAGTCATACTTTCGTCATTCATTGAAATCACGTAACAATAAATTGGGTATATGTGGAGCTAGCAAATTGCCTGGAGCGCGTCAGAAAGGGCCCATTGTACTTCAATGTAGCGTTGACGCGCGCGCACGCTGAGCACAGCGACGCTACGTTAGCAGAACGCGAGCACTCTATAGTCTGACGCCAGGCGCGACCGGCGTAGCCCGACGGCTAAAGGCGCGAAATGCCATATGCTGCATTTCGCGCCAATGCTTTACCCAGACAACACTGCGTCCTCCTCTTTCCTTGACGGAGGGACGCCAGACAGGCTGAAACGCGCATGCGTCAAAGCAACGAAGTGCGACGCACACCTGCGAGTATGTCAGTACCGGTGCCAGGCGTCGCGACGCTGGCGTTACGCGTTGAGATTCGGAATTACGAGGAATGTGCGCCAAGGTTTGCTCAGTCAGCCCCATTCCATTGCTGGAGCTCGTGGCGGAGCGCGTTGATTGAAGTGGCGGGCTGTGTACTCTGCAGCTATCTCGATGCTCTTGCCGATTCACGGCCACCACATGCAGCTGCGGGCGCACTTAATTGTGATCAGGCCTCGGTGTCCAGCATGAATGAGAGCCATTGCTCTTTGTCAAAGTGGGCCATGAATGACAACTCGTGATCCTTGTTTGATACAAACACGATGACTGCTGAACTCCGTTGCTCACTTGTGAAAAGCGCTGCACTTCTCATTCTTGAAAATTTGAACTCTGCCCTCCATCAGGGTGTTGTACAGCTTGAACAACGTCAAGCCATGTTGCGGAGCCATTGTGATTTCGTCAGCTGTTACTGGTGGGGGGGCGGGGGCTTTGTAGCTCTTCGAATATGAACACGCAGCCAACTTGAGATGTATCCTCAATGGTTTCCCTGAGGTGTAAGTGGCTCAGTGCGTCAGTGTTACCGTGCTTGTTTCCAGGACAGTACACGACGTCGTAGTCTTATGCTGACTTCTTGATGCGCCATCGGATCATACGAGAGGAAAGTGTCTGTAGAATCGGCTTCTGGGGCTCTAAGATACGCAGGAGAGGCCTGTGATCAGTCAGAACCGTCACATGTCTGCCCACGATGTACTTGAAAGAAAATGCATGTCTCCATAGACGGCGGGAGTCCTTCCTGATAAACCTGAAAATAATTTAGTTACGCAGGAGTTAGCGTGCGGGAAGTAAACGCTATGGCAGGATTTTTCGGTTTGGATTCGGTTTTGTGCCACCGGAAAAAGTTTAGTTCCGCTTCCGTTCCAGAGCAAAAAAAAGTTCCTTAAAGGTTTGTAACGGTTTTTATTCTTCTGCAAAACATCAAAGTTAATGAACTATAAAAACATAAGATTTCCTCTATACAAACGTGAGACCGGACTAAAATTATCATGTTCCTAAGAGAAACGCAAGTAGCTTTACCGTGAATTAGTAACCGGATCACGCAAATCAGTGGTTTTCTAAGCAACCACCTTTGATTCTCTGAGGAGTGAATTCGAAATATTCTGAACAGGCTTATTGTTTTTTTGTGAATAGTGCGAGCATGATCTCAGAAGCAGCCCGTCATTGAGGGTATTCTCTTATATGCGCGACCACTGTTCTGACCAAACAAACTTCAGAGCTGCCTGTGTGAAAGACGTACGAAAGCCCACTTTAATTAGTAGAAACAGCTGTGGTTGCCCCTTATTTTCGTTTTGCACAATATTTGCACACATCTTTACCTATGCATACTTGCACTATAGATACGCACTGATTTTTGCCCTCAGTTAAGCATAATATTGCTCACGTTGCATGACCTCAGTTGTTCTGGACTGCCAAGTTTTCCCGTGAAACGAAAAACAATAAAAAGTATTTCCTTTTTCCTCCGGAAAGAAATAATTACTGACGTTGCGATTACGTTTTCGTTCTGGTCAACAATATTATTTTTTTGTTTTCGTTTTTCGTTCGTTTCCGACACTGGGCTATCGCTGCTTCTCTGACTTGATCCTCAATCTGAGAAGGCACTGCACCAACGTCGTAGCGTGAAGCGTCAAACGCGAGAAGCAAATGTCTCGTCATAGTGACTGTCTTGTCATAGTGAATCTCGTCATAGTGGCTGGGTCTCACATTGTCTCGCCAAGGCGCATCTTTGCGGGGATGCACGCTTGGACTTCTGCGACACGAGAGAACAAGTGCTGACCGGTCTTTGATCGCAGCATTATTGCACGATGCTCCTCATGAGGTCATTTCAGGACGACGACTAATTGCACTTCACGATATACTAGAATTCGAGACAATCGACCATGAGAGACGAGACCGTCTCGGTGGAGCAAGTGAGCGAAGAGTCATCCACTAAATTTGTGTTGGCTGCTCTCTCAACCCTTTCAGCAATGGATTTTTTTTGGTTGGGGACACTTTTTGTGCGTGTTTTTTGTAGTTAGGACCTCAGAAGACCATTAAAAAATGGCCGCTAGTACGAGCATTTTTGGAATAATTAAAGTGGCATCAAGTTAGGTAATTAGGTCCCAGTGATTGAAAAATGAAAAAATTGGCTTGTTTTAAAAAATAGTAAGTGTTCATCATAAGATAAATTTGGTTAAAAGGTTTCAGAACATGCATTCAGGCTCCGTTGCATAAAGTTCCCATTTTCCTGCAAATCAATAGTGTACACAAAATGGATAGCGATGCCTCATTTTCAGCCTAATAATCACTGAAAGAGATTCTGTACGTCGTCCCGAAAATGGTGCTTACCCGCCTCACCTTACGCGCCTTGGCTTCACGGAAGTCCTCAGTCGCACTTTTTCTTTGTGGCTGCTACCTGCACAAACGTGCCGCAGTATTGACATCAACTGCAGTGGGGATCATTAAAGAACTACGCCCCCAATAATAAGCAGTATTGGTCACATTTTCGAGATACTAGGGGAAGCGTTGTGTGGTGGTGTCATATTACACCGCCAGGGCCGAAAGGGAAAACAAAGGATGTCTGGACTGACTGCCTTTGGGGGGTAATCATCTTGCTACACAAATGACGCTTTTTAGGGGGTCCAATGACTCCCTTTGTTCTTCAGACCAATTACTCCCTTCTTCACAAGCAGAGATAGTATGTGTGGCTTGCAGAATAGTTGAGTTGGGCAAGTTGGTAATGATCCATTATATAACTGCGCAAAAACGGACGGGAACTCAAAATATGAGTTTGTGCCTTCCCTTGTGTTGTGTTCCCGTTCGTTTTTGCTGGGTTAGGTAATGGTACGTATGGCTCCCAACGCAGGAGTACACGTGCCTACCCCATATTTTCAGTCAGTAGCTCTCGGTAGTCAAGATGACCTCTTCACACTGATAACGCGAACCCCACGTAATCAGACATTCAAACAAATAATCTGTTTACTTGTATTTGTGATTGATGTTGATAGAAGCTGCTGAGTTCCTATTTATTTATGTACCAATTTCAAATATGAATTATCCTTCGCAAGAAAAAACCGCAGCTTTAATACATAAAACGTTTGTGACTTCACGAGCAAGCCTGTCTTTCCAAACAGGAGAGTTTCAAAGTAAGTCAAGGAAACTAGGAATAAAATCTGCATGCACTATTGAAGCGAGTTTACTGCGCTGTACTGACATGATACTCATCAATCACTAAGCCAACCTAATAGGCCATGTTTAAGCTCCTTTGAGTTAAAGTTACGTTATATTGAACTCTCGTAAGCAATTCTCCAGCTAGACATACGCGTCATTGTTCATCATAAGATAACTTTGGTTGAAAGGTTTTAGAACAAAGCATTCAGGCTCTGTTGCATAAAGTTCCCATTCCGTAATATTTTCAGTCTTAGCTTGTAACTCGTTGGTGTTAAGAAAACATGTTGTTCTTGACACGTCACATGAAATGTTTGATATGTTTAAGGCGACATAAACGAGTAGAAACATGACTGTATATTCAAAATCAGCATAAAAATACAAATACCCTAAGTCAATTTCGTAGAACTTCGTTAGAGTGTATCTTACAATCAACGAAAGCAGGTGCCGGCACCTCTTGTTACACAAAAAGGGATTTCTACTGTGGTTGTCGAATGAATAATTACTCAAGTAGGAACATAGTTGTGGATGAATGTCAGCATCAGGCACGAAAAAATGTCAGATACAGACAGTTGAAACGCTATAGCGTTTGACTCGTTTGTGTCTTTTTCTCTTTTATGCTTCCATACTACAATGAATCCCAGTAAACAAGCTGTATTCCTTCATGCTATTTCCTTCGTGTGCACATTGTAATTGAAATCAATTCTTTTATAAAGAAAACCTAAAGTAACATCTTTCAAATGATGCAGTGTCCTAGGCTACCTTTCAATGACCACTTATTTTGTGTGTGCGAATATATATGTATATATATATATATATATATAGTTATAGTTATTTATATACATTTATATATGGCGAACCACATGAGAACGGTGTGGTGGAATAGTAGTAGAGAAAGAGGAAGACAAAGACAAATAAATGGTTCATCGTTTATCCATCAAGTCTCCTGCGTCACACTAGTCGACAGGATCTACCGTGCACTTCATCATGGTTACTTCCAAGAAAGTCATCAACATCCCGAAGTACTCGGGAGCATCTACGGACGTGGCCTTTGACAAGTGGCTCTGGCTCTTCGAGGTGAGGACTGCGGCCGCAGCATGGACGGAGTGAGACAAGCTGTGCTACTTCTCCGATTACCTTGAAGGTGAAGCTTTCCCGTGGTTTCTTACCGAGGTTTTTGACACTGACGCGTCTAGGGAGATCTTATGTGAACGCATGAATGAACACTTTATGAGTGGCGTTACGGATCATTTTCGTCAATTCATTCATTGCCGATTAACAGGCCCGAGCTTGAAGGAGTACTGTAATAAAAACATGTCTCTCGGACGCCTCGCCGATCTAAAGAACGCGCACATTATATCAGGGCTCATCGACGGCCTTCCTGCGCAAATGGAAATGGCGCTTGCTGGGCTTGCCTCGTCTACACCAGTGGCATGGCTTACATCTGCACTTCTTCTAGAGTCCACCATACAGAGAGTGAAGTTACATCGCCTTCCACCAGCTCAGAATACAGAGATTAAAGTAACAAAAGACAGCACTAGTCAGCGTCCACGTAATAAACCCGGTACAAACACAAAACACAAACAACCGTGCACGAGTGCAAACAGTGCGCGACGGATGGCACACCCCGACAGATGCACTGGCATAATTGACACGACGCGCAAGCATTTCCACCCTATACACTAATCTGGGGAACGAGAAGGCCGACCCAAAGTTTATGCATTTCACTTTGATGCCCTAATTAAAGGTACACGATCAGCGCTACTGTTGATACCGGAGCTACGATTACCTGTATCAGCGAAGCACTGCTGAAGGCAATTCACCTGCAAATAATGAGGAACTCATGCATCTCAGTTCAACAAGTCACGTCATCTACAAAAACTTTGGGTCTTGTTTATCTAAAGGTACAGATAGGAAAATTGACAATAGAAATTCAGACTAATATTCTACAAGGCGTGAACAGCAACCTAATTCTTCGCTTGGATAGTCCCTGAATCTTTAACTTGTCGTTGGACCTTGACACCATGACTCTATGCAAAGAGACTGACATCCTCCAATTCCGTATACAAAACCATACCACGGCTAACAAGGGCGCGCCTTTGCAAGGTCTTGAAGTTTGCGACGTACTACTGTTGTGTTCCAAGCACCCTTGTGTCACGAGCGAGCTCCGAACCCGCGAACGACCGCTTGCTGAAACTACTTCCAGATGTCGACTCCTCCCCTTCCCCCGCTCGGTGCAAACGAGCCACAGTCGTTTCCCCCGGCAGTTCGGCTGCCGCCTTCATTCGAATAGGAATAAACTTCTTTTTAACCGTTCGAGGCTGTCTGAGCTTTTTGGACTACCGCGACCAACGCGTACGTCTATGGGCCGACGACAACACCGGACATAACAGTGGCGACGAGGAAGTGAATTTGAACCGACGCTACGTAATGATATTGACAAGCTACAAGCTATGGCTACGCACGGGCTCCCAAATCGGCTACCCGAATTCAATGGCTCATCATGGTCATCGTGGTTTGGACGCCTGCAACTTTACTTCGAGGCTAACAACATCACTGATGCAGCAATGAAGAGGACCAACCTGCTAACGCTGTGTGGGGAGCAGACATACGACACAGTCTGTGCCCTGATTCAGCCACGCACTCCAGCAGCCGTTAACTACGACGACGTCGTAGCAGCGCTGCAAGAGCACTATGACCCAAGGCCATCGGAGGTCTACTGTCGAGCCCGCTTCCAACGGCGAGACCAACTGGAAGGCGAAAAAGTGGCCGAATACGTAGCGGCTCTCAAAAAGCTCGCTGCTGACTGCAATTTCTGGACGTTGACCGCGACAGCTGCAGCTACTGCGCAGGAGGGAGGATCGACTGCCACACCTGCTAACACCACTATGCTTCCCTTGGACGTTATGTTGCGTGACCGTTTTGTGTGCGGACTGCGTGACACAGGCCTACAACAACGCCTGTTCGCGGAGACGGGTCTCACCTTCTCCAAAGCCTACGACATCGCTCAACGAGCGGAGAGCGCCGGTCACCAGCAGAGAGATATTCGACGGAACGTCGACTCGGTGCATCACACCAGTAAGCAGTCAGGCCATTCCAGGTCTAAGGCGAAATCAAGGAGAAAGACACAGCGCTGTTGGCGATGCGACGACATGCACGATCCCCAGGTATGTCGATACAAGACAGCGACCTGCAATTTTTGCCAAAAACTGGGACACATTGAAAGGGCATGCATCTCGAAGTGCAAACAGCTCGGACCGAAGACTTCAGTGCAACGGAACAACATTGTCGACGCACAGGAGGGCCAGACGCAAGATACAAGCCGAACAGCACTAAGGTCAAAGGCACTTAATGACTTAAACGCCGTTGTGAACCTCGGAACGAGACCGAAGATTACAACTGAAATTATGGTACACCAGCGCCCTATCAGGTTTGAGGTGGATTCCGGAGCAGCATGTACGCTCATCAGCGCGGACACTTTTCGTGCTACTTGGCGTGAGAACGCGCCAGCTCTCCAGCAAGACGACACGCAGCTGAGAACGTCGTCCGGACAATCCCTTCCACTGCTGGGCTGTGCCGACGTAGACGTGTTCTACAACGGGCAGACCCATCAGCTCCCCTTGCTACTCGTCCACGGTTCTGAATCAAGCCTTTTAGGACGAAATTCGTTCACCCCCCTTGGAGTGGTCATTGGCGGAGTTCACCACACACTCAGTTATCCGTCAGTGGAGCAGCTTCAAGATAAGTACAAAGCGGTTTTCTCCGAAGAAATACGAGGGAACAACGGACCTCCAGTCACACTGGAGCTGCGGGAGGATGCGACGCCAAAATTTTTGAAAGCTAGGTCGGTGCCTTTCGCCCTGCGAACGTCAGTCGAGAATGAGCTTGACCAACGGCAGGAACAAGGAATCATCGAACCGACGCAACATTCGGAATGGGCTACACCACTCGTTGTCGTCCGAAAGAAGAACGGTACCCTACGCCTCTGCAGAGACTACCGGAGCACTGTCAACCTGGTGACAAAAGCATCTTCCTACCCACTGCCGACACCGGAAGAGGTTTTTAGCACGCTTCGTGGTGGAAAAATCTTCAGCACCTTAGACTTGACACAAGCCTACCAGCAGCTAAAGGTGAGCGAATCAACGTCTGAACTGCTCACAATAAACAGTATTAAGGGTCTTTACAAAGTTAAAAGGCTACCATTCGGAATATCTGCAGCGCCAGCAATCTTCCAGAAATTTATGGAGTCTACACTTAGCGGGATCCCAGGTGTTTGCGTCTACTTGGACGATGTTATTGTCGAAGGCGCCTCCAAGGAAGAGCACACAGAACGCTTGGAGCTCATTTTGGAAAGGCTAGTAAATGCTAATTTGCGCATCAGTAAAGAAAACTGTGTTTTGCGGTGCCTGAAGTGAAGTTTCTTGGACATCAAATTGACGCGCAGCGTATCCATCCCACTGAAGACAAAGTGCGTACAATCACCGAAGCACGAGCGCCTACTAACAAGCAAGAACTGCAGTCGTTTTTGGGGCTATTGACGTTCTACGACCGGTTCTTAGAACATCGAGCTACAGTGGCCAACGATCTATATCAGCTCCTGCAAAAAGAAGTCCCATGGACTTGGTCGTCACGCCACCAAGATTCATTTGTTGCCCTTAAGCAACTACTTCACAAGTCTACTGTTCTGCGACACTACGACGAAAGGAGACCCCTACTGCTAGCCTGTGACGCATCATCATACGGAGTGGGAGCAGTCCTCTCCCAAGTTGACGACCAGGGACGGGAAGCCCCGATCGCTTTTGCTTCGCGCACCCTATCGCAGGCAGAGAGGAATTATTGCCAGCTAGATAAAGAGGGACTTGCCATCGTCTACGCAGCAGATCACTTTCGGCAGTACATTACCGGCAGGAAAGTGACTTTCATAACAGATCACCGGCCCTTATTGGGTATTATGGGTCCCCAGAAGCCAATGCCACAGACATTGTCGCCGCGAATGACACGATGGTGCATCAAGATGTCTGCGTACGATTACGAACTCGTACATCGCACGGGAAAGAAACACCAGAACGCCGACGCACTAAGCCGCCGGCCGCTGGACACCACAATAGATGAACCATCCCCACCGGGTGATATACTCATGTTCGAGGCGCTGCCGAATCCTCCGCTAACAGCTGGCACGGTAGCAGCATCAACGCAGGAGTGCACTGTTTTGAAGGAAGTATACGCAGCTATACAAAAAGGCAACGTGCAGAAGCTAAAGGGTGAACACTTCAACGCTTACCGCAAGCGAGCTGAGGAGTCGAGCACTCATCGGGGTTGCGTCACCTTGAGATCAAGAGTTGTATTTCCAGTGGCACTTCGCGAACAGGCCATGTCACTTGTCCACGCAGGTCATCGAGACACTGTTGCCATGAAAAAGTGCGCCAGAAGTTATATGTGGTGGCCTGGTATCGACTATGATATAGAATCAACAGTTCACGATTGGCGGCCTTGCCAAGGCAACCACAGAAGCCCGCCAAGAGCCCCTATTCCGGAATGGGAAAAACCAGACACGCTTTGGCACACCCTGCACATTAATTTTGCTGGACCTATCGAAGGGTGTTCGTTCATGGTGGTTGTAGACGCATACACCAAGTGGCTGGAGGTAAAACAAATGGCTACAAACGACATCGACGGCTGTTATCGGAACTCTGCGGTCGTTGTTTGCAACTTTTGGCCTACCGCGCAAGGTGGTCTCGGACAACGGCAATCCGTATGTGTCCACGGAGATTTTCAAGTTTTACAGCGACAACGGCGTCTCGTCTGTTACATCAGCTCCTTACCACCCGGCTACAAACGGACAAGTCTAGCGCTACGTGGCTGAGCTAAAGCGCGCCCTTACTAAAGACCAGACTGGGACAATGCAACGTCGCATCACGCGCTTTCTCTTCAGGCAGCACAACACTGTTCAAAGCACTACTGATCAAACGCCAGCAAACTTGATGTTCGGACGACAAATGAGAACCCAGCTGACAGCAATTGTCCCGGAGCCCTCAGCAAAAGCACAGTCGGAGGAAGAAAAGCTCCCGCATAGCAGGAGAATTGAAAGTGGACAGCGCATATACGCCCGCCAGTTCCACAGAAAGCCCAGCGGGGTTGAAGCGACGGCACTCAAACGCATATGTTTGCGGTCATGGCTCGTCGAAATTGGTGGAAAGGCCACACGCCGCCACCTTAATCAGCTACGCCGTTCAGGTAATTAGCCAAGGGAACCTTCCATTCAAGCAGCCACCTCGACGGAAGCTTTGTTTCACATAGCCTGGCATCTCGCACCAGATGAATCGGCGCCACCGCCCGCCGGCCCTGAACACAAGACAAACGACACCCAGCGAGCGGAGGCTTCTCTTCCTAGTGCGTCCAGAGCATCCACGCGACCACGGCGGCCCCCAGATCGCTTCCAAGCGACAAGCTAAGGAGGGAGGAGATGGTGTGTTCCAAGCACCCCTGTGTCACGAGCGAGCTCCGAACCCGTGAAGGACCGGTTGCTGAAACTACTTCCAGATGTTGACTCCTCCCCTTCCCCCGCTCGGCGCAAATGAGCCACCGTCGTTTCCCCCGGCAGTTCGGCCGCCGCCTCCATCCGACTTGTGCCTGATTATCAGCTCATCTCTTGCAACGATGATGTTCTTGATTCTCTGGGGAAATCCACGTATTTATCGACGTTAAATATAACGTCAGGTTACTGGCACGTGAAGATTCACTCTGATTACATTCCGAAAACGGCGTTTGTCACACGTACTAGTCACTACAAGTGGCTCGTCAGGCCTTTTGATCTTCGAAATGTTCCGGCCATTTTCGAACGGGCAGTCACACTCATGTTGGCAAAACACCATTTCCAGAAGGTCACGAATTACTTCGATGGCATTGTTGTCTACTCTAACACGTTTCCAGACCGTGTGAGGCATCTAGAGGGCGTTTTAAAAGCTTTGAAAAGCGAAGGGATCAAGCTAAAATAAAGAGATGTCGATTCGCTCACGAGCAATCCATGGAGACTGCGCGGAGGAATTCCTAAGCCTGGGCGCCGACTGGGGACACCCGTGCGCAACCTCGTCGATAACAACGAGCCAAGATATAAACGCCCCATTTCCTTTGGATTTCCTTCGAATTTCTTCAGTGGGCACGTCGGCTGGCATCCAGCGAGCACCATGTTAAATCCGCTCCTGTTTTTCATGCAGGTTAGTAACAATGCTTCCGCAATAAATCTAATAACATTTGCCTTGTCCAGCTGACGTGCCCACGTAGACTTATTGAAATGTACTTTACTGCCTGTGACTTCGCCTTGTCGCTACTCATGCTATGTGGTGACGTCGAGCCTAATCCAGGGCCTACCACTCAGCAGGTTCTAGCTGAACTACTTGAGGGCCAGAAAAATATTCAACAAAGGCTGGGGGATATTGAGGTCAAACTGCAGAAAGTTGATGAAGCTACATCTGCGATAAATGAAATCAAGAATTTGACGCATGACATTGATTTACGAGTTACAGTTTTGGAAAGAAAGCTTGTTGACCTAGAAGATTACAGCAGGCGTAAAAACCTAATTATTTTTGGTATCGCTGAAAAACCAAAAGAAACGTATGAAGAACTGTCGTAGCTTGTGTTGAAGGAAGTGTTCTCTGATAAATTAGGTAGAAAAGTTACTTCGGCAGAAAAAATTCACAGATTGGGTCGGAATCAACCTAACAAGCATCGACCGGTTATTATCAAACTGTTCGATCACCGTGAGAAATTAAACATACTAAAACATTGCTTCAGACTAAAGGGCAGTAGCTACTCTGTATCGGAAGACTACCCCCCTACTACAAGGCAAGCACGCAAGAAACTATGGCAAAGCACTGCGGAACTTCGGAGGGCGGGTCAGAAGGTAAAGTTAATCTCGAACAAAATCAAGATTGGTGAAGAACTATTCACCTGGGATGATGCGCATGACGAGAGAATCCCGGTGCACGATAGCAGAGATAAGACAAAAAGAAGGCAAAGAAAGCAATGAACTGACACCAGACACAACGAATCAGAAAACCTAACGCTTCTGTGTTTGAACCCCCGCAGCCTTGTAAATAAGTTGATTGACTTCAGTTGCCTAGTACAGTGTCATAGTTCATCAATTATATGCGTCACTGAAACCTGGCTTAATGAATCCATCTCTGAAAACGATTTTCTGCCCTCTGGTTACTCGGTCATTCGGAAAGACAGGTCGACTGCTAGAGGTGGTGGCGTTGCGCTCTTTATCAAAAACGACATTGATTATACAACACTGCCTGATCTCCTCAAAAACAGAGTCTGTCTGGTGCAAGATCAGGGTATGCGGCGTGTTTATAGTGATTGGAACTGTTTACCGGCCACCAAGTGAAGATGACCATTGCATATCGGCAATCACGGACTATATCGTTAAGCAGAGACTACTTGACAGCAAACTGATCCTATGCGGGGACTTCAATGTACCCCACATTAACTGGGAGTCCTTCACCACGACCGGTCGTGACAAAGTTTTCTCTGTAACTCAATGATTGACTTCGCTGTATCCCATGATTTTACTCAAGTTATTCAAAGTCCCACCAGGGGTGGTTCAATCCTAGACCTTGTTTTCGTTACAGCTGAACTTTTGAATGATGATTCAGAGTGCGAGGTTGTAGAAGGTATCTCGGATCACAATGCAGTCTTTGTCCAATTTTCTATTCACTACGAACTTAAGAAACCAGTATACAAAGTTCTTACTGATTTCTCACGTGCCAACGATGAAGGCGTACTTTCCCTGCTAGCAGATTCTTATGCAAATTTTCTTCTTTCTAGCAACAGTTGTGGTGTAAATGAGTTGGTGGAACACTTTGGCACGATTGTGTCCGACTGCATATCTAAATTTGTTCCAAACAAATGCGTGAAGCGCAATCCTAAACACCCATGGTATAACCGAGAAATAATACAGCTTATTCGCCGCATAAAGCGACTACGTCGCCGATGCCGCTCTAATCCAAACCACCAATTCACTTTGTGTACGTTAAAGGTAACACTCAGAAATAAAATGCACGAAGCTAGAGATTTCTATTACAATAACACGCTGTCAACGTTCATTAGGAAAAATCCGATCAAATTTTGGAAGACAATTATTCCACCCTCCAGAAGAACCTCCTCTTTCATTATTGAAAACGAAATATGTTCAGATGCTCAGACGATCTCGGAGGCCTTTAATAGTTATTTTAAGTCTGTTTTTACCACTGATAACGGTAAAGTTCCTTATTTTGTCGCACCCTCTGTATCGGTAGCTATTTCGGATATTGAGTTAAGTTGCTCTGGAGTTCGTAAATTCTTACTCAACATAGATATTACTAAAAGTGCTGGCCCGGACGGTATCCCTAACGCTTTTCTGAAAAGGTATTCTGAATGGTGTGCACGATACCTCATAATTGTATTCCAGAAATCGCTTGACTCCGGACGGGTCCCACGAATTTGGAAGATCGCTAATGTTGTTCCTATTTTCAAATCGGGTAAGAAGGAAATAATTTCTAACTACAGACCAATCTCATTATTATCCACGTGCTGCAAGCTACTCGAGCACATCATTCACAAGCACATTATTCAATACCTAACTGACAACAGTATCCTTTCAGAGCATCAGCATGGTTTCCGCAGTGGTTTTTCGACTGTCACACAATTGATCGAATTTACACATGACATCGCCTCATCACTTAATAACCACGAACAAGTCGATGCCATTTTTATTGATTACTGCAAAGCTTTTGATAAGGTATGTCATGAAAAACTTCTGCTCAAACTTGGTAACCTTCTTACAGGCCCAAATGCTGACAAATTACTTGATTGGATTACAGTTTATATGTATTTGAGGAGTCAGTTTGTTCGCTACAACCATGAACAGTCGTCACAAGCTCATATTTCCTCAGGTGTTCCACAAGGCTCTGTCTTGGGACCCCTTTTATTCATAATTTACATTAATGATGTCACTCAGGTTCTCATTAACACTCCAGTTAAGCTTCGCCTATACGCCGATGACTGTGTATTGTATTCCAGTGTACGTAGCGTCACTGACCAAGTTTTGTTGAATGATGTGTTTTCTTCCTTTTGCGAATGGAGTAGAACTTGGCAAATGGAGCTTAATTTTCCGAAAACTGTAACAATAACTTTTACAAATAAAAAGGAGCCATTGCAATTTAGATATGGCGACTCCAATCACATACTGGAAAAAGTTCAGGAATTTAAGTATCTTGGTGTTGTATTCTCTCCAAACTTGAAGTGGCACAGACACATCGACCTTATTTCTGCAAAATCGCTAAAGAAATTAGGTTACTTAAGAAGAACGCTAAAGGGCGCCACAAGGGAATGCAAGCTTATAGCCTTCAAATCACTGGTCAGGCCTCTTCTTGAATATGCGTCTGTTGTGTGGTCACCACATCTTGCAATTGACATAAACAAACTTGAGGCCATCCAGCGAAAAGCGATAAGATTCATTTTTAACCGTTATGACCGTGATTTTTCCCCTTCTGAGCACTACCGTGCTTTATCGCTAAACTGTTTAGAAGACAGACGTATGTGTGATCGGCTTACCTTGCTACATAACATCGTGCACAATTCCGTCCGCATAGCCACACCCATTTCGTCCACCAATCATCCCACCCAGGTGACTCGCCGATACAATCCGTTGAATATTGTGCCATTCAAATGTGTTATTGATTGTTATAAATACTCTTTTTTCCGTGCACAGTTGACACTTGGAATAATCTGGACGCTACTTTGAAACGACTACCGCTTGCGCTGTTTGTTGAACAAGTGTCCAATTATGTAAATTGATGTTCCCAATTCTGCCGTGGTTCCTTTTGCTTGATCGTTTATTGTTTGTTGAAAAGGTGTCTAATTATGCAATTTTTATATTTTTTATTTATTTGTGACGTTTTTGTTCGTTTATTGTAACCACTCCTGCAATGTCTCAAACATGAGACAGCAGTATCTATAAATAAATAAATAAATAAATAAAACCTCCAATGAGTACCTGGGACACAAGGTTTCGCATGGCACTGTCACTCCAAAGCAAAGCAATGTGGACGCAATCCTACGGTTTCCGACACCGCCACGCCCTAAAGAGTTGCAGCATTTTGTCGGCACTGTCAATGTTCACCGTCGACACATCGACTACTTCAGTCAAATTGCTCACCCACTGACACGCCTGCTCAGCAAAGACGCCACTTGGAACTAGGATTTGGAGTGTGAACTGGCTTTCACTCAGCTCAAGAATCGCGTGACAGAAGAGCCAATCCTTAACATCTACGATGCCGCTAAGCCTCGTGTACTATACTGCGATGCATCTAACAGAGCTATCGGCGCCGTCTTGAAGCAGGCTGATGATGAAGGTAAAGAATACCCAATTGCATGCCATTCACTGAAGATACTAAAACACGAAATGATTACGGCATCGCAGAACTTGAATGTTTAGAAATTATTAATGCCATTGATCGATGGCATTGTTATCTACACGGGAAACCTTTCACTGTTATCACGGATCACACAGCGTTGCATCGGCTGAAAACACATGAAGAATCCCCGAGACCAACTTTTCCGGTGGCTCTTAAAACTCTCCATGTACGACGTGGACATCAAACACCAAAAGGGCATTGACGATATTGAAGCTTATGCACTATCTCGAAGCCCGATAGTTCAACTCCTATCTGCTGAGCAACTTCGAGAGCATCACAACGACAAGCCACCCAGAAAGCATACGATCGAGAACGGACTGAGTATAGTGACGCGCAGAAAAATACGAAAAGTCTATGGGCATTTTGCCCTCCGGCCTTCTCTTCTCCAAAAAGCTCATGACGTTTTTGGTCATGTCGGGGTGAAGAAGACGTTGCGGCTTCTCTCTCCACAGTACTATTGGCCCGACATCATCACCGACGGGAGCAAGTTCATACGGTAATGCAATGGTTGCCAGTGATGAAAGAAACCGAAGACTACACGGTTTGGTTCTGTAGAGCTTTTGCCACCAGCGGAACAACCATTTGATCTTCTGGCAATGGGTGCTATGGGAGGTTTTGGCAACTACGGCTCATCCAGAAGATTCATTCACTTAGCCGTTGATCATGCCTGCCGTTATGCCTGGGCTATCGCACAAAAGAATGAGACTTGTGATGCGTACATCTCTTTCCTGAAGAGTATCTTCGCTACTGGAAAGCCTCTGAAGTTCCTTTCCAACCGCTGTACAGGATTCACTGCCGGCCAATTTAAGCAGTTTCTCAAGCACAACAATATTCATCAGCTTTTAACAAGCTCACAACGCCCGCAGTGTAATGGCCTAAACGAGCGCACTGATCAGACGATCGTTACTCGCCTTAAATGCAAGATCAACGAAGAACCCCGAAAACCATGGCCGCGTCTCGTCTCTGACGTTGTCGACCAGTACAATAGGACACCTCACGAAGTCACTGGCTACCCACCCTGCTTTCTTATGTATTGCACGCCATCTTATCCCTATCTCTCTTAAGGCGTTGCCGAAAATCTGCAGCAACCTCATGCATACACAGTCCGCAATTCGGTGCCATATCACGAGAAAAGCAAGATCATGTATTGCAAGAAGTTCCTTCCATTAGAGATTCAAGTGGAGGACATTGTTTTATATAAAACACCATGGCACCCGAACCACGGCAAACTCAGCGCAATCATAAAAGACCCTATACAATCATACGCGAGATTTCGGCAGTTAACCACGACGTCAGCCGCACCGTGGCGCCACTCGGTCGCCGAATGACATCGGTCATGTCGAGAGACTTAAAAAATATTATCCGCCCCTGCATCTACGTCGCTCTCTGGAGAGGGGAAGCGTGTGACGTACCACAGGAAAACGGTGTGGTGGAATAGCAAGGAAAAAGGAAGACGAATACAAATGAATGGTTCATCGTATAGTCATCACGTCTCCTCAGTCACACACACACACACACACACACACATATATATATATAGGGGAAAGTGGTGTGTACATATGAGAGCTCGTTTTTCAAAGATTTGACACAATAATAATGAGATCTAACAGAAAATAATGCCAAGAAGTATTTAGGAAAGTTATTAAAACAAATGGAAGGTAAATAAAAAGAAAGAAAAGAGGGTGAAAAAATAACCAGCCTTGAGCAGGAATCGAACCTATGACCTGCGAATAACGCGTTCAATGCTCTAACCACTGAGCTATCACAGCGGCGTTCGCTCCACCCACTTTTTTGGGTTTATATGTGAATTTAAAAGTGAGAGTGCCAGTCAGCGCCCTCTGTAGCAAAGCCGCGAATGTCAAACACTCTATTATGCGCATGTGTGGCGTCACGTAGCACGTGAACTTATTACGAGCGGGCAGCTGACCAATAGTTCTTCGTATACAACCTAATGACACCAAGTCTGCCAGTACGAGACCCTTGGTAATGAATAAGAAAAAAGTGTATACATAAAGGCTCACTTCCCGTGTTTTGACACAATAATAATGATAACTAACAGAAATTATTGCCAAGGAATGTATAGGGTAATTTATTAGAACAAATAGAATGTAAATAGGAAGAAAGAAAAGAGGGTGAAAAAACAACCAGCAGTGAGCAGGAATCGAACCTACGACCTTCGAAAAACGCGTTCGATGATCTAAGCACTGAGCTATCACAGTGGCCTTCCCTCCACCCACTTTTTTGGGTTTATATGTGTATTTAGAAGTGGGCGTGCCAGTCAGCGCCCTCTGTAGCCAAGCGGCGAGTGTGAAACACTCTTTTATGCGCATGTGTGGCGTCACGTAGCACGTGAACTTATTACGAGCGGGCAGCTGACTAATTGTCCCTCTTATACAACCTAATGACACCAAGTCTGCCAGTGCGAGACCCTCGTTAACGAATAAGGGAAAGAAGTGTGTACATAAGGGCGTGTTTTTCTGTGTTTTGACACAACATTTATGAGATATAACAGACAGTAATGCCAAGGAATGTATAGGGAAAGTTATTAGAACAAACTTAATGTAAACAAGAGGAAAGAAAAGAGGGTGAAAAAATAACCAGCCGTGAGCAGGAATCAAACCTACGACCTTCGAATAACTCGTTCGATGCTCTAAGCACTGAGCTATCACAGTGGCCTTCCCTCCACCCACTTTTTTGGGCTTATATGTGAATTTAGAAGTGGGAGTGTCAGTCAGCGCCCTCTGTAGCCACGCGGCGAGTGTGAAACACCATTTTATGCGCATGTGTGGCGTCAGGTAGCACGTGAACTCATTACGTGTGGGCAGCTGACCAACAGCCCCTCGCATACAACCTAAAGACACCAAGTCTGCCAGTACGAGACCCTCGTTAATGAATAAGGGAAGTAGTGTGCACATAAGGGCTGGTTTTTCTGTGTTGTGACACAATAATAATGAGATCTAACAGACAATAATGCCAAGGAAAGTAAAGGAAAGGTTATTAGAACAAATAGAATTTGAACACGAGGAAAGAAAAGAGGGTGAAAAAATAACTAATAACTATTAACTAATAAATAATAAAAATAAAAATAAAAATAACTAATAAATAATAAATAATAAAAACACAATAATATTGAGATCTAAGAGACAATAATGCCAAGCAATGTATAGGGAAAGTTATTAGAACAAATGCAATGTAAATAAAAGAAAGAAAAGAGTGTGAAAAAATAACCATTCATGAGCAGATATATATATATATATATATATATATATATATATATATATATATATATATATATATATATATATATATATATATCCAGGAACCACAGAACGTTGGCCCAATGTTGGGGATAGATCGGCAATTCATGGCCTGAGAGTGATCCATAACTGACAACGTACCGCCAATAATGGCTGAGCCAGCCGATTAGAACGGCGATGTTGGACCAGCATTGACAATGTACCGCCAACAATCACTGTGCCAGCCGAATAGAATGGCGATGTTGGACCAACATTGGCAACGTTCCGCCAATAATGGCTGATCCTGTTGAATAGAACGGTGATATTGGGCTAGCATTCAGAACTTCCCGCCATTATTGGCTATGCCAGCGTATTAGAACGGCCGCATTGGACCGACTTGTACAACCAGCCGCCAATATGGGCCGAGCCATGCAATTAGGCTGGCATTATTGGCCCTTCGTTCGAACGTTATTGCCGGCGTCAGCTAAAGAGTCAACTTCGTTGGCATAATATATCACCGGCATCAGCTGATTTTTGCGTCTGCTGCTTTTGGTGTCGTTCTGGTCCCACTCACGTGTCGATTTTTCAAGTTCGAGGGAGTAATATGCCGGGCGCATGAGTAATATATTTTTTTCATTAAATAATGGACACCTAGTTGATATGCATGATTGTTGATTGAAGTTTCGCAAGGTAGACTATTGCCACGTTCCATTTCCAAAGTTTTTGTTATCGTCCGAAAACACCGCATGATTCTCAGCGCAAACCGCGCCTGCAGTTTTCTAGAAGGTTCCGGACTGTAGTAGATCATTTTGATAAGATCACGCCCACTGTGCGAACGGTACAGATTGTTCTGGAAGCTACGCCACCGCCAGCGATAACGCTAGAACATTCGACGGCAAGAGTATAAATGCCGACGCGCTTCGCCGCTTGTCAGTTGTTGATCGAAGGCCGACGCTGCGTTCGCCGCTATCAGTCCGAGACTGCTATCTGCGCAAGACTGCTGCTGTAATTACTTTCCTTTTACCGGGCACAGGTTCGCCCAGATAAACATTTAAATCCCAACACGAAGTTTCCTGTCTTCGGCCGCGTCACGACCTCGTGACATCTGGTGGAGGTGCTGCTTCGTTCATGTACCGGACGCCCCCGTCAAGCCGTGAATCCAGCCCACGTCGCGGAGAAGACACCGACGCCAAACAGGAGCAGCGAACAAGCCGCCGACAGCAAGGGCTACCACCGGAGTACGGGCTTCTACAAGACAAGGCACGAAAGACCAAGGCCATGACCGCGACTGCAGCGACAATGACAACCGCAGCGTCCCAGCCCACGATGGTCATGCATCAACCCAGGGAACCACCAATTTCCATGAGTCATCGTTCGAAGACCCGGAGTCCTGGCTAAAAACATACGACCCTGTGGCCGCCCTCAACCACTGCGACCATGATGAAAGGCTGCGTCGTGTGTTCTTCTATTTGGAAGACACCGAAAGGACCTGGCTCGAAAATCGCGAGTCCACGCTCCGAACGTGGGATGTTTTCTGCGGCGCATTCCTGCAAACGTTCGCGAGCGTCGCTCGCAAAGAGAGGGCCGCTGCTTTATTAGAGACCCGGGTTCAACTACCAAATGAAAATGTCACCATTTTCACAGAAGAAATGACCCGACTATTCCGTCACGCTGACCCAGACATGCCTGAGGAGAAAAAAGTTCGTTTCCTTATGCGAGGGATCAAACAGGAGCTCTTCGCGGGACTGATGAGAAACCCGCCGAAAACCGTCCAAGAATTTGTAGCCGAAGCGACCACGATCGAAAAGACACTGGACATGCGCACTAGACAGTATAACCGTCGCCTGACTGCAGACTGCGCTGCTGCTCAAGCCAGTAACTCCGGAGACCTGCGTGAAACGATCCGAGCGATCGTGAGGGAAGAGCTGCGCAAGCTGTTGCCTTCGGCGCAGCCTCAAGTGGATTCAATCGCCGACATTGTGCGAGAAGTTCGGCAATCGCTTCAACTTCCCCACGCACCGCTGCCCGAGCCGGAAGCTATGAGCTACGCCGCTGCACTGCGCCACAACGCTCCTCCCCGTCCACGCCAAAACGCCGCCCCGTCGCACTTCCGTCGACAGACGCCACCGCCGCCACCACCCCCACCGACGTCATACCGTTCGCCAGCAGCCCAGCGCAGTGCACCGAGGAAGACTGACGTCTGGCGCACCCCTGACCATCGCCCGCTCTGCTACCACTGCGGCGAGGCCGGACACACATACCGCCGTTGCCAGTACCGACAAACGGGACTGCGTGGCTTCGCCGTCAACGCACCGCGTCCACAGCCAGGAGAACGACCACGTGACATCGCCGACTACCTGACAGAAACTCAATGGACTCCCCGAAGTCCTTCCCGTTCGCCGTCGCCCAGCCGCCGCATGTCACCGCACCCCCGGCAGTACTCCGGCCCAACGCGGGGCCAGTCTCCTGGCCCGTATCCGGGAAACTAAGGGCAGCAACCGATGGAGGTGCGGTTGCTGTGCGACGAACTACCGAAGATCCCCCGACGACGACGACGCCGCGACGGAGCTTTCTGAACACAACGCCAAACAGGCAAAGGCCTGACGGCGAAAGCTCACTTACCGAAGGTGGCCTGACGACGCAACAGGGAAGCAGCGGAACAAGCCGACGCAGCCGTGACCCGACACCACGCCCTAACTGTAATGCGAGACGGCGAACTAGCGACCTCGACGTTCTTATTGACGGCCACAGTGTGACTGCTCTCGTCGATACTGGAGCCGACTATTCTGTCATCAGTGGGTCGTTCGCCGCGAAGGTAAAGAAAGTTAGGACAGCTTGGAAAGGCCCTGAAATCCGCACAGCCGGAGGTCATCCCGTAACGCCTGCACAAATCTGCACAGCGAGAGTCACCATTAACGGCCGTATTTATCCTACAGACTTCGTAGTCCTACAGCGTTGCTCGAGAGATGTCATCCTTGGCATGGACTTCTTATGCCTCCATGGTGCTGTCATCAACCTAAAAACAAAGTCGATAACGTTATCCACAGAAGAAGCACTACCGCCGCGCACGCCGTCAGGACACCATGCCTTGAATGTGCTGGAAGAACAAGTCACCATTCCGCCTCGCTCAAGCGTCATTATTTCAGTCGGCGCTCCTAAATCACCTGACTTGGAAGGCGTCGTTGAAGGCAGTCAGCATCTGTTGGTCACCCGAAATATTTGCGTCGCAAGAGGAATTGCAGAGCTGCGGGGAGGCAAAGCAACGGTTTTGCTCACGAATTTCAGCAATGAGTACAAACATGTGAACAAAGGAGCAACGGTCGCATTTATCGAAGAAATTGTCGAAGCCACCAGTGCTTTCGCCCTCGCCGATTCTGCGGAACCTGCTCAGTTGAACCAAGCCCCTCCCATAGCTTTCGACGTCAATCCCAGACTTCCCAATGATAAGCAAGAACAGCTCAAGGCCCTGCTCCTGCAATACGAAGATTGCTTTTCGTCGTCATCGAAAATTCGGCAGACCCCAATCACAAAACATCGCATCATAACCGAAGAAAATGCCAGACCACTCCGTCAGAGTCCGTACAGGGTTTCGACGCGAGAACGTGAGGCCATGAAGAGACAAGTTGATGAAATGCTGCGGGATGACATTATCCAGCCGTCCAAGAGTCCATGGGCATCCCCCGTGGTGTTAGTGAAGAAAAAGGATGGGACCCTACGTTTCTGCGTCGATTATCGCCGCCTGAACAAAATCACAAGAATGGACGTGTATCCCCTCCCACGAATAGACGACGCACTTGATCGGCTCCATAACGCCAAGTACTTTTCGTCAATGGACCTCAAGACTGGCTATTGGCAAATCGAAGTCGACGAAAGGGACCGAGAGAAGACGGCGTTTATAACACCGGACGGCCTCTTCGAGTTTAAGGTGATGCCCTTCGGCCTTTGCTCAGCGCCTGCAACGTTTCAACGCGTTATGGATACAGTACTGGCAGGATTGAAGTGGCAGACTTGCCTTGTGTACCTGGACGACGTCGTCGTGTTTTCCTCGAGTTTCGACGAGCATCTTCGGCGCCTTGAAGCTGTACTTCAAGCCATCAAGACTTCCGGACTCACACTGAAGCCAGAAAAGTGCAGATTTGCGTATGAGGAGCTCTTGTTTCTGGGGCACGTTATCTGCAAGTCTGGAGTTCGTCCCGATCCACGGAAAACAGCCGCCATCGCCGACTTCCCGCCGCCCACTGACAAGAAAGCCGTGCGCCGATTTCTGGGCCTGTGTGCCTATTATAGGCGGTTCGTGAAAAACTTCGCCCGCATCGCCGATCCTCTCACTAACCTTACCAAGGCCGACGTGGAGTTTAAGTGGGAAGCGCCGCAGGAACACGCTTTCCAGGAGCTTAAACATCGCCTCCAGACGCCTCCGTTACTTGCCCATTTCGACGAATTCGCCGAGACAGAAATACATACTGACGCAAGCAGCGTAGGTCTTGGCGCCGTTCTTGTGCAGAGGGCTGACGGACTTGAAAGGGTTATTAGTTACGCCAGCCGATCGCTATCCAAAGCAGAAGCAAATTATTCCACAACAGAAAAGGAGTGCCTCGCCATCATCTGGGCTACGTCGAAATTTCGCCCCTACCTCTACGGCAGGCCCTTCAAAGTTGTGAGCGACCACCACGCATTGTGTTGGCTAGCCACCTTGAAGGACCCCTCAGGTCGCCTCGCACGATGGAGCCTGAGACTTCAAGAATATGACATTACTGTCATTTACAAGTCCGGCAAAAAACACTCCGACGCCGACTGTCTC
This sequence comes from Rhipicephalus annulatus, assembly GCA_013436015.1. Lineage (NCBI taxonomy): Eukaryota > Metazoa > Arthropoda > Arachnida > Ixodida > Ixodidae > Rhipicephalus > Rhipicephalus annulatus. The sequence goes on along the minus strand of WOVY01010535.1, from coordinate 843,870 downwards.
TCTCGTGCGCCTGTCGACCAACCGCTACCCGACCACCCGGATGACGACTACTTCTTAGGAACGATAACTACCGACGACTTCGCTGAACGACAGAGGGCCGACCCGGAACTTAAGGCCCTAATAGAATACCTCGAAGGCAGGACCGCCGAAGTCCCGAAGGTATTCAAGCGCGCACTTGCGTCGTTCTTTCTACGAAACGGTCTTCTACAAAAGAAAAACTTTTCACCGCTTCGAGCTAAGTACCTTCTTGTGGTGCCTTCAGCTCTGCGACCAGAACTCCTGCAGGCCCTTCACGACGATCCGACGGCAGGGCACCTCGGTGTTTCTCGCACGCTCGCGAGGATACAAGAAAGATACTACTGGCCACGTCTTACCACCGACGTCACTCGTTATGTGAGAACATGCCGGGACTGTCAGCGACGCAAGACACCGCCGACAAGGCCAGCGGGACTTCTGCAGCCAATTGATCCACCTTGCCGACCTTTCCAGTAGATTGGTATGGACCTACTGGGGCCGTTCCCGACGTCGGCTTTCGGAAACAAGTGGATCGTGGTAGCTACCGACTACCTCACCCGCTACGCCGAGACAAAAGCCCTGCCAAAAGGCAGTGCATCCGAGGTAGCTAAATTCTTCATCGAAAATATCGTCCTACGTCATGGCGCCCCAGAGGTCCTTATCACCGACAGAGGAACGGCATTCACTGCCGACTTAACTGAAGCAATCTTGGCATACAGCCAAACAAACCACCGCCGGACGACAGCGTACCACCGACAGACCAACGGCCTCACCGAGCGGCTTAACAAGACGATCGCCGACATGCTGTCAATGTACGTCGATGTCGAACACAAGACATGGGACGCCATTCTTCCGTATGTGACCTTCGCATACAACACGGCGGTGCAGGAGACGACGCAGATATCTCCATACAAGCAACGACGCTCGATGCCATGTTACCCAACGTCACCGACGAAGAAAATCTCGATGTGAGCGAGTACCTTCAACGCGCCGAAGAAGCCCGACAACTTGCGCGTCTCCGTATCAAGAATCAACAGACGACCGACAGCCACCGTTACAACCTTCGACGACGCTTCGTGGAATACCAGCCCGGTGAACGTGTTTGGGTGTGGACGCCGATACGCCGACGTGGACTAAGTGAAAAGCTTCTGCGACGGTATTTCGGACCGTACAGGGTGGTTCGACGGCTCGGCCCACTTGATTACGAGGTTGTTCCCGACGGCATCACGAAATCTCAACGACGCCGATTGCGACCTGAAGTCGTCCATGTCGCGCGCCTCAAGCCGTTTCATGCGCGCTAACAAACTGAACTAGTGTTTTTTTGTATTATTGTTGTATCGTAATTTATTCAATGTACTTTCTTGCATTATTATTGTACTTTCATATTTAGTTAAAGCATCGGGACGATGCCTTTTTTCAGAGGGGGGAAATGCCACGTTCCATTTCCAAAGTTTTTGTTATCGTCCGAAAACACCGCATGATTCTCAGCGCAAACCGCGCCTGCAGTTTTCTAGAAGGTTCCGGACTGTAGTAGATCATTTTGATAAGATCACGCCCACTGTGCGAACGGTACAGATTGTTCTGGAAGCTACGCCACCGCCAGCGATAACGCTAGAACATTCGACGGCAAGAGTATAAATGCCGACGCGCTTCGCCGCTTGTCAGTTGTTGATCGAAGGCCGACGCTGCGTTCGCCGCTATCAGTCCGAGACTGCTATCTGCGCAAGACTGCTGCTGTAATTACTTTCCTTTTACCGGGCACAGGTTCGCCCAGATAAACAGTTAAATCCCAACACGAAGTTTCCTGTCTTCGGCCGCGTCACGACCTCGTGACACTATTTTACTGATAACCATTTATCGAGTTGGTCTCCTGTCAGACGTCCGATGCGGTGCTTTCCCAGATGAAACTCGTGCGGATCTGTGCGATGAAGCAGCCGCGGATGATACTGCCGTACGTGACCCTTTTTGACGTTACCCGGCGCGTGCGTGCGCCAGCGTTCATTTCGTCGCATCACGCCGGCGATGCCACACCAAGCACTTTCAATTTCGTGGATATAGGACGCAAAGCGTATCGTATCGTGTGTCTTACTATGCTATCGCCACGACCAATTTCGTTTTTTTCGTGTTCACAGTTGTGTACTAGTTAACGGCACACAAGTGCTTGACGTGTGGGAACTGGAGTTATCAGTTGCGTTACGGTGAATGAATCGTACAACACACGCTTTTGTCGTAATCTGACACACACACTGACGCTCGCATCCTGTATAGCAATGACCACACGAATTACCTACAACATTTTAGCCAGCGGTTGGTGAAGTGTGGTGAAGCGCGTAGGCGTCAGGCACCATGTCTCCGTTGGTCGTCGCGAGTTACAATTTTGTTGTGGAACGTGTTTTTTGTTGATTATATATATATATAAATGTATATATATATATACATATATATAGGAATAAAGGAGCACACTTACGAAAATTTGATAATTGTTTAATCTACGTTTTGGCCGTGGCACGGCCTCCGTCAGGATTAACACAAATACAAGTATGTGGCCGCTTTTATGGGCAGGCATGAACACATCAGTACAAACACGTGCGATCAGCATGTGAGTGTCACAAACATTTTGTTGAAACAGCCGTGACTACAATAAAAACATTAAAAATTGTATTCCAATAGACAAGATTGTGGGCATGTAAAAAGGCATTTATAACATTCACCATTGACGACGAGGATCACGCATGAAAAATAATAAAAAATAATAATTATGCGATAACCTTTAGAAAGTATAGAATACGTTAGGGATGCTTATTTAAATATTTCAGAAAATTGTGGACGTCATGGCATCGTAGAAAGGCTTGAAAATTTGCCTACGCATTAGTTAATGACGGATAACAGACTGTTGAACTTGTGAATCAAGAATGATTCTAGAATTTCGCGATCATGGTGCGATTTAAAGCCTGATTCTAATAGTGTCAACATAACCTTGTCAAACAAATGACCTGGAAGATGAAAATGCTTACACAATGGAAGATGTGGCAAACAGTTTACGTGTGATTTGTGGTTCTTGAAACGCATTCGAAAAGATGTCTCGGTTTGACCGATGTATTGCATGTGCAGATTGAGCATTCAAGTAAGTAAATGATGCTGCTGCTATGGCAGTTCAAGTCCCCTTTATTTCTAAGTGAAAAGTTAGATGCCGTGCTTTTAGCAAAAGTCGCAGTGGTCATTTGCGCACAAACTTTACATCGCGTTTTTTACAGGGGTGACAACCAACGGGAGCAATGAATGTAGTCTTGGAAGAAGTTATCATGTCGCGCAAGTTGCTTGATCTCTGATATACCACCCTCGGTGATTCAGTGAAGGTGTCCTTAAGCCAATCGCTCTGTGTCATTAGGTTGTAATTCTTTTTGAATATATGCGACACGTTAGGAATAAATGCGGAATGCGTTAGAACGAGGTTGGTTCGGGAAGGTGGCGCTAATCGTTTGTCCTTACTGATGAGCTCTTTCCGATCGAGACATTTGGCCCGTTGGAGAGCGTCGTCAATTACTTGTGAAGGATATTGTTGTTCGGTTAATGCTCTACGGAGCTGGTCACAGTTCCGAGTGAAATCCCTGTTGTCCGAACAAGGATGACGATAGTTATAGCGCGAGAACAAAACGACGACACAGAGACAAGGACACGAAAGACACGAGCGCTAACTTCCAGCTCCTTGTCTCTGTGTCGTCGTTTTGTTCTCGCGCTATAACTATCGCCATGCCATACCAACTAGCCCAAGCTGCCACACTTCTATGTCCGAACAAATTCTTTTAAAACTGATAGCTTGGCTATAGGGGATCCTTGTTTTGCATTGTTTGACATGGCTACTTTTAGAATGAAGATATCTTTGTCGGTCAATGGGCTTCCTGTATAGGTTCGTCGTTAATTTACCATTGCTTAAAGCTACATTGACGTCAAGGAAGTTTATGGTGACTGGTGAGAAAGAGTAGAAAAAGAAGATTCATGGTTCTACTTTGTTGAAGTCTGCAATGAAAGAATGTAATGCCGCTTCACCATGGTGCCAAATTAGGAAAATGTCGATGAAGCGTTTTTATTAAAGTGGTTTAAGGCCACGAGTGGCGAGAAAGTTATTTTCTGGAATGCCCTTGAAGATATTCGCATAATTGGGACCCATTTTTGTGCCCATCGAGGTGCCGCTGGTTTGAACATAATGTTTACTGTTAAATTCAAAGTTGTTAAGCTTGAGTATTAGTGATAAAATTGTGCTCAAGTTGGAACCTTCATTGGGTTTGTCATTTACCGAGTTATTGTATGCTTGGAGTACAGAACGAATCCCGTCGGCATGGAATATGTTTGTGTACAGTGACACCACATCTAGTGTGACCAGAAGAGCCTCACTCGGAACACGCATATTCACAATGTCACGCAGAAAGTGATTAGTGTCTTTGACATATGAAGAAATGTTAGGAGGAATTGAACTAATTAGGCTGTCTGCATAACGAGACAGGCTTTCCGTGATTGTTCCTATTCCTGAAGTTATTGGCTGGCCTGGAATGTTTTGTTTATGAATCCTAGGAAGCACATAAAATCTACCAGCTACCGGACTCAGGGGGACTAAGGATTTAAGCGCAGTTTCAGGAATTTTATTTTTTCTTACAAGCCCTTTTAAAGTTTCTTTTACTTTGGTCTTGAATTCCTCGATTGGTTCGTAGCTCGAATGGCTGTAAAATGTGTGGTCATTTAATTGCCTGTGGGCCTAACGAAGATACACAGCCTTATTTATTATTACGATTGTTCCCCCTTTATCGGCCGGTTTGATGACGATGTCGTCTCGGGAAGCCAGAGTCTGGATCGCTTGCTTTTCTGTGTCGCTTAGGTTGCGGTGAAACGGCGATTGCTTCTTGTATGCTTCGAGTACATCTCGCTGCACTGCTCGGATGTAAATATCGAGACATTTATTCCTTTGGGAAGGGGGAGTCCAGTTCTTAGTAGAAAAAGATGCTGTTTTGATAAATGGAGGCCGGTTATGAAAGTATTCGCGTAAACGCATGCTTCTTTCCAAATTGTGTAAGTCACTGATTAGTTGGAATTCATTGTATCATCTAGTGGCAGGACAAAAGTTCTAACCACGGGAAAGAACGCTCAATCGTTCCGCCAATAACGTGGCACTAGAAATATTTACTATAATTCCAGCTTCTGCGGAGGACGAATGCACTGAAGACGTTGCGTCAACAGGAGTGCTCACGCTTGTGCAAATGTTATCGCGCATCAACTTTTTATATATTTGTCGCTGACCTCGCGAATTTTTTCTTGCCTGTAGTTATCAAGCGACGCTTTCATCGGCAGTGAAATTCCGCGTAGCAAAGAGTTGGTTTTTTTGTTTCTTAGCTCTTTTCCGGATGACTAATAATGGTTAGGGACAATGCGCGTGAGTTCCAGAGACGCTTGTTTGAGTGTGTTGTCCCACCTGGAGAGATTATTGCTAGTCATTTCAGACGTAGCAGGTATTAGGTTACGGATTAAACCTCTAGGTACTGTTAATGTAGCAATATACATTTTTAAAGTGGAAGCATGAAGGTCACAGCGAATACGCTTTTCGATTACTTTTCTAAGCTTCAAAAAATGCACTGAGGCATCCCCAAAGAGAGTCTTACCCCGGCTAGGTGGTAGTCATTCTGCATCTATTCCCCACTTGTCGCATATATTCAGAAAGCATTACAACTTACTGACACAGAGCGATCGGCTTAAGGACATCTTCACTGAATCACCGCGGGTTGTAAATCGGAGATCAAGGAACTTGCGCGACATGGTAACTCCTTCAAAGACTAGATTCATTGCTCCCGTTGGTTGTCACCCCTGTAAAACGCGATGTAAAGTTTGTGTGCACATGACCACTGCGACTGTCGCTAAAAGCACGGCATCTAACTTTTCACTTAGAAATAAAGGGGACTTGAACTGCCATAGCAGCAGCATCATTTACTTACTTGAATGCTCAATCTGCCACATGCAATACATCGGTCAAACCGAGACACATTTTCGCATCCGTTTCAACAACCACAAATCACACGTAAACAGTTTGCCACATCTTCCATTGTCCAAGCATTTTCATCTACCAGGTCATTCGTTTGACAAGATTATGGTGACACTATTAGAATTGGGCTTTCAATCGCACCATGATCGCGAAATTCGAGAATCGTTTTTAATTCACAAGTTCAACATTCTGTTATTTGGCATTAACGAATGCGTGGGCAAAGTGTCATGCCTTTCTACGATGCCATGACGTCCGCAATTTCGGGAAATATTTAAAGAAGCATCCCTAACGTATTCTATACTTTCTAAAGGTATCACATATTTAATTTTTTATTTTTCATTATTTTGTTCATGCGTGATCCTTGTCGTCAATGGTGATAGTTACAAATGCCTTTTTACATGCCCACAATCTTGTCTATGTTATTACATTTTTATTTGTTTTTTTTTGGTGTAGTCACGGCTGTTTGAAAGAATTTTTGTGACACTCACATGCTGATCACACGTGTTTTGTACTTACGTGTTCATGCCTGCCCGTAAAAGCGCCCACATACTCGTATTCCTGTAAATCCTGACGTTGGCGGTGCCACGGCCTAAACACAGAGTTAAGAACTGATAAATTTTCGTAAGTTTGCTCCTTTATTCTTATTATATTTGCAGCGAAGCCACAGACCTTCTTTTTTGAATCATATATATATATATATATATATATATATGTACAGCATATATATATATATATATATATATATATATATATATATGTATGGGTTATGGCACAACGGGAGCGTTGTCAACAAGGAATTATAATTATTTCCCAACAGTTTCGGGAGGGGTCCTCCCTTCATCAGGGGATGAGTTATACTGACATGAACTTCCAAACTTTGTTGCTGCCGCGTCCCTCTCGCCTTGAAAGATGTTTGCGAGAGTGAGAGGAAACTAAAAAAAGGAAAAAAAACAAAAAAGGGGGAGAAAAGACGAAAAAGAAAAAGAAAAAAAAGAAAGTAAGTAAAAAAGAGGAAGAGCCACTGTCAACACTGAGAACGAAACCAACTGTCCGTGTACGTCCACATACGGTTCATATCACGTGCTGTTCAGTTCTCGACGCGTGTCCGGCCACCCAAGATTGCCGCGCGGTGCCGGGAGGGTCCGTGACGGCATGAGTAAACAAAGGGTTTCCCCGTAAAGGGGCGGTCGGCGTGCGGCGTACGTAAAGGAAGGGTTTCCCGTTAATGGGTCGGTCGGCTATTTACCTTTAATCTTCGTCCGTTTCCCTTCAATGGCCATCAAGTGGTAGGCGAACGTAAACACTTTGTATGTGCATGTGGAAAAAAAGAAAAAAGAGGAAGAAAAAAAGGAAAACGAAGAAAAACAAAAAACAAGAAAGGACAGTGTACACGTATGAGTCAGTCAGAAAAAAGCATGGTCTCCAGCTATCAATCTTTGTCACCAATTTCCTCCTGGCTTACTTCTCGGAGGGCCCCGCCGCGGTGGTCTAGTGGCTAAGGTACTCGGCTGCTGACCCGCAGGGCGCGGGTTCGAATCCCGGCCGTGGTGGCTGCATTTCCGATGGAGGCGGAAATGTTGTAGGCCCGTGTACTCAGATTTGGGTGCACGTTAAAGAACCACATGTGGTCGAAATTTCCGGAGCCCTCCACTACGGCGTCTCTCATAATCATATAGTGGTTTTGGGACGTTAAACCCCACATATCAATCAAATCAATCAATTACTTCTCGGAGGCAGTTGAGTTTTCCGGGGTCCTCGTTGATGCTGGCTACTAATGTTCGAAATTTGAAAATAAAATATGCCTCACGCTGTTCGCGCTCGCGTCTGTTTGAGAAACCGGACTACAAAAGAGTTACGCTGATATTTTCAAAACTGTGGTTTGGCAGGCGCAGATGTCTAGATAAAGGTAGCTTCGGCAGTGAAGTGGCGTGGTACCGGTGAATATTGAACCGCAGCCGAAATTGCGTGTCTGTTTGACCGATATAATCTTGTCCGCAGATCTTGCAATGTAGCATGTATATTACGTTACTGGAGTCACAATTAAGGCTTTCAGTTATGCAGAATTTGAAGTCCGAGAAGTTTGCTTTGGATTCACGTGTTGCGACCATCTGTGGGCATACCTTGCATCGAGCTTTTCCGCAGGGATGGCACCCTGATTGAAATTTGGGGGTGTTTGCTTTTGCTCTGACAAGAATGTCCTTCAGATTTTTATCCCGGCGGTACACCACGTGAGGTGGCTTCGAGAAAATAGAAGTTAGTCGTTTGCTTTGCCTGTTTATGTTGAAATGGCGGGAAAGTATGTTGTTGGTTCGTGGCGCTGATGAGGAGTAAGTTAGTACAAGGTTAGTTTGGGAAGTCGTTTTAGATACTCTGTTTGGTCCCTTAATTATATCATTACTGTTCACGTTGCGAGCACGCAGTATGGCATCGTCAATAATGTCTTCCGGATAATTTTGTTTCAATAAGGAATGCTTTAGGTGTTCTGCGTGTCTGTCGAATTCCCGCATATCGATGCATATTCTTCGGTACCGGTAGGCCTGAGAATATGGCATACCCGTTTTGCAATGATTTGGGTGGCTGCTGTTGAAATGTAGGTACATTTGACGGTCTGTAGGCTTTTTGTAAAGGTTTGTTGACAAGCGGTCATTTTTGACCGTGACAGTGACGTCCAAAAAGTTAATGCTAGTTTTAGAAATTTCGTGCGTGAATTTTATTGACGGGTGGCACTTGTTAAAATCCTCTATGAAGCGGAAAAGACTTCCCTCATCATGGTTCCATATCATAAAAATATCGTTTAAGTATCTTCTGTAGTAGAAAGTTTTTAAGGTGCGTCCCTTAATGAATGGGATTTCAAGTGAAGCCATAAAGGTGCTCGCGAAGTTTGGGGCCGTTTTCGTGCCCATTGCAGTGCCACTGACCTAAAGGAAATGCTTGCCATTGAACTCAAAATGGTTGTAATTTAGTACAAGTTCAAGAGGTGTAAACAGTACCTCGCCACTTACACTAATTGATCAGTCAGATTTCACATATTCAGAAACCATAGCCGCTACTCCGTCACGGTGGGGTATGTTGGTGTACAGTGAGCAGACGTCCATGGTCACCAAAAAACTGCCACCTGGGATGTAGAGACTTGAAGTTTCGCAGATGAAGTGGTTTGTGTCCTTTAGGTAATAGGAGAAATTGGGGGGGTTGTTTTTTATTAAGGAATTGATGAATTCTGATATATTTTCTGTTGATGTTCTCTTACTGGATACTATCGGACGTCCCGGATTACCTGCCTTGTGTATTTTGGGGAGCAAATAGAATCAACTGGGAACAGAATGGGTCGGTAACATTGCTTTTAACATTTTGCCGGTAATTTTCTCGTCCCGGCGGAGATAGTTCAAGGTTACTTTTATCTCCCTTTGAAATTCGGGAGTCGGGTCCGTTGGAAGTTCTTTGTAGAATTTTGTGTCTGATAGCTGTCGTTCCCCTTCCTCTAAGTAGTCCGACGTGTTTTGAATTACTATGCAGCCCCCTTTATCAGCTGGTTTGATAGTAATTCCAGTGTTTTTTCGTAGTTTATTGAGTGCCCTTCGTTCTGATTTTGATATGTTGTTTCAAAATTGCCAATTTTTTTCATACGCTCTGATGATATCTTTTTGAACTGCTGATATATACATATCGAGGTGTTTGTCCCTCTGCTCACCTGGACACCATGATTTGTCACCACCAATCACTCTATATTCTCGTCCGTCCGGACGAGAATAGAGTGATTAGAGTGAATAGAGTGAACTACGAACAAAACACTGGAATTACTATCAAACCGGCTGATAAAGGGGGCTGCATAGTAATTCTAAACACGTCGGATACTTAGAGAAAGGGGAACGACAGCTATCAGACACAAAATTCTACAAAGAACTTCCAACGGAACCGACTCACGAATTTGAAAGGGAGATAAAAGTAACCCTGAACAATCTCCGCCGGGACGAGAAAATTACCGGCAAAATGTTAAATGCAATGTTACCGACCCATTCTGTTCCCGGTCGATTCTATTTGCTCCCCAAAATACACAAGGCAGGTAATCCGGGACGTCCGATAGTATCCAGTAACAGCACATACACAGAAAATATATCAGAATTCATCAATTCCTTAATAAAAAACATCCCCCAAATTTTTCCTATTACCTAAAGGACACAAACTACTTGATCTGTGAAACTTCAAGTTTCGACATCCCAGGCGGCAGTTTTCTGGTGACCATGGACGTCTGCTCACTGTACACCAACATACCCCACCACGACGGAATAGCGGCTATGGTTTCTGAATATGTAAAATCTGACTCATCAGCTAGTTTAAGTGGCGAAGTAATTTTTACACTTCTTGAACTTGTACTAAATTATAACCATTTTGAGTTCAATGGCAAGCATTTCCTTCAGGTCAGTGGCACTGCAATGGGCACGAAAATGGCCTTAAACTTCGCGAGCACCTTTATGGCTTCACTTGAAATCCCATTCATTGAGGGACGCACCTTGAAACCTTTCTACTATAGAAGATACTTAGACGATATTTTTATGATATAGAACCACGATGAGGGAAGTCTTTTCCGCTTCATAGAGGATTTTAACAAGTGCCACCCGTCAATACAATTCACGCACAAAATTTCCAAAACTAGCAATAACATTTTGGACGTCACTGTCACGGTCAAAAATGACCGCTTGTCAACAAACCTTTAAAAACAGCCTACAGACCGTCAAATGTACCTACATTTCAACAGCAGCCACCCAAAGCTTTGCAAAACGGGTATTCCATATTCTCAGGCCTACCGGTACCGAAGAATATGCACCGACATGCGGGAACTTGACAGACACGCAGAACACCTAAAGCATTCATTATTGAAACAAAATTATCCGGAAGACATTATTGACGATGCCATTCTACGTGCTCACAACGTGAACAGGAATGATATAATTAAGGGACCAAACACAGTATCTAAAACGACTTCCCAAACGAACATTGTACTAACTTACTCCTCATCAGCGCCACGAATCAACAACATACTTTCCCGCCATTTCAACATAATCTGGCAAAGCAAACGACTAACTTCTATTTTCGCGAAGCTACCTCACGTGGTGTACCGCCGGGATAAAAATCTGAAGGACATTCTTGTCAGAGCAAAAACAAACACCCGCAAATTTCAATCAGGGTGCCATCCCTGCGGAAAAGCTCGATGCAAGGTATGCCCACAGATGGTCGCAACACGTGAATCCAAAGCGAAGTTCTCAGACTTCAAATTCTGCATAACTGAAAGCCTTAATTGTGACTCCAGTAACGTAATATACATGCTACATTGCAACATCTGCGGACAAGAATATATCGGCCAAACAGACACGCCATTTCGGCTGCGGTTCAATTATCACCGGTACCACGCCACTTCACTGCCGAAGCTACCTTTATCTAGACATCTGCGCCTGCCTAACCACAGTTTTGAAAATATCAGCGTAACTCTTTTGTAGTCCGGTTTCTCAAGCAGACGCGACCGCGAACAGCGTGAGGCATATTTTATTTTCAAATTTCGAACATTAGTAGCCGGCATCAACGAGGACCCCAGAAAACTCAACTGCCTCCGAGAAGTAAGCCAAGAGGAAATTGGTGAAAAAGATTGATAGCTGGAGACCATGCTTTTTCCTGACTGACTCGTACGTGTACACTGTCCTTTCTTGTTTTTTTGTTTTTCTTTTTTTCCTTTTTTTCTTCCTCTTTTTTCTTTTTTTCCACATGCACATACAAAGTGTTTACGTTCGCCTACCACTTGATGACCATTGAAGGGAAACGGACGAAGATTAAAGGTAAATAGCCGACCGACCCATTAACGGAAAACCATTCCATTACGCACGCCGCACGCCGACCGACCCATTACGGGGAAACGCTTTCTTTACGCACGCCGTCACGGACCCTCCCGGCACCGCGGCGACAATCATGGGTGGCCCGACACACGTCCAGAACTGAGTAGTACGTGATATGAACCGTATGTGGACGTACACGGACAGTTGGTTTCGTTCTCAGTGTTGACAGTGGTTCTTCGTCTTTTTTACTTTCTTTCTTTTTTTTCTTTTTCTTTTTCGTCTTTTTTCTCCCCTTTTTTGTTTTTTTCCCTTTTTTAGTTCCCTCTCACTCTCGCAATCATCTTTCAAGGCGAGAGGGACGCGGCAGCAACGAAGTTTGGAAGTTCATGTCAGTATAACTCATCCCCTGATGAAGGGAGGACCCCTCCCGAAACTGTTGGGAAATAAATATATTTATCCTTGTTGACAACGCTCCCGTTGTGCCATATCCCATACGTTCACGAAGACTAACTGGCCCATTGAATTATTATTCCCACTATATATATATATATATATATATATATATATATATATATATATATATATATATATATATATATATATATATATATATATATAGTCTAGTAGATCCTCCGTGAGCGGTCACAACGTGGTTTATTTCGACGTTTCGGCCTAGAGTCTGGCCTTCATCAGGAATAAAGATACAGTTTGTCTGTGCTCAGCTTTATACAATCTCAAATCAGAGGGCAAGGAAGAGGGAAAAAAGGAAAGAAAAAAAAGAAAAGAAAAGGAAAGAAAAAAAAGAAAAATATTACAGGGTGGACGCCCCTCGGGTGCCCCCCTTCCACTTTTCCCTCCACTTCCCCCCATCTCTCTCCCCCCTCTCTCCTTCACCTTTCTTATATCAGGGGTCTGTGTATGTTTCCGTTCACTAGCGCATTCCTCCCGATCAGACGGCCCCTCCTGGCACTGGCGGTTCGGTGTGGGGCAAAAAAGAGCTTTTCAGGAAGTCCTAAGCCTTTAACTACTCGGGGTCCCGTAAACAATTCGTCGTAGAAGGACGGGGGCCGCGTATTGTGGCAGAGGCTGGTCAGCGGGCATTTTAGGAAGTTCTAAGCCTTTAACTACTCCGCGCCCTGTCAACATTTCGTCGTAAAAATAGGTGTGCCCCGTATTGCGGTAGGCTGTGCAAGCGCGTGCAATGCGAATTCCTGGCCCGCTTCTAAATTACGCGTGTCGTGGGGGCCTCCCGGCTGTGCACATGGTTGCTGTTGGGCATGTCGTGCATGGCACAATTGATTGGGTAGTAAAATAAAACAGAAAACAGACGACAGCTGCACTTAGGAAGAGTAGTTACACTTGGAATTGTTTTAGGTTGTCCAGTGCCCTTCGCAGCTGCAGTGCCGTGAACTCAGTTACTATTTTCATTGTTGCCGTTATTGTTTTCTAATGCTTTAATTGCTGCAAGTGTACCGGGATTCTCATTTATTCCTCTATCGAGGGTGTTAAATCGGTGGATAAGGTATGACTCTCGTTGTTCACGTTCTCGATTTGATTTAAATCCCGTCTCTAAGAGCGTTACTGATAGTTTGTCGAATGCATGGTCGGGGAGATTGAGATGTTTTGATAGAGGTAGACTTGGGGCTGATTTCGCATGGGCTCTGTGATTATTGAAGCGAATCCTAAATGGTGTTTCTGTTTGTCCAATGTACTGCATACCACACACGTTGCATTCGAGTAGGTACACCACATTAGAGGAATCGCATGTTAGGTTTCCTCGTATGTTAATCGAAAACTTGGATTGCGTGCTGGTTGCTTTGTCTGTTTCTCGCATCGCCTTACATACAAGACATCGTGGCTTTAAGCAAGGGCGGCATGAATTATTGGGAGGTGATGTGTTAATTTGGGAGTGGACAAGGGTGTCTTTGAGGTTACGTGGTCGTCGGTAAACGACGCCTGGAGCGGATGGGAATGCGCGTTTCAGACGTTCGCTTTGTTCCAGAATGTTGTAATGTCGTTTAAGGATTTTGTTTACATTGGGGAAGTTTGTGCTGTAAGTCAAGCAGAGGTTTGTTCGTTGTGGGTCTTCTCGTGGTGGTCGCTTCATAAGTAAGTCTTCACGCTTTAGTTTTCTCGCTTTTTGAACAGCGTCATTAATTACATGTGGGGGGTATTTTTGTTGCTCGAGCATAAGTTTTAGCCTCTGTGAGCTCGTGTCAAAGTCAGCGTCTCTAGAGCAGATTCGCTTAAACCGGTGAGCCTGGCTGTATGGAATACTGTTTTTACAGTGGCGTGGGTGATCGCTTTGGTAATGAAGGTATTGTTGTCGATCCGTTGGTTTGCGATATAGGGTTGTAGAGAGCTTCTCTTCGTCTATCGTTATGGTAACATCAAGAAAATTTACGGTAACTTGCGAGTATGTGTGTGTGAAGTGTATGTTCGGATGTACAGCATTGTAAGTGTCTATAAAGCTGAGAAGTTCGTCCTCGCTGTGGGTCCAAATAAGAAAGATGTCGTCTATGTATCTTCTGTATAACATTGGTTTCAAGGAACTTTGTGCAAGAAATTCAGATTCTAGCTTTCCCATAAATATGTTGGCATAATTAGGTGCCATTTTGGTGCCCATAGCGGTCCCGCTGATTTGTCGAAAATACTCTTGGTTAAACTCGAATGAATTTCATTCGAGGACCATCCTCGTCAATGTTCCAATGGCCGAGAAATCTGGGGTGTTAGATTGTCTATGGTTTGTGTACATGTTTTGTAATGCAGCTATGCCGTCATCGTGAGGAATATTTGTATATAATGAAGAGACATCAAGAGTAACCAAGTACGAGTTTTTCGGCACCCAGATATATATATATATATATATATATATATATATATATATATATATATATACATATATATATGGTAGTTGAGTGGCCGTAGCGTTGCATATAGTCTAGTAGATCCTCCGTGAGCGGTCACAACGTGGTTTATTTCGACGTTTCGGCCTTGAGTCTGGCCTTCATCAGGAATAAGGATACAGTTTGTTGGTGCTCAGCTTTATACAATCTCAAATCAGAGGGCAAGGAAAGAGGGAAAAAAGGAAAAAAAATAAAAAAAGAAAAGAAAAGGAAAGAAAAAAAAGAAAAAAGAAAAAAAAATATACGGTGGACGCCCCTCGAATGCCCCCCTCCCACTTTTCCCTCCACTTCCCCCCATCTTTCTCCCCCCTCTCCCCTTCACCTTTCTGATGTCAGTGGTCTGTGTATGTTTCCGTTCACTAGCGCATTCCTCCCGATCAGACGGCCCCTCCTGGCACTGGCGGTTCGGTGTGGGGCAAAAAAGAGCTTTTCAGGAAGTCCTAAGCCTTCAACTACTCGGGGTCCCGTAAACAATTCGTCGTAGAAGGACAGGGGCCGCGTATTGTGGCAGAGGCTGGTCAGGGGGCATTTTAGTAAGTTCTAAGCCTTTAACTACTCCGTGCACTGTCAATATTTCGTCGTAAAAATAGGGGTGCCCCGTATTGCGGTAGGCTGTGCAATCGCGTGCAATGTGAATTCCTTGCCCGCTTCTAAATTACGCGTGTCGTGGGGGCCTCCCAGCTGTGCACATGGTTGCTGTTGGGCATGTCGTGCATGACACAATTGATTGGGTAGTAAAATAAAACAGAAAACAGACGACAGCTGCACTTAGGAAGAGTAATTACACTTGGAATTGTTTTGGGTTGTCCAGTGCCCTTCGCAGCTGCAGTGCCGTGAACTCAGTTACTATTTTCATTGTTGCCGTTATTGTTTTCTAATGCTTTATTGCTGCAAGTGTACCAGGATTCTCATTTATTCCTCTATCGAGGGTGTTAAATCGGTGGATAAGGTATGACTCTCGTTGTTCACGTTCTCGATTTGATTTAAATCCCGTCTCTAAGAGCGTTACTGATAGTTTGTCGAATGCATGGTCGGGAAGATTGAGATGTTTTGATAGAGGTAAAGTTGGGGCTGATTTCGCATGGGCTCTGTGATTATTGAAGCGAATCCTAAATGGTGTTTCTGTTTGTTAGATGTACTGCATACCACACACGTTGCATTCGAGTAGGTACAACATATTAGAGGAATCGCATGTTAGGTTTCCTCGTATGTTAATCGAAAACTTGGATTGGGTGCTGGTTGCTTTGTCTGTTTCTCGCATCGCCTTACATACAAGACATCGTGGCTTTAAGCAAGGGCGGCATAAATTGTTGGGGGGTGATGTGTTATTTTGGGAGTGGACAAGGGTGTCTTTGAGGTTACGTGGTCGTCGGTAAACGACGCCTGGAGCGGATGGGAATGCGCGTTTTAGACGTTCACTTTGTTCCAGAATGTTGTAATGTCGTTTAAGGATTTTGTGTACATTGGGGAAGTTTGTGCTGTAAGTCAAGCAGAGGTTTGTTCGTTGTGGGTCTTCTCGTGGTGGTCGCTTTATAAGTAAGTCTTCACGCTTTAGTTTTCTCGCTTTTTGAACAGCGTCATTAATTACATGTGGGGGGTATTTTTCTTGCTCGAGCATAAGTTTTAGCCTCTGTGAGTTCGTGTCAAAGTCAGCGTCTCTAGAGCAGATTCGCTTAAACCGGTGAGCCTGGCTGTATGGAATACTGTTTTTACGGTGGCGTGGGTGATCGCTTTGGTAATGAAGGTATTGTTGTTGAACCGTTGGTTTGCGATATAGGGTTGTAGAGAGCTTCTCTTCTTCTATCGTTATGGTAACATCAAGAAAATTTACGGTAACTTGCGAGTATGTGTGTGTGAAGCGTATGTTCGGATGCACAGCATTGTAAGTGTCTATAAAGCTGAGAAGTTCGTCCTCGCTGTCGGTCCAAATAAGAAAGATGTCGTCTATGTATCTTCTGTATAACATTGGTTTCAAGGAACTTTGTGCAAGAAATTCAGATTCTAACTTTCCCATAAATATGTCTGCATAATTAGGTGCCATTTTGGTGCCCATAGCGGTCCCGCTGATTTGTCGAAAATGCTCTTGGTTAACCTCGAATGAATTTAATTCGAGGACCATCCTCGTCAATGTTGCAATGGCAGAGAAATCGGGGGTGTTAGATTGTCTATGGTTTGTGTACATGTTTTGTAATGCAGCTATGCCGTCATCGTGAGGAATATTTGTATATAATGAAGAGACATCAAGAGTAACCAAGTACGAGTTTTTCGGCACACAGATACCCGCAATGTCTCGAAGAAAATGCGCGGTGTCTTTTATGTACGACGCGAGGGTGCATGGAATGTGGCTTATTAGTTTGTCCACGTACCCTGATATGGGTTCAGTTATTGTACCGATGCCTGATATGATTGGTCGGCCTGGGTTACCGGGTTTATGAATTTTTGGGAGGATGTAGAAGCGACCTGGACGAGGGTATGCTGCTTGCATCAGTTTGTGGTCAGTGTTGGTTATCTTTTCTGCGTCCAACAGTTTCTTTAGTTCTGTTGATACGATACGTTTGTATTCGTCTGTCGGATCACCTGGGAGGCGTTCGTAAAATCTTAAGTCGTCTAGTTGGCGGTATGCTTCTTGTAAGTAGTTGGTTGTATTCATCACTACAATTGCTCCTCCTTTGTCAACGGGTTTTATTGTTATGTCTGTCCTAGATGCCAAATTTTTCATACTTATTTTTTTCAGATTTGGTCAAGTTTTCTCGGTTTCCTTTCTGTCTGTGGTATTCGTGTACTATATCTTTCTGTACTGCGGTGATATATAGGTCCAAGCACTTGTCTCGATTACTGTTCGGTGTCCAATCATTTGATTTACGACGGTGAATTGTTTCGTGGTTAGAAGGCCTGTCCAAGAAATATTCGCGCAACCTTAAGCTTCGAGCGAAGTTGTCGAGGTCTCGGAGTAAGTGGAATTCATCGAAAAATTTTGTGGTCGGGCAGAAGCTCAGTCCCTTAGATAGCAGTTTCACTTCGTCAGGTGACAAGCTCGTGTCCGATAAGTTTACAACCACAGTGTCACACGGTGTGTTCCTAGATGGGTGCTCGTTTGTACCATTAGTGTTTTCCTGGGTGGTGGTGTTGTAATTATAAGGCACTGTATCAGGGAACGCGGGATTGGGCACATGGTCTCTTTCGAGTTTATGAATTTTTGTGGTCATGATGGCTTGGTATTTATTCTGCTCAAATTCTGTTAATCGCGTGATTTCTTCGTTCGATAAAGTGTTGTGGCGGAGACTGGTGTCGGTCATAGCGACCAGTTTCTTTACCTGCTTGTCACTATGATTAAGAGCAATTTCTGTTAATTTAAGAGATGCCTCAAGGAGGACGTTTTTTCATGTTATTTGGTCGTGTTTATCTAGATTTGTAGCGGCTGGTGTGAGGGATAGTGTCATACCCTTAGGGGCTATTCTAGCACGAAGGTACACTTGCAATGTTGATTTATGCATTTCATGTCTAATTCGTTTGTCAGCAAGTTTTCGTACTTTAAGGAAAGTGGCACTGCAACTGGGAAGTGATGAGCTGGACTTACATTTGAGAAGTCAATCTTCTTTTGGGTGCGGGGATGGCACTGATGAGGTGCGCAGGTTGTAGTTATGTCCGGCAGGCCTTCGTCGTTGTGGGGATGATTTCGGCGTTGGGCTCCCGGCGAACGTGTTCATTGGCAGTTCCGGGGTCCGCAAGAGGGGGACGCGGTTCCGTAGTTCGGCAGGCTTCCCTTTGAGGAGTGGTGTAGTGGTGCTGTCGTGTCTCGACATCTGCAATGGTCTCGACATCTGCTTTTGGTCTCGACATCTGCAATGGAGCGACGCGTGTTGGCTGTTCTGCAGACTTCCCCCCTTGTAGTGGTGCGCTGTTGATGATGGTGAGGGGGTGCCTGAGGCTCGCGGGAGTCACAGTTTCGCTGATCGTCGGGAACTCATCTGTGGTGTTGGGTGGGTGTGGGGCTCCTGGTGTATGTTGATATGCAGAAGTCTTCTCGTGGGTGTCTTGTTGTGTTGAACGTATATTTACGGGAGCTGCTGGTTGAGTCGACCACCCCGTTGTAGCTTCAAGATCTCCACGACCGAGTGCTTTCTTGAGGGTTTAGGCAATCAAAGCGACACCCAAAAAAACTCGGATGAAGCCCATCCGCGGCAAGAAAGCGTCTTGGTGGCAACTGCTCGAATCGGTAGTCAATGTATGACACCTTGCTTGGTCTTCGGCAGTAGGCCTTGACTGTCTCGTTGAATTGACGAGCGTCCCGGTTGAAGCGGTGCACGAATTGTTCGTTCGATCGTTGCAGGTGTAGGTTGAGGTACCGGGGCAGCACGCATGAAACAACGAGCCTTTCGAGTTCCTGGCGTGTCCGAAGCGTGTTTTTCACGAGGCGGCGAAGGCGGCGTAGCGATTCCTCTAGTCCGTACGACGCCAGCTCGCTCGTACCGACGTGAAAAACGAGCGTGGTCACAGATCGTGGTATGCCAGCAAGCTCTTTCTCGATGTCGAATGTAGAGGCTCCGCGGATGGAAATGATTGCAGGTGTCGTCTTCTCTTGTGGGTTGAAATGCCGATGTAAATACCTTGTTTGCGAGTTTCCGATGATGGCTGTAGTTGGTGCATGTTTAGGAAAATTCCGTGAGACCTGCTAGACTGGAGGTGCGCCTGTGGCCGGTCTTGTGTAGGCAGGCATGGTGGTTGAGTGGCTGTAGCGTTGCATATAGTCTAGTAGATCCTCCGTGAGCGGTCACAACGTGGTTTATTTCGACGTTTTGGCCTAGAGTCTGGCCTTCATCAGGAATAAGGATACAGTTTGTTGGTGCTCAGCTTTATACAATCTCAAATCAGAGGGCAAGGAAAGAAAGAAAAAAAGGAAAAAAAAATAAAAAAGAAAAGAAAAGGAAAGAAAAAAAAAGAAAAAAGGGAAAAATATACGGTGGACGCCCCTCGGGTGCCCCCCTAACACTTTTCCCTCCACTTCCCCCCATCTCTCTCCCCCCTCTTCCCTTCACCTTTCTGATGTCAGTGGTCTGTGTATGTTTCCGTTCACTAGCGCATTCCTCCCGATCAGACGGCCCCTCCTGGCACTGGCGGTTCGGTGTGGGGCAAAAAAGAGCTTTTCAGGAAGTCCTAAGCCTTTAACTACTCGGGGTCCCGTAAACAATTCGTCGTAGAAGGACGGGGGCCGCGTATTGTGGCAGAGGCTGGTCAGCGGGCATTTTAGGAAGTGCTAAGCCTTTAACTACTCCGTGCACTGTCAACATTTCGTCGTAAAAATAGGGGTGCCCTGTATTGCGGTAGGATGTGCAATCGCGTGCAATGTGAATTCCTTGCCCGCTTCTAAATTACGCGTGTGGTGGGGGCCTCCCGGCTGTGCACCTGGTTGACCATGCATTCGACAAACTATCAGTAACGCTCTTAGAGACGGGATTTAAATCAAATCGAGAACGTGAACAACGAGAGTCATACCTTATCCACCGATTTAACACCCTCGATAGAGGAATAAATGAGAAACCTGGTACACTTGCAGCAATTAAAGCATTAGAAAACAATAACGGCAACAATGAAAATAGTAACTGAGTTCACGGCACTGCAGCTGCGAAGAACACTGGACAACCCAAAACAATTTCAAGTGTAATTACTCTTCCTAAGTGCAGCTGTCGTCTGTTTTCTGTTTTATTTTACTACCCAATCAATTGTGTCATGCACGACATGCCCAACAGCAACCATGTGCACAGCCGGGAGCCCCCACGACACGCGTAATTTAGATGCGGGCAAGGAATTCACATTGCACGCGATTGCACAGCCTACCGAAATACGGGGCACCCCTATTTTTACGACGAAATGTTGACAGTGCACGGAGTAGTTAAAGGCTTAGAACTTCCTAAAATGCCCGCTGACCAGCCTCTACCACAATACGCGGCCCCTGTCCTTCTACGACGAATTGTTTACGGGACCCCGAGTAGTTAAAGGCTTAGGACTTCCTGATAAGCTCTTTTTTGCCCCACACCGAACCGCCAGTGCCAGGAGGGGCCGTCTGATCGGGAGGAATGCGCTAGTGAACGGAAACATACACAGACCACTGATATCAGAAAGGTGAAGGGGAGAGGGGGGAGAGAGATGGGGGGGAGTGGAGGGAAAAGTGGAAGGGGGCACCCGAGGGGCGTCCACCGTATATTTTTCTCTTTTTTCTTTTTTTCTTTCCTTTTCTTTTTTTTCCTTTTTTCCCCTCTTTCCTTTCCCTCTGATTTGAGATTGTATAAAGCTGAGCACCAACAATCTGTATCCTTATTCCTGATGAAGGCCAGACTCTAGGCCAAAACGTCGAAATAAACCACGTTGTGACCGCTCACGGAGGATCTACTAGACTATATATATATATATATATATATATATATATATATATATATATATATATATATATATATATATATATATGTATATATGTGTATACATTGCCTTCAATAGCCAAATGTTGTAGGCCCGTGTACTCAAATTTGGGTGCACGTTAAAGAACCCCAGGTGGTCTAAATTTCCGGAGCCCTCCACTACGGTGTCTCTAATAATCAAATAGTGGTTTTGGAACGTTAAACCGCACAAATCAAATCATTACTGTAGCCAAAACATGAGCTCGCTTACGCTCTACGTAGACCTAATTGAACCAACACTACGACGCGCAAAAAAACGTTTCCGTGAGTTCGTATGTGCTGATGCATAGAACAGATAACACGTACGCTAAATGGTTTATTAACGAGAAACACGCACGCTTACAGCGTCATGTGTTTTTATCAAATACAGAACCACACACCCCTCTCCGCCACCATCCCTCCTGCTTTTTTCAAGTCTGTGCAAAGAATAAAGTGCTCTACACAAATCTGGCAAGCTTGTTCCTGTAAAGTAGTTTTATTTCACACTCGCTGTCCTTTATTTATTTTCATTTAGTGGGGTGGCTATGGGCAGCTGGCTGCCTTTAGAGAAATCAATGTACCTACACATTACAAACAGGAAAATGTGTCATAGGTTGCTGTATTTTTCGGAACATGAGGAGGATCATTTGACAGCTGGTGTCAGGACTGGTCTTCACAACTGAAAGGCAATATTCATGAATAAATCTTTAGCTACGAGTGAGTGACTTTTTGTAGTACTGAAGACTGTTTCCTCTGTTGTCAGCAGCTGTGCATTTTTTGTATATTTGGCATGTGAGATCTTGCAATTTCTTTCTCACAGTGTTTCTCAATCTAGCTCAGTCATATTTTTATAGTTTCCTTTCTCCAGACTCAGTGCAGAAGCGAAAACAGTATTGTTGTGATCAGCGAATAACTAGTTCATTTGTCTTAATTATCAAATACTTTGTGTGCAATTTTGTGCTGTATGTGTTTTCGGGACGTCTATAATAAGTGGGAGAGTCAAACAGAACTGAAAGCTAGGAACGGCTCAGTTGGCTAAATTAACTGGTGCATATCACTCTTCCAATACTTTATAACTTTGTGACTTATACTGCTCTACACACATGAAGTTCTCATTGGTTTTCATAACCATGTGGTACATGAATACGCTTCCTCAAGGCTTCTCAAACTGAAACGACCCTTTTCACTTTTATTTTGACATGCAGATTAAGATATTTAGCTTATCTGTATTATCAACAGCTGAAATAGTCTCGTCCACCACAGAGGCAGTTTAATTGATGATCCACTGAAGGCGCAAAAGTGCAAGATGTGTGCTTCATAGTTATTCCAGTGGTATGGCCAAGAAATAGGACACTGGGAAAATGGCCACCCTTGAAATTTTCAGCAATGAAATACCGAAAACCAAATAACACATACTCGGCTTGCCTGCACTCAAGACCAAGGATGTCATCCCCCTATCCCTCCACCACACAAAGTTCCGCCTGTATCTTAGTTTACAAGTCCATGGCCCATGTTCAAGCATTTTGTCAAGGTTTATGCGACCCTATGTTTTCAAATGGAAACATTTTTCTAAGAGAAACAAATATAACACTTTAGCATCAGTAGCGATATTTGCGTATGCAATTTGTTTATGCTAGCTGTGTCAACTAGAGGCCAGAATAGAGTGAAATACATAATTTGTTAAATGAACTGAACATTCTTCCTAGTCAGTATGTGCCGACTTGACCTCAGTCTGCTGCGCACTTCTGTAGCTGATCACTCTGGTGAAGAAACTGTTATCTTTGATAGGTCGTTCAAATCGTGTCCTAAAACCAACGTCAAGTGTTGCTTTCTTCTCCTGAAATTAATGCGATAAAAATCTGAATGCAAACATATCAGTAGCTTATGGTTTTATTCTTTTTCTATCAAAACTAAATATAACTTACAGCAGAATGATGATGTATTTAGTTTCATAGAAAGTGTAATGGCTTGCTCAAACTCACACAAAACACATCATTTTCTTCCTTGGAATGCAATATTGAGGGCCTTGTAATTGTGCAATCTGAATTTGCCACATTTGTTAACAGTGCATCATAATTCACACCTGAAGGGGCTATAATCTTAGCAAGGGTTAATAGTACTCTTCGCACGTGATTTGCAACTAACTAAAAAAAGAGGCTTTGCCTGTCGAGCTAGTAATACATGCTCAGCACATAACCACTGCAAAGATACACCAGCCGCAACCAAGAAAGCGCACACCTGCAGTTATTAGTCCACACTTTTCAAGTTTTCTGCTGTATCAGTAAGACCGGCTGAGTGAACACTGCATCCAGTACCAGGAGGCTTCAGTGACAATGTCCTACTTGTAAAACACTCACCAGCTGAGAGGAGAAGTACTGACGTGCCAACCATTCAAAATAAAATGCCGGAGAAAAGAGCGGTGATTACTTTTACAGTCCATAAAAACATGCTAAGAGTTCAAAGTTATAACGTTGCTGATCTTCCAGCCATGTAAAATAAGGGTGCACTGAGAAAAGATACTGAGGATACGTCATCAGAAAATGACAAAACAAGAACCGACGGAGGTTCATCTCCATCACATGAACAGCCTTCAAATGATAAGGCGACTAAGTAACTGACAAACAATGAGTGCATGGGAGAGAGCTGTCACACGAGGTCACCAGCAGTCAAATAACATAGGCTGGAATCGGGGGTGGTCCCATGGTAGGCACAGGGAGGTTAAAATGGAGCCCCCTCCCCCAATTTTCGCCTGACCTCTGTGTTGTGTTATGACTAAGTGTTACGACTATGCTCCCAAGAGGAAACGTAGTAATAACACAATGGCCAAGTTCCCAGCCTCTCTGCTCCTCCTGAAGAACCTCGCTTAATGTGGGTGCACCCGCGGTATAGACCAATCCTGGCGCCGACCCTGGCTGAAATACAATAATAACAACAGAAAACTCAAAGCAATTTTACCACCATACTTGGACTTCTTGCTTTGTGTGCAAATGAATCTAGGGAGAAGTATGTGGAACACCAAATAAAAGCACCACGGTCAACACCTGCAAATACCTGCTTTCATAATAAATAGTACAAAGTGCTGAAAAAGCATGCAAAGAGCAATCCTACCAAGCGAAATACTATAAAGCAACAGGAGGCTGTGTGGCCCTGACTGAGAGAACACCACAACGAAAAAACCTTTCAGGCATGCCAGCAGTTCATGCACAGCACTGAAAAGTCATGAAAACCTACCTTCAATGCTTTTCTTGCACAATAACATAAAAAGGAATACGCACTGATGGCGAAGAAAGCCATTACTCAAATCCAGCTCTTATGCACTGATGGAAGGTACTTGGACCTGGATTCCTAACAATGGCTTCCGTACAACACTTGAACATACCCTTAAAAGTGCTGACTGCAAGTGAAGGAGATATGAAGATGACTACAATGCGACACAATGAACACGTTAACCACCAACCATGAACCTATGCAAGAGTGGATGCCGCAAGAAATCTTGAACACTGGAAACACTCAACATTCCCAATCGAAATGTTGACTTGACAAACACAATAAGATTGTTTCGATAACCTGCTTCCCATCGCCATGATGTGAAACAGGGTCATATACACACACACAACTCATGTGTACGTCATTAAAATACTCTTCCTTCACGGTTTATAGAAACCGTCTCACCAAGTTTCTCTCTAATAAGCCCACCACCTTCACTGTTGCTGGGAGTCTGTTCAAATTAAAGGAGACAGGGGACAATGATGGGGCTACATGCAGATAGTGTTCTTCGAATAAATGAGAAATGACCTGCATGGTCATCTTTGACCACCTTTCACAACTGAGCAACTGAGCCATTTGTCATATTCACGTTCACAAGTTAGTGTAGTAGTTGTGCCTAATGAAAGGCAGGAGAGACATAAATATCAGTAAGAGAGGCATGTAAACTTTGAGACGTCTTTTAATTATTGCAAATTTGAACTGTGTTAGAAATAAAAAACAAATGTTGCTCTAATGACACTGATATTATAGAAAAATATTTGTACAGTGCTTCTACTATTTTTGTGCATGCAATGAGTGGATAAACCAGGCTTGCTTAAGCTAAAGTGAGGCTTGGAAGCTGATCAGAGAATTACAATCAACGAGCTTTCTCGTATAGCCCCTGTCAAACTCGGCTCTCATGTTCATTATTGTTATTATTAAATGTATGTGGATTGGGCTCACATGTTCCTCAATTTATGTGACTTTTCCTGAAATCTAATGCTGTGCCTCGCTCCAAACAAGTTTTTCTATGAGAAAATTGCCATCACGAGCTGTCCTCTTTCTTGATTTGGCTTGATTGTGTGTTTATTTCCGTATACTGCAGGAAAATTTGCTGCATTGACTTACTGTCAGCGAGAAATTCAGTTCATTGCACTAAAGCTGACGGTAGGTTGAATAGTAGCATTTTTTTCAGTGTTCTAGAAATGACTCGAAAAATAACTACTCAGGAAGAAGATACATAACAATTATGGCAACAGTGGAGACGAAAAGAGATTATACCAGTGAATTTTCACTGAAACAATTAGGGCAAGAACTACTATAATTATTATTGAGATCCAGTAAGCTTTCTGGTTTTTAGATCGGCATGACAAAGAAGGAAAAACGGCTTCTGAGTAACATGCGCGAGCACAAGCTTTGTGATTTGTCCTGTGATGATGTTTTGAAAAAAAAAGAAACCAATTGAGAAGGTACAGTCAAAATGTAAAACAATCATGCATCAGCTTTTTTTCAATTATACTGCAGGGTAAACATAATCTTCATTCTTGTGTACAACTTGTTCTTTATTTCTTGGTATTGCTAGTCAATTTTGCGTAATGAAATTTGGATGTAGTATATATCTGTTTTGTAATTTTTAATAAACTGCAGTCACGAATCGGCACTTGTGTTACTGTGGCTCGTTTGTTTTCAATCTTCTTTGTTGTACTGTTCCAATATCATGAATGCATAACAATTTAATCTATCAGTCCTATGCAAGCTTTCTACCTCCTAAAGTTGTATTACTAAACCATGTCAGAGTTATGACCAAGCATGCCTCTCAAATTGTTTGGGGGACCATTTATTTGATGTATGACAGGGTTCAAAGCATTCATCACATTGGTTACGTGAATATTGCTTTTTGCTCTTCAGGGGCACATGCACGGTCTTAATCTTTGATTTTTGCAAAAGTGGCTTTACAGGCTTCAGTGTTTTCATGATGTGAATGAGTTAGGAAAGACAATTGAGCATGACTTACGACCACAAGCTTGTTGATCTACAATAGAAGAAAGCTCAAAATGCAAGACCACACTGTTTCTATCGCAACTGATGGAAAATCGAAGTATTTAGAATAGTGTCACAAGCTTTTTTAAGTGAGGTCTGGTTGCAGGGGTCAAGCTCACAGCAATAATGAGGTTACACTTCGTTTTTCATAGCGCTTGAGCGCAAGTACAGACAAGAAAAAATTGAAATTACATTCTTATTTTTCATTTGTGGCAATCGAGTACTAGCAAATTGTAAACCTATGCAAAACATAGATTTACTGAATTATATGATAACAGTTGAGCTGTTATTCAATGATTTTCGTAGCCATCATAACTTATGTGTCACAAATTCAATGGGGCATTTTTTCGCACATAAATTATTATTTTAGATATCACAAATGCATAAAACACAGAAAAATATTTTCACTTTGCCTGAAGAAATGATTCTGGTAAAGGCTTTATTAGCTAGATTGACTTGACAACCAGTTAACATGCAATGTCAATCATGGCATTGTGGGGAATGTTTTTTGATCTTATATAAGTAGGATATTCTTGCGGTTTCAGGCCATTTGAGCACTGATGATGACTTCTGCGTAGGAAATGAATCATCTCTCTTGTTTTTTGATAAAAATTCTGTAAAAGTTACTTGAGAGAAAGGTTTTTTTAAGTTCGCAGCATGACACCAATGAGGGATGATTAGCCCGTATCGATTCATTATGCATGCGAGTACAAGAGTTTAGCTCACTGCTATCATATGTGCCTTCCAAAGCGCTGTCACACAGCTACAGGTAGAAGCTTCTTTATGATGTAACATAGACGAGATGTGTAGTCACTGGCAAGAAGGTGGGCTTCGTGCCGATCAGAGTAAAAGAACATGGTCATTGGGTACACCTACAGTCAGGCCTAAAGCAGATTTTACAGTGTTGCAACCAATGTCTGCCTTGAATGTCACGCATATACGTTTCATTAATTCTATTGCTCATTGGGAGGTAGAGCTTGGTGGAATAGTGTCGGTCTATATTGGCTTTCTCTATCTGTTGGGAACAAAAATGAAAGGAGTGATGCAGCCAGGAGCTAGAAAAGCAGGAGCAACAGTGCATGACCTATAAATGTCTGGAGTAAGAATATATCGCACTCAACGCTGAAACATGCAATCAACACAAGCCTGTAAGCTTGTCTTTTGCAAGGCAGCAGTATAGTCAATGGCACGATAAGATCTTCAGAAACGCCACTGAATCAAGTGGTTGGGCCTGCCAACCTATCCAGCAATGTCACAATGTGATTGAATCTGGAAGTGCTGCAAAGCATTCAACACAGGTGGTACATAAAACAACGCGATGCCATACACCTTACGTTATCTGCAAGGGCAAGTCTTTGCATTTCCCGTGTATTTGGACATAAAAGACAGTCTAGTAATACGCCTAATTGTTCTTGCAAGTGGGCATAAATGGTCAGTTCTTAGGCCATAGCATGTGTTGAAGCTAATATATCTCCTGTTACTGGCAAATGACCCTGCGCCACTGAAAGGCTAGCATCGTCGAAGCTTCTATTTCTTGCAAATAGCAGATTTTGTTGTCATGTCAATCAGTCGCCACTTTTGAAGGTCTACATTTCCCTGGGACTGGTGAACATGCTGTTTGGGCTGTGTGACAGGGCATCAATGACAATGTTGACAGCTCCTATGATATGTTTTGGGATATGTTTGACATCTGCTGCAGCTCATGGGAATATGAATACAGCGATTGTAACTGAGGGATGGTAACATGTACCGATAAGAGATGTATTCACATATTCTATGACAAAGAAATAGCGTAATTTCTTCCTTGTAATATTGTAATGATAGGAGCACTTACCATTTATGCCCACTTGAAAGCAAAATTAGGTATATCACAATTAGAGAGTCTTTCACATACACTCAACTACACGGGAATGAAGACGTTTCCAGACAAATCCTATAGCGTGTAGTTTAGCGTCAGGTGGGTGTATGTACCACCTGAGTAGATTGATTTGCGGCACTTCAAGATTCAGTCACATTCTCACATCGCTGGATATGTTTACAGGGCCAACCACATGATACAGTGACAATTTCGAGGATATATTGGCTTCAGTTTCCACAAAAAATGCTGTGATGCTGCTCAGATTGTGCGCATAAGTTTTCAAGAGTTGTCAGGGAACTGAGTGGCAAGCATATGTACTCTTTTGACGAGCCAGTTATCTAGCGCAAATTGCATTCAAGATGTTGTGTGATGATGTATAGTGGAACTCTCATTTGATATTCAGAGAGTAGCATATTCTGTCACGGAAGCATCTGTTGATCCCCACAAGTTTTTATGGGAGTTCTTGGTCTAAGGGAGGTCAATGTAGTAGGATTTCTGTGTATCAAAGCACGAAGTGGAGGGAGTATGTATATTGGCCTGGCACTACGTTACAAAATGTTAGTATTGTACGTAGTTCCCAAAAATAAGATGAAGGAGCTTGTAGGGCTAATCGGCATCTAGTATTCGGAGATGGGAAGCTCTGAAAACCTCTAAATCTGCCTGGGTAGAGCCGAATACTGGATGCGGAGAACACAAGTATAGGACAGGTGAACTTTTGGACTTCAAATGCACACCTGCTTATGCTGATTGCCTTGTTCAGATGTTGGATTACAGAATTAAGATGTAAACTGTGCTCATCGGATGAACTCGCGATGAGTAAGTTGTCGAGGCAAGCATGACAGAATTCAAGGCTGGGGAAAATGCTGAAATGTATATCTGGAATGCGTCATGCCACATAGCATATGTAGAAGATTAGACATGATGAACGGTGTCACTATCAGTATGTTATTTGAAACCTACACATCTTTTTAAAGGATTTGATGGTTGAACCATACGAGGCCAATATTGGAGGAAATCTGCATCATATATCTGACATCATATACGAATGTGAGGTGCTGGGTTGAAACAGCTAGGCTCAGTTGACTGTTGGTGCTATGCCGTCAGCATCCTTATTTAGGCTTCAGTACCAATCGCAGAACACAGTAACACCAACACACAGCACACAATGGGCTGAGTTAAGTTGGCAAAATCTGTTAATATTTATGACTGCCTCACAAATTCTTTTGAATTTCAGCCCAATCGAGAGAGTGCTTCTGATAAAATTTATGTATTACATCAATTTCATGGTTGAGTTGCCATATGCAGAATTATTTCTTTGTTTCTCTGTCATCAGAACACTGAGAGTATAGCGTTTTTTTCCAAGAACCATCCCATACTGTTGTGGTGGCTCCGCGGTTTAATATATGAAACAGTGATAATGTAGTGTGCTATATTATCGTTGCAACGAAAAGAAGCAGGTACAATTGCTATGCCTTAAAACACAAGTAATAATTTGACCGATCGCTTCGCATTGATGCAGAGCTTCCTTAGTGGTTGAGCTGTGAAAAATGTTGAAACTTCCCTCGTGTTGTGCACACTCTACCATAGTCCTTGTTAGTTTTGCGATGTTCTGCTTATACGCTCGCTGGTAGCATAATCAGGCACTTTTCCAGAGCGTATACATGTAATGTTGTTAGGACTAAGTTAAGGTAATAGCGGACAGGCGTAGGTGGACTGTTATGGCTTTGCACATTTCTTACTAATGAAGCATGCACGTGTATACGCTTAGTTGTTGCATTTTACGAGCTGCCGTATTGTGTTCACGCGGTCTGGTGTATTTGGCAATCAGAGCGAGGTGTATCTGAGATTAATAAAAGTACACACACATGTGACCATGCTGGGTCACGTTTTCAAGTGCGTAGCAAGTGTTTATTTCTGGGTGAAGCGTCGAACTCAAGGTGTGGCTGAACCGGTATTACTGTATTGAATTGTATAGTTTGAACCAAACCTTGTGGGAATGCCTAGCACCTTATAATAGCACTTATTTTAATTAGTACGAAAATTGTGCACTTCTCTTTACGGCCGCCATTCTCGCTTGGTATTCACGCGTCATTCTCGCACGTACAACCGTGGCTTTTCAGGCATGTCGAGTTCAAGACTATTGCAGCTGCATACCATCCGGAACTCCGGCGTCATTAAATGAAATATATTTTTAAATATTTATTTTATTTATTCGATACTGTCAACCCCGTGCTTGGGGTCATTACAGGAAGGACGTCACAAAGTACATAACGTTCGCACAAAAAAAGAAAATTCAAAAGCACCCATAAATACGAGGTGAGTAACCTACAATAAAAAAAAGAAACAAACAACAGTGGCTACACACATAAAAATCAACGAATAAATGCTGACAACTAAATTTAACATGCATCACTACAAAGAAAACCGTCCGATGCATTTTCAAAATCCACTGATGTTTGTTGCACAACCGCATTGGGTAAACTGTTCTTGTGTCTGGGAAAAATGAGTGGCGGAAAGCATTCGTGCGTGCGAAACAAGGTTGAATTGCTCTACTATTATTAGGACGATCACATCACCTTCCAGGGGGCTGAATATATAAATCATTATTTATCTTTGTTTGCCCGCTTTTATTCTTAAAAAGAAATTTCAGGCGATGATTTCGCCTCCGATATTCCAAAGACTCATGCAGACAGGAATACCGCTTTTGAAACGGACTGCTAATTTTTGTATTCTTTGAATTTTTGTCCAGAAAATCTTCTGGTGAGGCGACCATACAATACTACCGTACTCTAAGACAGGACGTATGAATGTTTTGTAAGCAAATTGTTTTACATCTGGTGTAGCATCTTCCA
Source organism: Rhipicephalus annulatus (assembly GCA_013436015.1). NCBI lineage: Eukaryota > Metazoa > Arthropoda > Arachnida > Ixodida > Ixodidae > Rhipicephalus > Rhipicephalus annulatus. The sequence goes on along the minus strand of WOVY01010535.1, from coordinate 812,675 downwards.
GTTTTTATTGGAAATACAGTTTTTTGTTTGCCTTAGAACAGATGTTATCAATATGCGAGTGCCATTTCAAAGTGTGCATAATACTAACTCCTAGGTAAATGAAACAATCGGCATCATTTTAAGAGCGACTGCCGATGTGATACATGAATGACAATTCCCGTCCACTAGAGTGAATATGCGTATATTTCGTCTTGTTATAGTTTATTTCCATGTTCCATATTATAAACCACTGATATAATGTTTGTAAGCACCTGTTCAGTATAATTTCGTCACATTCGCAAGTAACTGGGGAATAAATCAAGCAGTCATCTGCAAAAAATTTCATTTTAATGGGAGCCTCAACTATTGAACATAGATCATTAACAAATATCAGAAAAAGAAAATATATGCTGCAATCGGATTAGCTGATGCTGGTTTTCGTGATTTTATGGGACTCGCCTGATTTTTCTTGCTCATTCTTTGTAACAGTGTCTTTTGATCATGATCAGACCCCTCAAGTTGTGTTTGGCGCAAAATCACGCAATCGTTTGGCGAAGACGTTAGGTAATTTAAGGCCTGAGAGTCGGAAATTGCGATGCGCAGATCGCAACCGTCTTATTCCCTCCGCTATGATAGGTGTCCGTGTGACACGCAACGCAAGCTTAGCAGAGTCGTAAGGAGTAGTTCGCTAGCTTTGTTAGATATACAGACAGCTGGTGCTGTATTAAAGCTATCAATTGCACGCTACTTCATTAAAAAATTCGTTTCACAGTCTTTTGCGCCAACCACGACCTCGGTCGTGATAACATCTCGCTAAGCTGGGCGACAGTATATTTAGACATTTGCTGGTTGACTACAGCATCGCTGCCTTTCTGAGTGCTGAATATTACTTTTGTTAAGGAGGCTTGATATCATTGTTAGATTAGTTGTGAATAAACACTTTCCTGGCCTCAATTAGGGCTATTTTGTCTGATTTCGTCAACGCTTCATTATCAAGACATGGCAACACTGATTTTGTCTGCCGGGTTCTGGGCAGAGAAAAGAAAATTTTAGCTGCCTCAGCAACGCCAGCGACGGGTCGTCTTACATTTGTGGGTATAAGTTACTCTTCTTCTGTACTAGTGACTTTTTGTTCATACCTGTCACGTGCACCTTAATCAACAGCTCACCATAGTGTGCGAGTATTCGGCGAGTAAGTAGGATGAACAGTTGCGGCTAGTCGCATACTTGCGAACCGAGTCATCCATCGTTTTTCTTTCGATTCGAGAGTACATACTAGAGTACAGGTGATATTTTAATGTGTAACTTTTGTAAGCTTACTGCAACATGACGCGAGCCTATGTCGTCTGCCTATGTCTCGTGTTTCATTTAGAAGAGTGCCTTCCTGTCACCAATGCTGTTTTTATGTGCCTGGGTGTCAACTTGTGCAGTGTATCGGCAGTGTGAGCTAAATGGTGCATACACGTAGCACATGTCGCACCATTTTGCATAACCGCGTCTTTACGATGAATCTAAAACAAGGCCAACTACTGCAGTCTGCCGTGGGTTCAGCGTGGCCATTATGCGGAGCATGGCCCATTGCAACTAGAGACAGTTCTTTGTGTGGGAGGTTAGTACGCTAGACAAGGCTTGTGTAACTTGCTAGCCACAATATATAAAATGAACAGTGGCGTTTAAAAGTTTCATGACATCAATACGAGTAAATAAAAGTTGCATCAACATTTATGTAAGTTACTTCGCAGCAAAGAAAGTTGTGGTGGTGATTATGTTGCTACTAGTGGCGTTTGCTTGGCAGACAACAAAAGGAGGTCTGAGTTACTTTTTCGTTTTTTCTTGCTTTGCAAGCCAAACAATACATTTCATTCAATTCGTTCTGAAAGGTCACTCGTGTCGAGTCAGAAACAAAATATGAAATTTCAAGTAATAATTCATATGAATTTCTATGTTTGCCTTGTCTGTGAGCTTCGTGTGCTTTCAATATTGTAAACGCCCCCCCAACCCCATTCTTCATCGAGTGATGCTGCTTTTGCACAAAAATGTGCCAAACTAAGTTTCCTGCACCATGCTAATAAAATCAATGTAGATTATGCCATGCTGCACCAAAGTCCTACGTTTGACAGTGTGTATCAGTGGAAATAGCATTGCTGGTCTAAACATTTGCCGCTTGATTACGAGGCCACCAATCTTACAGCCATACACGAAGGAATATTTTAATAACTGAACAGTGCTGACAAGCAATATGTGCTATACTGCATGCAGCCAGAAACCAGATGCAATAGTTAACCACACAGAGGTGAAAATTCAGTTGTGGTGAAGAAGTTGTGCGCAAAAGCACAACAACCATAAAGCCGTTAAAATTTTTGATATCGTGCTGTAATACCAGCGTTAAATGCGTTTGATTATCTAAGCACAGTAATCACTCCTTTCAATTTTTTTTCACTATCCTCCGTTAGTACCTCTCTCAAAGCCGCTTTGCCCTCTTGCCGAGCACCTCTCCGAATCTTGCGCGGCATAAATCATCGATGACATATTGCTTCAAACACTGTCTTGTTACTGTTGCCGCGACTCCACCCTCTGTGAACTGTGGCTTGTTAGCGAATCGCTGTTGCTGTGCCAGTCGGTGCTTATAAGAATAGTGTCGGTATGAAGCCTGTCCTACGGACCACAGTATTGATTTGCAAGCACGTGCATGCATGCGGGCATCACGACAAACGACGAGTGGCGTGGACAGCTTGTTGCAGGCTAACTGGAAGTTATGGGTGCTTGCTTGACCAATTGCAGCATATTTATTCTGCACGTCAGATTCAACTTTTTGATGTCACGTGCCAGCCCGACAGGCATGAGGGATTGTTTCTTGAAATTTGTGGAGCACTGCCGGCTTTTTGCACTGCCACGTGGAGAATCATTGATCACGCAGAATTTCGCATATGACGCCCGAGTTTACTTCAAATGTCTGAAAAAAAATTATAGGAGGTAGTTAAGGGGCCATTCAAATAGGCTGGAGCGGTCGCCGGACTCTGAAGTAAGGATTGCTTTAGGTAATTGCTATTCATGAGGTGCAGGGTGGCTGAAAGGCACTATAGCGAGACACAGCTGGGGGCTAAGGAAGCTCTGTTACACCATTGCAAAGCGTAAGTCTCTAGAAACGGCCTATGTCGACATTGGCGTTAATTTGTCAGTGTTTTATCTAGAATGAGAGGAGATAGAATGAAAGAACGAGAGTGATCAAAAAGCTTGTTGGCAAGCTAACAGAATTCGGAAGTGCTTTCAACACATGTAAAGATATAAAATTAATACAGCACACCATCAATATTGCCACGTGTTGTTTTTCAAAGCTTGAGATTGCAGACTAAGCTTGAGCTTGAGATTGCAAACAGTGGGAGCGCACCCACAGTTAAGGGTAACAGATTTGCCAGAACAGCATTTTTCAGTTTTGAACAGTGTTGACACATTTGAGACATCTATTACCAATTTACGGCACACAAAGGTGGATACAAAATTTTTTATGAAGGAGAATCACCATTTGGAATAACATATTTGCTCTTCTTGGGGTATAAAAATAATAACAGGAGGAGGGCCACAGCATTCAGTTTTCTCTTATGAAATTGGCCGCCCCCTCTGAAAGAGCACATGGAATGCTTGAAAAGTACACATAGTGAAACAATACGTGTGCAAACCACACCACCAAATGTTACCTTATTAAACTCCACAATAAACAAGTAACAATTAGCAATTCTCATCTAGTAGTTGAGAATCGATGACATGCAGAAGCTACATGGCTTATATGTAATTGCTATCACAATGTAATCTTCAAAGTAATGCTGTAAACTGCAGCAGAGGCAAGCATGAGTAGCCGTGATGCAGCTTTGAAGCTCGTGCACAAAGCCGGTTTGTCTGGGCCTGCATTCACACGGTGCAAAAACTGTTTCATTCTGGCATGGCATGAAAGAACGTGCTGTGATGAGTGCCTATACGGTCTCACATCTGGATAGAACGGAAAATATAAACGGGCATTTATTTATAAGCAGCAAAGTGAGCAACAGGGGGCGGATTCACAAAACTCACTTACGAAAACATTTTTGCGCAAGAGAAATTTTGTTGCGTAAGTCGATTCACGAAACGAAAAAAAAACGTCCTAAGAGGCCATCGTTGCCACATCGACCGCTCTAATAAAACGCGCTGTGACTGCCCGAGAACATGTCAGCGATGGTGATGCAGTTGCCATATTTGCTTACGTCACCGAAAAATGCTCGTAAGTGGATTCACGAAGCAAAATTGTGCGTAAAACAGCGTTGGTGAAAAAAAATCTTAAGAGTGGTCCGGATACCTCTTAGGAACAATGTGGCTACTCAGAACCTGCCGCCGCGGCTCTATACTTTGGTGCCCTGGCTGGTTTTGAGTTAATTCACACCCATGAAGGGCTGCCTGATGACTGCTGGTGCGTTTTTATTTCTTTCGGCGCTTTGAGTTTCGTGTTTTGTTTCCCTTGTACGCAGTGGATGGTGTTGACAACCACCGTCGTCCAATAAACTTGAAGTCGCAGTAATTGAAGAATTCCATTGGACGTCAATGGCATAAAATCATGCAGGTAAAGATTTGTGGTTGGATGAAAACCAATGTGATACGTGAATGGTCGGTGCATTCGAACGTGGCATGGCATATGATCAACTTTATTTGTTATGTTGTTGTGTTGCACCCCATCTCATCCAAATAAAAGTGCGACTCGAGATCCTTGCCCCAATGGGCGAAATTACCACAAAAGAGGTTAACGAGAGCACATTCCTTGCAAGCTCATGGAAATAAAAATGAGACGAACTTTTTAGTGAGTGGTTCACAAAGCTTGTGCTCTAGTCCACTTCCATCGGCTCTAACTGTCCAATGGGTGCGATCTCTGAAATGCAGCTGTTGATACACTTTGGGACGATCTGGAACCACGCGTACTTTGTAAAGCGAAACGTATTAGGGGTGTGTGTGATTACGCATGGAACTAAGAACAAATCATGCATTCTCACCTTCACTGTTCGGAAACCGATATTGACCGTGATGATATGGAGAGCAGGCGGAATAAAATGACCCTAGTAACTTGGTATGACACCGAAAATATGCAAACCCTCACGACTCTCGAGCAAACCTTGGTTGATATCATCCCTGCGACCATTACCAGCCCTTTAACTTGGCGCAGGAACACCATTCTAAGGTAGAGCGAGCCACTGACATGTATTTTGTGTGACGCAGCGACCACTTGACATGAGAATAGTAATAGTAGCGTTGCGAGGGCGAATCCCCTGTCACATGCTCTGATCGAAGCAGACGACAAACGTGAGCAGACGATGACTTGGCCGACAGGCACAGCTTGTGATTAGTTGTGAAGCAATACCCTCCACATCACCTCACTCCACGACGTTGCCAAAACACTTCTTCATCTGGCGCGCCTGTCATGTTCGTCATATCACCCCCCTCGCACATGAGATCAAATTTTGTCACGCCGTGAAAATTGCGCAAGTACTTTCTAGAAGCTCTCTTACGTGCTGCGCAGTTGTCGAAAGGAACATGGTGTCGTAAATAGCATATCGGTCGGTGCGACTTTCAGCAAACGCTTCTCGCATGTGTTGCTTCAGCGTTCGACCGGATGCGTTGTGATTACGACAGCTGTTTAGGTGCGTGTAAGCAGTGCGGAAAGCTGCGGCAGTGCAATGGTGTACGGTGAAGCGCAGCGAAGCCTGTGCGTCGTAGTGGTTATAAAGCGGGGATCGGTGCCGGTGTATCCACGGCAACTAGCACTTTAGGAGCCTGCAATGTGCGTTTATGTGCCGGTAACAGTTCGTTTGCTTGACTTTGCAGTCTCTCTGTTGGGTGCTGTGCAACATTTCGAATTGACAGTGTTCTGGCACGTTATTTTAGTGACCCAAGTACGTACGGAAACGTATGAACTACGCGCTGTGTTCGTTTCTGGCTTCTCCACTGGTTAGCCCATACGCTTGTATTTTCTTGAGAGCAATCTAGTACTCGGCAGTGAAACGATGTTCGTTGTGAACAGTGGTGCTGTGTTGACATTCCAAGACTTGTGAACAAGCTGTGCTCGTGTGACCGAAAATTGAAAGACAGCGTTGATAACTGTTTTGCCTTGCGAAGTAGCGGTGGTGGAGCTTAGCGCTTTTGTTTGTTAACTCGTCACTTCTTATTTTTGTGATAACTGTAGTCCTAGCGCTGTGATGTGATTAACCAAAGCTGCGAGATGCTACATTCTGTTGTGGATCGAGTAACATTGGAAGCGCCTAGACTGTTCTTTGGTAAGAACTTGAGAGTTCTATGTGGCAGCAAGAATCCGTGAACGTCAAGCTTCCCTCCGGCCCCCAGAAAGAGCAAAGATTTCACCGGTGCCTTGCTTTGGATAAAGTTGTAGGCCAATGCCGCCTAACTAAAGGTTATGAAGTTCATCTGGCCATTGTTTTGCATGGCACTAGAGCCTTGACAACAGCCGGTCAAGGCCAGTTTTTGCACTATATCAATGGACGTGCACGCCTGGCCAGCCCGTCATTGCTGTCATTGGCAGCTTCCAGTCTGCAGATGCGCTTTGCCTGTTGGCCGTAGACCACACTTGGTTCCTCATGACAACGACGGCTAATAAATTCACGCAGTACTATAGCGTGTGCAAGTTTTTAAGCCCATCAGATGTAATTTTCCCTATGGTAAGTTGAAGCATAAAAATGTACTACTACTGTTATGTACATACATAAATTATGGAGCGAATACATCAGAAGTTTTTTTTGTGATTTGATACAAGTGAGCTCTTGTTTGGTTATGAGGTTTGGCTGGTCGATTTACGACGTTAGATAGCTGGAAAGTTAATGTGAATTTATTTTCCAGGAGCCAGGTTGCACTTAGGAATTTATGTTTTGGAAAATTAGTTCTATACACGATTACCACGGTGGTAGCACTATACTTCACTAAGACATATATATTGCGGTACGTAAACTTTACAGAAGGCATCAGTTTATTTCAAAGTGATTATAGCAGATTTTGGTCACTTTGACGAATTGGTAGCTTCATCAAATAAGTTATATAAGTGAGTGCTTTTAATGATTGTTTTTAAATAACTCGTTTTTGGCTCTTCACAGATCGCAGAGATCGGCTTGTTAAGGTCCTGTGATGCATCGGTTGCACACACAAAAATAGGAAGGACACGTGCTACCTAACTGTGAGAGTCTATGACACTGCTGGGACTGTTATCATTCAGCGTATGTGGCTGGAAGCATGCATGGCAGCCTCATCTGGAAGGACTGCGATCTGCTTGGGAGCTTTGAGGGCACAAAACTGCCTAACAGTCGGCTGCAGGGCTAGTTTTTCTTTAATACATACGATTACGTGAACACCACTTACTGTGCACAAATTGAAAACCCCAGCATAGTTGCTTTCAGTGGATACCTGTAATATTCTTACACATAACTCTTATTCAACATTTAGAGAACTAATTTGCAAGATAATTGAGAATATTGAATGCTGAAAGCCTGGAGCTTATGAATGAAACTCCAATAATCTGAGACTGAAAAGCTTGTGCTTTGAAACGAGCACAAATACTTTGACTCCTTATTGAGCTCTCGAGCTTGTGACTCCCTGTGTGGATGAAGTGCTTTTGAAGGAAATAGCAAGTGGATGAAAATCGCCTGGCTGTTCACATTTTGCAAGGAAGGAGAAAGACCTATTGAACAAGAATCAGAGGACATAGGGCCAGTAACTGCATCTTTTACTTCATGTACGTTTTTCTCTCTCAGTGCTGTGGCTTGTTTTGTTTTAGCCGAACGTGTTCAGCACGATTGCATAGTGACATATATTTTTCTACAAATTGTACCTGATCTAAGTATGCATTGCTGATCTCTAAAGGTGACGTTCAATGTGTTTCTAAGCCATGGCTCCTCATCTCTCTGTCTGTGACTAGCATGCTTCAGCAGCAGTGCGATGCAGCCAGCACGCATGCAAGCCAAGTCATGAAGCGCTTCTTTGGTGCTCTGTGCAGGACGCAGCATATTCTTCCGGCAAGACACTGGTATCAACAATAATTGTGAGTGTTGATGGCACCTGTAGGAGCCCGTTGTATGTGTTGCGTATGATTATTTCTTCTGATAAAGCGCATTTTTCAAAGGTTTTCTTCTTTTAGAATAATAGATGTCAGCAACAAGCACACTCATAATCCACATGTACTTTGAGCTGGCTATGTTAGACACCTTTAAAGTTATGTACATTAGCTGTTGTGTTGTAATGCAGTCTAACTTCTGTTTCTTAGTGAACTTATTTGTGGTCTGCTTATCGCACCTAGTGTAAAGTCGAAAAAGATGAAACTTTGTTGGCTTTTTATGCCAGGCAGAAGTTTCATGCCTTCATCTATAACATTGTAGTTTTGCTCTTGTGTCATAAAATATATTTTCTGCCTTCACTGTTTGTGTTTTTGATGAGGCTTGTCATTGGCTTCTGAAAATGCATCTGAAATATGAGCACATATTTAACAACTGTACACTCTTGCATGTAGCATGGTTGTAGAAATGATCTATATCTTTCTAAGTTCCAGCAGTAACAATGGATCCGGTGCTCCACTGTCATGTACAGTGTATCAAGAACACAGCACAGAGACCAACAAGTATTAAGGGACTGCCACTGACTGTTCTCCAGCTCAAAGTTTACGACAGCAGAAAGAGCACTTTGTGATGTCAGGAGTAGTTTGTGTTGTATACGTAGTAACATTCTGCGCAGCTGCAGCTTAGCTTCTTAGCAGTGCATTATTCAGCAGTTTCTTTGCTTGCACTCCTAATTATTTAAATTTTGCATGGAAGATACCAAACTATGACACTAATTTAAAGGCTGCTGTAGTATAAATAGGCAAATATTTTTGAGCTGAAATTTTTAACATGCATGATTAGGTGCCTGCGTTTCCCTGCATTTACCTGTCATAATTCACAGCATCCATGGTCGGCAATGGTAACTGTGTTTGCATTCTTTGTAGTACAAGAAGTAAAGCCATGAATGCGGTAATCTTGTACTTAGTAGATGTAATCCTTCTGTGTACACTCATTTGTATAGCACCATTGATGCCATGAGTGTATAAGCTCTGGGAAGTGAATTTATGTGAAATATTTGTTTTGAAAGAAGAGGATCATCACTATTCCTAGTATATCTTAACAGTATATTTTAGTGATAGTGTATTGTTATTCCACTGCCTGTCCGTCCTTCAACAGTCTACTTCTCTGCAAATCAATCATAATTACTTTGCAGTGGAATAGTATTAGTTGTGATTTTACACATACGTGCTGAACAACATCGCAGTTGAGGCCAGCAGCCAGACATACATGCAGTGCACTGGAGCATCACCTTACATAATTAGTGTACAGTCTTTCCCTACCAGTGAACTGAATATTTTTCAAGCAGACTAACAGACAGCTGTATGGGAACTTTGTTGATGTGCAAACTTTGAAGTCTTCTTGAGTATTGTTTTTCATCAATTTAGTCCAAGTGAACAAGCTACCGAAGGCCGCAACTGGTGGGAATGTGGTGATTTTCTCTCTCCACAACCACTCCTACCAGCTGCCTCAATGTTAGCAAGGGGTGAATTCACGAGCTGGAAAAATAATTGGTCTTTGTTTTCGTGGCCGAAAGAGTCAATTCTCCGTTGAATATTCACGACGCACCAGAATAGAAACTTTTAGCTAAATAAGGTTGGTTCTACTTTTGAGAAGTGTTTTCAGAAAACGAAATGGCGCCTATAGCTGTCAATATAAACACTGTTCGCACCAAGTAGCTTAGTAGCTTATAATTGTGTTATTCATGTATTGTCTAGGTTTTCTTTGCACTGCACCAACATTCAGCCTAAGTGCCCTAACATGCTTTGTTAGTGTGTTGTGATTGATCCAAGCTATGTAAACAAACAGAATGATATTGCAGACATGTATAAAATATTGATGCACAGCCCTTTTCGTTAGCATGACATTGTCAAGAGCTTTATTCTTGTGTTTCTTATAAAAACTGCTTGTCACTGGGCAGCAGCAGAAACTATGCATCAACCTTTTGCTAGATGGTTTGAGAAACACCGTGTTCACACATAACAGTGCTGGTGGATTTCTCTCGTAAGTTACTTTCTGTATATTCAAAATGATTGCACTAGAATCGTTGTTTTATAGCCATTCATTTTAATATTTACACATGAGTGCATGTATGTATGTATGTATGTATGTATGTATGTATGTATGTATGTATGTATGTATGTATGTATGTATGTATGTACGTATGTTGTATGTTTTAAATGAGAATCCCTTTGTCATTGGTGAGTAAGTTTGGTATAGATAGGCTGAATTTGTTTCTAGTTCTTTTTTTCTGAGCTTTATTACATTTCTATTTGTTTTGTACTGCATAAAAATAAATGTAACCTTACACAAAATATATGTGTTTGATAGTGTGGTTTCCTTTGCCAACCCACAGTCATGGGCAAGAAATTGGGTAAGATGGAACGAACCTGCGAAGATTGGTTTAGAGCATAGCTACTCTACAAGGCATATCTTGTACACATTGCCTTGGTCGAATATGTTGATTTCAACATATCAATTTTAATCAGAATATGCAAGCTATCACCCGTGGTTGTATTTGTGTGTGATATTTATGCATATTTTATTGCCGGTTGGCAATTACAATTAAGGTCACAAACCAAGTCAAGCAGAATACACGAATTTTTTCCATGCACCTTTTGTCTGCACTTGAACTGTTCTTAATAAAAAGTAAACATCGGTTTAAAAATTTATTACAGTAAGCAAAAGCAGAGTATCTCTCTATGACACAAATCAAATTGCCATTGATCTGTTCCATTCTGGACAATAGGGGACCCTCTCAGCAGAAATCGATTACCTGCTATAGTTAAATTTAATCATTGACGGCGACATTACAATGAAGCGCGCTGCATGACAGATAGCGGAAGAGAAGGCACAAACTAATCACTCGTTTTGTGTCTGCTCTAACTGTCGTGCTCTTTGTCTTGCTGCATGGAATGATGCCCACCCAGTTAGTACGAAAGCCTGTCCTGACAAAAGCAGTCAACTTTGCCGCAAGCAGTTAGCTCGCTGCATGTGTAGATTTTGTTCAAACACCGTGACGACTGATCGCTGGTCGAATATCTTAACACATGAAAAGTAATATACCAGGTATGATATTGGTATTTCAGCACAGGACACTTTTGCGATAAGAAAGGATGGAGGGGAAAATTATGAACCCTGAATTATGTATTTTATGAAGGAGCACGTTACAGCGCTTTTGGGTCAAAAGGGGTGTGAAAGGGCAAGTGCGAAAGCCACCTTGTCAAAAAATTAGTACCCGCCACCACGCATATTGTCAGGCTGGGCAAACTCTTGAGAAAAAAAGTGCTCGGTTACTCTGCGAATCGAACCAAGTACCTCCTAGATTCTAGTTGAGCGCTGCAACCGCTCGTCCACTGCAGCAGTGCTTGCATTTACCCTATTAATGATATATCGTCATTCCTTTGAATGACGCCAAATGCAAAAATGTCCGGTCACACTTCATCAAAAGTAGAAAAATAGTTAGAATGCGTTTGTCCAAAGTTACTAAATAATACAAACCGCCACTTGTGGCTGTATAACAGTGCACAATTTACCTTGTTCAATACTGTCATGACGTTGGGATAGCCGGCTCTAATGTAGGCTACTTTCTCATAGTTTGCTAAATATAAATAAGTAAATAAATATATATATCGGCCTGTGACAAGGGTAACCAACTGTTATGAATTCACTCTCACTAGTGTAACTTTCACTAAATGAATACTCAGTTTGTTTCAATTATTCTTATTTACGGAAGATTGGGCTCATTAACTCATAACTCTCCTAATTAGCATTGATTCTAGCATCTAAAGACAGTCACACTTCATCTCGCTTTCTGTGTGGCTCTCACTTCCATAAAACGCGTACTCCACGTTTTTGTGCTCTCCAAGCATCCGACGCTGCTTAGCGGAAACTTTCTCTGACGCCTGCTGAGCCAGAAAATTGTCTTTATTATCTCTCAATTTGAAGCTTTCGCGGAAACAAAACGAGTATCTCTCTCTCTCTCTCTCTTTGTACTATTTGCACGTGTAATACCATCGCTCGACTTCAAGACACGTATACACGTCCCTTGCTTTGTTTGCTCATTCAAACAACGCTGGACAAAATATTTGCACCGTGTTTTGTGAAAAGCATTAGCACTGAAACCCCTCCCGACGATTCTCCCTCGTTTTACGCAGACAAATACCTAAGCCTAAGCATATACATAAACGTTCTCGCATTCAGGCTTCATAAAAATGCTGCGGCGCATGGAACCAGCGAAAATCCGCTCACAATTTCATTTGATTACAGCTGTTATGTATTTACGCACAATTTGCCTGCATGCACGAAAGTCACTCCTGTGTCTTGTAATAAGAATATTGTAACAAAGGGTACCTTTGACTATAGGTACAAAACACCCTTACGTTCACCACTATACCGTGCTAGATTGCACCGAATTAGTTAAGTAGCAGCGCAGCTTCATTAAAGTGTAAGGTAACTTGTCGCGTTAAATAGGGGAAGACATTTGAGGCACAATATCAATTATTTCATGCATCGATTTGTGCGTGGTTTCATTAATGTAGTGCACCTGGAGTGTTGTTTACTTGTACTTGGCGAGATAGTGCATGGAGGATAGATAGTGTTTGCTTGTACTTCGCGAGATAGTGCATGGAGTGCTCGATGGCTTAAGGCCATCGAGCAATTTTTTTAGCTACAGTCGTTGATGAAAGGGGAGTGCTTGGTTTCGCACAGCCCACCAAAACGACGTACGCGGCATCCGATTACGATATTACGACGTACGCGGCATCCCGTAAGCGCTGTAGCAGATGCTCGCGGAACTGAAACTTAGATGCAGCAAACTATTGGCTATCATCGTATACTCTCGATCCTAGGCTCTTTGCGTGCTACCTTGATATTATCGGCACACGCTTCTTTCTTTCCTTGTCGTTTCATGAGCTATTTTGTGTACTCCTCACCTCTTAAGTGCCGAATGAGTTAAACTCATGCCTGCGCTATAGTAATCCCTCCAGATAAGAGAATTCTTGGCTAAGAAAATGCGTAGCCAAGAGAAAGCTTTGTGAATTCGGCCCCTGATCTGGCCCTTCGCGTGAGTCACGAGGAAGTCAAATAACATAGAGGTTGATATCCTGCAAATATTTCTTAGCATCCCAGTTTCCTCAGTTTGAGCAACATGGCACATGAAAATTTCTTGGCACTGCCACCCTTATCTGCCACCACACAATAATATGGACATTCCGTGCCTGCGCAGGTGAAGCGCGCCCAGTCTTCAGCGTTGCAGAAATGCGCTCGGTGTCTGTTAGATGACAGCAGATTTTACACAAGGTCTGTACAACGCTGTCGGGTGTTTCAAAAACACATCAGTTTCCCAATTATTTCTTATTATAGCCTAGGAAGTGTTGTCGTCCTGCCATGATAACAAAAATTCATTTCTTCTCGTGCTGTTGACCTGTGGTTTCCCTTCCAAGGTTTGTTTAGGGCAGTGTGTCGGTTTAGGGTAATGTTACACCAGTTATATTACAGAGTGGCAAGTTTCAAAATGTCTCGTAAGTGCTTTGTATTCATAAAAACCAGAAAAGCTGAAGCATCTAAGTGACGCTTCCCTTAAGGGCTGAGCTCCTGGTAGTCACCTGTTCTTTAAAGCACAGCATTTTTAGCAAACTAAAAGCACCTTGACCATATCTGTCTGTTAGTTGGTCTGGGTATAGTATCTATCTGATCGATCGATTTATTCTAGCCTATTAGGTTTGGGCGCTCTGTGATCGTCTCCCAAACTTGACACCTTGGGTCAGCAACTCGCCTATGAGTTGACTTAGTCGAGACTCGCTCATACTCAAATTAAGCCATGTGCTTGGGTGAGTAAGGGTGAGTAATATTTTAGTGAGCTTGAGGCCGAGCGACTCTGGTTTAAGAAAATTTTGGTGGGTGAGAATGAGCCCCAGGTGCGAAGTATGTATAAGTGAGTGTGACTGAGCTCTATTTTTTTGCCAACTAATGTTTGACATGAACCAAAACTTGCACGACAGCACAGAGTATGTTATAAAAGGGTTTGGTTCAGCAATTAACTGACATTTCGTTTCTATATAGTACAAGATGTTTATTTACACTACTTACAAATGGGTTAGAGAACCAAGATTCTATGGTTGACTGTTTTCGAAGTCTCTTGTCACTGTCTTTTCGACCACTGATTCACCCTGCACGGACCACTCTTGTCTTCCTTTATTGCTTGCTGCACCGTCCAGTGTACCAAGGGTCGGTCATGCAGTTCTCCTACCATATTGGGCGCCCCGCTGCAGTGGTCTAGTGGCTAAGGAACTCGGCTGCTGACCCGCAAGTCACGGGTTCTAAACCAGGCTGCGGTGGCTGCATTTCCGATGGGGGCAGAAATGTTGTAGGCCCGTGTGCTCACATTTGGGTGCACGTTAAAGAACCCCAGGTGGTCGAAATTTCCGGACTCTCCACTACGGCGTCTCTCATAATCATGTGGTGGTTTTGGGACATTAAACCCTACGTATCCTACAATATTGGGCGTGAGACCCATCTCCGGAGGCGCGAGTGGTGCAATCGCTGTGATGTGCAGGGTTGGGTCACGTGATCTCGCCTCGCACTGGCAAAGGAAAGCTCGCAGTTGCGTGTGTGATTTTACCATGACTTTGCAGTGTCTTCATTTTCGAACAACGTCATTTTGCTCTGGCTTCATGTGTGCAGACTTCTGCAGACTACACAATTCGGAAAGACAACAAAAGTTACCGACGGCTGTCCACAGCGCGCTTTATACGTGAGGTTACTCTCACGGCGGCTTGCAGTGCCACTCTCACCTCTCTCTTTTTGTGTTGTGGTTGTTATTCAACTATAGAGTTAACATGAGCACCGACCATGAATGCTCGCATAAAAGCGAAACATTTAGGCTTCCACACGGGAGCCACGCTCACAACTAAAGTGAATGTGCGAACAGTCCAATTATGTATATTTCAAAATAGGATGCAGCTGTGTATATCTGGGGGAAGTTGCTGTCATTGTCATTATACTCAAGAATGTGCCCCGTTGTTGTCCGAATTGTCAGAGAGTCTAGATATAGCGCGGAAGTCCAATTCTTTTCCCTTTATTTTGGTGATTTTACCCTATTCCAGTCTATTACGTTGTCAGTTGCTTCTGTGTGTTTGCCAGCACGTTGGACGAAACCTTCTTTCTTACATCATACATGCACCACTCCAGTTAAAACTACTTCTCTTGCCAAGGTAACCTAACAATAGCCTGTGCCACTCCCACCCTCCTCCCCGGCTCTCCTTCTCTATGTGTGTACTCAACCACACTGGTTTCCATCCACCAGTAGCGTAGCCAGTTGGTGCCACACCAGGCCCGTGCCTCTGCCCTCCCAATATTTTCCTATGGTATATAGGGGCGCAGAAAATAACGGTCTACCACATCTACTTGCCTAGCTAGGACCCATTCTAATCAAGGTGGTGCCCCCTTCGAGAAAAATCTGGCAACGCCTCTGCCATCCACGACCTCAGCTCACAGGGTTCTTTGCTTATAGATTACGTCTGTAGGATGGATCCATAGCCACTGTCACTTCCTCTCAATGCTGTTTTGATCTACAGGCGAATACTTGGTAAGCTTCGAAAACTGATTCATCTTCCAAGATATGCCGTGAAATATAGCAAAGTTTGCGCATAAAGCTTAAAAAAAACTGGAAACTCTTTATTTTATTGAAAGCTTTGAGCCTACCCCCCCCCCTTTTTTTGGTTGAAGTTGCGTCATTCTGGCCATGGTCCTGGCGATGGACATTTGCAGTACTATCGCTATGTCGACGGGTGCACGCCGTTGTTACTTTACCTGATCGAACGCGCCTTCAAGAAAGTGCCGAAGTGATACCTAACCCCACGGTAAGAAAAAAACAAGCTGGGACGTTGGGGAAGGGGAGGTGTAGTGATTAGAAAATTTCTTGGCTTGGGATTCTAACCCGTGCAGGTAGTCCTGAATAGGCCGCCTTTGCCATTTTACACCAGTGGTTTGCGAAAAAACAGGTTGAGATTTGGAAGGGGCTGCTATCCCTAGTCACGGGACACTGCACTTAATGTTCACTTACTTATGCGTTTGTACGCTGCCTAATTATGAGTATCAGTGTAATCACTGATGTCTAAATATGCTACTGGAAATAATTTGGAGCAGTGTATGACATTTCTTTGATAAAAAAATCAAACTAAGTTGCGCACCAGTTTCTTGGGTTTTTTTCACCACCTGTGCTCTTCGGTGTCAGGAATCTCCCAAATTTCATGGTCGCAAGCTTGGCAGATCCATAATTAAACTTGCAGAGTCTCTAAAATTATTTTACAGGCACAGCAAAAGCTAATATGGACTTAATCATTGTTGGCTCAGTGGGGTGGTTCAATATACCACTTTTATTGAAATAGCAGTGCTCATGTTTACATTGCACAATTTACGTAATGTCGAATGGTTTATGCATATTCTGTTTTTAAATGTAAGCGTTCTTTTTTACACTGCTCAAAATTCGCTATCTAGTGAAGACAACTGCATATTTTTTTCTGTGTTACCTTCTCGAAATTTATATTTTAGTGCTCCAAAAGTAATATCTTGCTGCTCCTAAAATTTCTCCGAAATGTATTTCGGCTGTTGCACCCCTGATGTTGTTAAAGAGTAGCTTTCAGTGACACTGTGTTCAATAAGCAAACAAGTTTGATATTCAGATCTTCTTTTCGCATTTCTTCTGGTGCCCCCGTAATCTAACATGCACCTACGAGTCTGACCAATATAACTGTTGGCGCATGACTAAGGAATCTGGTACCTACTCCTGTAACACAAGGAATGGAGGAGCATCGGTGTTTCTGACCGCATTCCCCTTTCTTTGTGGTTTTGCCTTTGGCCCCTAGCTTAACATGTGTGCAAGTGCTGCCCAGCTTCTTGAGAGCCGTACATACCACTGCCGCATCATATCTGGATGCGACACTTTTAATTGTGCGCCATCTTGTGAACAAGTCTAACAAATGTGTATTTTAATGTACTAATAAGAGCTTGTATCAATAAATAGCTTGAACGTAGGGCAGCACGCTAAAGCGGCTTTGTTGATTTTTCTCACAGGCTTCGCATTTGCTGAAATGTTTGGTCCATCTCGCTACCTTTTTGCAGGATCTAGTGACCACATAATCTGGAAAACCTGCTGTTGGAAACCTCTGGATCTGAGCATAAGCACTGCTCAATACCTTGTGCACACATGACTTGCACACAGCCTCTTGTAACAAAGATGCAGCTAATCTATCTTTGATCACTTTGGAATAAGCTAATGTGTAAGGCAAAAGAGGCTGTTGCAACCTGGGCATGTACTGCCAACACACATGCATTGATAAAGATTGAGACAGCTGCTCACATTACACATTTTTGATACATTTCCGTTTTTTGTGCCAAGCTGCTCTAAAAACAAAGTAATCAAGAAAATTGCACAGAACTGCTCCGAAATAGCCTTCAAAGCTAAAATTTCGATGCCGACCTCAGCTGCAGTGTGGAAATAATGGCGAGTTTGACTAATAGGACGCACCCAATTGTGTTTTTTTTTCACTTTCCATCTTTCTGGTGACAAATGCTCCAGTGGTGTCGCCATAATCTTTAAACTTTAGCAAATATGCGTGACCCCACAAAATTTGCTGCCGTGCATCGAGCGTGCTGCTTCTACTAGGTAGGCTGTGTGTTCTAGTGCCACTCTCTGCTAGCGAAAACCACCGAGTTGGGTGGCAAGCATAGTGGAGTTGACTCTCTGGTTCTCTGTCCTGCAGTGCGTGTTCCTCCAGTCACTGTGGCTTTCATGTCGACGCTGCTGCATGTGGTCACTTACGAGAACGTGTTTGCTGTGAGCAAGTAACTGTAATTGCGGAGTTATTTTTTCTCTGCATCTGGCGCGTCTCCCGGATGCTCTGGCACGTGCCCATGGATTCCCGAAATGAGTTTCGTGAGCGGCAGAATGTGTGCAACCTATTCCCGGTTTACACCCATTAGCTACTAATTTATTTGGCCGGCGGGTTCTCATTGCATTTTGAATTTAAAAATTTAAAAAGCCGTCGCAAGTGAAATCCGCACATCAGTGTCTGCAGGTAGAGAGAAACACTTGGTTACATGCGATGCCATGGTGACAAAACAAATGTTCAAACCATTGTACACAATATTACCAGGCACCCTGGCGCTTTATTCGTGACTCATTACGCATTGGCAATCCCTTGGCACAGTTTTCAATAATGGCGATTTGCCAATGCTTCTTTTTGTAATCGAAACTCACAAGTGCTTAAAGAGGTGTCGCTGCATGCGTGCCGACTATGGGCTGTGCGAGCGTTTGGCTTATCTCAATCATTGTTTCGGTCAGTGGCAATGTGACTTCGTTTTCTTTCTTTTTTACTTTTTTGCAAAAAAAACGTGCCTGTCTGTGATCAGCGGTTTGTTTGTGTGGATAGGAATTTCTTCACCTGTTGTGCGTGAGCACTTTACGCGAGTTACGAAGCGGTCTGGGCAGCAATCGCAAGTCGATGTATCATTGGGAGTTCTTCATCGACAATGATGACCTTTAGATATTGAAAAAATATAAAACTGGCCTACTCGTTCGATGATATAGCTCGTGGTTGCTCATCTGGAGAGGCGCTATCGGTATCCCTCGCTTGTCACTTAGTGTCATATGCACGTGCTCTTCGAGATAGTCTATGCGGCGGGATTTCATAGCTCTCGCGTTGCACTCTTTAAGGTGGTCCTGAATGAGGTGGATGCGAACGGCAGTGCAGCATGCTTTCCTTTGTAAAAGCTCTTGACACTATCATGTCAGGCTTTTTTAGGCGAACAACCACTGTTACATAACTAAGATTCTTGTGCAATCACAATTTGTTATTTTTCTTTTTGAGTGTGATGTGTTTTTTAATATTTCAGCGGAACTTAGATTTCAACAAAACTTTTTTTAGATATCATTTGACGTGTTCAGAGACTAGATAGGTAACTTGTGTGGTATGTAAAAATGCAGTGCAGTTCATACCAGGCGATAATCTGTTTAAAAACTAGCTTTAAAATCTGTTTCAGTGGAATGTGTATTTTATATGCACTGGTGCCCCCACATTGCAACACATTGGTATATTTAAGCTCCCAGGACAACTTAGTAAAGGCTACTAACTGCTCGAAAATTGAAATTTCACTGCCTCAAAAACTGCTCCCAATCTAGTTTCAGCCGTCTAACCCTAGTTTGAGTAAGGCGTTATCATTAGATCTAAAAACTGAAGGCTTAATTAATTCCTGCAGCAGTTCTGTCATAAAGTGAAGTGCACTTCCATTCTCTTTAAAGAGACCTCAACCGCAAAACAATTTTTCGCATATTAGTAACTGTAACTTCAACATCCCAAAAACATCTCTTTTGCCGCAACATGTTGGTCGGCAACGGAGAAAACATGCAAGAAGAAAATTTGGGTACAGATTACACTGAGAATGCCGTGCCAAACACAGTGACGTACGAAATATTTAGGGCGTCTACTGGGGGAGTCCTACATAGCTTCTACTCAATACAAATGAAGTACATTGTGTTCAGTGGGTGCTAGACCTAGCATACGATGGTTGGAAAATTTCATTGAGCCAATGTCGTGAAAATACGAAAAAGACATTTTGAAATTGGCTACTTGATGTTCAAATGCAGGTGTGCAACAGCTGCGCTGATTGCGCCAATTTGATAAAATTCTTCATTTGTGCGCCGAGCTGTGAAGAAACCATGAAATTTGCCGAAATTGCGCCACGCTGCACCAAAACGCCCGACCAGCCCCAAAATTTTCTCATTTGCCCTAATTTGAGCGCGAAATAGAGACCAATTTAGCCTCTTATAGTTTGCATCATCAGTCTATGCGGGCAGACCCTAACCCTAAACATCAGTGTAAGATAGCTGCCCATTAGGTCAAGGTACACGTTAAACTCGATCAACCAGATGAAGGAACAACGCCGCGTGCTTGTCGGTCTGCTGACCACAGCAGATATTTACCGGCGGGACGACGCAACTACTACACAAAAGATGTGTTGCCGTAGCCTGCAACACTTCGTTGGAAATATGAATTTTCTCTTCAGCAAGTGCGGCCATGGCATGTTAGGAATCATTAGGGACTAAAGCTGGAAGTGTACAAACTCTCAGCATATCGAGCTTGCTCACTACCAGCTTTGGTTCATGCCGTGACCACGTCAGTTGCCATAGCAACGCCACAAGCGATAGATATCCGGTGCCATTGCGAGGCCAACTGGCGCGTGCCATTATTACTTTATCTGGTCAAACGTGCCTTGCAAGCGAGTCAAAAAGTTGTCCTCTAAACCTGACTCCTTCATGGAAAAAATGGAGGGGGGGGGCTGTGGTTTGAAAATTGTTGGTCTTGTTCTAACCTGTGCAAAAACACTGCTTAAGCCACCTTCGCCATAGTACATGGGTGGCCTGCGAAAAAGCGTTATAATATATAGAAGGGGCTTATAGTTGTAGTCTCTCGACACTGCACAGTTTGTTCAATGACTGATGTACGTGCCATATATTTGCGAGAACTAATATGCTCGCTGATGTCTCAAAAAGTTACTGGCAAAATTATTTGGAGTACTATATGACATCTCTGCACCTATAAAAAGTCAGTTTTTTCCAGTTTTACGAATTTCAGGGTCACCATCTTGAGAAATCGACATTTGAATTCTCAAACAATTTGACAGGCCTGGTGACCTTTAATGGGGACCTCATCATTGTTTGCTGAGTAGGGTGATTAAAGACAATACTACTTTGTTGAAATAGCAGTGCTCATATTCACTGTGCGAGATTTAAGGAATGTTAAATGGCTTGTATATATATACATATATATATATATATATATATATATATATATATATATATATATATATATATGTTGTAGGCATCTATTATGCGCTTCATCCTCATCTGAACAGCAGTCAATTATCATCATATGTTCTGGCTGACAATCATCATCTTCTTGGCTCGAGCGCTTCTTTGTCGGGTTCGTTGCGCTTGTTCGTTCCCGAGTTCACGACGAATAAACCTCGTTACAACCGAGTCGTCATACGTGGTGGAGGTGAATTGACGTTCCCAGTACCTCTCCTTACAACGCCTACTCGCTGGAGCTCCGTTCAGGCCGCCGCTTGGACCCTCAGTCCGCCAACATGTCTCAGAGTGAGTGGGTGGATGCCCTTTCTGCTCCCGTCTCTGCGCCGCAAGCCGTCACTGCGCCTCAAGCCCCTCCTCTTTACATCGTAAACCACCAGCGTGACCCCCCAATCTTCGCTGGTCGCCGCGGCGAAGATGTGGAGGACTGGCTCGATAACTACGAGCGGGTAAGCGTAACTAATCACTGGGACGACTCTAACAAGCTCCGCCGAGTATCGCTTTATCTCACCGGTGTTGCCAAGACATGGTTCTTGAACCATGAGATCGACCTCACCGACTAGCCTGCCTTCAAGCAGCAGCTTCGCCAAGTATTCGGCACGCCAGCCGTTCGATCCGCTCTAGCGAGGAGGGCCCTAGATACTCGCCAACAACATCCCGGCGAGTCATACACCGCTTATATCGAGGATGTCCTTGCGCTTTGCCGGCGCGTCAATTCTTCAATGTCCGAGTCGGACAAACTGCGCCACATCCTGAAGGGCATAGGCAGCATTGCCTACAATGCCCTTGTTGCCCAGAATCCTTCTACTGTCACTGACGTCGTCTCTACGTGTCAGCGTCTCGACGAACTTGATTCTGTTCGCCTTCAGTCGGGCAATAGTGAACACCGTACCGCAGACCGGGACCTGCGTGACATGATACGGGAGATCATACGAGAAGAACTTCAATCAATGGGCATCTAACAACCTTCTCCATCTGTCACACAGCCTTCAAGCATGGCTCTCCGTGACATCGTAAGGGAGGAACTAACATCATTCACCGGTCCAGCCTACGTCCAGCCACCTCCGTCTAGCCCTCCAACGTACGCGCAAGTTGCGGCCGCGCCTCCTCGCAACGTAAACTCTACTTCACCGCTGCCATCATTCACGCCGGTTGCTGCTGCACCACCAGTCCACTTCCGGCCAATCCCACCCGACCCTCCGTCAGTCCACTTGAGTGCGCTATCTCCCGGTGTGCCGAACGCCCTCTACTACCCGCCTTGGCGCCCATCTCGCCCAACATGCTTTTACTGTGGATATCGTGGCCATATATCGCGCTTCTGCCGCAAGCGCCAGCAAGACGAGCGTCGCGGGTACGACATGCGCGAACGGGACTTTTCCATAGGGGATTCTTACGCTCGGCGTTATTCATCTGGACAGCAGCGGTCTCCATCTCCGCCCGCGTCGACTGAGACGCGGAACACTTACCGTTCAAGCCGACGCCGATCACCTTCGCCATTCCGTCGCTCCTCCTCTCCTCTTCGGCCAGCCTCGTTTACTACTGACAACCGGTCGGAAAACTAAATGATGCAGTTTTCGGAGGAGAAACTGCATGTAACAGTAGGACTCATATTCCTCCAGCAGGCCCGTTCAACATGGTTTCTGTTACGGTGGAAGGAGTTCTCGTAGACGCTTTGGTGGACACCGGTGCTACAGTTTCTGTGATTAGGTATGATTAGTGCAAACACCTGAAAAAAGTAATGACACCTTATAATGGACCCAATCTAGTCGAAGCCCAGGGGAACGCTATTCGCCCTTTTGCTCTTTGTACTGCTCGTGTGTTTATTGATGACATTTTGCATTACATCGAGTTCACTGTACTTACCCGGTGCTCTCACCAGCTAATTCTAGGGTGGGACTTCCTATCTTCTTCTTCAGCCGCTATATGTTGTGGTGAACGGATTCTGCACCTAACTAATACGGACTCCATGTTCGACGAAGGCGTCTACAAGCCTCTACGCCTGTTCGCTCGCGAAGATCTCGAACTACCGCCACATCAAGAACGAATTGTGACCCTGATCTCTAAGGACATCGACCACGGTGACGTCTTGGTGTCTGCTTTGTCGACTTGCGTCGCAAAAGGCATAGCCCTTGCATCAGGTGTCGTACGCTTTCACCATGGCTCCGCGCTCGTCATTGCTACGAATGAAACGCCAGAGAAAGTTCTCCTGCCAGAGGGCACTGCAGTAGCCTGTGTTGTGGATGCTGAGCCTGTCAGCGTCACGCCACTTAACCCTGCCTCTACCAACGACCGTTCTATGAGTAAGCCTGCGTCATCCTCTCCCTTCACAGCTCTTATCAGTGATGACTTAACAGCTATGCAGGCGCAGCAGTTGCTTGCGTTATTAACGAAACACGCCGATTGTTTCGACACCTGCTCCTCAACGTTGGGCCGTACTACCACTGCAGCGCATCGCATTCAGACGGAGGGAACATCTATTGTACATCGCCGCCCATACCGCGTGTCTCTCGCTGAGCGAAAAATCATCGAGGAAAACGTCGCTGACATGCTCCAACGAGAAATAATTCGTCCATCAACTAGCCCTTGGTCATCCCCAGTTGTTTTGGTACGGAAAAAAGATGGCTCCGTGCGCTTTTGCGTTGATTGCCGGGCACTTAACAACATCACACGCAAGGACGTATACCCCATGCCACGCATCAACGACGCCCTTGATTCACTGCAAGGCGCCGAATAATTTTCAAGCCTTGATTTGCATTCGAGATATTGGCAAATTCCCATGCACGATGACGACAAAAAAAACGGCATTTTCAACCCCCGATGGCCTATACGAATTTAACGTGATGCCTTTCGGGCTCTGCAATGCGCCTGCGACGTTTGAACGCATGATCGACACCATCCTGCATGGTCTGAAATGGAAGACGTGTCTCTGCTACCTTGATGACATTATCATCTTTTCATCAACGTTTTCTCAGCACCTGAGCCGCTTTGATGACGTCCTAACATGCCTCGCCGGTGCGCGTCTGCAGCTTAACACTAAGAAGTGCCGTTTCGCCTCCAAATCCATCAAGGTTCTCGGTCATGTCGTCAGCAAGGACGGTATTCCCCTGACCCCGAAAATATCGCTGCCGTCCTTCGATTTCCATGCCCCACAAGACTTAAGGATTTGCGAAGTTTTCTTGGCCTCGCATCATATTTTCGTCGCTTCATACAAAATTTCGCTTCAATAGCTGCGCCACTTCACAAACAACTTGCATTTAATGTACCCTTTGTGTGGTCCGAGGAATGTCAGTCGGCGTTTCACCTATTGAAGAAAGCTTTGACGTCAGAGCCTGTACTCTGCCATTTTGATGACACCCTCCAACACTCCTGCATACCGACGCCAGCGGCTGCGGCATAGGTGCTGTTCTCCTCCAACGCGATAACTCTGGACGGGAAAGGGTCATCGCATATGCTAGCCGAGTGCTAACTTCTACCGAAAAAAACTATACCATCACTGAGCAGGAGTGCCTCGCTGTGGTTTGGTCCATACAAATGTTCCGTCCTTATCTGTACGGCCGTCAATTCACCATCGTAACGGACCACCACGCCTTATGCTGGCTTTCTACAATGAAGAACTTGTCCGGACGCTTGGGTCGTTGGATTTTACGCCTACAGGAGTATCAGTTTGAGATTATTTATAAATCGGGCAAAAAACATCAAGACGCCGACGCTCTTTCTCGTTGCCCACTACCTACGGCGTCGTTCGAAACTCCAGCTGCCACCTCCAATGACACCAGTGCGGACGTGACTCCCACTTCTGTTGCCTTGCTCGCCTCGCTGTACCAACCGCCAATCGACGATGAACAACCCTTCAGTTCTCGCCAGCAGGCTGACCCGTATTGTCGGCGCATTATAGACCACCTTTCAGGAGCTACGCGTCCACCCAATGCACGCCTTCGTCGACAACTCGAGCACTTCAAGTTTCAGGATGGTGTGCTGTATCGTCACATATATCATCCTGACGGCCAACGCTGGGTACCTGTCTTGCCACGCTCTCTTCAACATCATGTACTTAACGCCTTTCATGACGATTTGACTGCTGGCCACCTAGGCTTTCACAAAACCTACGACCGCATTCGAAGCCGCTTTTATTGGCCTAGGATTTCTACAAGCGTAGCAAAGTACGTGGGTTCCTGCTCTCCATGCCAACTTCGCAAACTTCCGACATCTCCCCCAGCTGGTCAGTTACAGCCAATGACGTGCCCTACAACACCTTTCGAGGTCGTCGGTGTCAATCTTTATGGACCCCTTTATGTTACTGGTGCTGGAAATAGATGGATAGTCACCGCCGTAGACCATATGACACGCTACGCCGAGACAACTTCAGTAGCTACTGGTTCAGCATCGGAAGTTGCTGACTTCGTCCTTCAGGCCATAATACTACGTCATGGTGCACCTCGTGTACTTCTGAGTGACCGTGGAAAGGTGTTCTTATCACAACTTTTAGGTGAAGTTCTTCGCGTTTCTGGTACCACACACAAAATGGCGTCTAGCTACCATCCTCAAACAAATGGTCTGACCGAGAGATTTCATCGAACCCTTGCCGACATGATCGCCGTATACATTCAACCGGATCACAGAAACTGGGATAAACTTCTACCGTTCCTCACTTTCGCCTACAACACCGCTGTTCAGCGCACAACAGGCTACTCACCAATTTATCTCGTTTACGGACGTTCACCTACTTTCTTTATCGATGTTTCCTTCTTCACCAGCAATGGCCCTACATCACCATCTTCTTGCGGAGAATATATTTCTCGCCTTGCCCAGTGCCGCCACCACGCTCGTATGAACACGGAAGCTACGCAACAAGCAAGGAAGGCCGTCTACGACACCTTTCATCGTGTGGTATCATTCCGACCGGGTGACGAGGTGCTGCTATTGACACCAATTCGCACACCTGGTCTCTGCGACAAGTTCCAGCCTCGATTCATCGGCCCATATGTTGTTTTAGAGCAGACTTCACCTGTCAACTATCGTGTGACGCCTCTTGTCGTGCCGACTGACCGCCGTTACCGCAGCACCGAAATTGTACACGTTTCCCGCATGAAGCTTTTCACACGACGTTCCTCGTCACCTTGACTACCCGCCCCCAGCGGCCAGGCTGGCCGCTTCCACGGGGGAGGGGGAATCAGTGTAGGCATCTATTATGCGCTTCATCCTCATCTGAACAGCAGTCAATCATCATCATATGTTCTGGCTGACAATCATCATCTTCTTGGCACGAGCGCTTCTTTGTCGGGTCCGTTGCGCTTGTTCGTTCCCGAGTTCACGACGTATAAACCTCGTTACAACCGAGTCGTCATACGATATATATATATATATATATATATATATATATATATATATATATATATATATATATATATGACGCTACAATGAATGGGTGACGTGGCCCGGCTCATACTCCATGTTTATTCTATGCTGACTTCTTCCTCATCGGCTACTACCATGCCTTCATACGTCACATGATTCCCCCTCCCCCGCAAGAATGCGCGAGCTACAAACTATGAAGCATGAACAAGTGGTGTCTCATCATAGGAAAAAATATCACAAAATAGAGTAGTTCCATGTAACACGGCAGTTCCATGCACTTGCACAAAAACATTCACAGGGAAGGCAGTCCAGTGAGATCTAGGAGACCTCAGGTGGGCGAGGTTGGCTGTTGCGTTCTGGAGAGCATAACCATGCATTCGACGTGGAAAATGATGATGACACAGCCTGGATAGTAGCGAAAAACGAACAAGGTTAGGAGTACTTGTAGCGTTGGAAGGTTGGATGTCTAATGCGCTGGATTCTGAGTCGTGGCGGCGACAGATGCATTGTATCTAGTATGCGTGCTTTTTGAGAGATGGTGACGGCTGAATGCCTGTGTGCTGGCGGCATGGAAGAAGTTTCTCCGCGCATTAATGGGCGTTTTCCGTGGTGTTGTCTGTGTAACCGCTGGCGCAGAGAGCGTCTGTGGCGACGTTCCTTCATCCGGAAACGTCTTTTTTCTTGAAATGGCCCTTGGATCAAACTTCTTATTTTTTAAGTTGTTGAAGTTGTGAGCGTGCTTCCGTCGAAGTTTTCATTCGTCGTCGTCTTTTCTTGATTTGGTGATGGTGTCAAGAAAATTGCGGGTGGTCATTGCCGTTGAATAAGGAGACGCTGTCGGTAGTACCAGCATTATTTACGAGTGGGATGCAAGCAAGATTTGTGTCAGGGAAAGCAGTAGATACATTTTCGTTTTTATTGGCGAGACTTGCATACAATGGTGACTCCGTACTGCTTCGACTTTCGGTTGTTCCGGTTCCTGAGGATGACATCACCGCAAACATGCCTTGACGTGGTTCCGATTCCGTATGTTTGTTTCTTTGCGGGAGAATTGAGCGAAGCGTTCCTGAAGTACAACCGCTTTCGGAGTGGCAGTGGCTTGACAAGTTATTTGGCCGATATTTCAGGTGGTCTGTTGTGTATGCGGCGATATCTTGAGGGGTGCGATGAGAGTAACGAGCACCAGACGAGCTACTTGGCACAAAACTAGGTGGTGGCTTACGTAAGCAAGACGACGAGTCAAGTACATTGGGTGCTTGAATACTGTCTTGATTTGTGTATTGTCTTGATTTGTGTGTGGAAGAGGTTAGCGTTGGTGACATTTGTGAAGATGGGAAACCAGGTGGAAGGTTCGGCCTTGTAGAAAAACGGCAGGGATGTCTCTCTATGAGCAGGTGACTGACTTCGCCTGACGGGCATTATAAACTTCTGCTCTGTGCTCGAACGCGTGAAGGCTGCGTATGAATGTGATTACTGAATTTGAATGCATCGATATGGCTGGTTGTAACTGACTCTTCATTATAGTCTTGAAACCAGACGATCATTTCTTCTGTTATCTTTTGCCAAGACTCGTCGTTGTCGAATATGTGGGAGAGGTAAAACTTAAATGCCTCACCGGTGACGTAGTCGCTGAAGTTCGTGACCATCTCCTGTTTCGACCAAGATGCAGCAGTAGCGTGAAACTAGAACAGGTCGGACCAGTCCTGTACAGGTCCATCGTCCGCTGCTCCGGTGTACTTGGGGATGGGAAGGTCGGTCGATGATTCTGTCATGGTGCTGGTCGCTGTGTGCAGCTAGGAGATGATTCCGTAGCCGATGTATGGTCAGGGCGTCTTGAATAGAACTGCGTTGATCATGAGACACTGATAAAGTGGCTGGGAGGTCTTCATCCTGTCGACTTGTGTGACGCTATAATGAATGGGTGACGTGGCCCGGCTCATACTCCATGTTTGTTCTATGCTGACTTCTTCCTCATCGGCTACTACCATGCCTTCATACGTCATATATATATATATATATATATATATATATATATATATATATATATATATATATATATATATATATATATATATATAATTCTAAGCCTTTTTCTCAAGCTGCTCGAAATTCGTTCTTTCGTGGTAAAAATTGAATGTTTTTTGCTTGTAACCTGCTCTCGTTTTGAGTTTTAGTGCTCCAAAAGTAACATTTTGCGGCTCCGAAAATAGCTCCAAGTTCTAGTTTGACTGTTGCACCCCTGAAAAATGTTTAAGCACAAAATTGAACAATCAAAATTTTAACTTTGATATTTATTCATTAGTAATAAAATGATGGCAGTGAAACTTGTAGCATTACAGTTCTCAGACCACAGTTTGTCAATCCAAGTCAAGTCCTTGTTTCTCTTTATTGTCCCGAGTATATCTACCTGCGGCCAATCTGGAGGCGCAAGCTCGCTTTTTTTATGGCGTGTGTACAGGAAGGAGGCTGTGCTTCTACGTATCGCTGCGATCTCGTTCCAAACTAACTCGCCGCCGTCCATTGAAAAAAAAGGCTAGCGCACTCAAATAATGCTCAGGTTCATTTCTAATGTCGCACTTCATGGTGGTACTAATGCAACAGAAACACGGTAGGAAGCACATATGACAACTCTTTCTGATACTTCAAGACTGGAGTAAATTGATGAATATTCCATTCTGCACACATGTACCATTGTGCGTCGCGTTCAGCAGGCTCGGCCACATGATCTGTCACTAACTGGCAGACGAAATGACAGACAAAGTAATCTTTTTTTTTCGAGAAAGATAGTTTTGGGAAAGCTTACTTCGAATCAAGATGCCGGCAGCCTGTGCCCATGAAAATAATAAATTTTGCGCATTTTTGTACAAGGTATCACATTTGGTGTTTATCGAAATAAGTCTTTCAAAAAGATGAAAGTAAAAGCATAAAAGGGATGGTCACTATTTTTCACAAGTAGGTTTGAATAGCACTCGCAATATCTGGCGTAATAGCAATGGTAATAGGAATGTCTATGAAAATAATATTTGATCAAAATGAAAACACAAAATTTAGAAACATAAAAGAGCGTGTAGTGATACAGTTTTGGAAAGTCATAGTAAAAAGAAAACAACCTCAACTCCACACAACCCCAGATGCAATCTACAGTGCCGATAAAAAAATGTGAAGCATTTTCATATGCAATATGGCTCGCCAGAAACGCAGGGGAACAATACAATTTCAGAGAATCAGAAAATGTTCTCTAGAACTAATAGATTTTCATTGCGCCTGAAGGAAAAAAAAAGCGCTGTTCGCAAAACTGTTTCGTGATGCTTTCAACTGAAGTAGCGCCATTGTTTCTACCCAGATATGCTTTTGTATGGGCTTGTAAACAAAGCCAGCTGGCATGTAAATTTGATCAATGAACATTTATTTAATTACCCAGAAGAATACGACAAACTTTTCAGAATTAGCGCCGATCCTTCTGCGTGACTCTTGTCAACACTTTCCAGACAGGCCAGGAGCTTGGAATCTTCAATGTATGGCTCAAGAATCAACTGCGATTGTCAAGGATTTTTGTTCGAGGAAGTTATTTCTCTGATATGTTTATGAATGACGCCATAGTGGAAGGCTTTGAGAATTTTCATCATGTGGAGGTCTGTAATGTGCCCCTAAATAATAAATACAACCACAAGAGCCTCAAGCATTTTATATTTCAGCAAATAGATTGTGTTCGAGCATTGAAAAAAAAAAGATCTTTGTGCCGTTGCGTGTTCGTTTCCATTACCCAATGCATGTGTGCCAAGAAATGCAGGCTGTGCCCACACACACCTCAAATACTCTCACTGCTTCCTACAAATGGAAAACTAATGGACACGAGAAAGTGGCCGGGTACAGCTGATTTACAATGCGTACACGGCAAAAGGGGTTCTGAAGAGTTGGCTCTCGACGCCCTCATGCGGAGTGCGCTGACACTGTACAAAACAACTATATTTTACTAGCAGCGGCTGCTTAGGCCATAAACGCACTGAGCGAGCGAGCGCTTATAGACCGGCTGTGTTCTACCATTCATTTGTAAATATTGTTCCCTTCAGAATTGATCAGATAATTGTGCATGTACCGAAATACATACTTCCAAACCATCTGATAGTACTGTCTCGATTCTGTTTGTTGGAAAAACCTAAGGGAGCACTCAGACGAATTTTCGATATTTAGGAATTGTTGTTTTATAGAAGACGATTGGTTTAAAGAACAGAGTTCTGTGTTGCCCGTGAAAGCATCGCATATATCTTTAATACCTCTACCTTTAAAAGACACTTTCAGTTTCGATATCAAGTGGGTGGCTTCTCCATAACATGACAAGGCAGTGTGACGTTGCAGGAATTAGGCGATTCGCCACGTACTAATGGCAGATAAGCGATGTGCTCGTGGTACATATAAATGATGAGTGCGTTGTCCATATTGACCGTGAAAGTGATTTCTCTGATTTAGGCTGCACGGAAACTTCGTTTGAAAACTCGGGGGAATCTTGTTGACTCATCACGATAATGTCAACTTCATTGTTTGCCAATACTCTGCAATGAAAACTTTGAAATCAGAGTAACAATCCTATGAATGCTGGCTGACTATTGTGTGCTGAGTGGTAATACTACTTGTATACAGAGAAAACAAAATATGTCTTTTTCGCGATGTCTCAAAACTGTTTCATGCACCTTTAAAAGACACTAAAACCAAAAAAATGTTTTGCGTATTTGTCAAGTACAATTTCCCAATCCAGGAAATACCAGTTGTAATACGAAACGACGCTTTTTAAGTGAGAAAATGCGCGAAAATCAAATGTGGGTGGAGATGCCGCTTTGATCTTCCCACACGAAACCACGCGCCATCATGAACTTCAAACGCATGTACTGGGTCTTACCTAAACATTAGTTCATCAAAATTAAGTACACTGTCATCTGTCGTTTTGAAGGACCTAAGATACGAATTTTCAGAAATATTCATCAGGCCAATGTTGCGTAAATACAATATATCTTTAAAATTTGAGCATCATGAAAACAAAAAATAAACTACAACCCGAATTTTCGCCGCTGATAATGAACTTGTGGCATGAGAGGTCTCGGTTTGCAGCATGTCCGTCTGAACTGAGACATTGGTTCTTTTTATTGTACTTTTGAGAAAATATTGCCAACTGCTGGTGCAATAACACTCGCAGCAAACACTGCTTTGAAGCAATATTTAATTTTATTCAAGTTAAACATCAGAGGTTTACTAACATTTTAGTCCTATCACTTCGATGAACTTGGCCTTTTCGTTTAAATCGTGCTATAGTGCCTCAACAGCAGTCATGAGCTCTTTTTGGGGCATGGCATAGCGTTATTATGATCCGTTTCTTGTGCCAATTTAGGGGCTATTGTGATATTTCTGCGAAAGAATCATCCAAAGACATGCAGTGAATTTAGCTTAGATGTAGAAGACCTGTTCTACCGTGAAATGGGGTTAATTTGTGACAGATTTTTCATGTTTTTTTCCTTGTTGGAGAATCGTCAATACAAATGCAAATAAATAATGGCAGAACATTTGTAAAACCTTCCCTCGCACTACGGAGTGTTCTATTGATCCGCATTTTTAATACAAAGGGCTTTATTGAGGTGGCGAGGTGAGGTGCGGCAAATTACTCTACATCGTGTGGGGCATATTTGTGACAAAGATGTTGTTGGCTGAATATGATTGGAAAAAAAAGGCTAGCACAAAGTTACACAATAGAAAGTTCATTTGAGTTATCTACAACAGGTTTCTGTTCTAGCAACCCCACAGTTGTATGAAAATTTATTCATACATGTACCTCCTCAATGAAGATGTTCTACCTTAAAGATACCTTGTTTGCCTAGTGGATACATTTGAGTACAAAATTTTGTCCTTACAGTCCAGCCATCTCCAGTTCTTAAGGGTCCTCCCCATAGTGCTGATAATGTGCCTGTCAGGTTTGACTTCTGTCGCTCTTCCCAGGTGAAGGGGTCATTCAAAGTTTTCTATGTTGAAGTTATCCTTCTCGGAGTTTTTTTCTCCGGAACCCGCACCATTGAATCCAAAACGTTGCTAGTATAGGAAACCAGCGCTAGAGTTTCCACGGCCACTCTGGCGGTGAGAGCGTGCACTTCTCAGCTGCTCCCGCAGACGAGAGTGGCGGCTGGTAGAGATGGTGCGTGCGCGCATCGCCGTAACAAAACCAAAAGAGTGGTTACTCGGGCTGGTTGGTATTATATTTTTTGAAAAAAAATATGTTCCTTAGTGCGCAGACAATGTTTGAGAGGGAAGATTTAGAAGAGAGATAGGAGAGCGCACACTTACAACAAATTTTATTGCACAGATGGCGGGAAAATATATACAGCCAAGAGGGTGAGGAGATCACACACAGAAAAAAGGACAAATGATGGCGCATGCGCCAGACCACCTTATTCCAATCTTAAAATGACAACACAACTGAAAAGATAGCTGTCAATCTGTCGGATAATAAATACAGGTATCTTTTTAGTTAAGTTGTCATTTTAAGACTGGAATAAGGTGCTTTGGAAAATGCACCATCATTTGTCCTTTCTTCCGTGCGTGATCTCCTCGCCCTCTTGACCAAATATATATTGCCGCCATCTGTGCAATAAAATTGACTGTAAGTGCGCACTCTGTCCTACCTCTCCGCTATATCTTCCTTTTCCGATGAAGGCGGAAATGGTGTAGGCCGTGTGCTCAGATTCGGGCGCACGTTAAAGAACCCCAGGCGGTCGAAATTTCTGGAGCTCTCCACTACGTCGTCTCTCACAATCATATGGTGGTTTTGGGACGTTAAACCTAACATATCAATCAATGTTATATATCCTTCTGAAAGGTTCCCTGCGTACTAAGGAAATATATTTCTCTCACAAAAAAAAACCAAACAGCACTGGTGGTACTGCTGCGTATTCAAGCGGAACAGTGTGTAAAAAGAAGGACGTCTAGAGGAAGGGGAGAACGTAGAAAGAGGAGGCAGCGTTGCATCCAAGCGGTCAGCCGAGCGAAATCCTGCTCTCGCTCTCCTTTCTAGTGCTGTCGAGCTTGTTTCTAAACCAGATGGCACGTGTCTGCTATATTTATTCGATAGTGAAGACAGCGACCGGTGGAAACCTGGGCCAAACAGCCTAGTTTAAATGGTGTTTTGCCGGAAATGGAACGAGCATATTATGCAACAAACGGCATTGTAAACTTTTTTTATATGGCCTGATGAGCGTTGAGTAGTGAACTTCAAGACTAACAAAGTTTCCATGCGTCCGTCCATTTGGCCATCACCACCCAACTCTGATGCTACTGCGTGTAGTGAACGAAACGATAGCCAGATAGTGTTTTTTTTGTAAACAGTTACGTGTAAAGGAAAGCTGCGTTGCCCACAACACTTGTGGAGGGCCACAATCATACGCCTCTGAATTGTTATAAAAGATGTTCTCGCGGTGAAAACTCGATGCCGAAGTGCCTTTATTTACCTTAATTTGTGCAAAAGACAGGGTTTTTTTTACGAACAAAGGAGCAGACTACTCAAAGCTTAGCTTTATGGAGGCAGCCAATTCGGTAGGCGTTTTTCTCACTTGCTGCCGTGGCTAAGTACCATCGGAATTTATGCTTTGCTAGAGGAGTATCAAATGACTTCCATGTTTACTTGTTGTTTAGTTCACCTGACACACAGTTTCAGTTTTTGCCGCTTGTCTGTGTCAGCCTAAAATGAACGTGTCTGTTTAACATCGATAATTGCTAGGCTTTAATGTACCAACAGGACATCATACTGAGGTACGCTGTAGGGTGCCTACCATGAGTGTGACCGCTTCGGGTTCTACAATGCGCACAAATCTTTTGGTTCACGGGTGTTCTTTCTATATTTCATTCCCATCTAAATGCATCTATTGTGGTCGGAGATCCATCCGGCGCCAGCAGGCATAAGACCGCGACACCACCCGTGCAATGCTGTCACAGTGGTTTGCATGACCCACGTA
Organism: Rhipicephalus annulatus; assembly: GCA_013436015.1. NCBI lineage: Eukaryota > Metazoa > Arthropoda > Arachnida > Ixodida > Ixodidae > Rhipicephalus > Rhipicephalus annulatus. The sequence continues at coordinate 778,377 of WOVY01010535.1, read as the reverse complement.
CATACATACCGCAGACAGGGTGTAGATATCCCGCCCGAAAAAAAAAGTGATGCCACAGCCACTACTTATTCGTTTTTTTTACTACAGAAGTGAAAAGTGTAGTATCGTCGCCGCACGGGCATATAAGCCGGTACTACCTTACCACAAAATCCCAACCTGAAAATGATCACGAGGGAGTTGCCATCACTGCGCATTACTGTCTCTTCAATGCCACATGCATAGATGCAGTCCGCTTTGCAGAGCTTCTCTCCGTATTCAAGTGCTATTTAAGTGAGAGTAGCCTTCAGACAGTTTTTTAAAACCACAGTGCAGCATTACTGGCACAATGCCTTTTAGAGCTGTTCGTTCCAAAATGAAGCACGGCAGGGCCACAAGTGCTCTTCTTGCAGCCGGTCGTCTGGGCGCGAATGGCTGAGTTGTGTCGTTACTCCATGCCAAGTGCTGTTTTTATCGAGCCACCTATCTAGTCCTAGTCTCCTATGAAACGAAGACTTCTGATCAATGCAAGTCTCAAAAAGCACGTTAAATTTTAGAGGCTTATTTAATGCAAAAAACAACTAGGAAACCACATCAGCACATCTTTCATAGCATTTGGAGATACCAATTTAAAATTAATACAGGCGCCTTGCAATAATCCACTAGTCTCAGTGCTGAAAATGGGTTTGCATGGATTCTTTCATCTTGTGTTTGTCTATCTGGTGATCAGTCATCCTCTTGTGAAGTGTTAGCAGATGTGTGCCCAAGAATAATCCAGAGTTTAAAGTTCGTGCGGTCGTGTGTCTTGTTGTCCTGTTATAAATTTATACAGCCATAGGCTATAGCTGCAGACTGGTTCACCTGGCTTGCAACCCTGTAAAACTTGTTTATACATCACAAAAGACCTTGTGTTTCCTTGTAAATTAGTCAAACAAGCTTAGTTTAATCAACTTTCATTGAAACCGATTCCTCAATATTTTGGTCTGGGGCAGATTTTTTTGGACAATGACTGTTGAAGTATTTGTTCATTTCTTTTCATAATGGCCATATGTCATTTGATCTGTATAGTTCATTATAACGTCTGCTGTTATCGTTTTTCATTCTTTTAGCTTGCTTATATGTAATACTGCAGCACTTAAAACCTAATTTGAGGTGTGTATTTCTATTAACGTAAGCTGGTGTTTGAAAAAGCTCAGCGTTTCATAAAGACGTGGATGTTGAAGTTAGTTGGCCTCGATGGAGGTTAGTAAAGGCACTTCACACATGTGTTCATAGATTTGCAGCCTGATCACTGCTGCCCCTCAAAGCGGGGGTTCGCGACAGTCTGTCATGGTTGGTTTCCTGCCCAATCACTGCTTGCAAAACCCTGGGCAGCTTACCGTCATTGCCCCATCTCCTGCTGCAGTCTCTAAATCATCGCCCCACCTCTACTGCTCTGGCCAGCCTTACGCCCATAGAACCTTGCTGAACTCGCATCCTAGTTTGGGCTGCATTTCTGAACAGCAGCCACTTAAAAAACTGAACTGAAAAATAAATGGTTTTCCTTGGTATATTCAGAAATGAAGCTACGAAAGTTGTGTTTGGTATTCTTATTTATAGATCGATTGTGTGCGGAATATTTGCACCAAGCAGTTGTTTTAGTTTTTGCTTTTTTAGCTAATACTTGATGGAAATTATATCAGCTTATGTTAAAATTTCTTGCAAAGCTGAGGTGGAATGTGTGGAAAAAACTAGACAGCAACTAGACTTGTGCAGTCTTATGCTCTACATGTGGGAAGGGTAATAGGCAATGCAAGAAAATAGCAAAAATGGACGATTTAGTGGGATCGCGTAGTGCTTCTACACTAGTCATCCAGTGGTCTGTCACCTTGAAGTATACTACACTGTGAAGCTCGTAGGGGGCTGTTATAAGCTGCTAGGGGAAGTTCTAGGGCCGTAATGTAAAGTTTACCTGTTAAGTAACGCCAGTAGTAAAAAGCCCATATTAAAAACGGTTGCATATTGTCAAGCCAATGGTAGTCGATACTCGTCCTAAATCGAATACTGGCCTAATGTGGTAATTCATTGGCAACAAAGTAGCCCGAGAATGGTCCTATGCTGGATGTATGTTGGCAACTACGTCGGTGAAAGGACAGGCCTTTATTGGCATGTGTAGAGTGGGCCGGCGTCGGCTGGATATTGGCAAATAGAACGGTAGAACATCGGCCCCAGGTCGGCTTGAACAGCGGTCCGACATCGGAAGAAGTTGAAGTTGCACTTGGCCGAGTTGCCGACCTTCTTGAACCAATATTGCCGCTGACGTTAGCTGATACGGCTCCGAGATCGGTACTACGCCGGTGTGCTGCCTGGGTATATATATATATATATATATATATATATATATATATATATATATAATATTGAGATATAACAGACAGTAATGCCAAGGAATGTAGAGGGAAAGTTATTAGAACCAATGGAATGTAAACAAGAAGAAAGAAAAGTGGATGAAAAAAATTGCCCGCAGCTTCCCTCGGGGGAACACTGAGGAGGATGCGGAGCATATAATTGGTTAACGGGGTGTTAAAGTGCGACTTACTTGGGTCGATGGCTAAATTGGTTAACGTGGTTGTGAAATGGGGTGTTAAATTGCGACTTACTTGGGTCGATGGCTCAATTGGTTAACGTGGTTGTAGGAGGGGGTGTTAAATGAGTGAACACGTACACACGTATGCGAAAGGGCGGCGCTGGTCGAAGGGACGTCGATCATTGTGTTTGTGGATTCGTTGGCATTCATTTCACGGCGACTTCGGACGTCGACGCGCCGTACAAACCAACGGACGAGCGGCAACTGAGCGAGCGAGCGCCGACCTCGAGTATATATACAGCGCGACGGCGCATGCGCTGTCAGCTGTCGAATGTTCTCGAAGGAGAAGCGCGCGCGCGGCACAGATGGCGACGGCGCGACGGCGCATGCGCTGTCAGCTGTCGAATGTTCTCGAAGAAGAAGCGCGCGCGGCACAGAGGTTGGGCGACGGCGCGACGGCGCATGCGCGCGCGTCAGCTGTCGAATGTTCGAGAAGCGGAGCGGACGGCGCGGACGGCGCACTACAATGCGCGAGTATAAGATGCTTCCGCATCTAAAATAACCAGCCGTGAGCAAGAATCGAACCTACGACCATCGAATAATGCGTTCGATGCTCTAACCACTGAGCTACCACAGCGGCCTTCCCTCCACCCACTTTTTTGGGTTTATATGTGAATTTAGAAGTAGGAGTGACAGTCAGTGCCATCTATGAGTCAAACGACGAGTGTGAAAACACTCTTATGCGCATGTTTGGCGTCACCTAGCTCGTGAACTTATTATGAGTGGGCAGCTGAATAATTGTCCCTCTTTATAACACCTAAACGCACCAAGTCTCCAAGTACGAGACCCTCGTTCAATGAAATAAGGGAAAGAAGTGTATACCTCACGGCTCGTTTTTTCGTGTTTTAACACAATATTAATGAGATATAACAGACAATAATGCCAAGGAAGGTATAGGGAAAGTTATAAGGCCAATTGTTGTGTAAATGAGAAGAAAGAAAAGTGGGTGAAAAAATAGCTTACCGTGAGCAGGATCCAAACCTGCGACCTTCGAATAAGACGTTCGATGCTCTACCACTAAGCTACCACGACAGCTATCCCCCCAGCCACTTTATCGGGTATCTATGTCAATTTAAACGTGGGAGTGTCAGTCAGCGCCACTAGTAACTATGGCAGCGAGTGTGGTACACTCTTTTATTAGCCTGTTTGGCGTCACGTAGCACGTGAACTTATTACTAACTGGCAGCTGACCAATAGTCCAACGTATACAACCTACAGGCACCAAGTCTGCCAGTATGAGACCCTCGTTAATAAACAAGGGAAAAAAGTGGATACTTAAGGGCTCGTTTTTCGTGTTTTACGCAAAATTATTAAGATGTAAAAGACAATAATGCCAAAGAAGGTATAGGGGAAGTTATTAGGCCAATTGTAATGTAAATGAAAAGAAAGAAAAGTGGGTGAAAAGATAACTTACCGTGGGCAGGAACCGAACCTGCGACCTTCGAATAACGCATTAGATGCTCTACCACTGAGCTCTCACGACAGCTATCCTCCCAGCCAATTTATTGGGTATCTATGTCAAAATAAACGTGGGAGTGTCAGTCAGCGCCACTAGTACCCATGGCGGCGAGTGTGGTACACTCTTTTATGAGCCTGTTTGGCGTCACCAAGCACGTGAACTTATTACTAACTGCAGCAGACTAATAGTCCCCCTTATACAACCTAGAGGCACCAAGTCTGCCAGTATGACACCCTCGTTAATGAATACGAGAAACAAGGTCGCAGGTTCGGATCCTGCCAAGGGTAAGTTATCTATTCACCCAATTTTCTTCTAATTTACATTACAATTGGCCTAATAACTTCTCCTATACCTTCCTTGGCAATATTGTCTGTTAGATCTCATTAATATTGCGTAAAACACGAAAAACCAGCCCTTAAGTATACACTTGTTTCCCTTATTCATTAACGAGGGTCTCATACTGGCAGACTTGGTGCCTCTAAGTTGTATACGGGGGATTATTGGTCAGCTGCCAGTTAGTAACAAGTTCACGTGCTATATGACGCCAAACAGGCTCATAAAAGAGTGTACTACACTCGCCGCTATGGCTACTAGAGGCGCTGACTGACACTCCCACGTTTAACTTGACATAGATACCCAATAAAGTGGCTGGGGGGATCGCTGTCATGGTAGCTCAGTGGTAGAGCATCGAACGCGTTATTCGAAGGTCGCAGGTTTGGATCCTGCCCACGGTAAGTTATCTTTTCACCCACTTTTCTTTCTTCTCATTTACATTACCATTGGCCTAATAACTTCCCGTATACCTTCCTTGGCATTATTGTCTGTTAGATCTCATTAATATTGCGTAAAGCACGAAAAACGAGCCCTTAAGTATACACTTGTTTCCCTTACTCATTAACGAGTGTCTCATACAGGCAGACTTGGTGCCTCTAGGTTATATACGGGAGACTATTGATCAGCTGCCAGTTAGTAATAAGTTCACGTGCTACGCGACGCCTAACATGCTCATAAAAGAGTGTACCACACTCGCCGCCATGGTTACTAGTGGCGCTGACTGACACTCCCACGTTTAAATTGACATAGATACCCGATAAAGTGGCTGGGGGGATAGCTGTCGTGGTAGCTTAGTGGTAGAGCATCGAACGTCTTATTCGAAGGTCGCAGGTTCGGATCCTGCTCACGGTAAGTTATCTTTTAACTTTTCACCCACTTTTTATGTTCTCATTTACATTACAATTGGCCTAATAACTTTCCCTATACCTGCCTTGGCATTATTGTCTGTTAGATTTCAATATTAATGCGTAAAACACAAAAAACGAGCCCTTAAGTATACACTTGTTTTCCTAATTCATTAACGATGGTCTCATACTGGCAGAATTGGTGGCTCTAGGTTGTATACGGGGGACTATTGTTCAGCTGCCAGTTAGTAATAAGTTCACGTGCTACGTGACGTCAAGCAGGCTCATAAAAGAGTGTACCACACTCGCCGCCATGGCTACTAGTAGCGCTGACTGGCACTCCCACGTTTAAATTGACATAGATACCCGACAAAGTGGCTGGGGGGATAGCTGTCGTGGGAGCTCAGTGGTAGAGCATCTAACGCGTTATTCGAATGTCGCAGGTTTCGTTCCTGCCCACGGTAAGTTATCTTTTAAACCACTTTTCTTTGTTCTCATTTACATTACAATTGGCCTAATAACTTCCCGTATACCTTCCTTGGCATTATTGTCTCTTAGATCTCAATAATATTGCGTAAAACACGAAAAACTAGCCCTTAAGTATCCACTTGTTTCCCTTATTTATTAACGAGGGTCTCATACTGGCAGACTTGGTGCCTCTAGGTTGTATACGTTGGACTATTGGTCAGCTGCCAGTTAGTAATAGGTTCACGTGCTACGTGACGCCAAACAGGCTCATAAAAGAGTGTACCACACTCGCCGCCATGGTTACTAGTGGCGCTGACTGGCACTCCCACGTTTAAATTGACATAGATACCCGATAAAGTGGCTGGGGGGATAGCTGTCGTGGTAGCTTAGTGGTAGAGCATCGAACGTCTTATTCGAAGGTCGCAGGTTCGGATCCTGCTCACGGTAAGTTATCTTTTCACCCACTTTTTTATGTTCTCATTTACATTACAATTGGCCTAATAACTTCGCCTATACCTTCCTTGGCATTATTGTCTGTTAGATCTCATTATTAATGCGTAAAACACAAAAAACGAGCCCTTAAGTATACACTTGTTTTCCTACTTCATTAACGAGGGTCTCATACTTGGAGACTTGGTGGGTTTAGGTGTTATAAAGAGGGACAATTAATCAGCTGCCCACTCATAATAAGTTCACGAGCTAGGTGACGCCAAACATGCGCATAAGAGTGTTTTCACACTCGTCGTTTGACTCATAGACGGCACTGACTGACACTGTCAGGTTTAAATTGACATAGATACCCAATAAAGTGGCTGGGGGGATAGCTGTCGTGGTAGCTTAGTGGTAGAGCATCGAACGTCTTATTCGAATGTCGCAGGTTCGGATCCTGCTCACGGTAAGTTATCTTTTCACCCACTTTTCTTTCTTCTCATTTACATTACAATTGGTCTAATAACTTCCTCTACACCTTCCTTGGCATTATTGTCCGTTAGATCTCATATATATATATATATATATAAATATATATATATATATATATATATATATATATATATATATATATATATATATATATATATATATATATATATATATGAAATAGATGATCAGAGTTTCTTCCGGCTACCGTAATAAATGTTAAAAAAATTATAAACTTCGAGAATAGTGCAGTATAGGAAACAAAACAATAAAATATTTATTTATACCTAACAGTTTCGGCTGGTGGACCAGCCTTCTTCGGAGGATGTAAGTGAAATGATACAAGTTCCCGTAGCAGATGGTCACCCTCACAGTTTAAAGACCCTCCAAAAAACAAAAAAGGAGAGACAAACGGGCGAACGAGGTAGCAACAGACAACAAGAAGCAGAAGAAGGAGAGGAACTAGAAAGGAGGGACGGAGAGCCGCCAGAAACGAGCGGGTAATTCTGGCATTGTTACTGGGTATAGGTGAGACGCGCCGCCAGCGGAGGCGACCAAGAAAAACGGAAGAATGTGGAACATGTTGCCGCTTACTCGCATCCCACACATGGATCGAGTTTAAGTTCACGTGGTTCGGCGGCTGGCCCGCGGCATCGGGCCACACACACACACACACACACAAGAAGCATACGACCCGCTCCAGCTTTCGTAAAATAATGGCCACGTTGGAAAGCTAATGTGCCCTCTCCCCCTCCCTCCACCTGCCCTCTCTTGCAGAAAAATGTACAACCAGTCATACTGAAAATAAATTAATGGGTATTCTTGTAAAGGATGAACAAAGAAAAACGTAAATAAAAAAATATATAAAAATAAATACTACTAAAAAGTACTCAGAATAGAAAATAAAGTCTAATAATACTAACACACGCCGTTTGGTTAACGTAGGATCGAATTCGTTTAGTTTCACGCGCTATATTGACCAACTTGCGTGTGCGACTTCACGTATGTATAAATAAATTAATTGAGTAATTCAATTTCTGTGCTTCACGAAACGTCGCGGAGGCACGTCAGTCGCCCAGGTCTCTCGTTGATTCCGTGGGTAAGTGATCTGAATTTTTTTATAAAGTATGACTCCCGCTGTTCGCGCTCCCGTGTGTTCTGGAAGCTGGATTGTAGGAGTATGACACTTACGCATTCGAAAGAGTGACCAGAAAGATTGATATGTTTGGAGAACGGCAAATTGGGGAGGCCCTTTACGTGTGCCCTGTGGTTGTTGAAACGCAAACGGAACGTGGTTTCCGTGTGTCCAATATATTCCTGTTTGCACACCTCACAATGAATTTTGTATACCACATTGGCTGAGTCACAGTTAAGGTCGTCTTTAATTTTGTACACATAGTCTGAACAGGAGGCTTCGGCCGTATCTGTGGTCACTATGTCTGTGCACAGCCTGCAGCGAGGTTTCCCGCACGGTCTACAGCCCTGATGGTGGTCGGATTTGTGTGTTTTCGCCCTGACCAGTAAGTCTCTCAGGTTTTGAAGTGGTTCTTAAGAGAAAGGAAGAGAAAAGTGAGCCCCATTATTGTCTGCTTCAGTGAGCGACACCGCCACAGAGCTCACAAGGGATGGGGGTGAGGAGGGATAAAGGGTAGAAGTAAAGGTATAGGAAAGAGGAAGAAGAAGCAACAACAAACTGAGTGGGTAGCAGAGACAGGAAAGATGGAAGAACGGTCACTGGAGTCCGAGGACGGGGTACACTTGCGAGAGATGTTGTCGGCGTCTGTAGATGGCGTAGAGCAGGTCTAGTAAATCAGAGCTGCGCTGTCGTCGAAGGTCGTCGGCGACAAGAGATGACGTAGGGCGAGCCCAGTCGGCCAGAGCTACGATGAGGCCGAAGGTCGCGAGCGCGCGGAGCGCGCGGGTGCACAACCGGTCGGCACGAAATCCAGGGAGCGACTCCCGTCTCTCAGGTTTTTATTTCTTTGGTAAACCACCTTGGGCGGAGTCTGAAAAATGGCACAGAGGCGACTACTCTGTTTAAGTATGTTGAAGCGGCGGTTTAGTATAGAATTCACCCGAGGGGCGGCGGCGCAGTATGTGAGGATTAAATTTGCCCCTGAAGTTATATCATCTTTATTCTCACCTTTTTCTCCCATTGTTGATTCTCGGTCCAAAGAGCGAGCGCGCTCAATTGCATTGTCAATTATTTTTCGGGGTACTTTTGACGCAAGAAGGCTGTTCTCACTTCCTGTGCGTGGGTGTCAAATTGCGTGATTTCAGAGCAAATTCTTCTGTATCTGTGGGCTTGAGAGTAAGGAACACCTGTTTTGCACTGATGGGGGTGACTGCTATGGAAATGCAGATACTGTTGGCGGTCTGTTGGTTTTTTATACAGGGAAGTAGATATGGTGGTGCCACTGAGTGATACAGTGACATCCAGAAAGTGAACACTCTCCTGCGAATACGTGTGCGTGAATGTTATCGAAGGATGCACGGAGTTGAAACAGGAAATGAATTTGGAAAGATTATGTTCACTATCGGCCCACACGAAGAATATATCATTGAGGAAGCGTCGGTATAATATAGGTTTGAATGGAGAATTTTCGAGGAACGCAACCTCCAAAGAGGCCATGAAAATATTTGCGTAGTTTGGGGCCATTTTGGTTCCCATGGCAGTTCCGTTTACTTGCAGATAATGTTTTTGGTCGAATTCAAAGTTATTATGTTTAAGTACCAGATTTAGGAGCACCTCTAAAGCGCTTTCGTCGAATTCACTCGTCGATTTACTTTTTCCATAGGCGGCGACTGTGGTGGCGATTCCTTCGGTGTGGGGAATGTTTGTGTATAGTGGTGAGACATCCATGATGACCAAATAGCAATCTAGACGTGCCACAAGTTTTAAGACTTCTCGAAGGAAGTGGCTGGTATCTTTCATGTATGATTTGATGTAAATTTAATCCTCACATACTGCGCCGCCGCCCCTCTGGTGAGTTCTATACTAAACTGCCACTTCAACATACTTAAACAGAGTAGTCGCCTCTCTGCCATTTTTCAGACTCCGCCCAAGGTGGTTTACCGAAGAAATAAAAACCTGAGAGACTTACTGGTCAGGGCGAAAACACACAAATCTGACCACCATCAGGGCTGTAGACCGTGCGGGAAACCTCGCTGCAGGGTGTGCACACACATGGTGACCACAGATACGGCCGAAGCCTCCTGTTCAGACTATGTGTACAAAATTAAAGACGACCTTAACTGTGACTCAGCCAATGTGGTATACAAATTTGTTTTGAGGTGTGCAAACAGAAATATATTGGACACACGGAAACCGCGTTCCGTTTGCGTTTCAACAACCACAGGGCACACGTAAAGGGCCTCCCCAATTTGCCGTTCTCCAAACATATCAATCTTCCTGGTCACTCTTTCGAATGCGTAAGTGTCATACTCCTATAATCTGGCTTCCAGAACACACGGCAGCGCGAACAGCGGGAGTCATACTTTATAAAAAAATTCAGATCACTTACCCACGGAATCAACGAGAGACCTGGGCGACTGACGTGCCTCCGCGACGTTTCGTGAAACACAGAAATTGAATTACTCAATTAATTTATTTATACATACGTGAAGTCGCACACGCAAGTTGGTCAATATAGCGCGTGAAAGTAAACGAATTCGATGCTACGTGAACCAAACGGCGTGTGTTAGTATTATTATACTTTATTTTAATTTCTGAGTACTTTTTAGTATTATTTATTTTTATATAGTTTTTGTTTACGTTTTTGTTTGTTCATCCTTTACAAGAATACCCATTCATTTATTTTCAGTATGTCTAGTTGTACATTTTTCTGCAAGAGAGGGCAGGTGGAGGGAGGGGGAGAGGGCACATTAGCTTTCCAACGTGGCCATTATTTTACGAAAGCTGGAGCGGGTCGTATGCTTCTTGTGTGTGTGTGTGTGTGTGTGTGTGTGTGGCCCGATGCCGCGGGACAGCCGCCGAACCACGTTAACTTAAACTCGATCCATGTGTGGGATGCGAGTAAGCGGCAACATGTTCCACATTCTTCCGTTTTTCTTGGTCGCCTCCGCTGGCGGCGCGTCTCACCTATACCCAGTAACAATGCCAGAATTACCCGCTCGTTTCCGGCGGCTATCCGTCCCTCCTTTCTAGTTCCTCTCCTTCTTCTGCTTCTTGTTGTCTGTTGCTACCTCGTTCGCCCGTTTGTCTCTCCTTTTTTTTGTTTTTTGGAGGGTCTTTAAACTGTGAGGGTGACCCTCTGCTACGGGAACTTGTATTATTTCACTTACATCCTCCGAAGAAGGCTGGTCCACCAGCCGAAACTGTTAGGATTAAATAAATATTTTGTTGTTTTGTTTCCTATACTGCACTATTCTCGAAGTTTATAACTATATATATATATATATATATATATATATATATATATATATATATATATAGTGAGCATTGTTTACGCCTCCCATCATTTGATCTTTACATACTCATAATCATCACTCCAGTTAAGTTGTGGGGCACATACTCAAGACAAAAAAAATGCTGCCCGATTCCTGCGTCCTCTCGCGCTCTCGGACACCCCCAGCGTCTTCTTGAACACATCCCTGGAGCTCCGTTCTGGCCGCCGCCTAAACGACCTGGGTTCGGTATTGTCGCAAGCCGACCAGCCCAGCACGCCAGCTTCGCCACCGCTACCATCGCCAAGAAACCCTTTTCACCTGCTCGCCAGTTTTTAAAAGGATCCTCCGCTGTTTGCAGGACTTCCGGGAAAGGACATTGAAGACTGGCTCGAGGAGTATGACCGCGTTAGTGCCATCAACAACTGGGATGAGCCTGTCAAACACTTCCACGTTGCATTCTACTTGAGCGGCGTGGCAAAAAACGTAGTTTTTCATCCACACTACTGATTTTCTGACATGGCCCGCCTTTGCACATCAGCTCCGCCAGATTTTCACAAACCGTCAGTGCGCTCGGATATCGGCAAGAAGAGGATTGGTGCACGTGTTTAACGCCCCGGCGAGTCCTACACTTCTTAATTCGAAGATGTTATCGCCCTCTGCCGCCGCATCGACAACTATATGGCGGAAAACGACCGCGTGCGCCACCTTCTAAAAGGCATTGCGACTGTCCCGTTTAATGCGCTTGTGGTGCAGAATCCTTAGACTGTAGCCGATGTGGTCGCTACCTGTCAGTGCCTTGAGGAGTTTCAGATCCCTCGGGTGCAAACTGATATGTCTGATCTGAGCTCGAGTCATCACACAACAGAGCTGCATGCATTGATCCGCTTTACCATCCGCGAGGAACTTCATGCACAAGCTTCACCTCACCACCTTGTTATTCAAAAGACGCCACTTGCTACTAGTCTGCGCGACGTCGGGAGAGAGGAACTGGCCTTGATGACTGGCACACCAGTTCTGAGCTCACATCCTGGACCCATATCAAGTTACACTCACGTTGCTGGAACGACACATGCGCCCCACCAAAGCCTGGCCTCGATGACTGTCCCACCTCTTCCGAGCTCATATCCTGTGGCCATGCCAACTTATGCTGATGTTCCTGCTAGGAAACCTGTACCTCAGCAAAGCGCAATGCAGCTACCAGCGCCCGGAGTGCATGCCTCGCTCAAATCTCTAGCACTGCGACCATCTGCCCAGCCTTACAATGCCTGGCGCAATACGCGGCCCACTTGCTTCTATTGCGGCGTCCGTGGTCATATTTTGAGGTTTTGCTGCCGCCATCAGCTAGACAAAAGACGAAGCTAGGTTGACTTTGAACGAGACGACGTTTACCCACTGGACCACCCTATAGACAACTGTATCAAAACAGCGTACGTTGGTCGCCGTCTCTGCAGAACTTCGGCTCAGTTGGCAGTTCCCGTTTCTCGCGTCGTCGCTCACCTTCACTAGTGCGGTATTCCTCTTCTCCACTTCGACAATCTACTTCGATTCCAGACCGCCAACTGGAAAACTAGGCAGCGCAGCTTCGGGAGGAAAAGCTGCATCTTTCGAACTGCTTCAAACTCCTCCAGACCACCCATCAAATGTTTTATTAGTGTATGTGGAAGGTATAAAAACTGAGACACTGGTAGACACAGGCCCATCACTGTCCGTAATTTATGCAGACTTTTGTGCTGGTTTGAAAAAAGTTAAGATGTCATACGATGGCCCTCCCCTTCGTTGAGCAGATGGAGGCTCTATTCGTTCGTCGCCACTTGGCAGTGGCGACGAACACGCTTCGATATCGCCTAATCGTTGCTGCCTTTTTGCTGCAGATCGCTGCTTCTGCACAGCTGCACTTCGCACTGGAATCGGCGCAGATCATCGCACGTGCACACGTGATCAGCTGGCCCAAGAAAACTGCGACCAGGAGGTGCTACCGTCAGCTGTTTCCGGCGGCACTGCAGCATCACGGGACAGCGGAGACATCGATAAAAGGCTACGTCGGCTGCGGACGGCTTTCACTTGGCAGTGGCGACGAACACGCTTCGATATCGCCTAATCCTTGCTGCCTTTTTGCTGCAGATCGCTGCTTCTGCACAGCTGCACTTCGCACTGGAATCGGCGCAGATCATCGCACGTGCACACGTGATCAGCTGGCCCAAGAAAACTGCGACCAGGAGGTGCTACCGTCAGCTGTTTCCGGCGGCACTGCAGCATCACGGGACAGCGGAGACATCGATAAAAGGCTACGTCGGCTGCGGACGGCTTTCACTTGGCAGTGGCGACGAACACGCTTCGATATCGCCTAATCCTTGCTGCCTTTTTGCTGCAGGTTAGTGGTTGAACATTGTAGCTTTTTTTCTCTTTTTTTCTTTCTCGTCGTCACTGCCAAGCTTGTGAAATTGGTGACTTTCTTTTTTTTTTACGAACGCGTAAGCGCATACTGTTGTTGTTGAACTATGGCAAAGGAACTGTTAAAGCTTAAGGAAGAACTACGGGCGGAATTCAAACAAGAGCTTGCAAAGTATAAAGACATGATAGAACGGGATCTTCGAACGGAAATTCGAGAATTAAGAACTGAGCAGCGGAATATGACTAACAGCATTGAATTTGCTCACCAAACGATTCAGGAACTGAAGCAAAAGCTGAGCACTGCGGTCTCGGTAAATGTTGAACAAGAAAAACAAAATGAGCTTCTTCGGGCTAAGTGCACAGCTTTGGAGTCTAAAGGTGCTGACATGGAAAGGCGACTTCTGCTTGCCGAGCAGTACTCTAGCAATGTCAATCTAGAAATTCAGGGCGTTGCTAGAAAAGAAAATGAAAGCGTGCCGCATATCCTGTCAATGATCGGAAGGGCCATTAATGAGCAAATCACAGAAGCTGACATAGAATCTTGTCACAGAGTGCCTACGCGAAACCCTGAGCGATCCAACATCGTTGTACAATTCAAATCAAGAGCGAAGCGTGATGCAACTCTGAGGAAAGCAAAGAAGGCTCGACTAACAAACAAAGACGTGGGACTAGATATCTCGACACCAATATACATCAATGAGCACCTTTGCCCGACATTGAAACGGCTACTTGGAATGGCAATAAGAAAAAAACATGAATACAACTGGAAATCTGTGTGGACAGCGAATGGCAAGATTTTCGCCAGGCAGAGCGAGCTTTCAGCTGTAATTCAGATTCATGATGAAAGTTCTTTATCTAAGATAACTACTAGTTCGTAAGGGCTCACTGTTTGGTCCAAGAAAGATGGATTACCACGAGTTCGTATTGCCTCATTTGCTTAGTGCTCAAAACAGATTTCATTCGACTGTGTTACATTTCAATGCTCGATCTGCAGAATCTAAGAGTGACGTCATACACTACCTTCTCAATGATTTCCACTTCAAGTTTCAAGTCATCATGATGACTGAAACATGGTATGACGGCGCAAGCTGCCGGCAGAAGTTTAATGGAAATGAAGCATTTTTCCTTGACCGTCGTAACAGGCGTGGTGGAGGCGTTGCTATTCACGTACACGGTCGCTGGAAGTATAATTTAGTATCAGATTTTTGTGTCACGTGTGAGGACTACGAAGTATTGGCACTCAGACACAATTCAGACATGATAGCTGCTGTGTATCGTCCTCCAGGGGGCAATATTTTGAGCTTTCAAAGCTTTTTTGATAAATTTCTGCATTACGTATCGTCCAATAATTTTACACTAGTATGTGGTGGTGATTTCAATATCAATATCTTGAATGATAACCCTATTACTATGAATTTTTTGAACATGCTTCATTGTGCCGGTTTTAGGAATGTTATTTCCACAGCTACACGTGTTAGACCATTATCTGTCTCGTGCCTTGACTTATTAATAACAAATATCGAAGCCAGTGTATTTCAGTGCAGAACAGTTTCATCAGATATAAGTGATCATTGCCCGGTATTTATGTGTTATTCCCACAAGCCGAATATTAAGGAGATGTATCGTGAACCATATACAATACAAACTGTAACAAACCACAGTTTAAAATCTTTTAGGAAGGATATTAGTGAATATGATTGGTCTTTTCTTTTCAACTTAACTTCTGCAGACGAAGCCTATCGAAAATTTCTTGCTGCCTTTGTACGTATATACGTAAAACACTTCCCATTCAAGCAAGTTAAACTATCGAAAAAATACGTAAACCATGGGTGACCCCCTCTCTTGCTAGTATGATACGACTTAAGAATAAACTTTACAACTTATTCTTGAAATCAAGAATACTGACAGATTTGGCAGAGTTTAAAAAAACACGTAACAAGCTGAATCGGGAGCTTAAGCGAGCTAAGGTAACTTACTACGAGAAAATGTTTGCTGAAAGCGCCCAGCAATCACCTGATGTTGTTTGGCGCTTAATTAATGATGTGCTTGGTCGCGGTAAGCGGGACTCCGCACCAGCTAAGATTGCCGTTGACAATGTCGAGCTCGCTGGTAAAGAACTTGCGGATCACTTGAATAATCATTTTGTCAATGTGGGTGTATCAGCAAACGTGCCTTTGCAGGCAAACTATTTCAGGGCTACACCAGGAAATAAACGCCCCGACAGTATTTTTCTAGCACCAACAGATGAACGAGAAATTTACACGACATTCATGAACCTAAAGAACAGTAAGGCACTAGACATTGACAACATTCAACTAAAACCTATAAAATATGTCTTAGATTGCATTACTCCAGCGCTCAGCCACATTTTCAATTTGATACTTGAGTCGGGTGTTTTTCCAGAAGATATGAAAAGAAGCAGTGACTGTGTTGTTCAAGGGTGGTGACAGTAACCTGGTGACTAATTATAGACCTATATCTATTATTCCTGTGTTTTCTAAAGGATTGGAAAAGTTAATCTATACGCGTATATCTGCCTTCTTCTGCTCCAGAAATATAATCACTGACTTTCAGTTTGGTTTTAGGAAAGAAAGGTCAACGGAGACGGCCCTATTAACACTTAAGGAAATGATACTGCAAAATTTTGAACGAAATCTTTTCACGTTAGCTGTTTTTCTTGATTTCAGCAAGGCCTTCGATTGCATTAATCATACCATTTTACTGCTTAAGCTTGAATCATACGGAATCCGTGGCACGTCACTTCAGTTGATAAAGTCATACTTGCAAAATAGACAGCAATGCGTGCAGTTAAGCACTCATACGTCATCATATTTACCTGTTCCAAATGGTGTGCCCCAGGGAAGCGTACTGGGGCCGCTATTATTCAATGCTTACATAAATGACATCGTGGATATTGATCCCAGTGTGAGCTTTGTTATATATGCTGATGACACGAACTTACTTTTTTCAGGCCCTGACGCAAATGAGCTAATTATCTGGTGTAATAAGCTACTGAACAAGCTTTTCTTGTGGTCTAGCAAAAATTTATCGAAAATCAATCCACTGAAAACAAAAGCCATCGTATTCCGAGCTAAAAACAAAATATTTTCATCAACACAAGCGTTAGTTTACGCAGGTGAAGACATTCGTTTTGTGGATGAACATAAAATTCTTGGCGTCACGTTTTCATCAAACCTCAGCTGGAACCAACACGTCGTTGACATCTGCAAAAAAGCCTCTTGTGTAGTTGGTGTGCTAGCTCGTTGTAGATATATCTTACCCGCAAAGGTAAAACTGCAAATATACCATGCTCTTTTTCTTTCGCACATAAATTACTGCAGCTTGGTGTGGCCAACCACGACTAAAACGAACATAATGAAACATCAGGCCATGCAGAAAAAAATTATTAGACATGTCGCTAATTTAGATTATTTGTCATCAACACAACTTGTGTGTCGGGACTATCGCATCCTGCGATCCTACTATTTCTCTTCCATTTCGTTTAAACAATTCATTAAAAATACCGCATGTCTAACTGCAAAAAATGTTTTGTTACGAACAAGAAGCAGTGCTGTTTGGTTTCTTCCGAGGTTTCGCAATAATTATAAATCTCAAACATTGCAATACAATTTAGCTATGATTCTCAATAAATACAGTCATGTAAACAGTTTCTCATTAAAAGAACTACGATCCTTTTTTGTAAATATAGGCTAACTTTTTTCACGTTGTAAAATGTGCTGTCTGTACGATAGTACCAATTCAAGTTTCTTTCAGTGTGTGCATCCATGCTGTACCGAATAGGTTATATGATATAATTCAGTCTGTATAATTTTGTTTGTCTGATATGATATGTACATTGTATGATGCAGCACATACACAAGGATCAAATTTGTATGCATCTTCCCTGATATTTTCATCATTTATATATTTTTATTATTTTATTTTTTGGCAATATTGGTGTTATGGTTGCTGGATTTTTCTTTTGTTTTCTTTCTTTGTTTTTTTTCTTTTTGCTCGCGTCCATGTAATCTTCTGTGCTATGCTGGTATCAGGATGTTTTGTAGGAATGTATATATATGTTTTTATTACACCGTATTTGGTATTGTTATGTTAGCTTATGATCTTTATTGTTACACACATCTTTTGTCATTGTCCCACTTGCCTTGTATAGGGTTCACTGGCCTCGTCAAGCTGTCCATAAACAGCTTTTAGCCAGTGAACCTCTCCAGAACCTGTTTCTTTCTGGGAAAATAAAATGATTTGATTTTTGATTCAGCCTTCAAGTGTTTGTACAGTCCGCGTTTTCTTAGATGCAACCCTCACCACATTCAATTTTTAGTTACTTCCTTTCTTTACTCACACAGTCATTTTAGGACGGGACATCCTTTCTACGGCATCAGATTTCATATTGTGTCGTGGTTGAGTGATTCATATGTCAGCTACTGAGAGTTCATCTAATGGCAATCCACGCAGCTTCCATTTCGTTGCTGCCGCTGATTGTTTCATTTGTGAAAGAATTCTCACAATTGCTTCGGATACTATAGTTACCGGTGACGTGCTCATAGCTCCATCAGTGACGTGCTCATAACTCCAAACCTGCGAGGCTTACCATTGCAACTGGCCTTGTGCGGTTTAAGGATGGTAAAACATTGGTCACCACCATGAACCCAACTACTTCGCCAGTGATGCTGCCCCAGGGCACTGCTGTGAGCTACTTCGCTGACAGTGAGCCTTTTTCGCTGGTTCCCCTTCACGCAGAATCACCGTCTTTGCCTGCTACAACTGATAATAAGGTTACTACTGTTGCTTTAAATGCTACCATAAGTCCTCACCTCACTGCCGAGCAAAATAGAGACCTCTTAGACCTCCTCCAAAAGCACAGCCTTGCGTTTGAGGTACAATCCAAAGTTCTGGGCCGCACCTACGTTGCAGAGCACATCATCGAAACTGAAGGCAGCTCCATTGTATACCGCCACCCATACCATCTGTCTTGAGCGGAACGGCAAATCATCGCCGACATGCTCAAGCGGGATATTATTCAACCTTCATCGAGCTCTTGGGCGTCTCCCGTGGTGTTGGTCTGGAAAAAGGATGGCTCTGTCCGCTTTTGTGTTGATTGCAGAGTGCTCAATAAGATCACAAAAAAGATGTATATCCGTTGTTATGTATAGATGATGCACTCGACTCCCTACAAGGCACAGAATGTTCCTCCACCCTCGACCTGCGATCCGGGTATTGGCAAATACCTATGCATGAAACAGACAAAGAGAAAACAGCGTTTGCAACGCCTGATGGGCTTTATGAGTTTAACGTCATGCCTTTTGGCTTATGCGATGCTGCAGCAACATTCGAGCGCATGATAGGTACTCTCTTACGTGGTATCAAGTGGAAAAGCTGCCTATGTTATTTAGACAACATCATAGTTTATTCTTCTACTTTTCCTAAACCCCTGAAGTGTTTGGATGAAGTTCTGACGTGCATTTCGAAAGCTCCCCTTCAACTAAATACAAATAAGTGCCACATCGTCAGCACAAGCATCAAAGTAGTGGGTCACCTTGTCAGCAAAGATGGCGTTTGTCCCTACCCCAACAAGGTTGCTGCCGTAATTAGTTTTCCGCGTCCGGGAAATCAAAAACAACTGCGAATTTTCCTGGGCCTGGCGTGTTACTTCCACTGCTTCATCAGTCACTTTGCTGCCATTTCGGGGCCGCTACACAAGCTTCTGACGTCGGGAACGACCTTCACTTGGACTGACTGACGAGTGCGAGTGTGCTTTTCAAGCCCTTGAGCGTGCTTTGACGTCAGATCCCGTCCTCCTTCACTTCGATGAGATTGCACCTACTGTCCTGCACACAGATGCCAGTGACCACGGAATAGGTGCTGTCCTCCTCCAGCGCGACGAGACTTCACGTGAGCGAGTAGTTGCGTATGCCAACCGCGCACTAACACCTGCGGAGCATAACTACTCGAGAACAGAGCCGGAATGTCTCGCTGTTGTTTGGGCCATCCAGAAATTTCAACCTTATCTGTATAGACGCCACTTCACTGTGATTACCGACCTATATGCCATATGCTGGTGGTCCTCGCTGAAGAATTTGTCTGGTCGTTTTGTTCGCTGAATGCTCGGTTTGCAAGAGTACACTTTTGACGTTGTGTACAGGTCTGCCAAAACAGCATCAGGATGCCGACGCTCTCTCTCGCGAACCTCTCCCCTTTTTATCTCCAACCACGCATACTCAACACACCTCAGGTGATCAAGCGGCTTCCTCTTCACAGCAGAAGTTATCACCTCTGGCAGTGGCTGGGTCGCTATCTTTGAACAGCAGCGCTCAATTTGCCACTTGCCAACGAGATGACCCCTACTGAAACCGCATGATCGGATACATGAATGGCTCGCCTTCTCCACCTAATGACAGACTACGTCGTTAGCTAAGGCAGTTCAAGCTAGAGAACAATGTCTTGCAGCGGTATACTTACAATGCGGATGGGTATCGGTGGGTGCCAGTACTTCCCCGTTCGCTGCGAAAACAAGTTTTCGAAGCATTGCACGACCACCCGTCAGCTGGACTCTTAGGATTTCAGAAGACCTACAACCACGTTAGGAGTCCTTTCATCTGACCTGGTCTTTCTACCCTTGTGGCTCAATATGTCGCTTTTTGCGCACTTTGTCAACGCCGGAAACGTCCAAGTTTAGCTCCTGCTGGCCTATTACAACCCACTCCATGTCCCGATACACCTGTTGTTTTCGGAAAAGACCTCATTGGACCACTTCCCGTAACACCAGCGGGTCACCACTGTATCTTCGCAGCCGTCGACCAACTCACACGATACGCGGAGACCGCTCATCTACGCACTAGCTCTGCCTCTGACGTTGCCGCCTTCTTTTTAGAAGCCATTGAGTTGCTTCATGGTGCACCCCACATGTTGTTGAGAGGCCAAGGCAAGGCTTCCTGTTCACAATTCTTGACAAAATTCTCAAAACCTTTCACACAGTTCATAAGACCACTTCCGTTTACCACCCGCAGACAAATAGCATACAATTCCATTGGACTCAAACCGACATGATATCCATGTACATCGAACCAAACCACGATAACTGAGACACAGTCATTCCGTTCGTAACGTTTGCACACAACAACACTGTCCAACGAACCATCGGGTATTCACCTTTTTTTCTCGTCTACTGTCGTGCGCCGACATTCACTATTGACGCCTCTTTCTTCAATGTAACAAAGAAAGCGTCCACGACTACGCCAGAACATTTCGTTTCCGGGCTCACTGACACACGGCAACGGGCTCAACTCAACAAGGAGACCAGTCAACAAGACCGCAAGTAACGCAATGACAGCTTTCATCAAGACGTCACCTTCCGTCCTTGAAGTGCTTCCTTGGACGCCCATTCGTACACCAGGATTGTGTAAAAATTGCAGTCACGCTTTTTCGGACCTCACGTTGTTTGTGAACGAATATTTCCTGTCAATTACCTTGTCACTCCCGACGTGGGCTCCTTGGACCGCCGTTACCATGCTTCTGAGATAGTCCACGTTTCACGTCCTAAACCGTTTGTTCGCCGTACTTTTCCCGCCAAAGTCTCGGCCGGGTCGGCCACTCATGTGCGCGAGGAAAATAAGTGTGAGCAATGTTTATGGGTCCCATCTTTTAATCTGTACATACTCATCATCCCCACTCCTGTATAGGTTGTGGGGCACATACTCGAGACAGTAAAGAAGAGTCTTGAGGGTCCTGGACGCTGTCTTACAATATATACATATATATATATATATATATATATATATATATGTGTGTGTATTGATATATATACATATATATTGTGAGGAGCGAGACAGAGAACAAGAGACAACACCCGATCCAGGGCCAGCTGTTCTTATTCTGACTTCGTTCTTTTCTTCCTTGCTCTAGCTACCCGCACGCCGAAGCGCCAGCGCCTGACTTTCTTGGTCATGACACTCGGCCGTGACTGCGCGCACGTGGATCTGGCGGCAAAGTTTCTGGTGGGCGGGCTTGGCTGCATCGTGGTGGTCGGCCGCGACCACGATGGAAGTTTGTCGAAATTGGCTCCGGCGGCCGACACTAACTATGTCGCTCGGGTCGTTCGCCATGTCGTGGTGGAGCTGGTTCCTGGATGGTCCCTTTCTTGATGATGACTACGCGGGACGACATTGACTGTCGCGTGGCAGTCTACAGCCTCGGCCACGCTGCCACTTTTGAGAGAAAGTTGTTCACCTCCGATATTCCTTTGCTGTACCAAGCAGGCATTCTCGTGGTAGAAGTTTCCTGCGGTGGTGTGGTTTTCTTGTAGACGGTTTTGGCGGGCGGCCCCGACTGGATCGACATGGTCGCAGGTTGATCACAGAACGATTTCGTTTGTCCCACCACATTTTAGAAAACAAGGCAGGAAATGGTGGATCCGGACACGAAACGAGTAGCATCTTGTGCAGCTGTCTGCGCAATTTTCAGCGGATCGAGAGATAACTTACGTTGTGATTACACAGCTTCACGAACTTAGGGTGAAGTCCTCGTGCTGACCTGTGGCATGGCTCCTGCGAAGTGACTTGCGTAGTCCGTGACTTGCGCAGCGTTGTCGCTATGGGGCTCCCGGACGCTTTAAAGTCAGCGATTCTTGAAGCCACGCTGCGTACTGACGGGAGATCCTCGACGGAAGCCGTTCAAAAAATCGGAGACTCTACTGATTCAGGCATTGCATGCGTCGCACGCATATCCTCTTCCATCTGGTCAGATAGGATGATGTTAAACTCAGCGGAAACACGTGTCTCATTAGGTGGTAGAATGTCCAGTAGGATGGGGGCCGTTGCCTGTAAGTCGACCGGACGACCTGCGTTGGGGCCTCTTGCAGAGCATTGCGCAAAGCTTGCCATCAGGGACCCGCCCGACACAGCTGCACCGTCGAGCCGGTGCTCCTCAGGAGCTCTAAATACGACAGCAGAAATGTCTGTGCAAAGCAGAGTTACACAATCGTGATTGTTCTCTACATCTTGGTCACCGAGAGATGACAGGATAGTAGGGGCTCGAATCGCATCCTCTAGGTCGGGCTTTTCCCGAGTTCCGTCCTGAGAGAAGGTCGAGTTACATGAGCAGGTGGCACAGGGAATCGAACCGAAGGCAGCTATGAGCTTGGCGCTCCACTCCGCCCATGACTGCTGCTTCCTACCTTCATACCGGTGCCACGCCACTGCACCTTCCCGAAAACGGTCTATGGCCACATACCATTTCTGATTCTCTGTCGAGACCGCGCTCATTGCTAGCGCGTTGATGGTTGCCACCCACCTGTCGGCGTCGTTCCGGACCCCGTCGAATTCCGGCAGTTTGTAGGTGGACGGCGATGGTGCGGCGGCACGTGAGAATGCTGATATCACTGAGGCAACGCCGTCGAGCTGGTCCGAGAGCTGCAGGAGGATGCCCCAAAGCTGCCTGCGTTGCTCCAATGGGCTTGCCTCAAGGTCGTGCGAGGCAGCTACCTCCAACACGGCGTTAGTGGCACGCAATTCTGGCAACATTGTAGGAGCTCGCTCGGAGATTGACGCTGTCAGTTTGTTAGTCTTGACGCGGAGTAGCGTGACGGTACGCCGCAGGTTCGCGGCGCTGTCGTGTGTGCAGTCCGAAGCGTTGGTGATCGTGGTCTTCGAATGAGTAGCGGTTACAGCACTCACGCCGGTGAGGTTGACGTGCAGAGAAGCCTGGACGGCGTTCCCTGGCAGCTCGTATGTTGAAAGAGTGCGGCAACGGGAATGTAGGCCATGGAAAGCGTGAGCGGCATTTTCAAAGGACAGGAGCCGGTGTGGATCTCTGCCGCGAAAGGGTGGCAGGGTATCAATAAGGTCATGCCCTACAACCCCAGGGGAGGCCTGGACGGCGTCTACTGGTGGTTCGAAGGGTAGCTGAAGCGGCGGGTGGGACCCCATTGCCAAGGAAGCGTGGACGGCGTTCCTCGATAGAGAAGCCCGCACTGCCGACGAACCACGAAGACACGTACCGGTGGCTTCCCGCAGAGGGTTCACTTGTCGACTGCGCTGACGGCAGAATCCGTAGCCAAGCACGCGTGGATGGCGTCCCTTGTGAAATGGTACCGGCAGTGTGTACTGCAGACGCTGAAGAGGCCTTGACGCCGTCCCCGAAAGGTGGTGGCAGTGGCGGCAGGTGAACAGCTGCCGAGAAGACCTTGACGTTGTCCTCAAGTGGCGCTTATCGCGGCTGTCCTGGAGGACGAAGCCGGGACGTAAGACTTTTTCTTCGTCCACTGCGCCATTGTAATGAGCGAGACAGAGAACAAGAAACTACCCGTGCGCCGAAGCGCCAGCGTCTGTCTTTCTTGGTCATGTCACTATATATATATATATATATATATATATATATATATATATATATATATATATATATATTATAATATAAAACTATATGTACTTTCACATAACTGTTTATTCAACCGACGTTTCAACGGAATTAAGCCCCGTATTTTTCAAGGCATAATAATATTTACACATTTTCCGTGCCTTCTTATAGCTTCTCGAGACAGGAGGGAAGGGGACAAAAATATTAACAACATCCACAAAACTTGGGACGAAGAAACCTTAAAAAATGGCAGCATATCCACGAAGTGAATGATCGATAGTAGGGCGAAGAATCCATCCTTTCATTCTTTCTTGATTCCGTCCATCCATGCGTGCGTCTGTGTGACCGGCCGTGCGTCCATCTGCCCGTCCGTGCGTGCGTCTGTACGTGCGTCCGCACGTTCATTTGTGCGTACATCCATGCATCCGCTCCTGCGTTCGTCTTTGTGTCCATCTGTCCGTGCAGCCATCCATGCGTCCGTCCATGCAACTGTCTGTGTGTCCGTTCGTCCACCTACCTATTCAACACTACAAGTATCACCATCTCGCATCTTTTCATCGTATATTCCTCATATAGAAGCACCGCTATCCAGCGAACATTCCAAGAACTGAACAATAGGAGGCACACGAACACTTTTTACCGCTTGCGCTTCGTCTCTACTTCCCACCTTTAACCACCTCGAGTTCATGGTATATACTAGTTCACTGTATTCATGGCACTGCGGCCCAACGCTCGCTAAACTTTTTAAAACCTAGGAGGTTACGCCCAGCGAGAATAACATAGAAACCCTTTAATGTCTTCTGTCCGTTGTTGAACAATAAAAAATCCGCAGCGTGCGCGTTACTAAAAGCCAAATTCTCTTGTCTCTGATTCCCCCTTAGGGGCCATTGGCATGTACATTGAGCACTATCATTTGTTGTTCACCAACACACAGAAGAAATCTCTCACCAGCCCCACCTTAGAGGTCAAAACGTTATACTTGATACACACTACTACACCGGCTACTACACGAGAGACGCGGCAGGGTTAGGAAAGAACAGAATCTCAACAGAATGGGGTAATTGGATGGTAATGGATCCCAGATGCTAACAGACATCAAAAAGATGTCATACATGCGTACAAGTTGCACAAACCAAGTATGAATAACATATCAAGGAAAGAAAGAGAAGCACTATTAGCATTTAGCAACCGCGAAGATGTCGTCATTAAACCAGCAGACAAAGGCAGCGCAATTGTAGTTCTGAATAGATTGGTCTAAACTAAGGAAGGCGAATGACAACTAAATGACAAACAATTCTACAACCACAACGATTCGAACCCTACCACCAAGCACAAAAGTTTTTCTAGGGTAACAACTCTCGAAAAATTGTTCATCCAAGCTGATATTTTAAATATAATATACTAACAGTGAGAAAAAAGTATTATTGGTTTGGCATGACTTCTTCGTGTACGATAAGTTCTCCGTCATTGCACGTATTTAAAATGGTTAGGGAGTTCCCAAACTTAACCGAGCTAGAAAAAGAAGTCCTCAGCCTAGGAAGCCGTGCATGGTTGGTCCAGATTATATATAATATGAGTGGTCATTTATTAGAGGGGAAAAATGCGAAGGTGCTGGTTTGTGCCTTACGTATTGAAGTCACGGCTTAGCGCTTCGGCGAAAGGGTATAAAGGGGATAGAAAAAGAGGGGAGGAGAGTAATTAGGACGTCAAGAAGGAAATTATTCTGCCCTTGCACAGGAAGGTAAGACTACTTGCTGGCACGCCGGCCTACTCCTGAACCGTTCACGAGTCAGAAAGAGTAGGTGGATAGAAAAACGACACGTCGTCTGCTACAGCACTTCCGGTTGACGGAACGTTCAAGGCTCAGCTCTTCACTGCTTCAAATTGTGTGCGGTTCAGTGTAATGGGGGAGGAGGCAAGATAGCTGATAACAACCACGTCGCGTAAATTACATGTTTACTACCAATTACGCTGAACAGAACGCACCTTGAAACAGCTCAATCAACTTAAAACCTTAAGGTACCTCAAAACACCTTAAAGCACCTTAAACACTTTAACAAAAGAGCTAGGCATCGAAACGGAAGGCGTAATTTGGCTATTCACCGCTTCAGAGGGGAAAGTGAGGAACTAACTCACCACGAAGAGTATGGCTGGTGACAGGTGCGCTATGCTTAAACGTAATGAGAGGTTACAGTGGAAAGAACAAGGTGTATGAAAAACCAGTGCCTCCTCTGCTCTCAGACATCTGGCACGTCGGGCGCTGTCTTATCCGGCTTTTACACCGGTTTCTCTAAAAGGGCTTCAGCGCTTAACTGCGGCAAACTTTCGCGCTCAAAGATCGACAGAGCTCAGCAGAGTGAAAACATACAAGTTCTCGAAACGAAATGAGAGCGCGAACAACAATATAGCCCAATGTTTCTTTACTTCAGCCAAACTACCCTATAAACATCATGTTGAAGGCAGTGAATCATCACAAGATCGTAATACTATTGAGATTTAAAATGGCTTCAACATCCAGAATTGAGCACAACCTACATCAATACAAACACGATGAAGTGTTTAAAAAATTAGGAACAGATTTAGAAAAAAATACCACGTGAAAAAATTGACAGCCGTCTCAGCGACGCCGACCTCTATACTCGCTTTTAAGGCCCGTAACCGCTGTGCGTTTATTTCCTGTGGTACGCCCAATCCCACTCTGTTTCTGATTTGTTGCAGTGCGCCTGTCTGGGCTGGTCGGCACATGATTATGAAGTAAACGAACAGCGCTGGACATGAGAAGGCCAGAGGACGACAGACGAAAACTTTCTTCGGTCGTCTTCTCAACTTCCCGTGCCCAGTGCTGTTTCTTCACTACTTCATCTATTTTGTTTCGTTTCATTTCGTGTGTGTGTTCACGCCTCTCCGCGCAGCAGTTTGTTTTCTTGTGGCACGTCCCTCCCTCATCATGCCTCGGTGCGTATTTTTTAATTCCTCCTCAGACAAGGAAAGGAGCTCGGTAGGTGACACCGTGGTACAGTATTCGTTCTGACACGGCAGGTTTGAAAAAAACCTGTTCTACACTCTACCTCTTCTTTTCGGAGCTCGTCTGCTTGGTAGTGGGAGGGGAAATGCGACTATGAGGGGGTGGGTTCAAAGTCATGTGGCACGTGGTGGACGTTTCGGGAACTAGCGTCTCGTGAGCCGGAATCCTCTTTTTGAGGAAACTTGGGTGGTTTGAAGTGGAGTTTGGCTTGACCTGCGTAATACCAACCTTCACCTAGAATAAGAGAAAGGGCGTTGTGTTCAAGAATGGCTGCTTCAACAATCGCAAATAGTGGTCCAATGTCAATTTTTAAAAAGGCATATCCTTCAAGCACAACAGTATTTCCGCCAATGACGAGCAAAGGTGGTTTGGTCCACGGCTCAATTTTAAGAATTGATGCTAGACTTGCTGCAACAATTGTGATATATGAGCCACTGTCCGGAAAGGCACCAATTTCCCCCCCACTTCATTGACTTCAGCAGTAACCATGGCACATCATAATTCGGATTGGTACAGGGTGTCATCGACGCGGCCCACAAACGCTGTTTTTGCTTTGGGGACTGTCTGCCTGTTGTTAGAGGGGTGCTTTGGTGCAGTACATTCACTTGCAAAGTGACCATTTTGTTCGCAGTTGTAACAAACAGCGTCTCTCAAGCCTTGTCCTCTTCTGTATGCTGTGGAACCATACTTGGCTGAAATTGCTTCATACCTTGACTCCTGTTCATCAGATAAGAGGCTGGCGATGCGAGGAGGCTGCCTCATACGTGTGATATACTTGAACGTAGATGGTGGAGCATGCTGCGGGGTGTGCACAGTACTGTCAGTTCCATCAGTAGCACTTAGAAACTGCGGCTTTCTTCCTTGAATTGCTCTGTGAACTGCGGAGATTGGATCAGACGCACTTGATTGAGTGTTTTATTCACTTCTGTTTTCTATGATGAGAAATTCGTCCACAGCATGGGGTCGTCGAACAGCGATGAATGAGGCTGCTTGTTCATCGCGAATGCCTTGAACTAGGTATTCGATGCGTTCCTTGTCATCGCTGGAAACTGAGCAGCGAGACATGATCTTCAGTTTGGCAAAAGCATACTGCCGCAGGCTTTCTTCGGCTTTCGGTGCGGCGCTTGTGACCTTCTGTTGCCACTGTATGAATGAAAGGTGCTCCCGAATTGTTTTTGGAGTCCTGCTTTCCAGATGGTCTAGGTGGTAAACTGACGCCCTGTTGAGGCAAACCAGTCTGCTGTGACTCCACGAAGCTTCCCTTGTGCAATGGCGAGGACAGTTCAGTCTTCCCATTGTGCAAGCTGTTAAACGCGCTTGACCACTTCTATCAAGTGCTTGACTGAAAGTTGGGGTGGCACTTCCGTAGAAGGCAGGCAGCGAAGCTGATAGATCCAGCAGCGTTGTCACATGCGCTTGGTTCATATGACTAGCCATCGTTGTCATGATAGCGACCATAATTTGGATAATAATGGCCACCATACGTTGCATGTTCTCAGCTGGGTCTGACGTGAAGGGGGGCATGGCTGAGAATGACGCACCGTAGTCACTAGCGTGGGCGCTAGAAGCGTTGAAATGTCAAACGCACTTGGCTCGGGTTCGTGAGCTGGTGATGAATCTTTCGCGATACCAATTAAATGTCGTACGATTAGTTCCTCCTTGTTGCCGGTGGTGGAGCGGCTGCGGCGTTGCAATTCAGTCTGAATTTAACGTACACTCACGGCGGCAAGGTTTTCGGCAGCAGCAACACACCAGTTGATGAACGACATCGTCATTGACACATCGGGCAGGTTACGCTTAGGGCTTGTTTGGCGTTCAACAACGTTTGATTGAAGGTACGCTGACGTACTTGGCGGCGAAGTAGCTGCAGCAGGTTTTAGACGTCGACTGCGCCATATGTGAGCGGACAAGGCAGGCCATATACAAAAAAGTTTGATGGCATAGGAAGCTCAGGTCCACTCCCTCTTCCCTCTCTATGAACTGCCCCCTGGTTATGCGTGCGTTTCAAATGGTATTTTTTTAATCTCACAGCTTTCTGAGCGTAGCCAACTTCCAATATATCGGCTCAGCTATTCTGTATACTGTAGACGCCTAACCAACGAACAAAGAATCAAGACAGAAGAAACCTTTATAAAACGCCCCTTTTCTGCATTGTTTTCGATCTCTGCAAGGACTCTTATGAAGCTCTGGTTCAGTAGATTGACCTGTCATACTTCAAGAACTATGGCATATGTGCTAGACATGAATGATGGGCAGGTACGAAGAAATCTGAATTAAGAAAGCACGACGGAGGAGCCGAAACACATAGCAGTTCCTGCACGCGGCACGCGGCTCGTTCAGTACTAGACTGCAGCGCCGCCGCTACCGGCAACGCGGAATGGATCAGGCCACGAGGCGCGGTCTCGCCACTTAGCACTTCTAGTACACTCTAACTTCGGGGCGACACCCAGGGTTGCTTGATCTTCTTCCAGAACTCACTATCTCTGGAGTTGGAGCTCATAGTAGAATATTCAGGAAAAAAAGAATACTTGAATTGAATCGAATTGATTTTTATTGGTCACACTTTTCACAAAAAAAGTTTACATACACTGCTTGGACCTATAGCCATAGGCTAGTTTGGGTCCAAAAAAGAAAGATTTTATAAAGGCACTTAAAAAGTGTAACTTAAAGATATACAATATTAATAAAGACGTAGCTAAAGTTTTTACAATTTAATGTAATAAAGAATCGGCAAAGAAACATTACAGTGCATGAAATAACCGCACTGAACCGTTACAATGCACTAGAGAACGGAAACGGAATAAACACCTTCTTACATATCTAAATCAAGACAGTCATCAGACTAATTATGACAGGACAATATTAAATCAGTACATTCTTCTAAATAGTGTTTTCTAGTGCCTTAGTGAAATTAGAACACATTTTTATTTCAAAAGGAATAACATTCCGGATTTTATTACCAACAAACTGGAAAAGCCGTTTACCCTATACGTTGTTAGTTCATGGAATATTCCATTTACCAAAGGTTAGTTGTCTAGTAGAACGAGGAGGGGCGGAGAACATCAACACATGAAAAGGGTGGTTGTAATTATTAACTGTGTGTACGCATTTGGCTAGTTTTGATTTCCATAGCTTGTCGAAGGGCAAAATAAGTAATCTGGAAAACAAAGGTTTGCAGGGGTCGTTCTACATGAAATGAGTAATGATTCTTACAGCCCGTTTTTGAACTCGTCTAACCGGGTCCAGGTAAGTTGTGTACGTGCCGCCCCAACACACAATGCAATCTGAGATATGACAATTAATGAAAACACAATAAAGCATTCGTAGAGTAGTGGTATTAAAATAATGTCGAGCCTGAGATAGTGAATGACACCCTGAGGCTAATTTGGAACACACATTTTGAATCTGCATTTGCCAATGTAAGTTGTTATCTAAAGTGACACCCAGATATTTAATTGTGGTTACTTGCTCGATCACGGAATCGTCAATTTCTATGTGTATGTCATTAGCATTAATGAATCTTAACCGAGAGCGAAATGTGATGCAGTTAGTATTTATAGATAGTTTATTATTCGATAACCAATGAGCGACCTTTTCCAATTCCACGTTGGAATTCGATCCAAGATCAGTTAGACTTTTACCTGTTACTATGACACAAGTATTGTCAGCATACATCATTATGTTAAAAAGCTCTAATATTAGCAGAAGTTCATTAATATACAAGGAAAAGAGCAAAGGTCCCATCACCAAGCCCTGGGGAACACCGGTACTCATGTGGCTCATAGAGGACGTGAAATCGTTAATACAGCCTGTTGACGATCTTTCAGGCAATCTGAAAGAAGTTGAAGTATGGTCCCACGGAAGTCATAAAGAGGTAATTTACTTGGCAGTATTCTGTGGTCTATGGTGTCAAAAGCTTTTTTGAGGTCCAGAAAGATAACTGCTACTAATTTATTCTCAATCAATGTAGTGTTTATTGCTTGAGTAAGGCTCATAACGGCGGTGGAGGTAGAATAATTTGGTCTAAATCCGTGTTGCTGATGGGAGGGCAAGTTATTCTTCGCAATGATTTTATTGAAACGATTGGTAAGAATTTTTTCGAAGATAGTGTAATTATGCTCAGAACTGAGATTGGTCGGTAGTTTGACGATTGAGAGTAATCGCCACTTTTATGTATCGGAATAACTTCTGCAATTTGTACACAAGAGGGGTACATGGCTGCTCTCACAGAATGGCTAATAAGACATAAAACCGGTCCGAGGACGTCTAAAGTTTCTTTGAGAAGAAAATTTAGACTTTTCTTTGAGAAGAAATGCCCATCTAGGCCTGCCAATTTATTCATTGGCGATCCTGACACAATTGATATGATTTCCTCAACGTCGATGTCATACATGTCAAAAGAATACGGACTGGAATCTGCGAGACCATGTTCTTGGTTGGGTTCCTTGTATTTTTCAGCTAGTGTTGGATCAATGGAGGCAAAACAAGTGTTAAACGATTCTACAGTATTGGAGTCGATGACATCGGGAAGCACCGTAGAAGCGGGAGGGTTTCCGACAACGTCATTTACAATTTGCCAACGTTTTACCGAATTACCTTCAGCTTTCTCTGTTTGTCGTGCATAATAATCCTTTTTACTCATCCTTATCAAGGCAACTGATTTATTACGCATTGTTTTAAACTGACGCAAATAAAATTTGTTATGCTTGCGCCGTTTCCATTTGTCATGACAGTAATCTTTGCTTCTTATGACTTCCCAGTTTTTTTTTTATTCATCCAGAAACATATTGGTGTTTCCCGTGATTAAACCAAAACTTTTCTGCTGCTTCCTTTGATCGCGTTTTTAAGAAGAGTAATCAAGTTAAAAAATTCGATATAAACGTCATCATGGTATATTTGATTAACGTTAGATCCAAGAATATTTTTTCTTAAAGCCAAGTAGTCTATTTTCGTTACATACCTCGGCCCGTCACATTTTTTATTCTTTAGACAATCAACAGAGACAAATATTGGGAAATGATCAGTGATAGGCTTGTCATACACTCCGGCACTAATATATTTCTCGGAATTTGTCAGTGCGTGATCGATCAATGTAGCAGACGTTGCTGTTTTTTGATTTGGTGTAGTGATGAGGTTGCGAAAGGTATACGATTTTAGCAACTAGTTGTAATCATCGTTCACTGGACTACAGGTATCAATGTTCGTATCACCAATAATAACAGCAGAATGTTTGACACTGTTTGTTAGTTGACTCAGGATTATTTCAATCGTTTCAAGAAAGGAGAGAAAACAAGCGTTGGGGGGATGATAAAGAACGCCCACTGTAACTGAAGATTCCAACCTGATGAATAGTGATTCAATGGCACGTGTGCTGCATGATAGTGAAGGAAGAAGTGTATATGAATGCTCTTTTTTACAAAGAGAGCAACACTGCCCCCTCGAGAACGAGAGTTACGTGGCATTTTGTAATCAGGAATAACAACGTTTTCTTCCTTTTTAGCCAAGTTTCAGTGACAGCGATTACGTCAGGGTGTCGTGGCTGCTGGGCAATAATTGTGAGAAGCTGATCAAGGTTTTTTTCTTATGCTGCGAATGTTGCTGTGAAATATCGACATGCATCTGCGAGTGCAATTGTCTTGTTGATTTAGGCGAAACATTTTGCTTGAACTGGTACGTGCACTCGGTATAGGCACAAAAGAACCACTTATGCCACGCTGCCAAGGTCGTCTTCGAATGTCACTTGAAACACGCGCGAATTTTCATTTTTATGCATCAGAATCCTACCGTCAACCACCCACAAAAACTTCCACTTTTTTTTTTCCTCGATTTAGCTGTGTTGCCTTTCCAAGCAAAACCTTGTACTCTGGGCGCAGATAATCGTTTAAGAACACCGGCTCATTTCCTTCGAAACAAAGGGTCGATCTGTTCAGTCTGTGTTTTTGGCTGCCTTCAAGATGCTGTCTCGTGTCGACCTAGACAAAAACTTCACCACCACGTTCGGAGGGCCACTACCACGCGTCGGAACACGATGAACATCATCAAGTGCGTTCTGATCAAGCCTTACACCCAGCGACAAAGCAATTTTGTTGATAGTCAAAGATAGGTCCTCATTAGGTACCTGTACAATTCTCTCAAGTTCAATATTTTCCTTTCGACTGTACTGTTTAATCTCAATTAGTTGCTTCTTCGTTTCATTTAATTCCTTATTTAGCATTGAAATTTCCTTTTGACACTCTATGCTGCGTGTCTTTTCCTCCGAAAGTTCCGAGCGCATGCTTTTTATTTCGTTTCTAAAGTATTCAAAGCACTCATTTATGTGCCGCATTGACTTGGTGACAGCTATCAATTCGGTCTTCATAGCATTGATAGATGGGTCCTGATTCTTAATTGCTGCAGTATGGTCAGACATAGCCTTAACAAACTGCGCAGTCATTTCCATCAAAGTCTCTGTGACTTCCTTGATGCTGACAGGGGGTTTGTCGGCTAGGGACTATGCAAAGTCAGACAAATCAGCTCTTTCACACGACATGATTGCACAACAAATACAGTGCACACATGCGTTTTTTAGAGCGGTCCTGCAGCAATGAAACTTAAGAAATTAATAATTAGGGTAAATGCGTACTTCCCTACCTGAAATGACGCAAATAAACGGTTCAGCAGACGTGAAGTACGGCTGCCAGGACCGCTCTGAAGTGCACAATCCAGCTGCGTGGTTTCTTATATTGGCGACAGAGTTGCCGCCCCTCGATGAACTCCGGAACAGTGACGTATTCTTGCCTGTTAGTTGAGTACGGTGTCTGCCAGAATGGGCATGCGTCCGATGAAGGCCTGCTTGCTCGTGCCAACCCTCGAAGTAATATACGCTTCACCGAGTAGCATCCAGACAGAGACGGAAACTCGTTCAACTAGGGCTCGTCCAAAGTTGCCTGAAAGGACGCAAATAAACGGTTTAGCAGACGTGAAGTACGGCTGCCAAAAGCGCTCATAGTGTTTTGACGCTATTTTTCAGATGATCGTGAATTGTCATAAATAATTGCAGAAATACGCGTGATTTCAATTCTTTAATACCAATATGCAATATGAGCTTTCAGTGGAGCACACCATGAGGATATTTGCCCCCCAGTAGATCAAAAGTGTTGTCGTGTACGGTACTCACATAGAAAGGGCAGCGCGAAAACTCGGGAAAAAAAGGACAGTAGAGACAGAGCACTGACTAACAACTGAAACTATATTGCCATCTCCTGTGCATATATATGTGCCTAAAATGTGATGGAGAGGAGGTTTAGAAGCAAAAAAAGAAGGCTGGTTTTAACCAGCGATAAAAACTGCAAAGGATAAATTTTTCAAAGGAACACGCGCAAGCGTGATGAGTGAAATGCATGAAGTCATGGAAAGCAATTGACACGGAAAATCAAAGAAAGCCTCTAATATAACTGATTTCAGCGTCAGACAAAGAAGGCCTGCTCACGCACTTGTCACCTGCTTCATTAGTGAAGAAAGCCTCAACAATCTCGCGCTATATATTATCCCTCTTCATTTTGAAAACCGAGTACTACTAAAGTCAGGAGACCAGCCACAACGCCTGCAATGGTCAGCCAGAAAACGACTGGTCGTGTTGCGTACATTTTAGTCATGTTCCTTCGCCCTCTCATTAAAACACCTGCAAGTTTGACCAATGTACTCAAGTCCACAACTTATAAGAAACCTATAAACTACATTGGAAATACAATCTGTGAACCTCTTCCTGTGTTTGGTTGTACACTCAGGGCATTTTTCTTTAGAGGCCATGCCACATAACCTCGAGAGTTTGTAGGGCGCGGACTGTACATCTTGAACGTCGTGCTTCGATGCAATTCTCTTCAAGTTATGCGAGAATTTCTGAACCTATGGAATAACTTGCACATGCTTCTTCTTTCTATCATCTTTTTGTTTTGTTTGATTGCGTTTCATGTGCCATAGCAGCATCTCACACACCGCAGAAATAAATTCTAGGAGGGTGACACGCCTGCATCAATCTGGTAACCTGTGCATTAAAGCTAGATGAAATGACATGTACACACGACTTATTCAGGGCTGAATGCACACACTTCACTTGAATGCTTCGCTTAACAAGCTTCGAATGGGCGCTTTCATGGCGTATCACGGGTTTTTCGGACCTGGGATTATATTTCAAACAGATGTGATTATCGCCAAAAAGCAAGTCAATGTCAAGAAATTGCAACGCTCGCTTACCAGGCCTTTCATGCGTGAATTTCAGGCCTTGACTTTCACTCTGAAACACATGCAAAACGTCATGAATGACAATTTCAAGGTCATAAACATCATTCAAAATTACTAGAAAATCTTCCACATACTGACAAATCTTGGCAACCTGTGGTACTTGCAATTTATTCTAAATGCGGCAACCAACGACCGAAAAGAAAAGATCACACAACACAGCAGCCACAGCTGAACCAATGCATATGCCCTTTCTTTGAACATGAAACTTATCATCAAAATTCACAACTGTAGAAGACCAATAGAACTCTAAGAGTCTTACAATGTCATCAGCAAAAACACCTGCTTCATCTGAGAACTGAAGTTCACCATATTCCTGAATCCTATCTCGAAAAGCCTGCAGCAGTCCTTCATGTGGCTCAGAATAAGAAAGTTCTTCAATGTCGACCGAAAAGCCGTTAAAAGAGCCAGATTTCAAACCTTGTAGGTGCAGCATGAAGTTTTTAGACTTGCGGATGACAAAGGGATCATTCTTCACTGAAACTTGAAGGTGTCTTTGTAGGTAACGGCTGACGTGACATTGTCAGGTAGCAACTTCAGAAACAATGGCACGAAACGGAACATCAGGTTTGTGACTTTTCACGGTAAAAAAGACTTCAAGAAAGCCTTTTTCTTCTTTCTTTGTCCTTGCCTTGAAGCTCTGTAGGTTCAATTCCTCAAGCAGTTGAAGTGCATGCCGTTTCTGTTTCGAAGCATCAAATGGTACGTCCTTGAAATTCTTTACCTTGCCAATTGTCACTTTTCTCGAAAAAGAGTGTTCGGTAGGACAGCTAAGCTTCCTTCCTTGTCTGTTTCCAGTATTGTTAACTACAGTTCCTTCAGCATCTTCGAAATCTTCTTTAGGGGCTGATTCATCGAACAATAGGAAGACGTGCATCGTGTCAAGCACTCCACTCCTTTGGAAATAACTCGATCTTTTTCATTTTCACCACAACAATCAGCCACTTAACGGACCAGAGAGAGGAGGCCCTGGGGTTCAAAACAGGGTTCACAACTGAATTTTGGTCCTGTCTCCATGACATGTTTAACGTTGTCAGGAACCACGGCATTACCTAGCACAAACACGTTGCCTTGCTTAACACAGGAGGCCTTGCGCTCAAAAGTGAGATTCACGAGAGCACGACACCAAAAGAACTCAGCAGACACAGCCGCTTGTTTCTTAAGAGCATACAGGCAACGCAATTCTTTGCAAAGCCAGTTATCAGTTGCCAGTTATCACGAGAACACGCAATCAGTCCTGAAACATCCTCACCTGTCGCCAATATTCTTATTTCAGAATCTTGCAGAGACGCTTGCACTTGCAGTGGCGCCAGGAAGGTTGGACAACACAGAAAATAATTTTTAGATTTAAATTCAGAGATACGGTAGGCTAAACAGAACTGCTATGAAAAATTATTTGAAAGCATTTACAATGACCAGAGGAAGCTATGGGAGGTCATAAATGGGCTTACGAACACAAATAAGGGTTGTAATGGGACACAGGACCTAACAAATAATGGTCAGATTTTCAGTGGTGAAAGGTTGGCCAATGTCATGAAAGAACATTTCATAAATGCGGATTCCTTTATTTTAACGGATGAAAAGCGAGATAATGCTCCAATTCCTGATAAATCTCCTTTGCCGTATTCTATTTTTCTCGCACCCACAGATCCGGTTGAAGTAGAAAGATTAATTAGAAAACTTAAAAACAATGTTGCATCAGGGATTGATGAGATAGGTTCTGTTGAGTTAAAAATGGTGTCACCATTGATATCTAATGTCTTCGCCTATATTATCAACCTCACCCTCACTAACGGTGTATTTCCAGAGCAGCTAAAAGTAGCAAAAGTCACTGCAGTACATAAAGGTGGTGATATCAATACTTTAGCGAACTATCGACATATATCTGTGCTTCCAACAATATCAAAAATATTTGAAGGGGTTATTTATGATAGACTTGCATCCTTTTTTGATAAGCACCGAATAATACCAAAAAATTAGTATGGTTTTCAAAAAAATAAATCAACAGAACAAGCTCTACTGTATATCAAAGATGAAATAATCGAAAATATGGAAAACAAAAAAATATACTCTTGGGCTCTTCCTCGATCTTCAAAAGGCATTTGACTCCCTACAATTCAAATCATTGACTCATAAATTATCAAGTTATGGGGTGCGTGGAGTTGCACTACAACTGTTTAAAAGTTACCTAGAAGATCGTTATCAATATGTAAAACTGAATAACACGATTTCTGCAAAGATAAAGTTGAACCAAGGAGTTCCCAAGGGTCTATACTGGGGCCATTATTGTTCCTTGTCTATATAAATGATATTGTCAATATACCTCATCCTCCTGAACTTATAATGTACGCTGACGATACGAATGTTTTCTTTACATCAGACAATCTAATATCACTTGAGGTAAGTGTAAATAATTATCTAAGCAATCTTTCGAATTGGTTAAGGCAAAATGGACTGCGCTTGAATGCAAAAAAAACAACCTATATGATATTCCGACCTATAAACTAACCTGTAACATAGCTGTAAAATTTGAAGGAAATTGCATTGCACATGTTAGGGAACAAATGTTTCTTGGTGTATGGTTTCAGGAGAAATTAAACTGTAATACACATGTAAATCATCTGATCACCGCATTAGCGCGAATAGTTGGTTGTTTTTTTAGAACAATGCACTTAATCCCGTTGAGGTTAAAAATAAGTATGTACTATGCACTCTTCCAATCTAAAGTTAGTTATGGAATGTTAGTCTAGGGAACGACATCACAAGGGAATTATCATAAGTTAATAACTATACAAAAGAAAATATTGCGCTGCTTTGAAATTTACAGGGGGAATCTACAAGACTTGCGCACTGCTCCACTATTCATTAAACATTCCATACTCAGTATTGATCAATTATATCATTTTAAGTTACTTCAGTTAATACAAAAGACTAAGCTATATGAAGAAAGTTGCACCGAAAGACCACACTACAGTATGCGAGAACAAAAGAAACGAGCTCCTAGAACAAGAACCAAGTATGGAAAACAAAGTATTGCTTACCAGGTACCTCAGGTTTTAAATACCCTTGCAGATCAATTGAACTTTAGGGCTAGTAGTGCGACTTTCAAGAAACAAATAAAGAACTTATTCATAACCACCGGTCTACACTATCGAAACTACGTAATGGAGTCTCATGCCTCTGCAAATGCTTAAATTGTTCATAAACTTCTATGTCAATTATACGAGTGTACACAGCGGAATTCATTGTATCCGCATGCATTTTGTGTCTGTTTTCGAGTTGTTTCATTGATATTGTTTAGTTGTGAATTATAACGAGACTGACCTCTAACTCTTAAAATGTGTTATGTAAACTTCTTATGCTATTTATGTTTGAATTTTGTGTTTACAATTTCAGGTTGCTTGAAACCAATGTATTGAATATATATATTGTTTAAGCTTTGCACTGTCACGGACTGCGGAGGGACAAGGGCCTTTGTCAGGCTGTTCGCCTTTAGCCCTTTGCCCCTGCAGTGAGCTCTGTATCCGGCTTACTGTAAATAAAAATCCTACTACTACTACTAAAAAAAAGAAAAGACTTCGCACTTCTTTGGGGAACCTGCTTCCGCTTGATGCAGTAGGACATAAATCTGGATTTACATAGGGCTTCCGCGATGAGGTTGGCACATACAATAGCAGAATCCAAACAAAAACTATTAGACAGGAATGGGCCCATTGTATAAGAAATTTGCTCGAGAAGCACTTGGTTTGGGCTAGTTGGTTCATAGTGCTCACATAGAAAGGGCAGTGCAAAAACTCGTGAAAAAAAGAAGAAAAGAAGCGAAGAAGAGAAAAAAGGAGAGGAAAAGAAAGAAGAAAGACAGTAGAGACAGAGCGCTGACTAACAACAAAATTTCTATTGCCATCTTCTGTGCATATATATGTGCCTTATTGTGATGGAGAGGAGGTTTAGAAGCAAGAAAAGAAGGCTGGTTTTAACCAGGGATAAAAACTGCAAACGATAAAATCTTCAAAGGAACTCGCGCACGCGTGATGAATGAAATGCATAAGGTCATGGAAAGCAAATAACACGGATAATCAAAGAAAGCCTCTAAAATAACTAATTTCAGCGTCAGACAAGAAAGGCCTGCTCACGCACTTGTCACTGCTTCAACAATCTCGCGCTATATCTTATCCCTATTCATTTTAAAAAACCGAGTACTACTAAAGTCAGGAGACCAGCCACAACGCCTGAAATGGTCAGCCAGGAAACCACTGGTCGTGTTGCGTACATTTTAGTCATGTTCCTTCGCCCTCTCAATAAAGCACCTGCCAATTTGAGCATTGTATTCAAGTCCTTAACTTAAAAGAAGCCTATAAACTACATTGAAAATGCAATCTGTGAACTTCTTCTTGGGTTTGGTTGTGCACCCAGGGCGTTTTCCTCTATAGGCAATGCCACATAACCTCGAGAGTTTGTAGGGCGTGGACAGTAAACAAATTCAGTTATGAAACCTGTCTTAAACCCCAGGGCCTCCTCTGCCTAGTCCGTCAAGTGGCTGATTGTTGCGGTGAAAATGAGAAAGATCAAGTTATTTCCGAAGGGGTTGAGTGCTCGACACGATGCACGTCTTCCCGATCGTTGAATAGATCAGCCACTAAAGAAGATTTCAAGGACGTTGAAGGAACTGCAGTTATCCTTACTGGAAACAGACAAGGGAGGAAGCTTCGCTATCCTACCGAACACTCTGCATCGAGAAAAGTCACAATTGGCATTAGTAAAGAACTTCAAGGACGTACCATTTGATGCTTCAAAACAGAAACGGCGTGCACTTCAACTGCTTGACGAAATGAACCTACAGAACCTCAAGGCAAGGACAAAGACAGAAGAAAAAGGCTTCCTTGAAGTGTTTTTTACCGTGAAAAGTTATAAACCTGATGTTCCGTTTCGTGCCATTGTTTCTAAAGTTGCTACCTGGCAACGCCACGTCAGCCGTTACCTACAAAGGCACGTTCAAGTTTTAGTGAAGGATGATTCCTTTGTCATCTGTAATTCTGAGGACTTCATGCTGCACCTACAAGGTTTGAAATCTGGCTCTTTTAACGAAATTTCGGTCGAGATTGAAGACCTTAATTATTCTGTGCCACATGAAGGACTGCGGCAGGCTTTTCGAGATAGGGTTCAGGAATATGGTGAACTTCAGTTCTCAGGTGAAGCAGGTATTTATGCTGATAACATTGTAAGACTCTTAGAGTTCTATTTGTCTTCTAAAGTTGTGAATTTTGATGATAAATTTTATGTTCATAGGAAGGGCATATGCACTGGTTCAGCTGTGGCTTCGGTGTTGTGTGATCTTTTCTTGTCGGTGATTGGTTGCCGCATTCAGGATAAATTGCAAGTACCACAGGTTGTCAAGATCTCTCGGTTATGTGGATGATTTTCTAGTGATTTTGAATGTTGTTGATGACTTTAAAATTGTTATTCATGACGTTTTGCATGTGTTTCAGAGTGAAAGTCAAGGCCTGAAATTTGTGCATGAAAAGCCTGGTAAACGAGCGTTGGAATTTCTTGACATTTACTTGCTTTTTGGCGATAATCACATCTGTTGGAAATATGTTCCCAGGTCCAAAAAAGCCCTTGATACGCCATGAAAGCGCCCATTCGAAGCTTGTTAAGCGAAGCGTTGCAGTGAACTGTCTGCATTCTGCCCTGAATTTGTCGTGTGTACTCGTCATTTCATCTAGCTTCAATGCGCCAGTTTCCTGTTGGAGCCGGCGGGTTACCCTCCTGAATTTATTTCTGCGGTGTGTGAGACCCTGCTACGGAACATGAAACGCTATCAAACAAAACAAAAAGACGATACAAAGAAGGAGCATGTGCAAGTCATCCCACATGTTCACAAATTCTCGCATAACTTGAAGAGAATTGCATCAAAGCATGACGTGCAAGTTGTACTGTCCGCGCCCTACAAACTCTCTAGGTTATGTGGCATAGCCTACAGAGGAAAACGTCTGGGTGGACAATCGAACACAGGAAGAGGTTCACAGATGTATTTACAAAGTAGTTTTCAGGTTCTTTTATGATGTGAACTTGAGTACATTGGTCAAACTGACAGTTGTTTTAATGAGAGGGCAAAGGAACATGACTATAATGTACGCAATACGACTTGTGGTTTTCTGGCTGGCCATTGCAAACGTTGTGGCTGCTCTTCTGACTTTAGTAGTACTCGGTTTTTTGAAATGTTGAGGGATAAGATTGAGCGCGAGATTGTTAGGCTTTCTTCATTCATGAAGCAGGTGACAAGTGCGTGGGCACGCCTTCCATATCCTTGTCTGACGCTGAAATTATTTATCTTAAAGGCTTTCTTTGATTTTTCATGTCATTTGCTTTCCATGGCCTCGTGCATTTCACTCATCACGCTTGCACGAGTTCCTTTGAAAATTTTATTGTTTGCAGGTTTTATCGCTGGTTAAAACCAGCCTTCTTTTCTTGCTTCTAAACCTCCACTCCATCATATTTTAGGCACATATACATGCACAGGAGATGCCATTAAAATTTCAGTTGTTATTCAGCGCTCTGTCTCTACTGTCCTTTTTTTCGCAAATTTTCGCGCTGCACTATTTGAGCACTGTGAACCAACTAGCCCAAACCAAAGTACTTCTCGAGTAGGGTAATTCTTGTAAACACTAACCATCAAATAAATATTACTGAGTCCAATAGAGTGGATTCTGTAAATTGAAATCTGTTAATTAAAACTGCTGAATATAAGACACAACTGTCTCATATATTACTGGTTTCATACTTGAATGCTGCAACCTAGTTCGGCCCTCAGTAAAAGAAACTTTTCTTTGATGGAACACAATTTTCTCGTTCCTTCAGGTTTTGTTTATTCAGCGCACTGTACATTCAATGCAGTATCTTATTATTTATTGATATGTGGGGTTTAACGTTTCAAAATCACGATATGATTATGAGAGGCGCTGTAGTGAAGAGCTTCAAAAATTTTGACCACCTGGGGTTTTTAACGCGCAGGCAGTATACTAGGTTTTGTTTATTTAGTCACTGGCTGTCCCATATTTTAGGGCACTTCTTTAGAATGGGTGTGACCACTGCAATGCCAGTAGTGATTTCTGAATTATTCTTTCTGTTTAAACCTGTTTCATTCTAGTTTATGATAGTAACAATGTCTTCGTGTGTTACTCAAACTTATTTACCAACCAAAAACATGTGCTATTTTATGCAGGTCAAGATTGGCGAAGGTATTCTTGTTCAGAAAACACTTTTCGACAGGCTGCAGAATCACTGTCATGGGTGACCAACAAAATTCGCCCAAAACGTGCTGCAGCACCTCTTCACAGAAGAGGAGCTCAAAGGGGAGAGCTTGTATGAAAGGGGCTCCAACAAACAAAATGAAATCCCGGTGAAGGAGGTCCCAGGTCCAGTACGTTGTTATGCATTTATTGGGATGTATTATTTCCAATCTGCAGACATAATAGTACTGTGTGAAGAAGTCACATTTGTTCGGCAGTGTTGAATACCTTCATACTTAGAACAGATTATGTCTTCTGTTCTTGAAAAAAAAATGGGTGAAAATTGACCTACCTCTTGGAGAAAAGAAAGTGGAAAATTTAAGGGCTCATTTTTATTAGTTAATTTTCATGAACCTACATCCCGTATTTCAGGCAGTCCACATTGATTGTAGTTTGTGCCCCTGCCATAAAAGCATATAGTTAAACTGAACCTAGCTGTTTATGCTAGTTGTCAAATCGAAACATTTTGTTCTCATTATCAAATAGCTTTCGAAAATTTCAAATATTTACGTGTCTTTTTTTATGTTGACTGTTATAAAATAGCCTCCATGATGCATTGTTGCTGTAGTCTTGAAAACGCTTGTCAACAATGAAGATTGGGAATTTGACCTCTAACACTCTAACATGGTAGTCAAATATAGACAAGCAGAGTAAAACATTTCCGCATGTTTAGCATTTAGGCAACATCTGTATTTTTCTGCTGTAATATAAAGTGTCCGTTTAGAAAAATGCAAAGCTTCTAGAAAAAGGCTGCTCATCTATCGTTTGTAAGTGCAAATACCAGAATTGAACTTGAAGTGGCAGTGCAATAAATATACACGCACATACTTTGTACACTGCTCAAAAGCTTCACAATTCCGCTATAAGCCACATATTTCCTGTGAAAAATTTAATAGTTTGATGAACCACGGCCATCCTACTCACTTCACAGGCATTCATGCAGAAAGGCCAAGTGAAAGGAAATACAGTACCCTTGCTTAAATCAATATACGATTAATGCCAACTCTAAAGGTGTAAATATTTTAACATCTGAAGTTAACGGAAAGCTCTTTGAATTTTCTTCGCACATAATTTTGTGCAGATTTATTGTGACAATGCAGTGTGCCCTCAAATGTTCAAAAAAATGCTAGAGACCTACGTAATTATATTGAGGTGTACTTCAAAGAATTGTATGTGGTTGAAATTTGCAGAGCCCCACTATGGTGTGTCTCACATTAATATCATGATTCATGATTAATTGATTTGAGGGGTTTAACGTCCCAAAACCTCAATACGGGAGACGCCGTAGTAGAGGGATTCTGAAAATTCGACCACCTGGGGTTCTTTGACGCGCAGTTATTCTGAACACACGGGCCTACAACATTTCCGCCTTCAACATTATTATCATGATTTTGCACATGAAACCGTAGAAATTATTGAATTACGAAGGTATACAAGGACACTTTATGTGAGTCAAAGTTTTTACTGAGGGACAATGTGTTTTATTTTAAAATAAATTAGAAGGTTATCTAGTATTCTAATCGGAACTGTAGAGATATGATGACTCATCTTTTTAATCACTTTAATTCATTTTGCGTATTTAGTCAAAGGAGAATTGAAAGGAACTGTTCTGCTGTTTTATAAACATAAGCTTACCATAAAGTTAACTCACATTTGTCAAACTTCAACGTATGTTCACAAGCTTCATTAAAGAGTACAAAAAGGTAGTACTGAGCGAAATAATGCTTCAATACTCTGCTAAATTTCACTCTTTCTTGCATGGTACACTTAGAGCAAGTACAGCAAGAGCACCGTTCAGCAGTCAAACATCTTGTCCTCAATGCTGAGTAGAGAAATCAGGTAGCTGTATTTTTCAAGTAAGCCTGTGTTCTTGTCTGATTTTGTTTGTGATCCTAACTCTGCATTTTCGTTGCAGATATATATTGAACAAGCTATCTATCAACCCCTGCGCTGAACTTAAAGGTGGTCTATTGCAACACAATCAGTGTTTTGTTGTGCCGCAGATAAATTGAATTGATTCGTGGTCAAGGGTAGATCGTTGTGTGTGGAGAGCGTTGACTATATATGGCTAGTTATGGCTGGATATTTTCTGCTGCAGCTTACACATCAACTATAATTACTGTGCGCAGTTTGATATTGGCTACTTATAGTGCATAGAATTCACATTTGAATGAGCGAGAGAAACGAATTATTAGCTTTAGAATTGAAATGACGTCTCTGGGACTAAGAATGCATGAATGTCATCAATCTAAGA
Organism: Rhipicephalus annulatus; assembly: GCA_013436015.1. NCBI lineage: Eukaryota > Metazoa > Arthropoda > Arachnida > Ixodida > Ixodidae > Rhipicephalus > Rhipicephalus annulatus. Next base: position 733,738 of record WOVY01010535.1, on the reverse strand, counting down.
GAACACATTATTGAAGTCACTTGAGAACATCAATCAGGAACTCCTGTGCTAATCTTCTAAAGACTGGTGATGGCCAATATGTTATATCTCATGCATCAGATGCATATTAGAAACTCCTGCGTCAAAGATCTATAGAGTAACAGTTGTCAATATGTTATTAGAAAATTATGCATCACGTGCGCATTACAAACTTCACGTGAGGGCTCTATAGGCCCTCACGTGCCTAATGTGCAATCAATACTCATCCATCAGGTGGACATTAGAAACTCCTGCGTGACAGCTGTATAAACTAACGGTGGCCAATGTGCTATAGAAACTCAAGCATCGGGTGCGCATTAGGAACTCCTGCGTGAGAGCTCTACAGAGTAACGGTGGCCAATTACTACTAGACTCACAATAGGTACGTATTAGAAAGCACATTAGACTATCATCAGTTTATTGATTGTGATATCTAACGAGCTTAGTCTCTCTATGTATACATATTCATTTTTTTCATAAAAGACACCACAAATAACGCACGTTTTTCCGGTGACAGATTATTACAGGTTCAAAAATTTTAAATTTCTTATTGCAATGCACTACTGTCATGCGACGTATACGCCGTCATCGGCAAAAAAGCTACCTATGTTTGAATGAACAAACTGTCTCCGCAAGCAACCGTTCTTAAAAACTGAAGTGTGTTTTTTTTTACTCAAGGGCCATAATTGTCGGGCTTGAAACGGGTGTTCATTCGATGAAAGCTTTACTGGTCGCTTCATTTCCCCGAAGACACCTTAATGCGTTTCGCGAAAGCATTTGACCAAGTCAAAATAAACAGAAAGAGACTGTGTCGGCCGGCAGTGGTTCGAAATATTTAAAGCGAAACAAAACAGCACGATATCCATGCGAATGCACTTCGAGCCGTTACCTGCCTTCGCTACCGTTAGCCGCTGCATATTCTGAAACGAGGGTAACGATGCCGATAGCTTGGTGGTGACTACGAGTCAGCTGAAGCAAAAACAACAATAAAATAATCATTACGCAAAACATGTTTAAGGAAATCTACTTAGTATAAGAGCAACTTGTTTTTATGCGAACTTGTACGCAATTATATAGTATTCGATCATTTTAGAATTGAAAATTTGCACAGACCAGGGCGATCCTACAAAAATATGTGAAAGCGCGAATTGAAGCGTCAATTTGCTGCATAGCGCCGAGGTCAGTAGACCCACGCTGGATGTTCGAAGCTGGAACGCGACGCGGTTTGATTTGTTCGCCGCCTACGGGTGATCACTTGAACTTGAAAGCTTCTGGGGCCTGGTGCAGCGGTTTAGGTAGGAGAAGCATTCTTGATGGGCCTGACATAGTGACCGGCATCCGCTGCCATTATGTGTGCCAGTCGGGGTCTAGCGCTGAGCATTTTTACTGCAAGACCAGAAATCACTATATCTCCGGCTACATTAGCGCATGCACAGTAATGGCCTAAACAGTGACGTGGCGTTTTGTGAGTCTTACAACAAAACACAACCGGTGCGCTTCATGTGCGTGTATTTTCTTGTTCTAACAGGTTGTCTTCATCCAGATTAAACGTATCTGCTACTTATTTGAACCAGCTAGCTCGACAACGTGCCTTACCTGCAACAAGTACTCACTATATGTCTGGCGCTGAGCGTCTGGAGAAGTGTACGCAGGAAACGTCCTTGTGTTCATTAACTAGGAAAAGCATTCGTACTTTTTTGAAAATGGCTTCTTATTGTTTTCCAGGTGCCATGGGGTAATGAATTTTTTGTAGTCACGTCAAGTAAAGCCGCCGAATGACCACCGTAATACAGTGGTGAAGATTTACTACGAAGGTTTTCTGCAGAAGGTGTTTGTAGAGGCAAAAGAATAAGCAGAACAACAATATATATGCAGAAAAGTGAATCAAAGTATTCATGAAGCGAGATCGCTTGCTGATTGGTGCAGCTTTTATAATGCTTGTTTGGCAAAATAACATAATTGAGCAATTGATTTTCTCTGCTTAATTTCCTTCATGTGTTGCTCTGCCTGTTGCCCATTCACCATGCTTATCATCCGCCATCCACCATCAGCCCCACCCGTATCCATACTCACTATCCAGGATCGTATCCAGAATATGCTATTCAGTATCGCTGTTCAGTATTGGTATCCAGTACTGATATCCAGCATCAGTATCCAGTATCCACCAACTACATTTTCCACTAGTATGGTGGATGGTGGTTGGCACTCTTTCCACTATCTGATTTTTTCGTACAGGGTGTAACCAGGCGTCTGTGGGTACCTCGAATGTAAATCCAAATCCTCGTCTATGGTTTTTAAGAACACTAAGCACAGCATCACAATAGAAACGGTGAACTTCATGAAAGGCCCCCTTGCACACACGCTTGCCGTAGTAAAATCATCCTCTTGAAAATCTCAATTGTTATCGGCGGATGCATAGGGCGCCCGTTTGACTAAAAGAATTGTGAATAATTGACATACTTAAAACCTTTAAATTCTTCTTGCCCTTTAAAGTTAGAGAACGTCCTTTCTACGTCAGCTAAACAATATCGCACAGAACTTAGGCGACACAGGAACCCATACAGATCCCTTGTCGCTGACGATAGGGCTTGTCAATATTCGGGCGCTCAGTGTCGTTTGGGTTTCTCGGGTGGGTCAGTCAGTGATTGTATTAGCGTTTATGGGAGTCAAAGTTTTGGCTATTTTTGTATGAAATAGCTAAAATATTGTTATCAAAATTTTTAGAGCGACCACCCCTGTTTTGTGTGCAGGCCCGAGTTCTGAGCACATTTGTCACACTTTCACAAGTATACTTTCAAAAAGTTATAGTTGGCTTAGAACAAGCATACGTTAAATATAAAGTTTTGATCCTCCAGTGAGCGCTAGGGTCATGATAACGTCGTCATGTAGACGTTTCACCATACAAAATCGTACGCAACTGAGAACGCACAATGCGAGTCATTGCATGGCATAGTAGGTGCAAACACTGACCTCCAGTGCCCATGCCTCATGCCATGTCCTATAAAAACACGTGCCGCATAGGCGTGAATTCACAAAGTAAAGACTTTGTTATGAGCCTTCGAATCAGCTACAATCTCTAAATTTATTACTGGGTTAGATAATGGTATGCTCTATTTATTTAGTTCACATGATCTATCGCTCGTTCAAAGTTGTGGTACAAGAAAAGTAAAACTTTTGAGCTATGTGTAGAATAAAAGCATAATTGTCAGTTGTATTCGTAAGCAAACTGCAGCGAGGTACATCAGAAGAGTGACATAGTTAGAAATTACTAAGAGTACTCCCATGAATTACCAACGTACCGTCTGCATTGATATTTAATATTCCGCAGTATATTCAAGGAATCATATTGCAAACAGAAAATATTTTTATCGAAAATACGCCTAATAACAAAATACGCTGCGCTATCTCTTTCTTGCTTCACTAAGACGTCGGACAAGGATCATGAGGAGAACAAATCTCTAAAACGAGAAGCTTGATATGGAACAGGGACATGTTTTACGGAAAGCCTCGCATAGGCAGCGTTAGGCGTAGTATTCCTGCAAATAGGGACCGCCCACTTTCGATAGTGCAGGCATTGTTGGTGACCGTCGAGGTATTAGTCGCTTCCTGGAGACTCTGGTGCTAAGCTGAGATGTTCGGGTGACAGAAACGCAGGAGGCTGTAGCAAGAGCCTTGAAGGAGGCAGCGTACTGTTGCATTGCCATGCGTCAGTGAGTTCCCGGCGCAATGATTCCGATATATTCCTGCAGAAAAGGGCACTAAATTACTTCTGCAGATAGAAAACAACACGAATTCATAAAAAATCAGGATATCCGCACGTAACATCATCTCTCGGAATGAGGATATGTGGCCTGCCATAACACAAGGAGGATTAGGTGAGAAAAATCATCTTTCTTGAAAATATTAGCTATCAAAAACAACTTCGGGTCGTATTTAGCACAGATCCACTTGTACTTTTTGGCAAATTACAGTATTGTACAACAAATTGTGTGGCTTGCCACGACATTTGAATGCCGCCCTCAGAAAGACATGGGATCCACTTACCAAGTGGATCCCATGTCTTTCTCAGCTAGGCGATTTTTAGTGTGGCAATGCGATTTCGCCACTGTTCAAGTAAGTATCTGCTGAATAAAACAAGCAGTCGTTTTTGACAACTACTTTCTTTTGGGAAACAAGACTTTTTTCAGCTATTTCCGTTAAATTACGGCAGGCCATCGCTGAGACGACGACAGATAGCGCTACATAAACAAGTGTCTGAACCCTGGCCATTATCGCAGCTTAAACAGCACTTTGCAGAATTCACACATAAAACGTCAAACGCTTGAACAAAAGAAGTCCAAATATTTTCATTAAAAGTTTATTTTTGCTTTTTCCTATGTTCACTTACTCAGTTTGTGACCTTTTCACGCACATTTGTAAAGGCAGACATAAATGAAATAGCTAAAATGGGCGAAAATGTGCACTAAAAACAAACAAGTTAGTGAAAATTTGTATGTGCCGATTAATTTCGCTTCTTCCGCGTTTGGCACCTCTTCTTCTTTTATTCAGCGAAGCTCCAACGTGCCCGAGTTTTCAGCGTCAATCCAGGCAGTCCCCAGACTCTAGCGCTTCACTTACTCTGTTTCGGACGCACACCGCAGGCAACGTTGAGGCCATAGCAAACGACTGACGCGCGAACTTTGAATGTACCTTCCGTCAGTATAGCCTGCACTAAAAGACTTGTCCCATCGTTTCATCTCAACGTTCACTCCTAGAGCACTACACGGGCCTGATTTGTCGCCCCGGGCTCGGCTCAGGCCCCCTTCAATAAACTGGAGCCAGTGGTTCATGGTTTCACGCCTGAGCCTTGCCCTGGCCCGTGGGTTCTTTGCTACAGTTATCTAGAGAGCACCTGTTCTTTACTAGGCTTGCCCTGGCACGATGTAGGTTACTAGTTGTTAATCATGATTTTAATTATGCCTTAATCCTTGTAGCGGGTGATCGCATGAAAAACGCTGTGTGCCGATGCATCCAAGTGTGGCCTCAGCCACGGCGGTAGCTCAGCGGTTAATGCGTATTACTGTTCAGTTCTAGGACATAGGTGTGATTCCCATGGCCGCGATGGCCTTAATTTTATGGGGGCAAAACATAGAGGAAAGAAAAAGAAAGATGGGAGCATGACCTCACCTAGCTAGTCTTAACAGGCTAGCCGCTGTGAAGCCAGCACTATAAGTCCAACGGGAACTTTCGCGCAAGATGATGCCAGCAACAAGACTTCCCGATGCTTTGGAGAGCTGCGTAGCTTTTAATCAAAAGGTGCTCTTTCGGCACAGATCGGCACGCTCACGCAGGAGACCCAAAAGTGGAAGACCACCGAGAGTACTGAATCCTACCTTACGCTTAGACGTTTTGATAACTTTTCGCGCCGGCATGATGGGCTCCACTCGCCGGAAGAAATGCTCCCTCCTATCTTTTTCATTGCGATAGAAAATTACATGAACACTGTCAGCTGGATTTTGCTTCCTGCGTCGACGTTGGTGACTACCGTCATTCACCCTTTATGTATACGTGTCTATGTTTATGAAAACATGAGGAGGAAAAATATTCTAGAAAAAAAATCCGGCGCGCGGGAATTCACGTCCGACCTCTTCTTGCTTGTGGGTGTGCAGTGTCAAGCACTGAGCCGCAAAGGATCCTTCTTTATTGAAACAGCAAACTATCTATATCTACCACTTACCGCTAGCGATGCCGATCCCGGGGGAACTATCGTGTTTTCAGCCTTACCACCCAGTTGAAAATCCCACCAGTGTGTCTGCGGTGTTATAGTGTGTTCTAGTAGATACACCAGAACACATTGATGTGTTCTGGTGTATACACCAGCCTGGTGTGCTGGGTTCTGGTGGAAGCATTGACCCACTTTGATGTGTCCAGCTTAGTTGTGTTTTGGTGGGATGTTTTCTGGCGTAAAAGTTGACTCAGTGTGGTTTGTTCCGGTGGGAAATGTTCTAAAAGAATGTGTTCTGGTGGGGCATGTTCTAAAGGAATGTGTTCTGATGGGAAGACCACACAAGTGTGGTGTGTTCTCGTTGCATGTGTTCTTGTGGGCTCTAGAAATACATTTTTGTCTAGGGGCTTGGACAAAGTATTTTCTTCAACCAAGTGCACTCGAACTCACACTCCTTAATATTTTCCTTAACCAGACTCACTTGTACTCAAACTCACCAAAATATTACTCAGCTGGTCACTCTCAGACTCGTGGCTCAATCGTTTTCAGTGAGTTGACTCATGAGTACGTTAAATTTTATTTGCTTTTCTAACTATGATGTCGATGCTCTTTAGTTTCCTTGGCATTTATTGTTAACACTCAAATATAACAATAAAACCAGGAAACACGTATACCGTAATTTGGTTTCATTTCGAAGTTTTTGTTGCCCTGGAGAGTATGCTAGGCCTTTGACAAAAAAATACTGAAGTCATCTTGGCCCATGCAGCTTATTAAAGCACCGCCGCATTATAGAAATCATATTGTCATGCTTCTTGCAGTATTATTTTATGTATTGTGGCATACCTGCATTGTTTCCTAAGCTTTGTTAAATGGCCCGTATCGGTAAGACAAACCTCGTAATAGAGCTTATCACAACGAGATAGAACAGCTCACTTCATTTGCAAGCTTTGTGTCTGTGTGCAATCAAAATTGCTCTTGAAGCATCTGCATGTCTATTCACCCTTAACTGTTTATATGCAACTTATACAATCTACATCGATCTACTCAGTGCTTGTTACTATCCCCTTGCAGCTAAGACATATGCCAGACTGTTTACGTATCAGAATGATACCACAACCTCGATATAAAAACCAAACAATTCATTCATTAGCCGTATAAAAATATATTAACAGCACTCCAAACAAGTATAAACTTTTGGCACCTCAACTTTGTTTAGAAGCAACAATACTAAACTGTTGAAATTCGTAACTACTTCTATGCTAATATTTACTATAGTTGGTGTCCTCTTCAGTCCATTTTGACCTCGTAGCTTTTAGTATGAGTTATCAGAAGCAATTCAGTAAGAACAATTTATTGAAAGGCCACTCACAAGCGATATTTTGTCGAAATAACGTCCAGTAAAAGAGATTTTGGGCTAAGGCCAAAGACACACTACCGAAGCCTACGCCTCTTACCAACAGGTATTTTGATGGAGTACAAACTGTCATGCACTGAAGCATGTGGGTAGGCACAAGCATGAACATAAGCCGACATGTACATAAGACTGATAGTAAGGAAGTCGAGTAGATAAGACCATAAGTCGACAGGGAAGTGGAGTTCATTCATGCTCATTCAAGAAATAAACTTTGTGTCTGTGGCTGACTTGAACTCAACCCCCAAATATTTATGAACCCTACTCTTCGAATAAAACTTCCCAAAATGTTACTCACGCAAACTTACTCCGACTCAGACTTGCTGCTTGATCTGAATATGAGTTAGTTGATTCATGAGTAAGTTTACTGTCATGTATATCCCTCTCTGGTATGCCATATTCTTTTGCACAAACCCCATCTTCACGTGGCGCAACAACGCTAGCCTGGGCCAGGTGATTTCAAGACCATCAAAGAACACGAGCCAGTCCAACTATTTACTGATACACGATGTCTGTATACACTGTGGAACTGATCACCGACAAAAGGCACAGAAACCGAAGCCATGCAGTAGTGTGCATATTTTAATTCAGAATACATAGTTATTTACACTACACAAAGCTTTTCTATTGTAGTTGTTATGTAAAAGATAATACAGAATGTAATATTATACTTGCCCAACAGATACTAATAGTAAAAAATAATTCAAAAATTGAACAGAACACTGTAAAAATCGGGTACTTCAATATTAGAACACCTAGATTATACAATGTTGTGTTTCACAGCCTTCACAAAGCAATATATACCAAACTAGATTCAAACCGGTAATTACTACCAAGCTCGTTTGTATGTCTGGTGCACGGCAAACACATATCTGCATGTATCCGTGAGGGACAATTTTACATGGCATCCTAGGTCAAATGACACCAATTTATATGGTGTTCACCAGTGCAGCACATTCCACATTGCAAAGAGCCCCACAATTATTGTTAAAATGTATTAGTTTGTTTCTGTACACGATGATTTGACTTCCATGAGCCTAAGGTTCTATTGACTGCAATTTTGACAATGCAAATTACAAATACTTTTATACATTTCATCTACTTATACGGGGCTTCAGAGCTTGCCGAAACTTTAAAAGTAGCACAATTTGAATGGATTGGATTTTGCGAAATCTGTAATAAGGGGAACGATGCAAAATTACCAGTTGGCTTTTTTTAGCTTCAAATGCAAAGCAAAGCCTTTGAGGGCTCTGGATCGTGCACTAGTAAGTATCAGTGCACTTTGAAAAATTAAGTACAAATTAATATCAGTTCCTACTGTACCCTAACACCACGACATGATGGAAGCTTTTCCTCACATCCTCATTCTAGCTCAGTATATCGACACACTTTTACAGTTGGCTCTATTGGCGACGTACAAGCAGCCATTTTGTTTGTTCGGTCCCTGACATCCACAACACTGCCCATACTGGTGCACGGGGTCACCAAAACCACAAAATCGGGTCAACATCACAACGTGCACAGAGATATGTTAATATTCTCCACCTTTCTTATTTTTCACCCTAGCTGATAGTCATGCGCATATAAAGGACATCTGTCTGGCAGGGTTAAGTCAGCTTTTAAAAATGGTGTTTGTACTCCTTTCAATAAATGCATTTTTATAAATATTGCATTATGCAGCATCAGCAAGTCATCCACCTGTATCCATTGCAGTCTGGTTGTTAAAACAAAGTCAACAACTAGCACAAAGCTTCCAATCTGCTTTCAGAGTGCCCAGAAGGCATTACTGCTGAACTTTTTTATTATAAAATCCAAGATAACTATCTCTATCAATGACCTGAGCATCTTTAAGAGCTTTTTTGACTACTTTCTCAATCACCGTCAACTTTGCTGACTGTTAAAAAAGAAAAATCATCCCATAGACTTTGCTCATCTTCGAGCCTAACAATGTCATCAGCTAGCTCATTTGAACTTGCCCGCATAGAAAAAAGAGGAACAAAACAACAGTAAAACAATATTGAGGATATATCTATTCAAATGTTAGATCTTGAAGTGTAAGCACATAAGCGAATTTGTAGAGAAAGCAAAAACGACATGAGAGCGACATGGCAAAGTTAGCCTTCACCTATAGAAGCTGACACCCACGACAACGGCAGCTGTCGAATGCTGTCGGTACGAAGGCAGCAGTACACACAGAAGCTGGCATGACACATGCTCTAACAATTTAACCACGTTTGTTTGTTTTTGCTCCTACAACGAGACCACCTCTATAGCGTGTTAATAAAAAGTACATACTATTCAAACTTCGTGCTTCTGAATGGTCTGTTATAACAATTTTGGACAACAAGCAATATATTCTTATTTCTGCAACTAAGCAATCTACCAATTGAAACGAGCTTAGGATAAGGTCATGTTTAGGATAAGGCCCGTTTTGTTGCATGCAACTTTTGCATTTAAAATTGATTTCATTCTATTCGGGTTTCAAGTGCACTTACTGCATGATAGCTAGCAGTTGTGAAACTGAAAGTGAGGACAGCAAACTGAGCAGCAGAGTGTGTTTTCAACCCGCCTGTTAGGCAGAAGTGAACTGGAAATTTACAGGGTAAAACAAACCCCCGCTTCAAATATTATCTGTTGCTGTAAACGAACCTCTTTCAAAACTTGGCAGCGTTATCATCAGTTGAAGCAGGTCCTATGTGGTGAATGGTCCCATGCGGTGGTGCGGTATAGCCGTCAGCACCTTTAACTTGAACGCTCCGACGCCTGGCTTCAGCTCGCTTGGACTAAGGTCACTGCCACAAAGTGTTGAAAATTATATGCTTGCTGCAGTTAGGGATAGATGTAGCGCGCATTGGTTTCACTAGTAAAAAACTAGTTCCGGACTGGCTGACCAGCGGGCCGAATTCGTCCACTTCGCATCACTGCGCATCCCGTTATCGCTACGCTTTGCTGGTGGCTACGTTATCGCGTGCACCCATGGCATTCTCTTTCTCATTAGTTTTTCGACAAAGAACCATTGCGTGGGATAGCTTACGCAACTTTCGTGTTTCAGTGGGCAGCAGCTGGTCAAAAGGAATCACACGTATAGAAAGCAGAGCAAATGCACGCTCAAGGCATTTGTAAAAGTTGCACAGTAAATCTGAAATACAGTAGCATTCTTCATTTTCCGATGCAGTAATTTTCAGACAGTGTTAATCCAACTGCTTTCGCAATTCAGAGCATGCATGCGTTCCTGCTCGGTTTGCGCTGCATGGACGATGTGGTCTTAGGGCACAAAATTTGAGTAGGCAACAATGCCTGAGCTTTTGCGTGCCTACTCCGATTTGATTATAAGGTGGCAGTTTAAGCTATTATGTGATAACTACGCACAAAAATTTTTTTGTTTGCATTGTATTCATGCGGCCTTCTTGCTGAAAACATGCCTAAACATTGCACATCATACGACATCTTCTTTGCAGCGTGAGCTTGTTGTAACTTATGCGCGCGCAGCGACGCAGCAAGGACAATGGACGGGCAGTCAACGAACAGCGTTTATTGTCCGCAGCGCGGTTATATACATTGGCATTAGGAGAGGGTGAAGGGAGGGGGGAAAGGGAGAATGAAGGCGCACAGGGCCCAAACGAAATGGTGCGCGCGCAGCTGATTTTGCTGGCGTTACAAACGAAACAAATACAACATTTCTTTCCTCTTAAAAGTGGAACCATTGTACCGGGTTCCTAACTCTTGTCGATCGCCTCAGCTTTGGCTGCTGAGGGACCACCTCAGGCGAGGGATCGTCCGTAGCGACTGGAGGTTCCGTAGCAGCTGGTGGGGAAAACTCACTCCGACCATCCGCGGCCGGTAGCTCTGGGCTTCGCTCTTGCTCATTCAGCCTGGACGTGCGTTGCAACGCAGGAGACGGGACAGGAGCAGTCACGCTGGCACGTTCAGCTTCAGCGTCTGCGCCTTCCGTCGTTCCCGCAGTTGCAGACTCCGGCGTAGATTCGCGGCGGCGGCGGACTTGGTCGATATGACGCTTCACCAACCCTCTTGGTGTGTCCACTGCTATCATTCTCGCCCCCGACGCAGATTTTACGCGTCCAGGCGTCCATCTTTTACCGGCACCGTAGTTGCGCACGTAGACGCTGCTTCCTGGCGAGATGGTGCAATCGTCCGCACCCGGCGACCAGTTCTCATCCCTTGGCGGCAGGCAGATGTCAAGACGGGACCGCAGCTGGTAACCGAGAAGCATCTCCGAGGGTGACTTTCCTTCCTTTTGCGGGGTCCTCCTGTAATGTAATAGCAGGCGCATGATGTTATCTTCTAGTGAGCCATCTTGCATTTTCCGCAAGCCATCCTTAAGGGTTCGCACTGCTCTTTCCGCTGCTCCATTCGACTGAGGATGGAAAGGCGCTGTACGCAAGTGCACAATATTGTTTCTTGCTATAAACGTGGCGAACTCCTGGCTCGTAAACTGCGTGCCATTATCGGACACGATTGTGCGTGGCACTCCGAACCGACAAAACAGACATCGTAAGCAGCGAATAGTACCCGCTGTGTTCGCATGCATCATAGGTATTGCTTCAATCCACTTTGTGTGAGCATCTACCACCACAAGTATCATTTTGCCGACTATTGGGCCCGCAAAATCGATGTGGATTCGGGACCACCTCTCGGCCGTTTTCGGCCAACTCACCGGTGGTGCTGCCGCAGGCATGGGCAGGTTTTCTACACAGCTTACACACTGCACCGACAATTCCTGAATCTCCCTGTCCATCCCTGGCCACCAAAACAGTGACCGTGCCACCGCTTTCATTGACGAGGAGCCTTGGTGTGTTTCATGTAGCAGCTGCAACATCCTTTCCTGCGCCTTCCGTGGTATGATGACCCTGTTGCCCCAATAGATTAGCCGGTGAGCCATCGACAGCTCCATTTTGCGATCAAAAAAGGGCAGCAAGTCGGGCACCAATCCCCTTGTTGTTCGAGGCCAGCCATGCAAGATGTATTCCGCCACACGGGCTAACAACGAGTCCTTGGCAGTGAGCTCCTGCAACTCGTGCGTCGTCACTATACCTTCGTCCAGGGCCTCCAACGACAGGACGTACTCGGGAGGCTCCCCTTCGGCTACTGGTTCCGCTGCCGCCGGGGCTGGTAGTCTGCTGACGGCATCTGCTGTCAGTAGTTGTTTCCCCGGAACGTACTGTAGCTTGTACTGGTAGCCTCCTAGGAACAGTGCCCACCGTTGAATGCGCGCGACGGCCATCGGCGGCGTTTGGCGGTCAGGCTTGAGCAGTCCCAGCAGTGGCTGATGGTCGGTTACCAGGGTGAATTGCCGACCTAGGAGGTAGTCACGAAAACGAGAAACGCCAAAAATCAGTGCCAAGGCTTCTCGCTCCAGCTGAGAGTAGTTTCGCTCCGCTTTTGTTAACGTTCTGGAACGAAAACCGATTGGTCTGTGCTCATTTCCCACCGAGTGAAACAGAACAGCACCCACGCCATACGGGGAAGCATCACATTCTAGCTTCAGTTCCCTGTTGGGATCAAAATGAACGAGAAGCTGCGCATTCTTCAACATTTCTTTCGCTTTCTCGAACGCTGACTGCTGCGGTTCCCGCCATTCCCAACGGGCTCGTTTTTCCATGAGCTGATACAAGGGGCTGAGCACAGTCGACATGTTGGGCAGGAAACGTGCGTAGAATGTGAGCATGCCAAGGAACGAGCGCAATTCGCTAACGTTACGCGGGGCTTGCATGATGGCGTCTACGTTCTTTTCAATGGGGTGGAGGCCTTGTCGATCTATACGATGGCCAAGGTAAGTCACAGAAGGTTGCCGAAGCTTGCATTTGTCAATCCTAAGTTTAACGCCGTGCTCTCGGAACCGCTCCAACACTCTCTTGAGCTGCTGTCCGTTATCACTCTTGCCTTCTGACACTAGCACGTCGTCAAGGTAGGCTTGAACACCCGACAGCCCGCCGAGTACTGCATCCATCTTTCTTTGAAAAATGGCCGGTGCAGAAGCTATTCCAAACGGAAGTCTGTTATACCAGAAAAGCCCTCGGTGCGTGTTAATGACGCACAGCCCGCTGGACGCTTCGTCAAGGGGCACCTGATTGTATGCACCTTTTAAATCCAAGATGCTGAAATATTCGCCTCCGTTTAAGCTCGCAAACATGTCCTCTATCACCGGAAGAGGGTAATGCTCCACCTCACATGCCGGATTAAGGGTAGCCTTAAAGTCACCACATATCCTCACGCTCCCGTCCTTTTTCAAAACGACCACAATAGGTGTAGCCCATTCTGCATGTTTCACGGGCGATAGAACACCAAGTGACACCAGCCGATCAATTTCACGAGAGACCTTATCGCGGAGGGCGTAAGGAAGAGATCTGGGCTTACAGAATTTCGGTGCCGCTGTCTCCTTGAGTTTTAGGCTGGCTGGAGGACCCTTGATTAGCCCAAGGTCTGTTGAGAAAACATCCTCGAACTCGCCGAGCAGTCGGTTCAGCCTAGGGTCGCTTGGCTCGGCGCTTGCTGTAGGGTCCGGCGCAGTCAGGTCTCCAATGTGAACGCCCGTCTTGCTAAGCAAAGCAATGAGGTCGCGGCCACATAGGCTGGGTCTTGCACAGTCAAGCACGATGAGCGGGCAAGGCACAGATACACTTGTATACTTCACTTGGAGTTCGAGTTCCCCCAACACCGGAAGCTGTCCCGCGTAACATGACAGCTTGATTCGTGGTGGTTGTAAGCGCGGCCACTGTGCGTGGTGTCGATCGTACACTTGGCGCGATACGACGCACACCGGGGAACCCGTATCCACTTCCATGGCAAGGTCTACGTTGCCCCATCGAAACGTGCGGCGTATGGGTGGTGCCAAACCGTTTTTTCGTCCCGAAATCAACGTCCAAACGTGTGCGCTATTCAAGTCGTCGTTGCTAGACGCGCTTTCAACTGTCAGTGCCTTTACACTCGCTGCCCGCCTTCCCACCTTTGCATCAGTTGGAGCACTGTAGCATTTCTTTACCAAATGACCGCACCGCCCACAGTGATAGCAGCGTGCGTTAACCCAGCGGCAGGCGTTATCGTCGTGCTTCGTGCTTCCACATCGGCCGCAGTCATGCGACGCGCCTAGTGTGTGATTACCTCGAGAGGGCGAGCGATGATGGGCTTGCATTTTTAGCACAGTCGGCGGCTCTGCACTCATATCTTTTACATCGCTGTCGGTTGCTTCGGCTGCAATGGACATTGATTCAGCCTCTTCGAGGGTTAAATCTTTATGTGCCAGTAACTGCTTGCGCAAGCTAGTTGAGCGTACGCCGCAAACAATCCTGTCCCTCAACATCCGGTTCTGCGCACTTCCGAAGTTGCAATTGTCTGCTATGCGCCGTATTTCGACTAGGAATGCGTGCACCGACTCCCCTTCTTGTTGGCAACGTGTGAAAAACTTGTAGCTTTCTGCAATCTGGAGACGCTTGAGATTATAGTAGTCATTTATTGCCGCGACCGCTTCGGCGTAAGTAAGGGAATTCGGCGTCCGAGGTGCAATTAGCCCCGCTAGCACTTGCACAGTCTGCGTGCTGAGTGCTGCCACCAGAAGTGCTCTCTGCCTTTTGGAGTCAGTAATGGCATTTGCCTCAAAATACGCTTCAGCCCGAACAAGGTATGGTTTCCACTTATCTCTTGTGTCGTCGAACACTGGGAGCTGGAGGCTGGTCATGGTCGCCGGTACTTGTTGCGGCAGGCCGTCGGCTTCAACTTTCACGGCAGCATGGGTGGTTTCCGGGCTTGTCGCCACTGTTGTAACTTATGCGCGCGCAGCGAAGCAGCAAGGACGATGGTCGGGCAGTCAACGAACAGCGTTTATTGTCCGCAGCGCGGTTATATACATTGGCATTAGGAGAGGGTGAAACGAGGGGGGGGGAAAGGGAGAATGAAGGCGCACAGGGCCCAAACGAAATGGTGCGCGCGCAGCTGGTTTTGCTGGCGTTACAAACGAAACAAATACAACAGAGCCAAACAAAAAGGCGCACTCTAAATTGCAAGAACAGTTCAAATGACGCTGTCCTGAAGTTATTGAATCAGAACATAAAAAATGCCACCACATTTGAGATTTATTTATAGTGCAACTTTTACAAACGTCATGAACGTCCGTTTGCTCTGCTAATTATACATGTGATTCCTTGATGCAAATGCAAACTCATAAAGTGGGTAAGCTGCCGCAATCAATGGTTCATTGTCGAGATAAGCGTAAAACAAGGAATGCAATGAGTGCGCGATAACGTAGCCACGAGCGAAACGAGATTAAAACGGGATGTGAAGTTAGTGCATTAGACCCATTGGCTGGGCAAACTGGAAACAGCAATGTACTAGTGAAACCGACGTGCGCTACATCTGTTGATAGCTGTAGCAAACATATCATGTTGAACGCTTGGTGGCGCTGATTTTAGTTCAAGCGAGCGGAGGCCACGCATCGGAGCGTTCAAGTTAAAGCTTCTGACGGCTGTACATGACTGATGGCGGTAATGCTGAAAGGCATTGCTACTTTGCTTTTCTCAATAATTGCATACAGAAATAATTTGGTATTGTTGAAACTTGAATGGCATCTGCCTGTTGCCTGTTCTTTATTGTCTGTAGTGGTCTGCGGAAGGAAAACCCCGCCTGTGATTCATGGTTGTCCTGGTATTCCAGCCGTTGCTTTTACATGATGTGTGAGCGTTCCCTTAGTCATGGTTTGTTTGAACGATAGTCTTACTATTGAAAAAGATTTCATCAGTTCGTTAGGCTGTATGATAAGCACATGAAGTTTTTTTCAAATGTATATTTACTGCTAGTACTTGCTTAGTGAGCTGATAATAAACTGCCGTAGTTCAGCGATAGGCATTTCTTAATGAACAGAAATGAGTTTGTGTGCTTTCTTACTTAGAGCTGTGCCAATAGCAAAATGTGTGCGAAACAAATTCCAATAATGAAGTGTGAGTGTGAATTAAATATTTTTAACATTTGTTGAATACTTTTTATATCTCGAAGTGAAGAAATGTCGCAAAAGATTTGTAAGCACATTATTATGGGATAAAAATATGGCATTGTTTTTTTTCCGGCTAGGTTGGTGAAGATCTGAAGGGAAGGTGCTCCCTTGTTTTGTCAAAAATAAGGCATTGCGGACCGGATTGTATTTATTTATCCTATTTGGTGCAACCAATGTTGTGTCGACAGGAGTTTACATGGGAAAGGTTCCTCCTACCCCTCCCCCTCTATCAGCTTCCGTGGAAGCCTTTGTGATTTGGTGGATGAGGGCGTGCTCTTTTCAAATTTGGAGTTGCTGATCTGCCGTGCATATGTCCGTGTATAACAAATACCACAATTTCAGGTGAGACAGTTCGTACATTTTTTTCGGGCCTTTTGGTCTTAAAGATTACATAAATCTTCCACCTCTGCCATGCAGGTAGGAACCAGCGCTTTCGTGAGTCAATCCGATTGTGCCCTTATCGTCACCCATGAAACGGTGAAGCATAATCATAAAAATGAAGGGGTAACTGTAACGGAACAGTGCATCTCCATGTTGGAACCAGCATTTTGTCGAATCAATGCATTTGCTACCATTGCCTGAAAGGCGGCTTTGCCGCAAAGTAGGAGTATAGTAAGGTAAAGCGAGCGAAAAAAAATCAGAACGGGCTGCAGTCAATTGAGCATTGACTGTTGTCGGGGAGTGGGGTTCCGAATTCACAGAAATATAGCTCGCAACATAGAAGAACACTATCGCATTCATGAATGGGTAGTAGGTATCGTAAATAAACTCAAGAGATAGAAATTGAAGGTGATACAGTCTTACGCGCCCACATCCAGCCATGATGACGATTCAGTTGAAAGCTTCTATGAAGACGTGGAATCGGCAGAGTAAGGTAAAAATACAGTATACTATACTCATGGGAGACTTTGTTGCAAAAGTAGAGAAAAGGCAGGCTGGAGACTAGGCAGTAGGAGATTAAGGCATCGGTACTAGAAATGCCAGAGGAGAGTTACTAGTAAACTTTGCAGCGCGCAATAGTTTACGGATTGTGAATACCTTCTATCAAATACGAGGAAATCGTAAGTGGACATGAAGGAGCCCTAATGGCGAAAATAGGAACGAAATAGACTTTCCAATAAGCGCACACCCAGGCATTGTGCAGAATGTGGAAGTGTTGGCAGGGCACGATGCAGTGACCATAGAATGGTATGGTCTCGAATCCATCTAGACTTGAAGAAGGAACGACAGAAACTGATACGCAAGAAGCCAATAATTGAGCTAGCACTGAGAGGGAAAGTACAGGAATTCAGAGTCTCGCTTCAGAACAGGTACTCGGCTCTTATTGAGGAAACCAACCTTAGAGTAGATACAATGAATGATATTCTGACGAGTATAATTAAGGAGTGTGCAGTGGAAGTTGAGGGCAGGGTACTTAGACAGGACCCTGGCAAGCTTTTCCAGAAAACGATGAATTGCATTAAGAAGCGTCAAAGCACGAAAGTCTCAAGCACAACAGACAAAATTGAACTGTCAGAGCTTTCGAAGTTCATTATTCAGCGTAAGGTATTCTATGTAAGAAGGTATAGCATGGGCAAAATCGAACACGCTCTGGAAAATGGAAGAAGCGTAAAAGCAGTGAAGAGGAAACTTGGGATAGGAAAAAATTGGATGTATGCACTAAGGGGCAAACAAGGCAAAATAACTACCTATATGAATAGGATAGCTAAAATAGCGGAGGAGTTTTACAGAGATCTGTACAGTAGCCAGAACAACCACGACCTTATACTATAGGGTCTAGCGGTAACCCAGATGACACCCCGCCAGTAATTATAGAAGTCAGAAAAGCCTTGGAGAGCACGCCAAGAAGCAAAGCTGTTGGTGAGGATCAGGTAACATCAGATCTGCCAAAAGATGGAGGGCAGATTGTGTTAGAAAATCTAGCCACCCTGTTTATGAGGTGTCTCCTGACGGCAAGAGTACATGTCTTGCAAGAATGCTAACATCGTCTTAATATACAAGAAAGGAGATGACAAGGATTCAAAAAATTACAGACCGATCAGCTAGCTCTATGAAGCATACAAGCTATTTACGAAGGGAATTGCTAACAGAGGTAAGAAAACATGAGAATTTAATCACCCAAAAGAACAAGCAGGATTTCCAACAGCCTACTCAACAATCGACAACATTCATACTATTATTAAGGTAATAGAGAAATGCTCAGAATATAACCAACCACTACACATAGCCTTCATAGATTACGAGAAGGCGTTTGATTCAGTAGAAATATGAGCAGCCATGCAGACACTGCCGAATCAGGGCGTCGATGAAGCATATATAAACATCCTGGAAGAATTATCCAGGTGATCAACTGCTACCACAATGCTTCATAAAAAAAGCAACTGAATACCAATCAAGAAGGGTGTAAGGCAGGGGGTACAATCTCTGCAATGCTATTTACCACTTGCATACAGGAGGATTTCAGAGGCCAGGGAATGGGTACAGTTAGGGATAAGAGTCAATGGCGAGTACCTTAGTAACCTGCGCTTCGCAGATGACACTGCATTGCTCAGTAACTCAGAGGACGAATTGCAACTTATGATTACAGAGTTAGACAAGGAGAGCAGAAAGGTGGGTCTTAAAATTAATCTGCATAAAACAAAACTAATGTAAACAACCTCGAAAGAAAGCAGCGTAGAAAGAAACATACAGGCGATCAACTGCTACGAAAATGCTTCATAAAGAAAGCAACTGAATACCAATCAAGAAGGGTGTAAGGCAGGGGGATACAATCTCTCCAATGCTATTTACCGCGTGCATACAGGAGGTTTTCAGAGGCCAGAGAATGGGTACAGTTAGGGATAAGAGTTAATGGCGAGTACCTTAGTAGCCTGCGCTTCGCCGATGACACTGCATTGCTCAGTAACTCAGAGGACGAATTGCAACTCATGATCACGGAGTTAGACAAGGAGAGCAGAAAGGTGGGTCCTAAAATTATCATGCATAAAACAAAACTAATGTACAACAACCTCGAAAGAAAACAGCGCTTCGAGATAGGTAATAAACAGTCCACTTCAAGTTGTAAAAGAATATCTCTACTCAGGGCAGATAAAAACCACGGAGCCGAATGACGACATTGAAGTAACTTGAAGAATAAGAATTGGGTGGAGTACATTTGGCAAACACTCTCAATATATGGCAGGCAGATTGCCACTACCTCTCAAGAGGAAGGTATATTACAGCCGTATCTTGCCGGTACTTAGCTACAGAGCAGCAACCTGGAGAATTACAAAGAGGGTTCAGCTTCATTTTTAGGACGACGCAGCGAGCAATGGAAAGAAAATTGGTAGGTGTAAACTTAAGAGACAAGAGGAGAGCAGAGTGGATTAGGTAACAAATGGGGGTTAGGCATATAATAGTTGAAGTTAGGAAGAGCAAGTGGACATGGGCCGGGCACGTAGCTCGTAGACAGGACAACCGCTGGTCATTAAGAGTAACTAACTGGATTCCCAGAGAAGACAAGACAGTTTGGGGGAGACAGAAGGTTAGGTGGGCAGATGAGGTTAAGTAGTTTGCGGGTATAGGTTGACAGCAGCAAGCACAGGACCAAGTTAACGAGTGGAACAGGGTAGAGGCCTTTGTCCTGCAGTGGACGCAGTCAGGCTGATGATGATAATGGTGGTGATGATGATGATGATTATCATGATGATGATGATGATGATGTTGAAGAACTCCATGTGGTTGAAATTTATGGAGCCCTCCACTACGGTGTCTCATATTCATATGGTGG
This sequence comes from Rhipicephalus annulatus, assembly GCA_013436015.1. Classification (NCBI taxonomy): domain Eukaryota; kingdom Metazoa; phylum Arthropoda; class Arachnida; order Ixodida; family Ixodidae; genus Rhipicephalus; species Rhipicephalus annulatus. Next base: position 713,835 of record WOVY01010535.1, on the reverse strand, counting down.
ATTTGGGAGGTTAACCACCACATATCAATCAATCAATGATCTTTACAAAAAATCGCATGTTGTTCAAGGCAGTTGGTATGTGTGCTTTTTTAGGACAGTTTCTTGAACACACAACACTTTAGACCTAAATTGGTGAAGGAGCTCTTTTACATCAACAAGATTATGGAGAGGACCTGTCGCGTTCCAGTGTAAAACCTGGGTGTTCATCTGAAGAGAGGTGTTTATGCTGTGTGTTTTAGAAAGCAACTTATAACACAGCCTTCCCAGGCCCTGTCGACGCAGCTCTTTCTTTTTTAGAGCAGCCGACAGAGTCACGCCGCTCCTTTGGCACAGACTGCACAACCTGTCCTGGAGTTGTGTCTAGCGCCTCCGTTGTGTTCAGCGGTGGAGATTCATCTCCACAAGCGAGGCCTCTGGGCCCCCCTGCCCGGAGTCCAGGGGGTCCTTCTGGGATGGCGGTACAGCACTCATTGCTGCTGCTGCCGTGGGGGTGAGCGGCATTGCCACCGGTTCACTACTCGTGTGCGCAGCGCCTGCCCGAGGTTGTTGTGACGGTGCACCGTGACTCGTCACGTCGGCATAGAAGTTATTTGGCACGTAAGTAACACGACTCCGTGCCTCTTTGAAGGACAAGTTTTCTTTCACTTTGATAGTAACAATTTTTTTTCTTTTTTGCAGGAGGGACCAGACCGCGAGTACGCGGCATGTTTTCGTTACAGTTTACACATTGTGGCGTATAGCAGCAAGTGTCAGGAAACGTTGTGGGTCAATACATTTGGCACAAGTCATTCAACCTCCAAAGCTCTGTGAGCTGTGATCACACCTCTGACATTTGTAGCATCGAAGAGAGCTGATAATGTATGATTGCACTCGCACCTTTACATACCCCGTCTTGATGGTCTCCGGCAGGACACTTGAGTGAAAGTCAGAATAAGATGCTTTGTTTCGATCACTTTGCCGTCGCACCTCATCCTAATACTCTTTACATTGACCACACTCTGGTCACACCAGAGTGTGGTCAATGTTACAAACTGTTGTAACGTTAGTGGCAATGTTACAAACTCTCTCTCAGTGAGCTTTTTCAGGTCATCATCCGAAACAACAGGCTGAGAAGGGTTTATGGTGCGATTTGGAGTCACTGTGACCGAGAAATCACAAAAAACAAGGTTCTTTAATTTCTCATGTTGTTTCCTGCCGCTGAGTTCCAAAGGGAGTTCTCTGTTGGGGAGCTTTGTACCCAGGTATTATGGACTCAATTAGTACCGGCAACAATTACCGGCGTGTTTTGTGTAGCGCAATAATTCGGCTGATGCAGAGCGCGGAGCCAGCTCCCGACCTGTCAACTAACAAAGCTGATCGGTTCCGTGGAAGACGTGAACACGGAAAAAAAAGGAGACTCCTTCGTTTACATGGTTCACGAGCGGAGCCGTCAAGGTCACCCCCGTTTGCGACTAGAAGATGAAGGTTTCCTCAGAAGGGCGTCTGTCAAGAAGCAGGCCAGGCGCCGCCGTTTCAGTTTAAGCCATTGCTGGCATGCACGTCCCATTGAGAACGATGCGGGGACGCGACCACTAGGCTGACTGAGGCATAGTGGCGGCATGGACACGAGCTTATTCTCCCGCGCTATATGTCATTACCGAGTGTTGTTAGGATGACTGGGCACCTCGCTGTCGCATGCACACCTGGTCAGCGCTCAGGGCCAGACGGAGTAATCTTCACGCTTACGGAAGCTTTTACGAAGCGACGTTAATGAGAAAGTTGATGGAGCCCGAGCGTATAAACGACTACCGACAAAGATCGGCCGATACACGGCCTGGCATGGGAGAGAGTGTGAAACGAGGAGAACCTGTCCCCTCTTGTGTTGTACTTCAGAACAAGATATTTGCAATTGTATTGCCTGTTGTGAAAGTGGTTCTGCAATTGATTCTGATGATGCGGCTCCCAACGTGTGATTGGTTTGTGTAAAGTCACTTTGTTCAAGAGAGGTTTGAAAAGAGAATGTTTGAATCTGAAAGAGAGAGCGGGGGTTCGAGCTTGGTCCCGGGCAGACACCTCATGTTGCAATAAAGCGTCTCTTCACCGGACTGCGGCTCTTCCTTCACGCTGCCACCATGCACTCGAAGCATCTAGGGGACCCATTCCGAACCTCAAACATCTTCCCTCCTTAGCTAGTGTAAAAGCTAGTCGAAGAGGTAGAAATCAACTGTCTCTTTGAGACATTTCGCGACGCGGAAGGGTGACAATCCTCGAGTTTTATTGTCTGCTTTACAAAATGAAACACATGATAGCGTAGAAATTTATCTGTCTGGTGGCCATGAAATATAAAGATGTCTTCAGTGCGCCTCCTTTTCTTCTGGGAGTGATTGTGCAGTGAAGGAAAAGAACTGTCCATATAAGTATTCCTGTCTTTGGTTGCAATGCAAGCCACCCACCGTGGAGCCCAACAAGGGGACGCAGTGGAAGATGTAAAGCAAGTACCAGAGAGGCCAACTGTACGTTGCCACTATAACCATACATGAAATAACCTAGGTTAGTTATGTCACACAAGCTGGTTAACCCTTGCCGCCAGGAAAAGTGAAGTAAGTGGAAGAGAGAAATGACAGAAAGATTTAGAGTAAGAGAGAAAGACGAAGATGAGGGAAGACAGAGAAGGAAAACACGACTGCCGATTTCCCCTGGGTGGGTCAGCCCAGGGATGCCATCCACGTGAAGCCGGGGCCAAAGCGGTGAGTTGCCACTGACGGGGAGCTTCAAAGGTCCAATGACCCGGCGTCGCCACAACCATCAGGATTTCTTTTTCAGGGGACATGGCTTAGCCACGCATGGCTGGCCGTGGGAGGAGGCCGAGATTCCACCGTTAGCTCGGGTCCGTGGTGTCGCTACACACCAACACCTGCTTATGGAGATGCCCCTGCGGGGTAGGAACTATGACCAATCCAAAGCATTTGCCCCCATTGCCATGGTGTTTCTCCTGAAAAGTAGAAAACGAAAAATATTTTGTCTGAAATATAATAAAGTGAACAATGGAAAGAAAATTGGAGATAATCCAATGAAATAAACGAAGCTATACGTATCAGTGGTTCCATGCGTCACAAGCGTGCGGAATATTTGCACTTGATTTTCCGAATGTTTTTATAGACTGTAGAAAATTGGATTGCGCATGCTGAAGCCCAAAGACGTAAACGCGTTCGGTGGCGAAGAAAATGAGAGAAACATAAATCTGGTTATCACCGTCATCTTAATCTTCAATGCTCTGACAAGGCCACTGCAGGGAAAAGGCCTCTGCCCAAGTTCCGCCAGTTAACGCGGTCCCGTGCTTGCTACTGCAACTTTATACCAGCATTTTCTCATCTCGTCTGCCCACCCAACGTTTTATCATCCCGTGACTCGCTTGTATCCTCTAAGAATTCAGTCTGTGATCCGTCATGACCAGCGGTTTTTCTTGCCTTCGCACTATGTGCCCTGCCAACGACCATTTCTTCTTGATTTTGGCTACGATGTCCTTGACACCCGTTTTTTTATACATTATGCTCCTTTACTTGTCCTTTCGGGTTACACCTATCATTTTCTTTTGATGGCTCTTTGCGTCCTCAACATAGTTTGAACATTCTTTGTAATTCTTCAGGTTTTTGCTCCCTAGGTAAGTGCAGGCAAGATAAAGTTGTTTTATGCCTTCCTCTTGAGGGATAGTAGCAATCTGTCATTCATGATTTGAGAATGGTAGCCGAATGTGCTCTATCCCATTTTTATTCCCCTGAGTACTTCAATCTTGTTGGTTCGCTCCGCGATTCTTTATGTCCTAAGTAGACGCACAAGTGCACTGCTACCTATCTCAAAGCGCTGCTCTCTTCTAAGATTGTTTTACATGCCTTTCGTATGCTGCAGATTAATATTATGACCTACCTTCCTGCTCTTCAAGTCTAATTCAGTAATCTTGATTTAGAATTCACCCCTTCTGCTACTCAGCAATGCAAAATCATTAGAAAAGCACTGGTTACTAAGGTAGTCTCCACTTACGCGTTGTATACCTATTTTTTCCTACTGTATAAGTATGCGGTATATAGCAATGTGGAGATTCGCACCTCCTGTATTACACCCTTCTTCATTGATATTTTTTTCTTTATGAAGCACTATGGTGGCCCCAATTATCTCATTATCTTCTAAAATGTTAGCCTGTAAAACAGCAATCCGGGCTAAGCTATCGTGTCTTACTGCACACTAGCTGCAATTAGTGTTTTGGTAGTCCCACTTGGAATCAGAAGGCGATGTGACTCGGTACTTGCATGAGATTACCATCATTTACCAAGTATGCGGTTTAATCAAATTTTTAGCACGTGTCAATACCTAGGTGCCCGCCATATGACTTTTTCGGCCACTACTTTAAATTTAAAGGCCATGCCTTGCGCAGTGGTCCTTCATGCCTTTTAAAAATATTTAGGTCTATGGATTGTTAACTTGAAGGCCTCATTCAGAGCAGATCTCATGCACTCTACCACAACGCTAACAACATGTCATTTTTTCTGTGATTGCTGGAGGACTGCAGTTGTAAGATTCTGTATCTGCATGCAGTATTATTCACTTCATATTGGCGAGAATGCTAAGCACTCGCACCTGCGCAGTCGGCTCTGTCTGCTGGCCCTTCGATATTCACCATCGAAAGTGCCTGACACGGTGGAGCGCACTGCCGGCAGTGACGACTGCGAGATGTCCACAGTGAATCCATATGACTCGTTGGCCAGCTGCTCGCCAAGCTTGGAGGCCCAGTCATGGCCAACGCTGAGCGCTGCCACTGGTTGCGCTGCCGCAGGTTCACCGCCTTCCGAATGGACGAGTGGTGAACACGCTTGGGGTGGGTCTACTTGGCAGGGACTGACAACCAGCGCAGGTGCACTGGCACGTCGCAGTGAATGCACCGAAGCTAGCGAAGCCACCTTGAGCGGCTCGTGAAGGGTACCCAAGGATATAACCTGAAAACGGAAATTGCGCAAGGTGTTGGTATTCAAGACCCATGCCCAATGGCAGCGCAGCGCTATGAATTCAGGAATTTTTATTTCAAGATCATCTATCTGGAAGTGGTATTACCATGATCAACCTATAACGGCGTGAAATATAGAACCAAAAGCGGTCGAAAACATATTGCCCGATATATTAATGCCCGAATGAAGCGTGACTGACGACTGAAGCGTGATTAGTTAAGGAGGGGCAAAGAAGAAAGAAAACCGTAACCTCCGGATAATTCTCCTTCGAACACTCATAATAACATATGTGCCTATATAGACTTGATATTCTTTCACAGTTTATCCGAAACTTGGTTAAATGGCTGATTGCTTCATTCTTTGTGCCTGAGCGCCGTAAATGGAGGGGGAGGCGTACGTAGGTACTTTTTTATAAGGGCTTGTGTTTAGCTCGGCAGATGGCGTTGGTTCCGTGCGCTGCCGTGTCAACCAGGCATCACTTACTTTTGAGTACTCGTTTCGTGTGAAGTTTCATAGTTGATTCATTTGCCCATAAGCTGTTATCTTGCGTGACAAGTCAGAGCTGAACTAGTTCACAGGATGTGCAGATAGCCTCTCCTCTGATGGCCGACTTCTTTCGCTGACGCCAAATGGCGTGCTTTCACTTCTCGTGAGGCTAAATGCGACACGCTAGGAAAAAAAGCGACAAAATGCTGTACTGTAAAGTAACCAAAGCGATATTCTTCTGGCTGCAGTCTTACTGCAGTGGTTTTACACGAGTGGGAAAGTTTAGTTAACTACTGAGCTATTGTGCTGGTGAACAGTTGTATCGCGATTTTTTTATCTGTAAATTTTTTCTGTGTGTATTGCAAGTGCACTATTTGACTAATAAAACAACCTTGCTTTGTCAGTCCTTCCTGTTGGTCTTTTTTTTCTCACCCTCGCAATTGGCGAGCCATAAAGGCACAATAAAATCACGTACTATTCAAAGACATTCAAAATGTCAGCAATAAAGGAAATAATGGTATTCGCGCATTTGTACGGCAAAGCACGGCGTCGCTACCACCTCAGTTATGACGTCTTGTTCTATTTTTTTACACTTATTTGCTTTAGGTTCTTTACTTCATCGGTAATTGGCGATGGTTGACATGGGCCGCACACTACTGAATGTGTGAGATCCAACGCAAGCTACCCAGCCTGCTAACATATACTTGTACCTTAGTATTCGGCTGACCTGCTCAGCTAAATTTGCCTAAGCCAGCGTGTACAGCCATTCTAGGAAGTTACCAAGAAGCAGTTATGGGCTTGGTTTTAGAAGCCCTCACGGAGAGCCTCATTCATTGTATCATGTAAAAAGTTTTCTGTTCTAGATCAATTAGGTGCACTTCAACATCATTATGATATTTAGCCCAGTACAGCTTTATAAAGAAAAAAAAGACCTTTTTCCGAAAGGTGTCCAGTTTGCCCACTCTCCAGCAAGATCTCGTGTCTTTTTTATTCAGTGAGCTTGATAACTTCGTCACTCCACATAACTCTCTCCCTTTTTAAACAGCATTTTTTTTTACTTGATAAATACTTCGTGGTTCCTCTTGTCCACTTGTTGTCTTTATACTCATGACGTTACTAGCCCCGGTTGACAGCTTTAGCTCAACGTCAAGCGGAATATCCACTACCTATCTTTTTTTACCCATTCTGCTAAGCGATATCTCCAAAAAAATGTTATGTTCAGTTGAAGCGTTTTTTTGGTGCTTTTTCATCTTGTGTTTGACTGTTATATGTTCTAATTAGTAATTATTTTTTTGTTCTGATACATACAGCGCCCGAGGGGAATTATTTTAGGGGGGAAAACAAAACGTATTACATTACAGGTGGCGTACTACATTAGGAGTTAACATAACAAGATCAGCAATGTGTTAAGGTTACAGGAGACGTGACACATATACGTTCTGAAGAGATTATTAGAAAAAGATATTGCATCAAACCTAGAACAGTACATTACCAGAAAATACAAAAAAGAAAAAAATAGGATTAAAAACATGAAGATAAAAATATTTACTGAATGCCATACAGAGGAGACGCGATACCTTGTGGAGCAAAAGTTCAGAAAAGACACTGCTAAAGGAACTGATTGTTGACAACATAACCTCCTCAGGTAGACTATTTATATCATGGAATATTCTTGGAAAAAAAGGAATGCTTATAATGTTATTGCGACAGCTATCTTCTCTCACCTGCAGAGAATGTTCACGACGGGCTGACCTCTATGTAGAAGTGAGAATATGTGTCCTCCCTAATGCATGTTGCTTCAATCTAAAGTTTGTGAAAGTGCTTTTGGCGTATGTATTTTCGTTTATCTCACCTATACAAGATCAGCTTTTGTATCAGAGGTTCGAGAAAAGAAACCGTGCAGCATGCATCTGAATGCGTTCTCATTTGGCAATGCAAGTCTTTTTGCCTTAGTCTCATGCGGAGCATCTGTATTCTAACCAAGCGCGCACGTTTGAAAAGTAAAGATTCTCAGAGGTTACGTTCTTTCTGCTTTGAAGGACCTGTAAGCTACCCCAAGGTGGAAAATTTCAATGAAGAGAAACATGTGCGTCTTTGTACATTAACATACTGCCACAAAAATTTTGCAAACACGTGCTATACTTAGAAAGTTACAGGTGTCAGGACATCTGAATCTGTCAATTTCAAATTATTGCGTGCCGCTAGCTACCCTCTTTCTCGATGGTGTCGCGCGTCGTCAGGTCTACACACACTTCAGCAACACGCGATGGGGTCCATGATACGTCATCGGCGCATAATTAGATACCGAGAGTAGCTTCCCCCTATGAGCACGTGTCAAAGCGGCGCCAGCTGGAAACACGGGGGAGAAGCACCTTTTCCGCCTCTTTTTAACTCGAGAGCGTTAGAGACCTCGTATCGCAGAAATTTCGTCGTCGGCACCATTGGTTGTGATCGAAAAATCGTCCGTGTTCAAAAAAATGAGAAAGAAGCAAATAAGATGAGTATTCCAATTTTCAGTCCTTTTGAGGATCGAACCCGGACCGTTCGGCTGGTAAGCAGTTGTTCTACGACAAATTCATGATATTACGTGCAACTGCTTTGGGAGGAAACGCTACATAAATGCAATGTAGCTAAAGGAGCCGTCTCTACGCATTTTGTTCGGCAGGTGATTGATTGATATATAAAGTTTAACGTCCCAAAACCACGATATAATTATGAGAGACGCCGTAGTTGAGAGCTCCAGAAATTTTGAGCACCTGGGGTTATTTACGTGCACCCAGATCTGAACACACAGGCCTACAGCATTTCCGCCTCCATCAAAAATGCAGCCGCCGCAGCTGGAATTTGATCCCGCGACTTGCGGGTCAGCAGCCGAGTACCTTAACCACTAAGTTCGACGGATGTCACGACGAAAACAAGCTCATTCAATGAACACTAGCCGAATATGGGAGGCCATCAAACTACGTCGAAAAAGACCTGGGTTGTGCAGCCATCCCTGCTAAAAACAAAAAGGAACTTTCAAACAGCTCTAAAATTGGACAACTATGTCCATTCAGGGTAAAGCATATCATACCTTTCCAAAGGCGTTCATCAAGCAAACAGCAACTGCTAGGCCATCTGTGAGGCATCGTGACACTCTTTACGGCCTCCGAGATGGCATGCATGTAGCGTAAATCTCGGATGCCGTGCGACTCTTGCTTTAGATCAAAAACCTGTATGTACCATTCGCACGCGTGCGCTTGTACATTCCACTATGTGCGTGTGTGTGCATCAAAGCATATTAATAAGTATGTATTTAGCGTTTGAAGAGCACACTAGGGGCTGGACTTCACTAGGGCGTCCAACTCTTAATGGTGAAGCTTAAGGGTCCCGCAATTTTTTCGCTGAGGTTTTTTTCCTGCTAATAACCACGTCGCCCGGAGTCCCGAGCTTCACAAAACAGCACAGGGCAGCTCAGAAATTTCAAGCTTTTGAATGTGAGATTACACTGCATTGCCACAGAGCTAAGGGGCCGTTTGGAAGGCAAATAACCAACCGAAGATCTCAAGGTTGCGGAACACTGCAAGATTTTGTAAGACATCGTGTACGAGGCGATTGGCCAGGCAAAGAAAACAGGCCCGGGACTGTTTTCACATGTAGGGTCTGCACGGCGCGCATCGCTATATTATTCGACAAACGTAATCGCCGTGGTTTAATGTACAAATCGGTGACCTGTTTGAGAAGGGTGTAAAAAAAAAGTCGGGGTCTGTATATATGCGCTTCAACGACAGTGACAGCTTTTGTCATTGTTTGAGAGTGCCAGGACAATGTGCTCGGGCCAATCCTTATTAGATGAAGTTCCTTTGAATGATTTGGCTCATCTGCTGGCAATTGATATATATATATATCTGATGGCATATTCTGATGAAGCTCGGACCCTGAGCGAAACGTCAATAAAGCTGCTTCGCCCGCGCGTCTGTTTTGACTTTTCCGTATATATATATATATATATATATATATATATATATATATATATATATATATATATATATATATATATATATATATATATATATATATATATATATATATATATGGGGTGCGGCACTCTTCTTCTGGGCACGAACTTCTGTTGCTTCATGTATCAGGTGCTGCCCGGTATCTCTGTGGCTGCAGCGTTCATCGGCGGAGCAGCTGCTGAGTCTACCACACAGCCCTGGATGGCAGCTACGGCGCATGTGCAGTAAGGCCCTCCTTGCCATCTACTGATGCGAGCTGACACGCCTGATACCTTGCTTGAACTGCGGACAGGCCACACGACTGCGTGGCGGGGAGCGCTTCCGGAGTCGCCTTACGAGGCCGATAAAAGGGAGCATCTCGGCCGCCGTCGACTGGGGTGCGGCACTCTTCCTGTGGGCCCGAATTTATGTTGCTTCACGTATCAGGTTTGTTATTTGAATTACGAAAAAGTTATCGCACGAGTAATGTGATGCTTGTAAGAGTGTCGTGCCCCATTGATAGACGGAAGTTGTGCTTGTTCATTGACACTGTTTGCAAATACTTGGTTGACTCTGTTTGGGTGCTAATCTGCAATGATTGTTCTTTGTTGAGGGAGGCTCTATTGTTACTCTCAGGAGATGTAGAGCTAAACCCAGGCCTTATGAGCTCAACTAAAAAAGAGCAGATGGCGAACATTGAGAAGACCCTTTAGGATGTACAAAGTAGTCAGAAAACCATGCTTACTAAACTTGCAGAAATAGTGGCGAAGCAAGCCGACCTGGAACAGAAAATAGACAGCGTGATAGCAAAATCACATGTAATCGAGGAGCACATTAAGATTGTTGAAATATCTGAAAGATAGAGGGTAATATTGACGATCTCGAAAACAGGCGCCACCGGCTAAACTTAGTTTTCTTTGGTGTGCCAGACAATGAGCGCAAAGAAATGTGGGAAAAATCTGAGAGCCTGGTTGAAGAGATTTGCAGTAACGTGCTCAAGCTTAGTATCATTCCGTTAGAAAGAGCTCACCAGCTGGGGGCCTCTACAGAGAGGCGCATTAAGCCTATCGTGGCAACCTTTTCAGTGTGGAAAGCCAGGGAAAGTGTTATGCGTAATACCTACCAATTTAAGAACACCTCTTTTTTGTATCTGAGGACTTCAGTCATGCTGTTTGCGAAAAACGACGGCTTCTTTGGAATTATGCCAAGAAAAAGAGAGATAGCAAGGGATGCCGAGTGCGCCTTGACTATGATTAGCTTGTCATCAACGGAAAGACGTTCGCGTGGGACAGTGAAATGAGCCAACCCCTCCCACTCCATGCACATGCGTGATCTCAAGAAGCCGACTGACGTGATGTCTGTCATCGCAGAACTGGGAGAATCGATACTTCAAACACGTGCGAGCGCATACCACTGCTTCTTGTGAACTGTCGAAGTAATAATAATAAAGTTGACGTCTTTGCGTCCCTTGCGGCGACTACTCAAGCAAAAATTATTATGGGTGCAGAATCTTGGCTGGACAGTGCGATACCTGATACTGAAGTCTTCCCACACTGCTTCACTGCTTATAAGAAAGATAGAAATCGCCATGGTGGGGGCGTGTTTATTCTTGTAGCGAACGAGTGGACTAGCGAAGAAATTTTTTTCCACAATTCTGCTGTAGCAGTATGGTGCCGCGTTTTTTTTTACCGAAAGAAAATACTGTCGTGTTGGGTTATTTTTATCGACCCCCAGACAGTGGTGATACTCCTAAGACACTGCTTTCGGAAATGGTGCAGTTAATTACAGACAGTGTACTCCTGAGTGGAGGTTTCAATCTACCAGATTTTGACTGGATAACCGGTGGTGCACAAAACAGGTCGTCAGTGTATACTTTGTTTGGTGAATTCTTGAGAGTGTTTGGTTTTTGTCAGTATGTGAGTGTTCCAACGAGACATGATGCCATTCTGGGTTTAGTATTATGTAATGGCCCAAATATTGTTTCCACTGTGTCGGTGATTCCTGGAATTAGTGACCATAAGGCCATTGTGGCAGATTTAAGGATAAAATACTGCCAAGTAGCACTGGCAATACCCCGACAAATTTTCCTGTATGAACAAGGTGACTATGATTCTCTTTCTGCAGAATAAGAGTCGTATTGCCCAACTTTCTTGCTTTTGGCAGAAAGTCGTAGCTTTTTAGCTTTGTGGTCTTATTTTCGTTAAAAGCTACTTAGCGCAGTGGAAGCTCTTGTACCCAAACAGAATACCAAAGAAGAAAACGAAACAAAAGCCTTGGTTTAATAAAGACATTCGCAGGTTAATTAGGAAAGCACGAAGTTCGTACAGAAAATTTCGCAATAGGAGTGCCACGTCTAATGAACAAGAGCTTAGGCATGCAAACCTCACACTGAAATCGGCAGTAAAAGCAAGGAAAGATACTTTATTGCCCAATTAAGCGAAAGGTTAAAGAAGGACCCGAAAGAGTTCTGGAAATATGCGAAACAAACCGGAAAAGACGATATGAGCATTCCTGTTCTGACCATAGAGAGTGATACTTTGTGCAGCGAAGAAAAAGCTGGAGCTTTCAACAACTTATCCAATCAGTTTTTACTCAAAGCTGGTGATGTGGGGGCGCTTCCAGTCATGTGGTCTTCCTTGAAAGACGTGGAGGTTGACATTACTGGTGTTGATTGATTGTTACGGCAGATAGATAAAACTAAAGCAGTTATACCAGATGGCCTATCACCATTTGTTCTTAAACACTGTAACAGTGTCATTGCAAAGTACTTATGCGTTATATATGCAATTACACTATATACTGGAGTTGTCCCACATGACTGGAAAGTTGCAAACGTTATCCCGGTTCATAAATCAGGTGATAAAAAAACTTGTCGAAATTTACAGGCCCAATTCACTAACAACAATTTGCTGTATGCTATTCGAGCACATTATATACAGTGAAACAGTTAAATATCTAGAGTCAATTAACTTCCTCTCTCTATCTCAGCATGGTTTCAGAAATAGACGCTAATGCGTCTATTTCTAACTCTACTAACGGATTAGTAACTCTACTAGTCGAATTTTAGCATTACATCGCACAATTTATAGAAAGTGGCGCTCAAGTAGATTCAGTGTTCCTCGACATCCGGAAAGCTTTCGATACCATCCCACACAATCTGTTAGAATTTGCAATGCTCTCCGTAAACATAAACCTTAAAGTTATCAATTGGGTAAATAACTATCTAAACGATAGACAGCAGAACGTAGTGCTTAACGGCTCAAAATTATCTGCGGTAACCGTTACGTCCGGTGTACCACAGGAGAGCGCATTAGGACCTTTGCTATTCCTGATTTATATCAATAGCATAGTTGATGGTATTATCTCTCCCATTAAATTATTCGCAGATGATTTTGTAGTGTTTAGAGTGAATAAATTGCATAAGGATGCTAAAATTTTGCAGCATGATCTGTACCGAATATTAACGGGGTGTGAAAAGTGAAAAATGAGTCTAAACGTCCGGAAAACTTGCTGTGTATAATTCACTAATCGGATTATTAAACTAGACACAGTATACAAAATAAATAATTCAATAATTAGCAATGAATCCTATTATATGTATCCGGGCGTCTATTTTTCCGACAATTTCAAGTCGGAAAAATAAACACTGTGACATATACAAATAACACTTCAATAAAATATACAAATAAACACTTCAATAAACACTGTGACATAACTGTGGCCAAGGCAGGCCTGATGCTATAGTTCATACGCAGAAATTTCAGGCAAGCTTCACAGACCGTGAAACAAACCCTTTATTTCATGTATGTAAGACCTATTCTAGATTATGCTTGCGTAATCTGGGATCCCCATCAGCAATATTTGATTGACGCACTGGAAAAAGTTCAAAACCAAGCAGCCAGATTTGTTAGCAACAACTATAATTCCTTTGCATGCATCACAGAAATGAAACGAGCATTGAATTGGGAGACACTGATGGTAAGGAGGCAGAAACTTAGCCTTAAATTTCTTAATTGTATATATTATTTTGGAAATGCTATTAACACTCTCGGTTCTCTGTTCACACCAACGTACGTCTCTAATCGTCAAGACAATTCACAAAAAATATTAGAATACCGCTACAAAACCCGCTTTTTCGGTAGTTCAATTTTCGTAAAACAATACAGGAATGGAACCGTCTACCGGATGATCTCGTCATTGAAACTGATATTGAATCCTTATTTTTCTTCCTTGTAACAATGCCTACAATACCGCTGCAACTAAGAATGGTTTGTTGCCTCGAAGCGTGTGTGTGTTTACAAATGCATGACTGTGACGTTGATTTCGCACACCAATATTTGAGTGTTTCTTCTCTTAAAATATCTTGAGTGCTGTTGTATTTGTTGTATTTATTGTTTCAATTGAAACTATGTAGTCAAATTATTAGGCGTACCTCCCCTACGTAATGCCTTAGGGTGATGTAAGTGAAATATATATATATATATATATATATATATATATATATATATATATATATATATATATATATATATATATATATATATATTCCGATGGAGGCGGAAATGCTGTAGGCCCGTGTGCTCAGATTTGGGTGCACGTTAAAGAACCCCAGGTGGTATAAATTTCCGGAGTCCTCCACTACGGCGTCTCTCATAATCATAAAGTGGTTTTGGGACGTTAAACCCCACATATCAATCAATCAATATATATATATATATATATATATATATATATATATATATATATATATATATATATATATATATATATATATATATATAATTGCGCACACTTGAATGTTCAGTCTAGTATCGCGAGGTCTTTCTCCTTAGGTAGGTGGTTGACTAATACATTCGGGTTATTCATGTTCATTTGCCTGCATCACTACTTTTTCTGTTTAATACCTCAATCAACTGAAGCAAATTATTACAAAGATAGTGAAGGTGACTCTCTCAACCACTAAATTTTGTAGGTTAATGGGATATTAGGTGCTTACATCACCTCATTCCCTGTTCAGCAGTCTTAGTAATTCTTCTAAGGATGCAGCGAACACAGTTTTCATTATGGAAGATAGAAGTGGGGCGCAGTACTTGACACGGACTGGAAGACAGAAAACCAGCACAAGCACACACTCGCAACTGAAAGTTTATTGAAGGTGTAACTCGTATACGTAGCTCACGAAAATTGTCTAATGATACAAGGTCTCTCGCCTGAAAACCAAAACAACAGAAAAACCACCACCCTTCCGGGAAACGTCGTCAAACTTTTATCAAGCTGCATGTGCCTAAAGAAAAAAGATAAGCAAAAGTATTCATAGGTGGATGAAATAACGCCCCAAACAATTGTGCAACGATTGTTCCAAATATTGGTCCTCTCTCTCTTGAACCATTATGGAGGAGTGGTTAGCAATTTTCCCAGCATCTCTTAATGTGGAATGATTCGATTAATTCGTGGGTCATCGTATCGCTATGCCTTAATAGGACAGTTGCGTCCACAAAAACGGGTGAGAAGCCGCACAAAATGCAATGCTGCACGAAGCGGTCTCCATCCTCTACGGTCATCGATCTGTAATGTTCCTTTATACGAATATTTAAACAACGGCTGGTTCGGCCCACGTGTACCAGATCCCACTGTCATGCAGCTGTGAACACTTGAGCCAAACCGGCCGTTCTTCAAATATTCAATGACAGGAATTTTACAGCGCGGTGATCTCAAAGGATTGAGCTCGCCATTCTTCAGCGCCCCTTTTAAAATAATGTTGAACGCAACCATCTCGATGACGAGAGTTAATCATTGGAAAAAAAAAAGGCTCCGAAAGCAACTACAGTGCCAGAGAGGATGAAGATGGTGCTGTTACCACGCGTGGAGCGACCGGCCGCTTCAATCGTCACAATCACACTTTCGAAGAAGCCGAGCCTCAAATATAGAAGCAAATGGTCGGTGAACACGTGAGAGAAACACATGGAATCAAATTCGGCAGAGTGTATATCCCTACGACCATCAGCAATCAATGTAGCAAGCGTAAATTTGTAATTGCTCAAAGCCATAGTATAAATACTGAGACAATTGAGAGCCATGAAATACGCTCAACCTACGGATAATCATACACAGCATTTCAAAGAATTGCTCCTCATGATGATATCAATCTAATAATGTTCTCTTGTTTTTAGATTTCACAAGTTTGCCTGTGCGCATGTGTGGACCTATTTAAAAATTGTTATTTTCCAGAATTTGCTAACCAATGCTACATTTCTTCTTCCCTGCTTCTAAAAGCAGATCTGCCTCTCGCAATGCCAAAGCGCCAGGAAGTCCTCCGCCCTTAATTTTGTCTGGTGACCCCGCCCCACCCCCTTTTTCTGCTTTTCTTCATTTTTATTTCGCTGCAATTTTTTTCATTCCTCTTTTGCTTAGCTGACCTGCTGGCAGCCTTTCAGGATATTGCCCTGAATGGGCTACCTATCAGAAACTCTGGACGCATATGTTGGCCAATCACTACTCTTATTAAGCAATTAACAACCCTTCCTGTATTACTCTTGATGTTAAATAGTACGCTGCCCGCTTCTCGCCGTTTTTCTGAATAATTTCTTTTTGTGCTTCCAGTGACAATGGGTGTATGCGAATATCAACAGCACTGGGCGCAGGGCCTGTGCTCTGGTTTTTTAAGTCTCATGCTGCACTCTTTTCTTCCTTTGTGTCCATGAAGGTTTGCGTTTTGTCGTTCCGCTCCTACTGTCCGCCTATTCCCCTTACCTCCGCAGTTAATTTGCACACTTACCTGCGTCTTCATTGATATGCTGTCAGACTAGGTATCAAATTGAGGAGGTATTTGACATTCGGAATCGGCGCCCCTTGATAAGTCGAGTGCTCGATGCCAACTCTAAGGAAGACCCGTTGTCCGATATTTAGTTTTATTAAAGCCTTCAGGTGTCGGCCCAGGTTGAACCCTTAAGCTCCGCTTTTTTTTCACCTCAAACCATGTTCTATTAACACTTGTTAGTATTCTCACACAAGCCCATTTCGGACAGATATCAACACAACCAGTTGCATGAACACTTTAACGAAAGACATGGCATCGGCAACAAGGAAGTACAAGGAAGCGCGTGCCGCCGAATTCTAGTGACAGTAACGATACCAAGCGCAGAGAGGCGCCTCAAATTCAATGATAAAGAAGAAATCAAACACCCAAAGGTTCCCCGGGCGTGCCATCGCTCTCCCCTGGAAAGCGTAGTCTCGCCGACCATCCTCCTCACATCGGCGGCCGAGCAAGCCCTGGAAGGTTCTAGAGGGAAAAAGGCGTGGTGATGCAGAGTTGCGTCACAAGTCGCGGACGACCCTCGACACATCTCGCGCTTTCCCCAGCCTTGGCTGCGCATCGCGCCGACGAAACGATGAGAATTGGCTGGAATGTAGCGCGAAAGGTATTTAGGTGAGGAGTGGAGAAGGAAGATCAGGAGAAGAAGAAAGTATGTGCCAGAGTGCGTAGGGTGTTTCCACCGTGTCATTGGCGAAGGTTCTGTCCTTAGTGACAAAACAGGTAATGAAGAGAATTTCCACCTGAGGGGTGAAGACTCGTGCTACAAGCAGAAGAGTGTGTCTACCGCCAGCGAGTGAAGACGCAGAGCAACAGCTGCGCGTGGGAAGCCGATGTGTTACCGGCGAAGAAGTTTGGTGCTTACCAAGAGCGCCCAGTTGAAGACGCGAGGTTTCCTCAAACAGAAACTTCGGGGGCAGCGGAACGACAACCGCGCTGAACTTTGAGTGAGTGATTCTTGGAAGAGTATCATTCAGAATTTATTGCAAGGACTTTGGAATGAATAAGATTTCGAACTCTTTAGTCTTTAAGTGTCTTGGTTCTTCGATGCATCAGATTGCATTGTAGTGCGTATTGTTATTTGTGTCCGTTGTTTCGAGTGTAGCTGAGTCTACTGTGTGGTACGTTGTTTGATTGGTGAAATACCGTACTCAACTATTGTCGATTGTGCATATTTGTGTATAGTTTGATCTGCCATACCTGAGAATATAATTTTGTTTTGTTTATCAATTCTCGGCTTTGACTTGTTCTTTGGGCCACAGCTGGCATCCGCGGGTGCGCCAAATAGGACCACTTCTAAATTGTGCGCGCTTTCGTGGTGCAGTTCGGGGGGTTGATACTTCGGCCCTTGGAATTAGCCCGGCGATTGCTTTCTAATTAACAGGACGCGTGAGAAGGAAATAGGTTCTCTACGAAACACGTGTCATTACGCACTCTACCATCTCACCACTCGACTATCGTTCTTGACGTCCACCGGTAGCCGGGTCTAGGCTCAAGCTCGATCAGCCCGCGCACTAAACTTCTCTTTCAAGAAGCCGTCCTAAAAGCGGCGAGAATGATGTCCACCCCTTCCACTGACGACATGTGAATGCGACAGTCAGGCTACCCCAAGGACACTCGGTGAAGACGTGTAGCTGTGGGCAAGATCACCTGCTTACTTCGAAAGCAGCATGGTCACCAGAGCCTGAATACGCACCCTACCACTCAGTCTTTGACGACCAAGGTCTGGAAAAGCTACTTCGGTGTCTTATCAGCATTCTGAAAAGGCGCACGCGAACGCCGAACAGTTAGCTTGAAACCAGACGCCCACATGTCGCCTCGTTCTGGCGCGACGCGGTTCCCAGTCGGCTGTTCCCCTTTCAGTCTCAAAGAAGTGGCAGCTTTGATGGCGCTGCTGGTCAACAATATAGATGACCGAGGCGCTTTTATTTCCTTCATGGGTTTACCGCTTTCTTTTTCGCGAACGCAACCTGCGTCCTCAGTTGGCGGTAAGCACAGAACTGGCTCTGAACATTGTAGCACCCGCCTATGATGTTACCCAGAACACGCCGACTCCGAACACCTCACAATAACTCCCTGTTTTTTTCTTTCTCCTCAGTTCCTTTTCTGCAGCTCCCACTACCTGTGACAACAGAATCATTTGAGTTATTGTAACCGTGCCAGAAATGACGCGATTCATACACGATGAACTGCCAGTCGTGCGTTTCATTCCCCGGAATACTTATGTACCACCACTTGCACCTTAACGCACTAGATATGGTTCCTTCTTCTTTAAAAGACCAATGTCACACTGATATATGGCCCAAAACATCAGTATGGAGCACTGTCACACTGAAAGTGCCGATGCCGTATACCTATCCTATTTTACGCGACACCCGTCAGGCGACTAAGAGATGACACTCTGCATAAACAGACAGAAAGGAAAAAGGATATCTGTTATGTTCGGCACTATAGGCACCATCCGCTTATCAGAGGGAGCTGCGTTGCTCGCACAAGCCCATCCTACGTTCGCTGGCGTTGGCCGGTAGGGGCACGCAGACAACATACGCGCGCACGCGTTACCGTGTATCCCTGCTGCAATCCGCCCACTCACGCGGGCAGGGAGACCTGGACATCGCGTTTCGTTTTGACTGACCCTAAGCTTTTATTGCGTTTTTTCTCCGGTAGGCATTGAATTCAGGCGCTGCAGTAACAAGGGAAAAGTGGACGGCACGGCGGCTATACGTTAACCTACAGGCCCGAGAGCGTAGCTTTTCATTCTTCATGGAGTGTACCTGTTATCCGCCAGTTTCGGGACCACTACTGAACTTTCAGGCAGCTTAGAAAGAAGCTCAACGTGATGTGCGGCATGACCACGATTTCTGAGCAGGTGCGTCAGATCCACCTCTCTGTCCTTTCCTACGCTCCCCTCTCTCTCACGTCGCAACGCCAAACGCCGGAAGGGTCTGCTAACCAAAGCTGGCTCCCCCCTTGAGGCTCCTCACCGCACCCATTCCTGCCCACGCCTGGCCGTCCTGCTGTTGCGCGGCCGCAATGATTGCACATCTTCGAGAATTTCCTGCTTGTTTTCAACACCTCGGACTGCACGCCTGATCACCGCAAGGCCTTAACACTTCACAGTCGTGGCTTAGGAGGGCATCATCTATCTTACGTCGTGAGCTTCCATCGCTAGACAACGCTAAGTCCACTGAGAAAACTAACATTTATTAGTTACCAGCAGATAGCAAGATCACTGTGGTTACACGGACCAAAGATTTCTCGTACGATATCAAAGTCGCAGCTCTGCACGCTCATTTCACAACAGCAAGCGATGCTGTAGCCGAAGTTGTTTGTTTCGGTAGGCACTTTCAGCAAGCCATTGAAACAATTATTGAGTACGTTACTACGCTGCGTGAGCTTTATTCTACGTGCTCCATTCCTACTGTGTAAAAATCACTGCGTTGGTTGCGGGTGTACTATCTCTGAGCTTGCGTGAGTGGTTTCCTTTGAAATGATCCTCTTTCTAGTTTCATCGAGATGTAATCATGGCAATGCAGATTGACCAGGTAACAAGTGATATTTAAAAATCAACGCCTGCATGTCTTGAGCTTACAAGTGCTTGCGGGTACACGCCAAAGCATTCGCCACATTCAGACCACAGCTCGAAGCGTCTACGCACCCACAAGTTGCACTGTTACCGCTGTGGTGCATTTCAACACGGTGCTGCTCCATCTAACTGTCCTGCCAAACACAAGTGCGGCATCATGGGTCGATAACGCTCAGTCTGCAATATGCGAAACTTCACACCTACTCTTGAGCTAGAGAACTACAATCCATCCAACGAGGACGTTTTGAGCATTCTGACTGAAACGACTTCGGCTGGCCAGCGATCTACATCACCGTGTTTATTGGTCGTAAGGATTCGGTAGATTTTCTCGGAGATTTCGGATCATCCATCTTCATTTTCTCGCATGCCCTTCTTCGGGCAGCACCTTGATGGGCATGCACTTTCTGTCGATAGAGTTATTTACAACACCATTCCAAGAGACGAATTAAAGTTTTTGGTTGTTTCTTCGCGGACGTTGCACATAAGTATTGCACAAAATGCCGCGTGTTCCATGTAGTGAAACCAGACATTTCACTTATGGAAGCGGACGCCATCTAGGCGCTCGGTCTCAAAATAAACAGATTTACGCTGCAGTACATCGAAAAGACAGCGCTGCCAACTATTGTTGAAGCAATACAGTTTTCTTAAGAGAAAGAAGCACAGAAATCTGTTAAACTCCCAACAGAAAAGACTCAGGGGAATGATGTCATCTTTGATCCAGGGCTTGGTCTCCCAAAACGGGTCATTCAGCCTTGGTTTCCAAGGCGGTGGATGCTTCGCTTCGTATTTGCGCGGACGAGCAAGAATCAGCGCCAGAAACGTCTCGCTAGGTGAACTGAAGATCAGTATTTTTCTTGTTACTGCCTTTTTTTCGGCCCAACTTACGATTTTTTGATATAAACTATTGTATCCATTTGTCGGTGGCAGTATTAGATTTTTTTTCGTATGGTCCGCTTCGTCTCAGTTTTAAATGCCTTATAATTTGAGAAATATAGATATATTTTTGCATTCACTCTTCCTGAAGATGCGTATGCATGAAAACTGGCTACTTATCGTCGTTCAATCACAGTACCTTCTTATTTAGCCCCGCCGCTGTGGTCAAGTGGCTATGGTACTCGGCTGGTGACCCGCCGGTCGCGGGATCAAATCCCCGCTGCGGTGGCTGACTTTCCAATGGAGACGAAATTGTTGTAGGCCCGTGTACTCAGATTTATGTGCACGTTAAAGAACCTTACGTGGTCGAAATTTCTGGAGTCCTCCACTACGGCATCTCTCATAATGATATGGTGGTTTTGGGACGTTAAAACTCACTTATCAATCAGTGCCTTCCCAATTCAACAGATAGTTTGACTTTATTGTGTACAGATATTTATGAGGCGGTGAATCGAAGCGCAATTTCGCTCATATAATGAAGTTACTTGGTCACGTCCCTGAGGCAAGATGAGAAGTAATTTTTTCTAAATACTGTAGATTGACGGATATTTGGGGTTTAACCTCCAAAAACCACCATATGATTATCAGGAATGCCATAGTGGAGGGCTCCGGAAATTTCGACCACCTGGTTTTTTTTTATTGTGCACCCAAATTTGAGCACACAGGCCTACAGCACTTCCACCTCCATTGTAAATGCACTGCTGCGACCGGGTTTCGATCCAGTGACCTGCGGGTTAGGAGCCGAGTACCTTAGCCACTAGACCACCGTGGCGGGACCTGAATATGGTAGAAGGCTTCAATCTGTCGGCCAACATTTATTTTCTCCGTCTTTCACTGGGAAAGTGCTGGAGATCACGTGTATTATAGAACAAAAGCAACATCAGTATATTGTTCATATAGAGTACTCTAAACTGCATTAAACACAAAAGGTGGCTCATGCAGCAAAGCGGCGTTTTTTTTGTAGGAAACTAAGTATTTGTCGAGTTAGGTTACTAAAAAAAGGGTAAATTGTTACTGCCATTTAACGCACTGTGTTTCATACCAGGTATACGAACTTTTTACCCATGTTGAGCTTTATTGCCATAAAATTATAGAGACACTCTCGCGTAGATTATGCCACCGCCGAGGTGAACCTCGGCGTTGACGTCAGCGTCACCATGACTCACCGTATATGTATACGCGTTTATATATATGAAAATGCAAGAAATAAAAAAAAAAACAGAATAGGACTTTGGCGCGTGAAGTCGAACTTGGGTCTTCTCAATTGCGAGTGCGAGGCATTAACCACTTAGCCACCTAGAAGCACGCCCTTGACCATATAAACAGCGAGCTATTTATTTCTACCACTTACCATTGGTGATAGGCATCTCGGAGGGAGGAGGGACTACCGCGTTTTCAGCAGTACCAGCAACATGGAACAATGAGCGCGCGTCACCGCATCACGCAGCGGCGTGCGCTCTAATAATCCACGTGTACTTTGCCCCATTCGGAGGAGGGGAGCAATGCTCCCTCGCGCGCCCTTATCTCGCTGTGGGGGGAAGAGGGGGACATCGTACGTCTAGGCGGGCCTCGGGCTTTTCCTGGAACGATTCCGTTGTAGTTACCGGTACCACAAAGCCACTGCAATCATTGCTGTTTCCGTTAGCAAAAAGCGTGCACGTTTCAGATATACCGAATTATTAACTGAGACACTTAATAATGTGCATCTGTACCTTTGAGTGCGTTTCGTGTGTCATTAGACAACTGGTATACAGTTGACTGTTTGTACTTGGACTTCGTGAAGCGTTTGATTGAGTTTCTCGTTCATTACTAATTCAGAAGCTGTCCTGGTACAACACAAACTCCTACGTTATCAAATGAATCGAAGCATACCTGAACATCCAACATCAGATAGTAGTTTTATATCGAACGCTGTCCGATCAAGTGAATGTTACTTCGCGCGTACTAAAGGGCTTAGTGCTGGGGCCACTTCTTTTCCTTATCTAGGTGAATTACATCTGTTGTGGTATTTCCTCCAGTCTTCGTATGTTCGCAGATGACCACGCATTATGGAGGGTCATTCATACTGTCGACAACTGCACTGTGCTACAAAACGATTCGGATTTGATTAGCACCTGGTACAATACCTGGCGCATGGACATAAATGTGACAAAATCTGTGTATATGTTCTTTTCTAGAAAAACACTTGATGTAATATTTTTAGTTACACTGTTATTGCAGAACAACTGGCACAAGTGTTTGAGCACAAATATCTCGGTGTATACTACACTACGGAATCATACTGGCGTCGTCATATCGAGTATGCTGCACGCAAGGCTTCAGGTGTTCTAGGATTTCTTGGAAGAATTGCAAAAAACTTGCCACTTGCCGCAATAAAGCTCTTGTATGAAACCAATGTTAGACCAATACTTGATTACGCTTGTTGCACCTGGGATTCTTGGCAGCAGGAGGACATTCAAAGGAATAAAAGAATACAAAATTTTGCTTTGACATTTTGTTCATGCCAATAATTTCCGCCACTTTAGCGTATCAAGTGCAAAGAAAAGCCTTACGTGGGAGTCTCTGCAGCAGCGTAGGCAATGCTTAAGGTTGATCTTTTTCATAGTAAATTTCATTGTAACACTACCAATAATATGGACCATTGTTTGGTTTTTCATAATTGCGTATCACCTTGCCTTGGTCATGCCTATAAAATAGTAAAAGGGCAAAATATGCAGGAACTACTGCAAAATGATTTTTTCCCGAACAATTCGTGAGTAGAATAAGCTGCCTCATGACATAACCTTTATTATATCCCCTGATATATTTGCTTCCTCCCTTCAGGATACGTATCGTCAATAGTCCTAGATTTCCACTGTTCTTTATTTTCTTTTGTGTTTAGTACAAAAATTTATTGCTGTTGTTGCTTTTCTTGTGTGTATATGGCTACTTATCACTTCATCTGTACAAATTGCCTGATTTTCCTATGACTATGCTGGTATTTACCCCCCCCCCCCACTGTAATGCCTAAAGGCACGGTCGGTGTTGTAATTGAAAAAGAAATAAATCTGTATACCTAAGAATCTTGGTGCATGTTTCAATCTGTTTCCACTCTTAGCGTGACCTTCCAATGTGTTAATATAGCGTTCATTGCTTCGCCTTTGCTGCAAAGCTGCGTCTTTTTTTTCTTGAACAAGCACATGTTACTATGTTAGTTTTTACAATGTTGAACGTATTCACTGAGCTCAGTAAAACACACCGCGAAAATGGTCCATCATGAGTGACCAAAACGCGCGCGTAAAGTACCCCTGGTTATTTCAAAAACAAAGGCGTAGACGCACGGGAACCACGTTCATTCTAGTGCTTTTCTTCTGTTTTTGCGGTACGATGGGAGGTAGCTTAAAAGGGAAACTGGGAAGCCTTGTGGGCAAGTACTAATCGTTGTACAATATGTGAGCACGGCTTTCGTGCCAGCTGAGAATAAAATAGCGCGTCCGGAAGAATTTTTGAAACAGCAATTAAAGGGAAAGCAGTGCTAGTCTCCTAAATCTAAATAAAAAGAAACCAATTTACCTGAGCTTATCTCGTGAGCGGGGAAGTAGCCCTCTTTTGTATTCACTTGCAAATCGGGCTGTAATTTTTTTCCCAGCTTCGCCAGTGCTCCCAATAGAATACAGCCCGCAAATTTCGAAGTATAGTAAGTTTCCAGCACATACCGATCTCTTGCAGAGGCAGCGCAAATATATGTGCTCAAATACGGGTGGTTAAAATCTACAGCAAAATAGTCCATTTTAGAATATATATGGCCTAGCACTCACTTAGCCTCTCGCACACCTTGAACCAGCATTTCAAAATGATCGTGAATTTATATGAAAAGGGAAAGCAACTCTTTTTTTTAATAGAAAGTGCCCTTACAGCGCGGCAGCCTTTTCCATCCTATTCGGTTCTTGGTGGGAGCGCTGCGCTGCGGAAAGGAGAGGTTGCCTCGCCTCCCACTGGACACACGCTCTCTACGTGCGGTAGAGTTGCATAAAGATACACTGAGCGCCTAAAAGAGAGTGGCATGCCGTCACTCGAAGAATGCTCACGCCGCACATCAAAGTTAGGCTCTACCAGGAGACGCTTCGTATGTATTTACTAAATGCCTTTCATAAAGGAACCCATGCTTATATACCCAGGGGACACCGGTGCCACCAGCAGTAGCGATGGCGAAACCAAATTCAAATGCACAACTCTCCTTAGGCATTTCTCCTGCAGCGTTTACAGCGCCAATGCAGATGCATATCGCCTCCTCCTCTCTCCCGCCTCCCAATGCCATCGCCGGCCGCGTCAATTAGCGAGTTTCTCGATTGAAAAAAACTGACTACTCACGCTGAAAAACTGCTTACCGGCCACCTTGTTCATACAGGCCACGAATATTGTCATTCAAGATAGGGCCGGTAGGAGATTTCTCCTGTACGTTGTTGAACAAGAAAAATTCGCACAGTTCGTGATAACTAAAAGAGAACAGCGGCTCTGTTATTCTTCCATTGCCTAATATGCCTTTGTCTACCATTGCCTATAACATTGACTAGCTGCAATATTATTAGGGGCAGATCCGCACTAGAACGGACATGGCAGCACACCATTGCACAGACCTGTTCGCAGTTATATTAACATTTCATACAACACATGAAGAAACAAGCATTTAAATAGAGTGCAGGAACTAATGATACAAAAACCTTTGCGGGAAAAGTTCTCTCTTGGCGCCGCTCTTTTGGGGACAATGCGCCACTTGGCTAGCTCGTCATGCTCGACGTAGGCCGGTCGTCACCTTGACCCGGCTCTCTGCCGTGGTAGAAGCACTCGGTCACCTCTTCTTGCTCCAGCAGTACACTGACGTCGTGCCAGCCGCTCACCTAATCCCTGGGCCAGTAATCCAACTACAACATCGATTGGCCTCGTTCGTCGCTTTAGAAGCCCCAGGAACACAAGCCAGAAAAACCGCGCGACGCCTGCTCCCTGGGTCACTCACCCAGCTGGAATGCTTCTCGACCATGACCGATAGTTTACCTCAAAGCCAACCATCGAGCACTGGAGAAGACACGAGTCTCCCGCTCACGTCGCCGGACTTCATGAGCTGTTGGGGTGTTTCTCGTTCACACCACACGTCACTGACGCGCCTTCATAAATCCACTGTACCACCACGCTACACTTTCAATTTCACGTTTTCTGTGCAGCACAAATCATCATATCAACCCTTTTTTGAAGAAAGTTGTTTACAAACAACTTATTTAGCAAAGTTGCACAATTGCACCAGGTGGGGTAACTACAAGTTGCGTTGTCTTTAGCGTTCGCATGGACACAGTAACAGAATTCTTTCCTATTTACAGGTTAGTTAAGTAACTAAAGGACAAGTAAGCCCAATTCACCTTGTTCATATCTTAACTTGGTGCATATTGTTACGGAAAAGAAGAGACGCCGTGTTGACGAGGCTGTGGATTAGTTGTATTTGAAGACCAGTGGTAATGGCGTGACCAGTTGACCAGTGATCGAGCGGAGACAAAACTTCATTTTCCTAGTCAGGCACATACGCGCGTCGCCCCCTACACTGTCAGTATGATTGCATGTAGCATAATCCCCGTTGGCAGAAGCGCCGTCTCGGCGCATCCTAATGTGAACGTTGCTAGGAGAGTGGAAGCTTCAAGCGCGCAACATGTACTGTATCGGCAGCCTGTTCGGCACATGAAGGCAACGGGGTGACAGGGCCAATTTCATATGTCACAGGAGTAACCACACGATGACCGGTGTATGGACCTGTGTAGCGAGTAAGCAGTTTTTCTGACAAGGCAACTTGACGGGTCGGAGACCAGAGCAGGACCGAAGAACCGGGCGGAAAGTGAATTTCGCGGTGTCATAGGTCATAAAAACGCCGTTGCTTCTCTTGAGAGGTCAAAAGGCGAGTACGAGTGATTTCGCGTGCGTGAATGGCCTGAGTGATGAAGTCCACGGCATATTCACTGGTTAGTACTGCAGGGGACGGTATGACGGTGTCTAGAGGCAATGTTGCTTCTCGACCAAACAGCAGAAAAAATGGAGACAACGAGAAGTGTCATGGCGTGAAGAATTGTAGGCAATTGCGGCGTACAGCAACGCAAGATCCAAGTCGGTGTGGCTAGTAGAAACTTAATTAGCGAGCATATCTCTAACAGTTCTATTTAGACGCACCGTGAGTCTATTGGTTTGCGGATGGTATGACGTAGTCAGCTTGTGTCTCGTTTGACAGTATTGCAAGATATCTGCAATGACCTTCGACAAAAAGGGGCGGTGACGGTCCGTAAGCAGTTGCCGTGGGGCTCCATGTTGCAAAGTCACATCTTTGAGGAGGAAGTTGGCGACGTCTATGGCGCAGCTTCTTGGAAGAGCTCGTGTGATGGCATAACGCTTGACGTAGCCGGTGGCCACGGCTATCCACTTGTTACCCGAGGAAGACAAGGGGAAAGGGCCAAGCAGGTCCAAGCCAACGCGGAACAACGGTGCTGACAGAATGTAAAGTGGTTGAAGGCGGCCGGCGGGAAGTGTCGATGATGTTTTGCGGCGGTGATATTTCTCAAAAGCCGCAACGTATCTTCTGACTGAGCATGCAAGCCCTGGCCAAAAGGGGCGTCGGCGTATTCGGTCGTAAGTGCGTGACACACCAGGGTGACCGGCAGTCAGATGGTCATGAAGTTCACGTAGAACTTCCGAGCGAAGGTGTTTCGGAATGACAAGCAGCACGGCCAGTCCATGCGGCTGAAAATTTTGTTGGTATAATGCACCTTCGTGGAGCACGAATGAGCGCTGGGACTGATTGGAAGATGGTAATTTCAGGCGCTCAATGATAGCACACAAGGACGCATCACGGTGCTGCTCGTCACCGATGCATGTCATTTGCGAGTTGGAAAAGACGCAAAGGTCGGTGTCGATGTCGGGCATAGAGCTCGACTCAGCAACCGGGTAGCGGGACAGGAAGTCTTCGTCCTAATGTAGACGTCCGGGCTTGCACGTCACCGTGTAGGTATACTCTTGCAGGCGCAGAGCTCAGCGCCTGAGTCAGCCAGTCGGATCCTTCAGTGACGTAAGCCAACATAGCACAGTATGGTCAGTTATCACTGAGAAATTTGTGCCATATATATATGGGCGGAACTTCCAGACTTCTCAAACAAGAGCAAGAGATTCACGCTCTCTAATGAAATAGTTGCGCTACGCAGCTGTGAGGAGGCAGCTAGCGTAGGTGACAACTTGGTCGTGTACCCGTTGGCGTTGGGCTAAAACGGCTCCGACCCCATGACCACTAGCATCGGTTCGGACTTCTGTCTGAGCGGATGGGTCAAAGTGATCCGATATAGGTGGAGTCGTCAGTAGCATTATTAGGTGAGAAAAAGCTGCAGCTTGGTCGGTACCCCACGTAAATGTGACGTCTTTGTTCAGAAGCTCAGTGATGGGTTGAGCGATGGATGCGAAGTCTTTCACAAGCCTTCTAAAGTAGGAACAAAGTCTTACAAAACTCCGGACGTCTTTGACTGAGTGGGGTACAGGAAAACTGGTGACTGCACGAACTTTCTCTGGGTCCGGCTGCTAAACAGAGGCGTCGACAAAGTGGCCCAACACCGTGATTTGCCGGCATTCGAAGTCTTTTCAATTTAGCCCTCAGGGGCCGAATTCACAAAGCTTTCTCTTCGGCTACGCTTTTTCTTAGCCAAAAGTTCTCTTATCCTGAGGGATTACTATAGCGCGGGTATGAATTTAACTTATTTGGCACTTAAGAGGACAAGGAGGACACATAATAGCCGATGAAACCACAAGGAAAGAAAGAAGTTTGTGCCGATAATATCACGGTAGCACGCAAAGCATCTAGCATCGAGAGTATACGATGATAGCCAATAATTTGCTGCATCTAAGTTTCAGGGGCCGAATTCACAAAGGTTTCTCTTTGGTTACGCATTTTCTCAGCTAAAAATTCTCTTATCTGGAGTGATTACTATGCCGCGGGTATGAATTTAACTTATTCGGCACTTAAGAGTGCAAGGAGGACACACGATAGCCGATGAAACGACAGGGAAAGAAAGAAGTGTGTGCCGATAATATGAAGGTAGCACGCAAAGCGTCTAGCATCGAGAGTATACGATGATAGCCAATGATTTGCTGCATCTAAGTTTCAGTTCCGCGAGCGTCTGCTACAGCGCTTACGGGATGCCACGTACGTTGTAATAGACGTTTTGGTGGGCTGTGCAAAGCCAAGCACTCGCCTTTAATGAACGACTGCATATAAAAAATAATTACTCGATGGCCTTAAGCCACCGAGCAATCCATGCACTATCTCGCCAAGTACAAGTAAACAACACTCCAGGTGCACCACATAAATGAAACCACAAATAAATCGATGCATGCAATGTTTGAAAATCTGCCTTGAATGTCTTCCCCTATTTAAAGCGACCAGTTACCTTACATTTCATTGAAGCTGCGCTGCTCCTTAACTAATTCGGTGCAATCTAGCACGGTATAGTGGTGAACGTAAGGGTGTTTTGTACCTATAGTCAAAGGTACCCTTTGTTACAATATTCTTATTACAAGACACATGAGCGACTTTGGTGCCTGCAGAAAAATTGTGCGGAAATAGATAACAGCAGTAATCAAATGAAATTGAGAGCGCAATTTAGCTGGTTCCATGCACTGCAGCATTTTTATCAAGCCGGAATGCGAGAACGTGCATACGCTTACGCTTAGGTATATGTCTACGTAAAATGAGGGAGACTCGTCGGGAGGTGTCTCTGTGCTAATGCTTTTCACAAAACACGGTGCAAATATTTCGTCCAGCGTTGTTTGAGTGCGCAAACAAAGCAAGGGAGTTGTATACGAGTCTTGAGGTCAAGAGACGTTATCACACGCGCGAAAAGGATGAAAAGAGAAAGAGAGAGAGACTCTCGTTTCGGCTTCGCGAAAGCTTGATATTGATAGATAAAAAAGACAATTTTCTGGCCCAGCAGACGTCAGGGAAAGTCTCCGCAAAGCAGCGTCAGATGCTCGGAGAGCATAAAAAAGTGGAGTACGCGTTATATGGGAGTGACAGCCACTCAGAAAGCGAGATGAAGTGTGACTGTCCTTAGATGTGAGAATCCCACACACATCCTTAGAATGCCCACACACATCCTTAGATGTGTGTGGGCATTGGATCGCAGCAGTGATGCCGGCGGCTGACAACCCCCTTTGTCTTTTTGTTCAGCTGGCTGCAATCCTTGGAACGTGCCCTGCTGCCTGCGCGGATCGACTGCGACTGCCTCCTGAGATCGACGCATGTCCCTTGTTTGACTCGTCATCTTGCGTCGACCATGGTTGGCCGCCTTACGCAACATTGAAACCCTACTACGCAGAAGAAGCCAGTGTGACATCGTCATCAAGGCAGACGGACCATATAACCGGCTGGCGGAACCCTTCGCCTTTCAGTGGGCATTGGATCGCAGCAGTGATGCCGGCGGCTGACAACCCCCTTTGTCTTTTTGTTCAGCTGGCTGCAATCCTTGGAACGTGCCCTGCTGCCTGCGCGGATCGACTGCGACTGCCTCCTGAGATCGACGCATGTCCCTTGTTTGACTCGTCATCTTGCGTCGACCATGGTTGGCCGCCTTACGCAACATTGAAACCCTACTACGCAGAAGAAGCCAGTGTGACATCGTCATCAAGGCAGACGGACCATATAACCGGCTGGCGGAACCCTTCGCCTTTCAGTGGGCATTGGATCGCAGCAGTGATGCCGGCGGCTGACAACCCCCTTTGTCTTTTTGTTCAGGTTGGTCCCGCCCCAACCCTTTTTTCTAAACGCTCAAACAACCTTTTTCTGCTGCTGTTCCCATGCCCAAGTGTTCTTGCCTGCACCGTTGTGGAGTGTGTCTTTGTTGCTAAAATGTTGTTGGTCAGCGGAGACGTCGAGCTCAACCCTGGTCTCCCGAAACAAGACCCTAGCAAACAGAGCAGTGACGTTCTTCTGGCTATTCAAGATTTAACAAAACACCTTGACCAACGGCATGACACCCTCATTAAATCCATAGACGAAGTGAAAGAAAACCAAAAGTTACTTGAGTCCAAAGTGTTAGATTTGACCACTCGGCTAACTGATCTAGAAAAACGAGTCGATTCGTTTGAAGAATTTCTAGACGGCTCTCACGTGCAGGAAATGATAGCCACCGCCGTTCGAAGTGAACAGGCTTCGCTCCGAGCGCGTCTGGATGAGTTCGAGGATAGGTCTCGTCGTGAGAACCTGATTTTCTACGGAATTGAAGATTCAGCGTCAGAAACTTGGGCCGACTCTGAAGAAAAGGTCCGCTTGATTCTTACCTCTACGTTAAACTTGCAGCTACCTGACGATGCTATCGTGCGTGCTCATAGGCTAGGAACGTTTTCGCGGCATAAAACTAGGCCCGTGATAGCACGTTTCGCTTCTTCCAAAACTAAAGATAGTGTTTTGTCCCAGAAGTCTAAGTTTCGTAACACAAATACATCAATCTGTGAGGATTTCTGCAAGGCTACACGTGCCACCCGGAAAAGACTAATCGACTTCGCCAAGTCAACTGGTCACAAATTTTCTCTTAAATACAATAAAGTGGTCATTGGCAATAAAATATACACCTACTGCGCATCTTCAGATCGTGTGTGCGAAATAGAAACGGACTCGCGTGTCCCCTCAAATCCTCCTAATCGCGACGATCCTATCATCAGAGGCCCATCTTCTCCACTGTAGCTAGATGCTAACACAAGTTGTAATACCTCTAACCCTGACTGTTGTTTTTTGCTTTGTAATATCGGAAGTGTTATCAACAAGCGTGATGCCTTGTCTTCGTTAGTAAACACGTGCCTTTCCGATGTGATAGTTTTGACCGAAACCTGGCTGTCGTCAAAAGTTGAAAACCGTGAGATCCTGCAGTGCGACAAAAAATTTTCCTTTTTTTAGGTGTGACCGTGGCTCGCGTTCTGGTGGCGGTGTCTTGATCGCTGTTTCAGAGGAATTCATGTCTTTTAAAATTCCCATTGTATGTTCCCTTGAATTGGTGTGCGTTCGAATCCGCATAAGTCACAAAGATGTCATTGTTTGTGCCTGCTATCGCCCTCCGAATGCGCCATCTGGTTTTTCCAATGATTTTCATGACGTCTTGAGTGACTTGCACGTGAGGTTCCCAGCCACACCATTTTTAACCCTAGGTGATTTTAACTTTCCTGATATTTCCTGGAATAACTCACATTTATCGCCTGGCTCTGGCTCCTCTGAAAGCGCCTGCTTCTTTAACACATGCGCGCAATTCAATTTAACGCAGATGGTTATGTGCCCAACTCGCATTACACAATCAAGTGCTTCAACTTTAGACTTAGTTCTGACTTCTCACCCCGATCTCGTGCAATCGCTTTCTGTTTTGCCAGGCCTCAGTGATCACGAAGCAATCGTTTTCAACCTCCCCTGCGCATCGCCCCGTAAACAAAAAAGTAAAAAAGCGATTCAGGGACTACAGTAGAGCTGATTATGGAACCATTAATACCGAACTTGAACATTTCACCTCCGTTTTTCTAGAAGACTTCAACCAAAGATCTGTCAACGATAACTGGATGCTGTTTAAAAATAAAGTTGCCGAACTCGTTAACAAGCACATACCACTACGTGAAATCGCATGTAACAGTCAATCGCCGTGGTTCACGCCAACATTGAAACGCCTGTCCAATAAAAAGAAGCGCGTTTACCGCCAAGCCAAGCGTTCTAATTTATCTGAAAGATGGGAGGTTTACAAAAAGGTAGCCGATGAATACGGGCGTGCTTTATCCGCGGCAAAGGAGTCCTTTCTTCAGCAAACGCTCCCGTTAATTCTGCAAAACAATCCCCACAAATTTTGGCAGGTCGTTAATGGGGGCGATAGGAAACAGATTGAACTTACCACTGACACGGACGAAGTAATTTCCAGTGAAAACGTTTGTATCACCCTTAACCATGCATTTTCTTCATTCTTTACGAACACTACTCCTGCCGTCCTTCCAGGTGTTCAAGCTCGCGATTTCATTGTGATGAATTCTGTACACGTTGACCGGGCCGGCATACGCAAGTTGATCCAAAATTTAAAAATTTCGTCGTCACCAGGCGTCGATGGCATTTCTTCTAAATTTTTGAAAAACACTGACGTTCATTCCTCAATTATTCTGTCGAGACTTTTTGATCAGTCATTAGAAGAAGGTGTTCTCCCAGAGGACTGGAAGGTGGGGAAGGTGGTTCCCTTGTTTAAATCAGGAAACGCTCATAGTCCCGGAAACTATCGCCCTATTTCACTAACCAGTGTACCATGTAAACTTCTCGAACATGTAATTTACACCCACGTCGTGAGTTATCTTGAAAGTAACGCCTTCTTTAGCATTCCCCAACACAGGTTTAGGAAATATTATTCATGTGAGACACAGCTTCTGGCCTTCACTAACGATTTATTCTCTGCTGCTGATCGTTCATCTACTGTTGATTGTGTCTTCATAGATTTTTTAAAAGCCTTTGATACCGTCTGCCACAAGTTACTTCTTCTGAAACTAAACGCGCTAAATATTGATGCTAACGTCTTAAAGTGGATTGAATGTTTCTTATCTAACCGCACCCAGTTTGTAACTGCTAACGACCATTGTTCCCCGACTAGCCCCGTAACGTCCGGCGTTCCGCAAGGCTCAGTTCTTGGTCCCCTACTATTTCTTATCTACATCAACGACTTACCTAAAGATATCTCATCATCCATCAAACTATTTGCCGATGACTGTGTAATTTACCGTGAAATCCGGACTAACGCAGATAATCTTGCCCTTCAAACAGACCTAGATCACATTTCATCATGGTGCGACGCATGGTTAATGAAGCTAAACGCTACTAAATGCAAGGCTATGCGAATTTCCCGTTGTATTTCTCATAATGTACCGTGCGACTACACACTTAACCACAGCAATCTCGATCTGGTTTCGTCCTACAAGTACCTAGGAGTATATATTTCTAACAATCTCTCTTGGAACACGCATGTCGATTATATTACAAACAATGCGAATCGCACGTTAGGTTATCTGCGCAGAAACTTTTCTTTGGCTCCGACTAACCTTAAACTTCTGCTTTATCAAACATTAGTTCGACCCAAACTCGAGTACGCGTCATCAGTCTGGGATCCGCATACCAATTACCTCGCTGACAGCATCGAGGCGGTTCAAAATCGCTCGGCACGTTTTGTCATGTCCAACTACCATCGCACGTCCAGTGTTACCTCGATGAAAGCCAATCTTCACTTACCCACTCTCTCACTGCGGCGTAAAATATCTCGCCTCTGCCTGTTCCATAAGATCTTTCATTGTATTCCGTCTTTTAGCAACACTCTTTTCCAGCCCCCATCGTACGTTTCCTCACGCAACGATCATCAGTTTAAAGTGGGCGTTCCTAGCGCCCGCACGAATTTATATTTTGAATCATTCATCCCGAAAACTGCAAATGAGTGGAACCACCTTCCCGCCCCTATCGCTGCTATCACTGACCTAACTTTGTTTAAAAACGCCCTCTCTAACCATTTCGCGTAAATTCGCCACTTAAGTCACGCTGTGTTTTCTCTTGTTAGTTTTTTGTGTGCGCGTGTCATTCAAAGACGCAACCATGTTGAACATTGTTGTTACAACCACCCTGCCTCTTCTTCACATCACGCAGTCTTTCTTTTCTTTTATGGTTTTCAGATCGCCATTGTGCGCATATAATTTTGATTTGCTGTATTTCCTGATTTTCTGTACGATGTATACCCGCTCCTCTCTGTAATGCTTCGGCCTTGAGAGTAAATAAATGAAATGAAATGAAATGAAATCAATGGTAATTAGGAGAGTTGAGTTATAGAGCCAAAACTTTCCTAAATAACGATAATGGAAGCAAACTGAGCATTCATCTAGTGAAAGTGACACTAGTGACAGTGAACTCATAATAGTTGATTAGCGTTGTCACAGGCCGATATATATTTTTATTTTCTTATTTATAATTGGCAAACTATCAGAAGGTAACCTACGTTAGAGCCGGCTATCCCAACGTCATGGCAGTAATGTACAAGAATAAATGGCGCACGGTTATACAGTCACACCTGGCGGTTTCTATCTTGTAGTAACCTTGGGCAAACGAATTCTAACTATTTTTTTCTGTTTTGACAAAGTTTCACCAGACGTTTTTGCATTTGGCTTCATTCGGAGGAATTACGATATATCAGCAATAGGGCGAATGCAAGCACCACTGCAGTGGACGAGCGGTTACAGCGCTCAACTACAATCTAGGAGGTACTTGGTTCGATTCGCAGAATCACTGAGCACTTTATTTTTTCAAGAGGTTTCCCGGCCTGACATTATGCGTGGTGGCGGGTACTAATTTTTTGAGAAGTAGGCTATCGCACTTGCTTCTTTCACTCCCCTTTTTACCCAAAAGCGCTGTACTGTGCTCCTTCAAAAATTAAACAATTCAGGGTTCATAATTTTCTCCTCCATCCTCTCTTATCGCAAAAGTGTCCAGTGCTGAATTACCAATAACATACCTGGTATATTACTTTCACGTGTTTGGATATTCGACCAGCAATCAGTCTACACGGTGTTTTGAAGAAAATCTACAAATGCATTGAGCTAACTGCTTGCAGCCAAGTTGACTGCCTTTGTACGGATACGCTTCCGTGCTAATTTGGTGGGCATCATCACATGCAGCAAGACCAAACAGCACGGACAGTTAGAGCTGACGCAAACAGAGTGATTAGTTTGTGTCTTCTCTCCCGCTATTTGTCATGCTGCACGCTTCAGTGTAATGTCGCTGTCAATGGTTAAAATGAGCTATAGCAGTTAATCAAGTTCTGCTGAGAGGGTTTCCTATTGTCCAGAATGGAACAGAACAATGGCAATTTCATTTGTGTGATAAAGAGATATCCTATGTTTGGTTACTAGAATAAATTTCTAAACTGAAGTTTATTTTTTAATAACAACAGTTCCAGTGCAGATGAAAGGTGCATGGACGAAATTCGTGTATTCAGCTTGACTAGGTTTGTGACCTTAATTGTAATTGCGAACCGGTATCACAGTATGCATAAATACCACACACATATACAACCACGGGTGATAGCTTGCTTATTCTGATTAAAATTGAAAGGTTGAAATTGACTTATTCAACCAACGCAAAGTGTACGAGATATGCCATATAGAGTAGCTATGCTCTAAACTAATCTTCGCAGGTTCGTTCCATTTTACCCAATTTCTTGCCCATGACTGTAGGTGGGTAAATGAAAAAACTTCTTCGAACACGCATATTCTGTGTAAGGTTACATTTAAATTACTTTAAAAAGAACAATTAAAAGAACTTTAAAAGAACAATTCTACTTTAAAAGAACAATTCTAATACACTCATTTTGAATATACTACAGAAAGTAACTTACGAGAGAAATTCACGAGCACTGTTATGTCTGAACACGGTGTTTCTCGAACCATTTCGCAAAAGCTTGATGCATAGTGTTCCACTGCTGCCCAGTGACAAGCAGTTTTTATAAAAAACACATGAATAAAGCCCCTGACAATTTCATGCTAAAGAAAAGAGCTGTGCATCAATATTTTATACATGCCTGCAATATCACTCTGTTTATTTACATAGCATGGCTCATTCACAACCCACTAACAAAGCATGTTAGGACACTTGGGCTGAAAGTTGTCACAGCGCGAGTAAATTCCAGCTAATACATGAATAATACAATTATAAGCTACTAAGCTCCTTAGTGCGTACAGTGTTTATATTGACAGCTATAGGTGCCATTTAGTTTCCCCAAAACACTTCTCAAAAGTAGAATCAACTTTATTTAGCTAAACGTTTCTATTCTGGCGCGTCGTGGTGGGTCAACGGTGGAAGTGACTCTTTCGGCCAAGAAAACAAAGACCAATTATTTTTTCATTTCGTGAATTCACCCCATGCTAACATTGAGGCAGCTGGTAGGAGTGCTTTTGGAGAGATGAAACCACCACACTCCCACCAGTTGTGGCCTTGGGTAGTTATTTAGCTTGGACAAAAATGATGAAAAACACTCCTCAAGAAGACTTCAAATTTTGCACATATACACAGTTCCCATACAGCTGTCTATTAGTCTGCTTGAAAAATATTGAGTTTACTGGTGGGCAAAGACTGTACACTATGTGAGGTGATGCTCCAGTGCACTGCATGTATGTCTTGCTGCTGGCCTCAACTGCGATGTTGCTCAGCACATATGAGTAAAATAACAACTAATACTATGCCACTTCAAGGTTTTTATGTGTCATTTGCATGAAACTGGGACCACAATAAAAGAACAGAGCATTTGCCTTTACAAAGTTCAAAAAATGTAAATAAATTTCCACAGAGTTTTCACAGTTCATCTGAGGATAGTAATATTGGTTGTAAACACATTCTTACTTCCACTAACAAACTATTTTAAGATGCCAGATTCAATATTATAGTATACCAGCACATTTGTAGGGCTAAACAATTGTACAGGCACCTAGAAAAACACAAGTGAATGCATGCTATAGCTACATATAAAAATAAATGCATTTATTTCTACTCTGAGTAGAGCTGCATAGATGATAAGTCACTTGCATTACAATATGAACAAACCTATAAGAGCAAAGTATACAATTAAAAAGTTACACTTACACAGTAGATAAGTAGACTGTTGAAAGACGGACAAGCAGTGGGATAATACCCAAGCCCTAAAATCTACTGCTAAGATATACTAGGAGTAGTGATGATCCTCTTCCTTCCAAATAAAATAATCCACATGGATCCACTTCCCAGAGCTTATACACTCATGACATCATTGGTGCTATACAAATGAGTGTACACTGAAGGATTAAATCGACTAAGTACATGATTACTGCATCCATGGCTTTACTTCTTCTACAACAAAGAATGCAAACACAGTTACCATTGGCGACCATGGATGCTGTGATTTCTGGCATGTAAGTGTAGAGGCACGCAGGCACTTGACACGCATGTTAAAAATTCCGCTCAAAAATATTTGCCCACTAACACTACAGCAGCCTTTAAATTAGTGTCATAGTTTGCTATCTCCCATGCAAAATTTAAATAATTTCGAATGCAAGCAAAGGAACTGCTGAATAATGCACTGCTAAGAAGTTAAGCAGCAGCTGCTCCTGACATCACAATGTGTTCTTTCTGCTGTTGTAAACTTTGAGCAGGATAACAGTCACTGGTGGTCCCTTTATACTTGTTGGTCTTCTGTGCTCTGTTCTTGATACACTGTACATGACCGTGGAGCACCGAACCCCTTGTTACTGCTGGAACTTAGAAAAATACAGATGATTGTTACAACCATGTCACAAGCAAGGGTGTATAGTTGTCAATTATGTGCTCATATTTACAGATATTGTATTTTCTGAAGCCAATGGCAAGCCTCAACACACACACACACAAACAGTGAATACTGAAAATATACCTATTATGATACAAGAGCAAAACTATAATGTTATAGATGAAGGCATGAAACTTCTGACAGGCATAAAAAGCCAATAGAGTTTCTTCTATTTCGACTTTACACTAGGTGCGAGAAGTAGACCACAAATAAGTTCACTAAGAAACACAAGTTAGACTGCATTACAACACAACAGCCAATGTTCATAACTTTATGGCTGTCTAACATAGCCAGCTCACCATACCGCATATAGGAACAAATAGGCAGTCTAGAAGACACTAAGGACTTGTGGATTATGAATGTGCTTGTTGCTGACATTTATTATTGTAAATGAAGAAAACCTTTCAAAAATGCACTTCATCGGGAGAAATAATCTTACGCAACAAACACAACGGGCTCCTACAGGTGCCACCAACACTCACCATTATTGTTGATACCAGTGTCTTGCCGGATGGATATGCTGCGTCCTGCACAGAACACCAAAGGAGCGCTCCATGACTTGGATTGTATGTGTGCTAGCTGCATCACTCAGCTGCTGAAATAGGCTAGCCACAGACAGAGAAATGAGAAGCCGTGGCTTTGAAACACACTGAACGTCACCTTTAGAGATCAACATTGCATACTTAGGTCAGGTACAGTTTGTTGAAATATATATATCACTATGCAATCGTGGTGAACAAGCTCGGCTGAAACACAAGCAACAGCACTGAGAGAGAAAAAGCTACATTAGGTAAAAGATGCAGTTACTGGCCTTACGTCATCTGAGGCTTCTTCAATAGGTCTTTCTCCTTGCAGGTTGTGAACAGCCAGGCTATTTTCACCCACTTGCTATTTCCTTCCAGAGCACTTGATCCACAGAGGGAGTCACAAGCTCGAAAAATCAATAACGAATCAAAGTATTTGTGCTCGTTTCAAAGCACAAGCTTTTGAGTCTCAGATTATTGGAGTTACATTCATAAGCTGCAGGCTTTCAGCTTTCGACATTCTCAATTATCTTGCAATTTAGTTCTATAAATGTTGAATAAGAATTATGTGTAAGAATATTACAGGTATCCACTGAAACAAACCATGCTTGGGTTTTCAATTTGTGCACAGTAAGTGGTGTTCACGTAATCGTATGTATTAAAGAAAAACTAACCTTGCAGCCAGCCGTTAGGCAGTTTTGTGCCCTCGAAGCTCCCAAGCAGATCGCATTCCTTCCAGATGAGGCTGCCATGCATGCTTCCACGCCACATCCGCTGAATGATAACAGTCCCAGCAGTGACATAGGCTTGCACAGTTAGGGAGAACGTGTCCTTCCTATTTTTGTACAGGTGCTCCAAGTAATGATGAGGATTGATGTGCCAGAATATGCAACCGATGCATCACAGGACCTTAACAAACCAATCTACGCGATCTGTGAAGAGCCAAAAACGAGATATTTAAAAACAGTCATTAAAAGCACTCACTTCTGATACTTATTTGAGGAAGCTATCACTCCTTTAAAGTGACCAAAACCTGCTCTAATCACTTTGAAATAAACTGAAAGCTCATGTAAAGTTTATGTACCGCAATATATATGTCCTACTGAAGTATAGTACTACCACAGTGGTAATCGTCTATAGAATTAATTTTCCAAAATAACAAATTTTTTAGGTGCAACCTGGCTCCTGAAAAATAAATTCACATTAATTTTCCAACTACCAAACGTGGTCAATCGACAGGCCCAACCTCATGATCAAACCAGAGCGACTTGTATCAAATCACAAAAAAACGTTTTATGTATTTGCTCCATAATATATGTATGTATATAACAGTAGTAGTAAATTTTTCATGCTTCAACTTACAATAGAGAAACGTTACATCTGATGGGCTTAAAAACTTGCACACGTTATAGAACTGCGTGAAATATAGTACCGGTGAAATTTAGTTCTGCAAGGTGAACTCACCGATGGCAGCATTTAGTAGCCGTAGGTGTCATGAGGAACCAACTACGGCCAACCGGCAAAGGGCATCTGCGGACTGGAAGCTGCCAATGAAAGCAATGAAGGGCTGGCCAGGCGTGCACGTCCATTGATAAAGTGTAAGAACTGACCATGACCGGCTGTTGTCAAGGCTCTAGTGCCGTGCAAAACGATGGCCAGACGAACTCGGAAACCTGTAGTTAGGCGATATTGGCCTACAACTTCATCCAAAGCAAGGCACTTGTGAAATCTTTGTTTTTTCTGGGGGCCGGAGGGAAGCTTGACGTTCACGGGCTCTCGCTGCCACATAGAACTCTCAAGTTGTTACCGAGGAACAGCCTAGGCGCGCTTCCAAAGTAACACCATCCACAACAGATTGTAGCATCTCGCAGCTTTGGTTGATCACATCACAGCGCTAGGTCTGGGGGCCGGAGGGAAGCTTGACGTTCACGGGCTCTCGCTGCCACATAGAACTTTCAAGTTGTTACCGAAGAACAGTCTAGGCGCGCTTCGAAAGTAACATGATCCACAACAGAATGTAGCATCTCGCAGTTTTGGTTGATCACATCACAGCGCTAGGACTATGGTTATCACAAAAAGGAGAAGTGACGACTCAACAAACAAAAGCGCCAAGCTGCCCCACCACAACTTCGCAGGGCAAAACAGTTATCAACGCTGCCTTTCAATTTTCGGTCACACGAGCACAGCTTGTTCACAAGTCTTGGAACGTCAACACAGCACCACTGCTCACAACGAACATCGTTTCACGCCCGAACAGTACATTGCGCTCAAGTAAATAGAAGCGTAGGGGCTAACTAGTGGCGAAGCAAGAACCGAGCGCGTAATTCATACGTTTCCGTACGTACTTGGGGTCACTCAAGTAACGTGTCAAAACGCTGTCAATCCGAAATGTCGCACAGCACCCAACTGAGAGACTGGAAAGTCAAGCGAACGAACTGTTACCGGCACACAAACACACATTGCAGGCTTCTCGAGTGTTAGTTGCCGTCGATACATCGACGCCGATTTCCGCTTGATAACCACACCGATGCACAGGCTTCGCTGCACTTCACCGTACACCATTGCACTGCCACAGCTTTCCGCACTGCTTACACGCACCGAAAGATCTGCTGTAATCACAACACATCCGGTCAAACGCTGAAGTAACTCGTGCGAGAAGCGTTTGCTGAAAGTCGCACCGACCGATATGCTGTTTACGACGCCATGTTGTTTTCGACAACTGCGCAGCACATAAGAGAGCTCTTAGAAAATACTTGCACTATTTTCACGGCGTGACAAAATTTTCTTTTATGTGGGAGGGGGGTGATATGACGAACACGACAGGCGTGCCAGATGAAAGAAGTGTTTTGGCAACGTCATGGAGTGAGCTTGTGTAGAGGGTAATGCTTCACTACCAATCACTTGCTGTGCCTGTCGACCAAGCCGCCGTCTGCTCGCGTTTGTCGTCTGCTTCGATCAGAGCATGCGACAGGGGATTCGCCTTCACAACGCTATTATTCTCAGGTCAAGTGGTCGCTGCGTCGCACAAAATACATGTCAGTGGCTCGCCCTACCTTTGAATGATGTTCGTGCGCCAAGTTAAATGGCTGGTAATTGACGCAGGAATGAATTCAGCCAAGGTTTGTTCCAGAATCGTGAGGGTTTGCATATTTTCGGTGTCATACAAAGTTACTAGGGTCATTTCATTCCGATTGCTTGATATGATATCACGGTCCATATCGGTGCCTGAACAGTGAAGGTGAAGATCCATGATTTGTATGTAGTTTCATGCGTAATCACGCGCATCCCTAATACGCTTTGGTTTACAAAGTACACTTTGTTCCAGATCGTCCCAAAGTGTATCAACAGCTGTATTTCAGCGATCGCAACCATTGGACAGTTAGAGCCAATGATAGTACACTAGAGCACAAACTTTATAAACCACTCACTGAAAACTTCCTCTCATTTTTATTTCCAATAGCGTGCAAAGAATGTGCTCCCATTAACATCTTAGGTGGTAATTTCCACCATAGAGGCAAGAATCTCGGGTCGGACTTTTAATTTGATGGGATGGGGCGCAACACAACATAACAAATAAGGTTGATCCTATGCCATGCCACGTTCGAATGCACCGAACATTCACGTATCACATTGGTTTTTATCCAACCACAAATCTTTACATGCGTAGTTTTATGCCATTGACGCCCAATAGAATTCTTCAATTACTGCGACTTCAAACTTATTGGACGATGGTGGTTGTCAACACCAGCCACTGCGTACAAGGGAAACAACACGCGAAGCTCAAAGCACCGAAATAAATAAAAACGCACCATCAGTCATCAGGCAGCCCTATTGGGCGTGAATTAACTGAAAACCAGCCAGGGCACCAAAGTATACAGCCGTGGCAGCAGGTTCTAAGTAGCCTCATTATTCCTAAGAGTGAACCGGACCACTCTTAGGATTTTCTCTCAGCCATGCATTTTACGCACAATTTCGCTTCGTGAATCCACCTACGAGCACTTTTCGGTGGCGTAAGCAAATATAGCAACTGCATCACCATCGCAGACACGTTCCCGGGCAGTCACAGCGCGCTTCATTTGCAGCAGCCGATGCGACAACGATGGCCTCTTACGACGTTTTTCGTTCCGTGAATCGACTTACGCAAAGAAATT
This sequence comes from Rhipicephalus annulatus, assembly GCA_013436015.1. Taxonomy (NCBI): domain Eukaryota; kingdom Metazoa; phylum Arthropoda; class Arachnida; order Ixodida; family Ixodidae; genus Rhipicephalus; species Rhipicephalus annulatus. The sequence goes on along the minus strand of WOVY01010535.1, from coordinate 671,004 downwards.
TCTCTTGCGCAAAAATGTTTTCGTAAGTGAGCTTTGTGAATCCGGCCCCAGATAACTTTCGCAAAAGCTGAAGCACATCGAAGGCGTAGAACACGCGCTCTACGCCGACGATATTACTTTTTGGCGCACTGAAGGGAGTGATGGACAAATTGAAGCGAGCCTTCACGAAGCAGTCACTGCAGTACGAACATTTTTAAAGCCCATGGGCCTCAGACTATCGGCATCTAAGACCGAGATGCTGCTTCTGCCACCACAGTACGGCCGCACAAAACCGAACCTACCATACACCTCTCCACAATGGATGGCTCGGTTATCCCTATAGTGTCTTCGGTTAGAATTCTGAGGGTTACCCTACAGGAGAATGGCAAAAACGACTTAACCTTCACACATCTCACCAAAAAAGCTGAGGCAGTCATTCACCTCGCCCGACGCGCCGCTAATAGACAAGCAGGACTCACAGAAGAGGGCTTACTACACATATTTCATGCGTTCTTAATGTGCCACGTTCACTACGTTGCCTGCGCTCACATGTGGAGCAAAGGCGATGAAACTAAAGTAGACAACCTCATCCAAAAATGCACAAAACGAGTACTTAGTCTACCCATGTACACAAGCATGCAGCGCCTGCTAGCCCTTGGGGTACATAACACGTTCCAAGAAATCACCGAAGCACAAAGAATGTCCCAACACATACGCCTGTCTTCGACAGCTGCGGGTCAGGAACTCCTCTCTTACATAAGTCTTCCTATCCCAACTCAAGTCAACGAACCAGAACCGTTACCGCAACACCTTTAGGCTAAAATCACAGTGCTACGCTTCCCCAGGAACTTGCACCCGGTGCACAATCAGACTCGAAGAAGGGCACGAGCTCAGGCCTTACTAAAAGTGGCCAACCTACACGCGACAGACGTGGTTTTCGTAGATGCCGCTAAATACGTGGAAAAACCCTACTTTGCAGCTGCGGTGGTCGCCCCAGACGCAAAAGCTCTTAATGCTCTTACCGTAAAAACACAGAAAGCCTGCGAGGCTGAACAAGTGGCCATTGCCCTTGCTCTAGCTCTCCCTCAGCGCGACACAATATTTACCGACTCTAAATCCGCTGCACTGGCATACCGCCGCGGGACAATTTGCCAGGCGGCATTAAGAGTTCTAGCATCTGTTCAAATAATTGTAGACAAGCACATCCACATGTTCCCGGGTCATGAAGGGATCAACGTTCAACCAGGGGTCCCCAACTGTAATGAGCAGGCCCATAACCTCGTGCGTGATCTTACGTGCCACGGGGGGTCGCGGTCCGGCTCACTGGCCGGGGACACCAACACGCACCGGGAGCCACTCTTATCATATCACGAAATTTGGTCCCTCTATAAGGTATTTAGAAAGGAATATCCCTCACCACACTCAGCACTAAATAAAGCACAACAATTAACGCTTCTACTGCTGCAAACGCACAGTTACCCCAGCCCCTATATCTGCTGCAAATACCTACCAGATATAAGGCCAGAATGCCCCAAATGCCAAAAATCAAGTGCGATTGAAGTCACATGCTGTGGCAGTGTCCCGCGCTAAACGCTTGCTTCGAGTCCCCTGGCACCGAGGACGACTGGATCAACCACTTCAGGAGCCCCGAAAGGGCCCTTCAACACCAGGCCGTCCAGAAGGCCCACAAGGTGGCTGGCGAGCTCCGACTCCCAGTCCCCACATGGGCGGAGCCACCAGGCTGGCCCCCGTATGGGGTACCCAGTCCCCTTCAAGACCTTTCATAAAGTTAATTCTCTCTCTCTCAGGGTGAGAACCCGGGAATAGAGGAAGTTCTAAGCAGAGAGTACCGGTGGCAAAATCGATCAGGGCAGAATGCGTGTATATGAAGTCCATGCCGGAGATCAGCTCATAAGAGCAATTTACAAGCGCCGTAAATAAAAGGAGGACATGGCGGCTGGCAATGCTGACATGAGCGGTACACATTCCAGTGATGGCCACACTTCCATCATCAGAGACACAAAGGGCTTTAGTCGCTGCGGGCGTGAGAACTTTTTTGAGTAGGCGACACACATGAGCACTCATTATGGCGCCGTCAAAGAAACACCGTCCACATACACCTCAATCAAGTTTGTATTAGTGGGCAGCGTGAACGGAAGATTCGTATCAGTCACAAATGATGCAGCACTACCCCCGGAGCTGCTTGGTCTAGTTTTCTGTCCGAGAGGATCAATAGTTGACCGGCGACTGATAGCGGCGTGGTTGGGGCGATGAGTAACGGCGGCGTTGAAGTGACGGTGAACGAGCGGTGGAGTGGCTGTTAGGGACAACGGTAAAAGGGTACACATGACCGGGCGAATACCGACGGTAGTCCTCGTATGAGCGGAAGAGGAAAATGGGCTCCAGTCTTAGGGCATCCAAGTGCTGCGGCAATAGCGAGAGATATGGCCAACTCGGTGGCAGCGGAAGCAGATCGGTTAGTCGTCTGCAGTTCTTTATTCCGTCGGAATGCGGAATCGCGGAAGAAAATGTGAGTCATGGCGGGGTGCATTTATTGTCATTTATCTGGAGGCGGGTTGGTAGACAGAGCTGGCCACAGGAAAACCAAGCTTTGCAATTTCCTATCTCACGATGGCCTAAATAACGGAGACCACCGGAGGTGCTCGTGCGGCGCCATTGTCGAGCGGATGTGGAGAAAATTGTGCCGGACTTGACGCCTCAAGCTGGCGTCGAACTATACGTGTCACGCTGTCCTGTATTGGTAAAACTGCAGCTGTCACAACGTTCACAAAGCCTCTTGTTAAGAAATCAGTCAGGCGTTTCTTACGTCCCTGCGCCTACAACCGGTGATTTATAGCAGACTTTGCAAACGTCGCTTCTCCACTCACCCGCCTTGCAAGAGACTGAGAGAGAGAGAGAATAAACTTTGAATAATAACAAATGGGAAGACGTTGCGTTTGTGAGGACTGAAGATCACGAGGCTTTGTTGAAGGAGCTTCGGCAGCGTCTACAAAATACACCCATCTTCACTCACTTCGACGAAGATGCATCAATAGCCATTCAATACTGACGACAGCATTGTGAGACTTGGTACTGTTCTTGTCCATTGCCAAGATGGCGTGCGGAGTGTCGTTTTCTAGGCTAGCAGAACGTTGACACGCACCAAGTTCAACTACTCAAGAACAAAGAAGGAGTGTCTGGCTGTCGTTTCGGCACTTGCGAAGTTTCGCCCATACTTATATGACCACGCTTTCCAAGTCGTAAGCAACGATCACTCTCTTTGTTGGTTGACCAACATGAAAGACCGATCTGGACGTTTAGCACGATGGAGCTTATCACTCCAAGAGTACGACATAGCCGTAGTTAAAAGTCTGGAAAACAACATTTACACGCCGACTGTTTGTCAAGGTCACCAATTGAATCAACGGCTACAGAGGATGATGAATTCACAGTTTTTAAAGAGTTGTTGATGTGGCTATTATTTTTTAGCAACAACGAGATGATCGGGAGCTCAACTCGCTCATAGAATTCTCGAACGGACGAGCCACCAATGCACCAAGAGTGTTTTCGAAAAACTTGTCGTCATTCTGTTTACAGGACGGAATTCTGTACAAAAAGAACTTCTCCACAACAGGTAGAAGCTATCTGCTGGTAGTTTCTGAAGTTCTGTGTAACAAACTTTCACAAGGCTGCCATGACGAAGCCACTGCGGGCCACCTCGGATTCACAAGAACACTGAAACGCGTCAAAGAAAAATATTACTTGCCAAGAATCGCAGCAGAGGTGAAACACTACATCCGAACATGCGTTGACTGTCCGCGGCGCAAGATACCACCTGTCAAGCCCGCTGGGCTATTACATAATATGCCAGTGCCAGAAACACCGTTTTCTCAAATTGGAATGGATCTGCTTGGCTCATTCCGAACACCGTACAGTGGCAACAAAGAGGTTATAATGACAACGGACTACCTGACCCAGTACGCGGAGACCTAGGCAATTGCGAGTGGCACTGCAGCTGAAGCGGCCCAGTCCTTCATTGAGAACATTGTCCTTAGACATGGTGCTCCAGCTGTTGTCATAACAGACAAAGGTACCACATTTACAGCCGAGCTTTTGCGCACTGTGGCACAGAGCGTAGGAAGATGACAGCTTCCCACCCACAAACAAGTGGGCTGACAGAACGATTTAACAAGATAATCGCTGATATGCTGTGCATGTAAATTGACGTGGAACACAAAAATTGGGACCAAATCTTGCCGTACATCACATTCGCCTACAATATTGTGGGCCAGGAAGCAACGAAAATGACTCTGAAGTAATTTATGACAGAGAAGCGACTGTAATGTTTGACGCCACGCTGCCTATGATTCAGAGACAGACGCCGCAGACTTCAATGAGCATGCCGAGGAAACAAGGCAGCTTTCCCGTGTCAGAATAATGAACCAGCAGAAACTTGACGCCCAACGGTACAACCTTCGCCATCAATTCGTCGCTTACCAACCAAGAGATAGAGTCCGGGTTTGGTTTGCTGTACAAGGCGAGGCCTGTCGGAGAAGCTCCCACGCAGACACTTTGGACCCTACAAGATTTTGCGCTGTCCTAGTGACGTGACGAACAAAGTGGTGCCTGATGCCTCCTCCTGTTTGAAACATCGCCAGCATCTGCCTGAGGCAATGAACGTGATCCGCATGAAACTTGAGCATTCTGTGTGATGTATACACCCACTAGCCACATCTCTACCTGGTGAGCATTGGGACGACGCGCACTCTGGCGGGAGGGTAATGCCGCTTGCACTGCTGCGTCTAGCTGCGAGATAGCGACGACCACGAAGGTCGCAGATTTGCTCGAGAAGCGCAGCGCAAACGAGTAAAGAAGACGACTATCTTAGCGGCCTTCTTTTGAGAGTGTCTCTACAAGTTTGACTGTCCGGGTTCCTAAATAAATCCTCTGTATTTAACCCACTACAATACAAACACGCACGCTGTAAGCGTCGTACACTCTCAAGGCCGAAAATTAGCGTCAGCCACGGTCAACGCACTCAATTCAGACGCCGTGGAAGAATCGGCTATTGTTCTCTTAACCACCACTTGTACAGTTGCCGTGTTGATCTTCACCGGCTCGCAAGCCGCCTGCAGAAACTTTGCTAAGGGACGTGTCTCAGCCAATGATGCCATCAATATTTTGAAACGGCGAAGCACTCCACTACCTTACACTTGTATAAAATGGGTGCCAGGAGACGATGCTCTGTAGAAAAAAGAAGCGGCCTACGCCGCTGCCTGCGAGCACGCGGCCGGACTACCCACAGGACATATGAGTCGTCGTTGATGAGACGGAATTTGTTCAAAGCACCTGTTCGTCGTTACTCCAGCATTACAGGCTGGAGCGATGAGTCTACCCTCCGCCACACCAAAAACTGACAACAGAGGAAAGCGCGATACTAATACGCCTGCAAAGCAAGACATACACACATGGGCCCCTAATTCACCGTCTCCACCGAACGAGATAAAGCTTTATGTGCCCGCTCTGCAGCGTACCGAACACCCTAGCACACTTGCTTCTTCCATGTCTGTGTATTGAAAAACGTAATCTGCTACAACACACGACTGATAATGAAGCAGCACGGACTAACGAAGACCTAACCAAAACGTGACAGGCGAACCTTGACCCTGCGGACCTGGAAGACCAACAACTCGTCACCAGGGCCAAGATGGCAGTGCAAGCCAGAGGCTTCCTGGACTAAGGTGCCCTCCTACCTCAGGGTTACACCGGCCTTGCTTGGGGCACTGTTTCGAAAATAAACGTTAATTTCTCTCCCTCACAAAGAAGCAAATTAACACTGCTCTCGCTAATTTTTAGTTTTACCATGCAGTCTAATAAGTGACAGGCAATGGCAGATTGAAGAAGATTCAAATCTAGTTTCTTCCACAAGTATCTCTTTTGAATGATTCGGTATTTTTCACTAAGTGTAGAGAATTTTCTTCCAGAAGACACATTGCACATGAGGTGTCTCATTAAGTTAGTGCAGATTACTCAAATAATTTTGTCACCAGTTCTGACGGCAGATGTTATTGGAGACTTAGGGGAGCTGATTATAAGCCACAATAAACTGTGCAATAAATGCTATGGTAACGACGCATTTTTTTCTAAAATGCACATGCTAAATCACATTGTTGACCAACTAAGGAAACATGGCCCAACACGTCACCACTGGTCAATTCGAATAGAGATAAAAATGCTTTGCCGAGATTAAAAATGGTTAATTTCAAAAATGTACCTGCTTCTATGAGGGAGTTTATGTTGTCTAACACATCCTAGGTCCTTTAGAAGGAAGATGACATGCCAAAAAAGAATATATAGATAGCGAAACTCAACCTGTATAAGAAAAAACCTCTTGTACGTAGCCAAAAGTTTCGTGATGCAAGATTGGATCTATATGATGTGAGACAGCGTGGCTTGTCCTGCAGGAAAAATTAGTTACAATTGTGGTGATTAGGAATTTGAATGATGTTGTCAATAGACGTATCAGTGAGCTGCTATGCTTTTTTAAAGTTCGTGACAATGTGTGCTCTAAAGACCAGGTTTTCTTGAACTCTGACAACAACTTCTGACAACAACTTATGTCTCAAAAGTAAATACCTTTGTAGGAGGCTTCACAAGACATGAGGCTATTTTATCAACTAGAGGCTTACTTCTCCCCTGGCTTGTGCTTATGTATAACAGGAATGATAAAATCTTCTGCATTCCGCAGTGTATTTACACAGCACCACATATTGAGACTCAGTAAATAATTTGAGTAGCTAGCCAGCAAGGAGAGAGGGAGGGAGAATTTACGGTTTGTTGTTCAATTTCAGCCTTTCTGCAGTGCGGCGCTGAGCATTGATTTTGTTGCAAAGGTCACAAGCAAACGGCTTCTAGGTGCAAGATTGGTTACTGTGACTTATGTTTTCCGTGCATGGAGTATTCTTGTGGTACTGTGATCCCTGGGCTTGTTGTCGTTTTGTTATTGAAGCCATGTTAGATAATTCTGCTACACGTATTCATTTTTTAAGAGTGTGGGTCTTTTTTGATAGTGCTTTTAGGAGAAATTGCCTGCTTACTGACTGGGAAGCCCAAAGGTACAAAGTGTACAGTGAGCTATCCTATTCAACCTGTGCTCGTCAATCGCGGCACCGGGAGATCATTGTGAGTTGCAGTCGTTCGGCTAAAGTTGCGGAAAAAGCGCAATGAGGGTGTCCTTTCATTATACTATGTTACACGCCAACATGACTACACGTTATCGAAGTAGAGTAGCGTGTCCCAGATATCATCGTTAGCAAGTAACAGGCAGGTATTGTTAGTAGTGAATTTTAGTTCTTCGTAGACTTCTTTGCGTCTGAGTACTACCGGGTTTCTGCAGCCGCCACCGTGAGAGGCCGAATAGGAGAGGCCATTTCTAGGCGCAAAGAACTTAGCTGCGAGGAACGTATCCTATTTCTCAGCTGGTGCGTTTTCCTAATGCCGTTATTTCTTTGTTACTTTGCATATACCTGACTGCTGTGCACGCCACACACACCAATACACCTAATGAAGACGCGCGAGTGTGAGTGGCGAAAACACGCTCCGTCGGGCACCTCCACACTGCTTTTAGGAGAGGCGTTCATTTTGAAGTTGAAGTTCTGAAATAGGTCGATTGAAGTAAAAGTGTTTTGCGATGTCGTGAATCAAGGCGATTTCATGCTGCAGACTGTCATATTTGACCCTAATCGTCATTTTGTAGGGCGACGACAGAAATGCAGGTGACAAGGCATGACAGCATGCGTGCGCCTTGCAGACAAAATGTTTCTGGGGCAGCATGGCCTGACGTCACTCTTTTCTTTGGAGAAGTGATCAGCTGTGGTGCGGTCTGGAGGTGATCATGACATAGCGCCACCAGTGGTAGCACTCCTAACGCTAAATATTTCGGGAATCTCGGCTGTTTTTAATCAAGCTGAATACTAGTCAAGCTGAATCAAGCTGAATACTATTTACCTCGACCGTGCGGTTATTGAATTTGTTCAAGAAAAGGCTAAGAAATCTGGACAGTTCTTTGTTAATGGCATCAAAGTTAGCTTCATTGTATTGCAAATCAGCTTAGTGATATGAGCCGATTTTGATACCGAAAGTAGCAAAGGGTCACCTATGCCAGGTAGGTAAGAAACCTATAACACAAGCTCCGGATGAGTAGTTAGAAAAAGATCAAGAGATCAGATGCCAAACAGATGCAAAAAGTGCCTGTAGTACACAAAGAAAAGCTTTGCATGTAAAACTCCATAAAAAGCACCAAGGACACAAAGGAATTACAACCTAGGTCCCCTGCATCCCAGCCCAGTATTCTGCCACAGAGCCACACCTGTGCTTGAAACTCTATTGAAAACAGGCCTTAGACAGTCTTGATGTAGGAAAAGGACTCTTGTTATTATGAGTAATAAAGAGTTTTAGAACAGCAAAAGAACAGCCAGGTGTCGCAATGCGAATTGCGGAACAAGTGGGCTGTTGAATGCCCCAACCCTTTACAAAAAGTTCAGGCGTAATACTTCGTGGTTAACCACAGCATAAAAAATTGCACATAATTTCTTGCAAACGGGGGAGTTTCGACTCCCTCCCACGCCTAGCCGTGCGTGGCTTTGCCGTGTCCGAGGAAAAGGGGATCCTGGGGGTTGAGCCGACGCTGGGTGATTGGACCGTTAAGGCCCCCCGGCAGAGGCAACACACCCCTTTGGCCCCGGCTTCACGTAGACGGCACCCCTGAGCTGACCCACCCAGGGGAATCGGCAGTCGCCTTTTCCTATCTCTCTCTCCCTACATCTTCGTCTTCATCTCTTACTATTTATCTGTCCTGTCTTCTACTCTCTTCCGTTTACTTCCAAACTTCCTGGCGGCTAGGGTTAACCCTGTGCAAATAGCCTACCTTGGTCTAGGCGCATTGGGTTATAGTGGCGTTGTACGGCTGGCGTCTGCAGGTTTCAGCATTTGTAAACTTGTAGCGTCCCCTCGTTGGGCTCCGTGGTGGGTGGCCGCCAACGCTGCTGAACAACAATAAGGAAGACATGCATGGAGCATACCCACTACTGTCTGATCGTACCGGCTTAAAGCCGGTACGCACCGATGATCTCACCAGAGAAGGATTGGCCACCCTGGTGCAGTATCTGGCCACCCCCTTCCCGTAGGCATTCGTCAATTAACTCACGGCCCTCAGTCCCCACCAGCTGCGGAGCAAGTGACCACGGCGGCGGTCACATCTGCAAAGCAGCAGAGGGTGCTAGAAATCTCTGGATATGGACAGGCCACCATTGGAACTTGAACTTAGCAACGTTTAACGTTAGAACGTTATCTAGTGAGGGAAGTCTAGCTGTATTATTCGAGGAGCTAGAAGGCATTAAATGGGATATAATAGGGCTGAGTGAGGTTAGGAGGACAGATGAGGCCTATACTGTGCTACAGAATGGGCACGTCATTTGCTATCGGGGCTTGGCAGACAGAAGAGAACTGGGAGTAGGGTTCCTAATTCACTGAAACATAGCTGGCAACATAGAGGATTACTATAGCATTAATGAAAGGGTGGTAGGCATTGTAACTAAACTGAATAAAAGATACAAAATGAAGGTAGTACAGGCTTACGCGCCCACATCCAGCCATGATGACGATTCAGTTGAAAGCTTCTATGAAGACGTGGAATCGGCAATGAGTAAGATGAAAACACAGTATACTATAGTAATGGGCGACTTTATTGCAAAGGTATGGAAGAAGCAGGCTGGAGACCAGGCAGTAGGATAATATGGCATCGGCACTAGAAACGCCAGAGGAGACCCTATCGGAAAAATTGCCATGGTGGATACTGGAAAACATGGTGGGCGTAGTGGAAATAATAGTGGGCATGGTGGAAATAATAGTGGGCATGGTGAAAATTATGATGGCTATGGTGGGACGTAGTGGAAAATATGGTGGTTATGCCGGGACATACTGGGTGGTATGGTGTACAGATGATGGGTAAAGTGGAAATGATGGTGGAAAGCAGAGGCTAGATAGTGGGCAATAATGGGACACTCTGCCCACCATTGCGATAATGCTGGGTAGCCCTAAGCATATGGTGGGTGGTGCTTATTATGGTGGGCTACATGGTGTACCAAGTTGAGAAACTCTTCCCACCATTGCGATAATGCTGGGAAGCACTAAGCAGATGATGGGTGCTGCTTGTTATGGTGGGCCACATGGTGTACCAAACTGAGAAGCTCTGCCCACCATCGCGATAATTCTGGGAAGCAGTAAGCAGATGATGGGTGGGCTTATAATGGCCGGCAATTTATATAGTGTACCAATCTGGGATCAGTACACTACATGTTCTACTACCATGATTTCCATCAAAGTTAGGCCTACCGACCGAGCCCGTACAATTGTGTTATCCGTGCTTCCGGGTTTCAGAATACACGATTTCGACGATTAAGTATGACAATACAGCGCAGCCATGGCATCAATTAACCTAAATGAAGCATTTTTCATTGTGTATGGTGTCCGCTCAAGAAGCGACAAACATCGATGCGACGCGATTAAAGCACTCCCAGAGAACGTAATTAAGTGTCTTCTCACCGACAGCCGCCGGTCGCACTCGCCGGCACTTCTCTAGCTTTTGTACGAGAACTCAGACGTGGCAATTCGTATGCTTGGTGAACCAACATGAAGCGTAATGTTTCCGGCACACTGCATTCGTTTTGGCCAAGCCGTTATGAAGTTGCTTTAGCGAAAAAGCTAAAGCATTGCGCTGGCGCAATGCTTTAGCGAAAATGCTACAGCATTGCGCTGGCGCGACCGCCCTCTACATTGCGCGAAAAGCATCCCAATGCTCAATCAAATAAATTAGGCGGGCGTATCTATGGAATGAGCCTAGAGGCCTCATAAAGCGTGAGCAGATGTCACCCTTTAGAACGAGCGCGAAACGGATATTAAACTTGGCAGACCCCGCCGGTAAACTATTGCTGCTCCCCAGTCCACTTGTTTTTTTTCTTGAAGTTGTGAATTGTAAAAAAAATAGCACTAGTGCCGTTAACATAGTGGCAATCGTTACAGGCCGCAGTTGCTTGTGTTTAATAAATGTGCAATTTTTAGTAGCAGGTGTAGATCTTGTCTATGTTGTGTACACGACAAACATAACTTAAGTTGAACCGTAAGTTTGTATGCCAACTAAGTATTTAACACCCACACGTCGTCATGTTGGTGTGGCGCAGTGGTTAGCGTCTTTGATTGGGAATCGGCAGGTTGCACGTTCGATCCTCCGTGGCGCCTTGTTTTTTTTTTTACGGAACGGGTGTTTTTTATACTGTTTTTATAGAATTCTTTTTTATTTTTTGTGGCAGCTCGTCACGGTGATTATGACGTCATTTCGCGCTCAAGTGTTGCCGGCACTGCAGCACCCACCATACCCACCATGCGCCATGGTGGGCATTTCCCACCATTCACCCACTACACTAATCCACTATAATGGTGGGTGGTGGTTTCCACCATGCCCACCATTCGTTTTTTTCCGATAGGGGAGCTACTAGTAGAATTCGCAGAACGCAATAATCTGCGTATTTTGAATACCTTCTACCGAAATTATGGCATCGGCACTAGAAACGCCAGAGGAGAGCTACTAGTAGAATTCGCAGAACGCAATAATCTGCGTATTTTGAATACCTTCTACCGAAAACGAGAAAACCGCAAGTGGACATGGAGGAGCCCTAATGGCGTAAATAAGAACGAAATAGACTTTATAATGACTGCACACCCAGGAGTCGTGCAGGATGTGGAAGTGGTTGGCAAGGTAAGATGCAGTGACCATAGAATGGTACGGGCTCGAATCCGCCTAGACTAGAAGAAGGAACGACAGAAACTGATACGCAAGAAGCCAATCAATGAGCTAGCACTGAGAGGGAAAGTACAGGAATTCAGAGTGTCACTGCAGAACAGGTACTCTGCTCTTAGCGAGGAAGCCGACCTTAGCGTAGATACAATGAATGATAATCTGACGAGTATCATCACGGAGTGTGCAGTGGAAGTTGGAGGCAGGGTAGCTAGACAGGACACCGGCAAGCTTTCCCAGGAAACGAAGAACCTAATTAAGAAGCGTCAAATCATGAAAGTGTCAAGTACAACAGACAAAATAGAACTGGCAGAGCTTTCGAAGTTGATTATTAGACGTAAAATATGCGATGTAAGAAGGTATAACATGGAGAGAATTGAGCACGCTCTGAAAAAAGGAGGAAGCGTCAAAGCAGTGAAGAGGAAACTTGGGATAGGCAAAAGGCGGATGTATGCACTAAGGGACAAAGAAGGCAAAATAACTACCAATATGGATAGGATAGTTAAAATAGCGGAGGAGTTTTACAGAGATCTGTACAGTAGCCGAGACAACCACGACCTTAATACTATAAGAACTAGCAGTAACCCAGACGACACCCCACCGGTAATGATAGAAGAAGTCAGAAAAGCTTTGGAGAGCATGCACAGAGGCAAAGCTGCTGGTGAGGATCGGGTAACATCAGATCTGCTGAAAGATGGAGGACAGATTGTGTTAGAAAAACTAGCCACTCTATTTACGAGGTGTCTCCTGACGGGAAAAGTACCAGAGTCTTGAAAGAACGCTAACATCATCTGAATACATAAGAAAGGAGATGACAAGGACTTGAAGAATTACAGGCCGATCAGCTTGAACTCTGTAGTATACAAGCTATTTACAAAGGTAATTGCTAGCAGAGTAAAGAAAACATTAGAATTCAATCAGCCAAAGGAACAAGCAGGATTTAGAACAGGCTACTCAACAATTGACCACATTCATACTATCAATCAGGTAATAGAGAAATGCTCAGAGTATAACCAACCACTATACATAGCCTTCATAGATTACGAGAAGGCGTTTGATTCAGTAGAAATATCAGCCGTCATGCAGGCACTGCGGAATCAGGGCATAGATGAAATATATATAAACATTCTGGAAGAAATCTACAGGGGATCAACTGCTACCATAGTGCTTCATAAAGAAAGCAACAGAATACCAATAAAGAAGGGTGTAAGGCAGGGGGACACAATCTCCCCAATGCTATTCACTGCGTGCTTACAGGACGTTTTCAGAATCCTAGAATGGGAACAGTTAGGGATAAGAGTTAATGGAGAGTACCTCAGTAACCTGCGCTTCGCCGATGACATTGCATTGCTGAGTAACTCAGGGGACGAATTGCAACTCATGATTACGGAGTTAGACAAAGAGAGCAGAAAAGTGGGTCTTAAAATTAATCTGCAGAAAACGAAAGTAATGTACAACAACCTCGGAAAGGAGCAGCGCTTTGCGATAGGTAATAGTGCACTTGAAGTTGTAAAAGACTATGTCTACTTAGGGCAGGTAATAACCGCAGAGCCTAACCACGAGATTGAAGTAACTAGAAGAAGAAGAATGGGGTGGAGCACATTCGGCAGGCACTCTCAATTTATGACAAGTAGATTGCCACTGTCCCTCAAGAGGAAGGTATATAACAGCTGTATCTTGCCGGTACTTAGCTACGGAGCAGAAACCTGGAGACTCACAAAGAGGGTTCGACTTAAATTGAGGACGACGCAGCGAGCAATGGAAAGAAAAATGGTAGGTGTAACCTTAAGAGACAAGAAGAGAGCAGAGTGGATTAAGGGACAAACGGAAGTTAAGGATATCATAGCTGCAATAAAGAAGAGGAAATGGACTTGGGCCGGGCATGTAGCACGTAGACAGGATAACCGCTGGTCATTAAGGGTCACCAACTGGATTCCCAGAGAAGGGAAGCGGGGTAGGGGGAGACAGAAGGTTAGGTGGGCAGATGAGATTATGAAGTTTGCGGGTATAAATTGGCAACAGCAAGCACAGGACCGGGTTAACTGGCGGAACATGGGAGAGGCCTTTGTCCTGCAGTGAACGTAGACAGGCTGATGATGATGATGATGATGATGACGCCGACATTTGCGTTCCGCTTCGTGAGCTCTACTCAGCGCGGCCTTGTCCACGGAGGAAGTGTCTTCGGAATGGCTTGCGCTTCCGCCAACACATTGGCTGACGCTTTTGAAAGGGACGTCAGTAAGTGTGTTTGCGGGTTAGCATGCATATTCACAAGCGACATTGGACGTTGAGCGACCGCACAAACCAACTGACGAAGGCCGGCGCGCCCCGACACTCGGTTATTTATAGCGAGCACTGGCCCCGGCCTGCGCATGCGCGCGTTAGCATACAGCTGGCGCACGTAACACTAAAGGTCGCTCGGCATGCGAGATGGAGAAGCGAGTGCAGCGCACGCTGCGTCAAGAGGAGGAGAAATGCACAGATGGCTGGCGGTGGAGGAGGGGAGGCTGCGGACGGTGACGGCACATGACTAGCCCCTAGTATAACATGCTCCGCATGTAAAAAGACGCTGCTCGCGTTCTAGTGTATCTTGGGCACAATTCGTCGACAGGTGCAGGGCGCGTGAAGCGCGCGTCGTGTTCTTTTTTCATCGATGCCCGTCTCAAGGTTTCGTTTTTTATTCGCTAGGCTATGTATTCTGGCACTGCAGTCAGATTAGAAAACTCGACTGAACGGTGCCTATAGCGTGTTTGCGGCCGTTTTGCTAGCCCCACATATACTAACTTTAGTATCAGCTGAGGTGAATAGATGATGAAGGTAAGCGACCTACACAAGCATGATAATCATGACACGAAATTTATGTACGACAACAATTACCTCCACCTCGAAACGTTGTGATAATTTTAAAGTAAAATAACAACATTCCTCATTCGTGTTTCGCATATCATCGATTCCCACTGTACGTGTGACCCGCCAACTTTTTTTCAGTGTCTTGCAGATGCCTATGTGTCAACTACACCAATGATTCTTTAGAACTCAGCTGAAAAAAACTCATTTCTTGTGCCGAGATTAAGCTTGTGGCTTTAAAAATTGATTCCATGATTGAAATGGCGCTTTTTTGTGCCCGACCAAGAGAGAGAGAGAGAGATAAAGATGCAAGGAAAGGCAGAGAGGTTAACCAGACGCACATGCGGTTTGCTACCCTGCACTGGGGAGGGGATAAAGGGGAGAAAAGAGGTTGCAGAAAGATGAGAAGGTACACACAATCACGAGCACACTCGGGGAGCACACACAGTTTACAGGCGGTCGCTCAGGTTTGTAGACTTAAGGTAAAGTAGCAGTGCTTTAGTTGCTTTCTGCGCAACTGAGGCAGATGCCCAAGGTCCTAGTATCTTCTGCACACAAAATGGTCCGGAGTCAAGTCGATTCAAAACCATCCGTAGCTGGCATCGCTGTGTGTCGTAGCAAGCGCAGCTGCACAGGACGTGTTCGATGGTCTCTTCGTCTCCGCAGTAGTCACATGTAGGAGTGTCTGCCATACCAATGCGAAAGGAGTACGCCTTTGTGAATGCAACACCCAACCAAAGGCGGCATAACAGGGTCGCATCGGAGCGGGAAAGGTGAGATGGCAGCTTTAGCTTGAGCGAAGGATCCAGTTCATAAAATTGACACCTTTGGAAGCTGGTAGACGACCAGAACGTGCGTGTGAGATCTCGAGCCAGCAGGTAAAGTTGTCCTGCTGCATCATTCCTTGATAGAGGAATCGGGACTACACGGGTTTCTTCATGGGCTGAGCGGGCTGCATCATCGGCTAATTGATTTCCGGTAATACCGATATGTCCAGGCAGCCATTGATATATAATATCATGCCCTCGTGCTAGAGCTTCATGATGACAATGTCTTATTTCTTGTACCACTTGGTCATGGCTCCTCCTACGCATGGCAGACTGCAAACTCTGAAGCGCTGCCTTCGAATCACAGAATATGACCCATTTTCCTGGACGTTCTTGAACGAGATATTGTAAAGCAGCCCTTTTAGCAGCAAGCTCTGACGCCGTAGATGTAGTCATATGCGACAACTTAAACTTGATTGTCATTTCTGCAGCCGGAACTACAGCGGCACCTGATTAGCTGCTGGATGAGACCGACCCATCAGTGTATATCTGCGTTCGGTCTAAGTACAACTCATGTAATAATAGCAGTGTTGCTTGCTTCAATGCTACTCTGGAGTGACTGCTTTTCTTTTTGATTCCCGGAATTTCTAGACGTACTTGCGGCTGGTCGAGGCACCACAAAGGGCATGCTGTTCTCGCAGCTGGCGTATATCCTGATGGAATGCTGGTTAGGTGCTTGGCTATGACGTCTGAAAACGTAGCACGTGGTCTTCCGGAAGGTAGAAGGGCCACGTGGTGGTCGGGGACACGGCTAGCATGTCGAATGTGCGCTCTGAGGCAATCCACAACAATATCCACAACCAAATAATATATCAAAGATATAATATACCCATCTGCTTTCGCCCAAACACTGGGTGTGATCCAAAATATGGTTCATAAAGATGAGTGTTTCTGGGCGTAGCTCCAGAACTAGTTTCGCTGTGCGAGCGGCGAGCTAATAATATTTCTAGGTAAACTGAAAGTCGTTGAACGTGCATAACTTTTTATACAAATTTACTTCGGTTCGGTTTTTACTTGTATTGTTAGGCTAGGTGAATTTTCATGAACGTTGGAGACATTGAAGAAAGGTAGACTAGCAGGGCAACATACCAGAGGTAGTTTTTCCATTTAAGCAGCGGTGGCCTTTAACAGATTTTCATTTACTGAGAGGTAACTGTATAAAGAGTGACTGTTCATTTCAGATTTTTTCTCGCATTATACTATACACAGTCATCGTAATATCATTGATGAATGGACTATAAAAAAAGCTATTTATTAGGGCACTATATTACCAAAGCACTTTTGGTAATGTACAGCTGATACACATGTAATGAAAACCTATCAGCCAATACCTTGAGAAAAACTGTGTCCTCAAGCTTCAGGCCTAATAATAAACAAGGTATTGAGTTTAGTTTTATTCATTTGTCTTAAGTCATCGTACATAAGGGCACTACATTGTTCGTGAAATTGAACAAAATTGTCTAGCGGTGTATTCTTGTCATACACTGCAAACTAAGCGCTAGAAGTAAGCGGGAAGCACATCTCAAGCCCTTCGTTTGCTTCCAAGGGTTCATATTTGATATCGATGAATGCCCAACTACTTGTAATGCTTCTTGGTTACTCTAATCAATTCTTTACCTTGTTTTGTTAATTTAGTATGACTAAAACACGCGGCTTCTACCATTTATTTTGTGCATTTTTATGTATGTATGGAGTTTTTGTATTCACAGGGGATCTAAAACTGCGTATGGGTCCCTATACTTTCATTCTAGTCGTATCAGAAGTCGTAAATTGGCTGAGTGAAAAAAAACATCATATTTTTATTCAGAAATTTGATCACTTTGTCGTGGTTATTTTTATGACCCCGTTTTTCGAAAGTGTAAGATACACGTATACACAAACTCTATTGTTGTGTACTTTGTTGCACAGTTTTGTTTGCCATTGAAAATGAAGTGAGCCAAACTACAAAAGTGTGCAGTGTGTGTTCAGGCTTATTAACTGGGCAAACAGAAACAAGTCGTAATATTTGTAAAAAATGGTAAGTTATGCAAATCATTTAGAGCTGATATTCTCTAGATAAATACACAGGTGACTTGTGAGATCACAGGTCTAGTGATAAGATGCACAATTAAAGCAGTGTGGAATGCATCAATCTGTGCATGCAGATGGTGGTACTACAAGTTACATAGCAAAATTGATCATTACTGGTAGAGAAACTGGTTGAGATTTTCAACTAAAGAAATTGGCGTGCAGAAACTATGAGTCAGCTCGATATGTTATCCCAATGCTGCACTAGTGAACTTGTAAAACTTCTCAGAAAGAAATCGTTACTGATAACCGATAAGCCACTGGCTGCACTCATCAGGCTTGAAATGATGTGTCTTGTAGTAGGTAATCTGGACATGTATATTGCAGTTGTAAAGCCTACATGGGGTTTCAACTTGTTTGAAAGTGAATATAGCAGATTTATTCACTTGTGAAAGAAGAATAAATCTGTGAAAGAAGTATTAGCAGTGAGTGCTTTTATTGACTGTTTTTAAGTATCTCATTTTTGGCCCCTCAAAGAACACAGAATGACATTGAGCATCTGTACAACAATAGGAAAGACACGTGTTCCCCAAATGTAAAAGTTTCTGTCACTGCTGGAACTGATGTCATCCAGCGGACCTGGAAGTGGCCTGGAAGCATGCATGGCAGTCTCATCTAAAAGGACTGTGATCTACCTAGGAGCTTCGAGGGAAAAAAATTTCCTGACGGCCATTTGGATAGTTGGGTTTTTAAGTACATACGAGTAAGTAAACACCACTAGTTGTGCACACATTGAAAACCCAAACATGGTTGCTAGCAGTAGATGCTTGTATATTCTCACACATGATGCTAATTAAACAGTATTAGAAGTGATTTGAGATAATTGAGTATCTTGAAAGTGGAAAACCTGCAGCCTATAAAATAAACTTCATTGATTCGTAGCTGAAAAGCTCGTACTTTTATCGTTCACAAATACTTCGACTTATTATGAAGTTCTCGAGCTTGTGACTCACTCGGTGGACCAAGTGCTCTAAATGGAAATAGCAATTGGGTGAAATTCGCCTGGCTGTTCACAACTTGCACGGAGAAAGACTTCTTGTACAAGCCTCAGATCACACAGGGCCATGCATTTTCTACCTGGCATAGCCTTTTTTCTCTCACTGCTGTGGCAAGTTGTATTTCAGTTGAACATGTTCACCATAATTGCACAGTGATAATTTTTTCCACAAACTGTACCTAACCTAAATATGTTTATTGTCTCTAAAGATGAATCTCGGTGTGCTTCACAGCTATGGCTCTTCATCTATGGCTAGCCTATCTGAGCACCAGTGTGATGCAGCCAGCACTCATGAGATGCAAGTCATGGAGTGCTCCTGCAGTGTTTTGTGCAGGACACAGCATATTCGTCCGGCAATACACTGACATCAATAACTATGGTAAGTGTTCGCGGCAGCTGTATAAGCCCGCCAAAATGAATTGTAGGTTGGCTAGTTGCATACATTACTTTCCCTATAAAAGTGGATTTTTTAAAGTTTCCTTCGTTTGGAATAATAGATGTGAGAAACGAGCACACTAATAAAAAACAAGTATTTTGTGTCTTCTAGACTGTCCATTTGCTCCTGCACTCTGTATGGCTTGCTGGCTATGTTAGAAAGCTTTAAAGTTATAAAGATTGGTGTCTTGTAACGCACGCTAACTTGTGTGGCCTGGTGAGCTGATTTCTGGTCGGCTTCTCGCATCTCGTGTAAAGTCAAAATAGAAGATACTTTATTAGCTTAATATGCCTCGCGGAAGTTTGATGTCTTCATAGTTATAGTCGAAGTTATGCAATTCTATCACAAAATATATTTTCAGTCTTCACTGTTTGCGTGTGCGTTGAGACTTCCATTCTTCATATTATCTCTTCATACTTCTCCTCGGTTTTTTAAATTACGACATCTGTACATATGAGCCCATATTTATCAATTGTACACTTTTTTATGTATCATGGTTGCAACAAGTATCTGTATTTTTCTAAGTTACAGATAACAAGGGATCACGTGATTTATTGTCATGTACAGTGTATTACAAAAAAAACACAGAAGACCAACAATTAAAAAGGAGCTACCAGTGATATTGTCCTTTTGCTCAGGTCAGCAGAATGAGCACATTTTGATGGCTGGAGCAGTTTGAATTTCATACGTGTTAACATTGTGTGCAGCTGCTGTTTAACTTGAAAGCAGTGCATCATTCTGCAGTTCTTTTGGCCTTGCGCATTCTAAATAAATAAATTTTTTAATATACTGTTACGTGAAGGTACACGCGATACTAGGCGTTTCAAGATATATTTACACCACGCCAACGCGCAAGCGAAGGTGGAGCGAAATGGGATCATGGCCAAACACGAGATATAAAGGTGAAAAACCAACTGCATCGTGGCGTGAGAAATTATAGGCGAACGTAACAAAGGGCGATGCTACGTCGCAGTCCTGGTGGTCGGATGATACGTACATGGCGAGCATATCGGTCAAAGTCCGTTTGAATCGCTCCATCAGTGCGTTAGTTTGCGGGTGGTAGGCTGTCGTTAATTCATGTTTTGTCTCGCAGGAGCGAAGCAGGTCGTTGATTACTCGGGAAAGGAAATAGCGCCCTCGATCTGCGAGGAGTTGGGGTGGTGCACCATGATAAAGTATGACGTCGTGCAGAAGGAAATCGGCGACGTCTGTGGCACAGCTGGATGGTAGAGCCCGCGCAATTGCGTACCGCGTTGTGTGATCCGTCGCAACAGCTATCCACTTATTTCCAGAAGTGGACGCATGGAAAGAGCCTAGGAGGTCAAGATCAAGACCAAGTCGAAAGAACGGAATTAAGGGAACGTCAAGTGGTTGGACGAACCCAGCAGGGCTCACCGAAGGTTTTTTTCGGCGTTGACACTGGTCGCATGAGGCGACGTAGCAGCTAGCCGAGCGATAAAGACTGGGCCAGTAAACTCGACGCTGTACACGGTCATACGTCCGAGATAGTCCGAGTTTGCTGGCAGTGGGAGCGTCGCGAAGCTGGCTGATCACGCTCACATGTAAGTGGGAAGGTACCACAAGGAGCAGTTCACGTTCATCAGGGCGGACGTTGTAACGGTACATTGTGCCATCCTTGAGCACGAACAATTGAGTACACGGATTGGGTGCTTCAGAATTAAGTTTCTCGATAATGTTACGTAAGAAAGGATATCGGCGCTGTTCCTCCCGGATGTTGCTTAAAACGGAGAGAGACAAGACACATGGCGCTTCATCGAATGCCTCAGGCGGGTCCACTGTATTCCGAGATAAGCAGTCAGCATCATGGTGTAAGCGGCCATATTTGTAGGACACCGAGTAGTTATACTCTTGGAGTCGTAATGCACGTTGACCCAGGTGCCCAGTCGGGTCCTCAAGGAAGCCAGCCAGCAAAGTGCGTGGTGATCGGTTGTGACGGTGAAATGTCGACCGTGTAAATAAGGCCGAAATTTCGCTACTGCCCAAACGAGAGCGAGACATTCCATTTCAGTGATTGAGTAGTTCCTTTCCGCCTGTGAGAGGAGACGGCTGGCCTAGGCCATAATGCGGGCGCAGCCGCTTTGATGATGGACCAAAACATCACCAATTCCGTGGCCACTGGTATTGGTGCCGACTTCTGTAGGGGTGGCGCTGTCGAAATGGGCAAGAACAGGTAGTTCTGTTATCAAGGCAATAAGTGTAGAGAACGCAGTAGCCTGCGCAGCACCCCATGTGAATGAGACATCTTTTCTCAGTAAGTTTGTGAGAGGACGGGCTACTTTCGCATAGTTGTTCACAAAACGTCGAAAATACGAGCAAAGACCGAGAAAGCTGCTGACTTCCTTGGTGCAGGTCGGAATGGGGAAGTTCCGCACGGCTCGCACTTTATTGGTATCAGGGCGTACACCACAGGAGTCGACAAGGTGCCCCAACATGGTTAGTTGCTGGCGTCCGAAGTGGCACTTTGACGAGTTGAGTTGGAGACCGGCATTGCGAAAAACAGCCAGTATATAGGATAGGCGGTAGAGGTGGGCCTCAAAGGTCGCAGAAAAGATGATAACGTCGTCAAGATAGCATAGACAAACTGAGCATTTCAGCCCACGCAAAAGAGAGTGTATCATCCGCTCGAAGGTGACCGGAGCGTTGCATAAGCCAAAGAGCATGACTTTAAACTGGTAAAGACCATCGGGCGTGACAAAAGTGCTCTTTTCGCGGTCCATGTCGTCGATAGCAATTTGCCAGTACCCTGATCTTAGATCCATAGACGAAAAATACTTAGCGCCATGAAAACAGTCCAGAGCGTCGTCTATGCGCGGTAGCGGGTAGACGTCTTTTTTAGTAATCTTGTTCACATGTCGATAGTCAACACAGAATCACCAAGTGTTCTCCCTAATTTTGACAAGAACTACAGGGGAAGCCCATAGATTACATAATGGCTCAATTATGTCTCTGGCGAGCATTTTGTCGACTTCTGCTTGAATTAGGTGACGCTCGTTTGGAGATACGTGGTATGGCCGCCGATGGATAGGGGAGACATCACCGGTGTCAATTCAGTGCTTTACAGCAGTGGTTTGACCAAGTGGACTATCACAAAAGTCAAATACGTCCCAGTATAACTCAAGGACGTGAAGGAAAGCGTCAGCTTGATGCGGCAAAAGGTCTGGCGCGATCATTTTTTAACGTCAGCACACGGGCTTGCTTGCGACGATCGAGCATGCGTGTAGCTAGTGTCCAGCATCGTTCGAAGATAGAGCTAAGATGACGCATTCGTCAGAGGGAGTCAGCATGGCGAGGGCAATTCCACGCGGGAGCACTTGTGGACACAGGGCAAAGTTGAGCACCGGAATGAAGGCGCGGTTTGCACGTAACTTAATAACAGTGTGTGGTAAGGTAGCACTGTGAGTCAAAAGAATGAATGTAATTGGCGTCAGCACATAGTCGCCATCGGATACAGGTGGTAAGGGCATTACGGTGATGCAGGTCACAGTTTGTGGTGACAAACGGACATGCTCAGCCGAGCACATACGAGCTTGGGGTGGACTGGGCGGATCAATCGGACACGGTAGGTGCAGTTGCACAGTACCAGCGGAACAAATGTTTAGGGCTGAATGAGTGGACAAAAAGTCAAGACTTAGGATCACATCATTGGTGCAGAGAGAGAACAGTGAAGAGAACTGAAGTTTGGCGACCAGCGATAGTGACGCGCGCAGTACAGACGCCAATAACAGAACCTGTGCCACCATCAGCAACACGAACACTCCGTGAAGGGGCTGAAGTAAAGACTTTCTTCGAGCGGTTACAAATGTGCAAGCTCATCACAGAAATATGGTCACCAGTGTCCACCAAGGCTCTAACAGATAAACCATCCACTTCAACGTCAATCAGGTTCTGATTGGGCGGCAGCGTCAACAGAGGAAGTGGAGAGCAAGTCGTATCAGCAGCGTCACCTCCAAGAGCTGCAGCCATTAGTTTTCCGAGAAAAACTGCCGGGCAGAGGATGGGGACGGGGAAGGGGGTGGCGGTGGAGACCGGGAAAATCTACGTGGAGGTGAAGATGAGCGATTGTACTGAGCAGTGGTCATAGTGGTCGGGTCGTAATTAGCTGAGCCATCACGCCGTGGTAGTTTCTGGCCATAGAGATGGACTGGTGAGTGGAGGCTGGAGAAGTTTGAGTTTGCCCAATACGGTGAGGTCCACGTGCTCTGGCAATGGCGGGAAATGTGTCTCACTCGTTCACATCGAAAGCAAATCGGCCTGTCTTCAGGCGTCATCCACGCATTTGGGTCACGGTAACGCGAAGCAGGGTGGCGATAATGCTGTGGGTGGCAGGAGGTAGGGTACGGTGCACAGCACAGACCGTGTGAATACCCGCGTTGGCTAGGTCTTGGAGAACGACGGTCTGTATTAGCGATATGGTCGGCTGAGAATCACTCGGTGCCAGTGCTCTCAAGGGTGCGGGTGATATAGCCTTGATTTCGTGGCGTACAATTCTCGTGATGTCAATAGAGTGTGAATTGGGCTGGGTCGCAATACGAAGATCCTCGCAAGCTGACGTTGCAGCAGTTTTGGGGAGGTGCGTAAAGTGGTGGGCAATGCGCTGACTTTTAGCCTCTTGAAAGCGTTGGCACTCCAAGATTACATCTTGCACGTTGAAACAGCCTTTGCACACAAGGAGGTTAAATGCATCGTCTGCGATGCCCTTGAGCACGTGCGCTACCTTGTCTGCTTCAGCCATGGCTCGGTAAATTTTGCGGCAACGGGTCAGCACATCTTCTATATACGCCAGGTAAGATTCCGTGGATGTCTGAACACGTGTGCTAAATTCTTTCTTAGCGGCCTGCCTGCAGCCGGCAGATTGACAAAACAACTCGCGTAACTTGGTTTTGCATACGTGCCAGCTCATGGTCGCGTCCACATTGTTATTGAACCATGCCTTGGCCGTTCCTTGCAAATAAAAGATGATGTTTTCCAGCATCAAGGTTGGTTCCCACCTGTGATTTTCGCTGACGAGCTTGTGGAGTTTAGGCCACTCATCCACGTCCTCGCCTTCCGTTCCCGAAAAGTTGCCAGGATCGCGGGGTGGAGCGGCCCCGAGAAAAAGAGGGGAGGTCGGCACCGTTGATGCATTGGGCGCGGCACTTGACGAAGCGTTGCTGCCGGTGGACACGTCGGAAACAGCGACTAGGCGTCCGCCACGTAACTTCGTCGTGCGTTGTAACCCAGCACCTTCCGTCAAAATGTTACATGAAGGTGCACGCGATACTAGGCGTTTCAAGATATATTTACACCACGCCAACGCGCAAGCCAAGATGGAGAACAAGAGCTGAAGATGATAATTATTCTTACACTGGCGCATACCCACAAAGGGGCCCTACACCAAAATCATGTCGTCTTTCTCCGTGCCTATTTAACCGCTTTTGTGGGACATTGTCTTATAACAGTACCAAAAGGTGACACTAGTGTAAATCCTTCTGTAATGGTAGTTGGCAAATCAGTTTTAGCTGAATTTATTAGCATACATGTTAACAAAAGTTCCCGCGTGTCTCGACATTTCAGTGCAATATAACACAGCATCGAAGTTGGGCTATGGCAACTGTGTTTGCATTCTTGGTAGTACAAGAAGTAAATCCTTGGATGCGCTAATCTTGTGTTAAGGGGATATAATCCTTAACTATACACTCGTTTTTATAGCGCTAATGATTTCACGTGAATATAAGCTCTCAGAAGTGCTTATATGTGCATTATTTTATTTCTAAGGAAGAGGAACATCACTACTTCTAGTATATCTAACACAAGGTATTGGTACATTTGCTATGTTATGCCACTGTCTCTCGCCCCTTCAACAGTCTACTCCTTCGTTTGTACTGTTCAAGTATACCTTTTTGATGTAGTGTTTGCTCGGAAAGCTTTATTCATAGAGTAACTGTGTACAATAAAAATGACTTATCATCTATGCAGCTTTCCTCGTACTAAAACGAAACTATTTATTTTGATTTATATGTAACTATAACATTCAATTACGGATCTTTTTTCAGGTGTATGTACCATTGTTTGCGCCCACAAGAGTTCTGGTTTGCTCTAATGTTGAAGCTGGCCACTTGAAGTCAATTTCAAAAGTAGATGTACAGATGTGCTTATAACCATCATCACTATAGTCAAATAAGCTGTGGAAATTTTACGAAAATGTAATAACATTTTTAAAGCTGTGCGAATGCACATGTTCTTATGTTCTTTCATCGTGATTCCCGTTTCATAAATGTGAAAGAGAATTGTTTGTGATTGTGGCATGATATAGGAGGAGGTGGCATGATATAAGTTGTTATCTACACATATGTGCTGAGCAACAGTGCACTTTAGGCCAGCAGCAAGATATGCATGCAGGGCACTGAAGCATCATGTCACATACTTAGTGCAGCCTTTGCCCACCAAAAAATTGAATTTCTTTCATGCAGACTAACAGACACCTGTGGGAAACTGTGGTAATCCGCGTGCTTTGAAGCCTTCTTAAGAGTTTTTTATATGAAATTGAGTCGACATGTGTCAATATAAACATTGCTTGCACTGAGAGTTTCAGTACCTTAGAATTGTAATATTTGTGTATTGTCTGGTCTTCCCTTGCACTGTGCCATTTTTTCTGCCCAGTTGTCCTAACAAGGCTTGTTGCTGTGTTGTGAATGAGCTGAGCTATGCAAAGAAACAGAGTAATGTCGCAGACATGTACAAAATTGTGATGCACAACACTTTTTAGCAAGACTTTGTCAGAGAATTATTTTGGTGTTCCTTGTAAAAAGTACTCACTTTGAGCAGAAACAGGAACTTTGCATCAAGCTTCTCCAGGATGGCTTGAGAAATGGTAAGTTCAAACAGAACAGTGATAGGGGATTTCTCTGGTAAGTTACTCTTTGTAAGCGTGATATATTCAGTATGAGTGTATTTTAATTGTTTTATAGTCGTTCGTAATATATTTACACCTCAGTAAATGTATGTATGTATGTATGTATGTATGTATGTTTTAAACGAAAAGCCGTTTATCATTAAAAGAGTAACTTTGGTATTGACCTGGCTGAATTTTTTCTAGTTTTCTTTCTTCAAAGCGCTCAAATTTTTTTCATTTCTTTTCTACTGCCTAGCAATAAATTTAACCTTACAGAAAATATGTGCATTCGAAGAAGTTGTTTCTTTTGATAACGTACAGTCATGAACAAGAAATTGTGTAAAATGGAACCAACCAGCAAAGATAAGTTTATAGCATAGCTCCTTTACATGGCATTGCTTGTAAACATTGCGTTGGTCGAATATGTCAAAATTCAACTTAGCTAATTCACTCAGAGAAAACAAACTATCATCCGTGGCTGTGCATGTACATATTTGTGTAATATTTCTGCATGTTGTGGTACCTGTTGCCAACTCCACTAACCTAGTCAAGCTGAATAAACTGACTTTGTACATGCACCTGTGATCTGTACTTAAACTGTTGCTTATAAAATGAACTTCAGTTTGAAAAGTTCATGTAATAACCAAAAGCAGAATATCTCTATGACGCAAATAATTTGCCATTAAACTGTTCTACTTGGGACGATTGGGAAAGTTCTCATCAGAGCTCGATTGAAGGCTTCAGTTCTTTGTAATCATTGGCTGCGGCATTACAATGAAGCATGCAACATGATAGGTAGCGAGGGTGAAGACACAAAGTAATCACTCAGCCTATTCTCTAAATGTCCATGCACTTTCTCTTTGCTGCATAGCATTTTAAGTTTGTATCACTCACTCTTCACAATGGGTGAAAAGTTGCCTGCTACGATCAAATACCTATTTATATGTGTGAGTAACGTGAATGCAAACCTGAAGGTAGAAATCGACAGCCTCAAGGAAAGCATACAATAAAAAATGATTTGTTTGAAGAAATGTGTGCAACGTAAAAGTAACTAGCAATGTAAACAAGAAGCATGTCCACTTAAAGAAAGAAAAGGCTCAACTAGAACGGGCACTTTCTAGCACACTGAAAGAACTTGCTGAGCTTAAGCAATGCAGCAGGAAAAATATTCTGGAAATTGAAGGTAATCCTCAATAGCCCGACAAGAAACTGCTCGAGCTGCTTCAGAGAATTGGTAACAAAGTTGGAACATAGATCGCGCCCAGTGACATGACGATGTGCATCGGGTGCCCACAAAGGCAAAAAAGAACATAGTCATTAATTTCTTATTTAAGGCTACCGGGGACAAAATGCTTCAAGCAGCGAAAAAAAAAAAGAAAGTTCGCAAGAAAAAAAAATCGGCTTTCCCGATGCCATTCCTGTGTACGTCAACGAGAATACTTGCCCAGAAAACAAAGCATTGCTAGGCATGACAATTTCTAGAAAGAAAGAAAAGGGCTGGAAGTTATGTGGGTATCTCATTACAAAATACTGGCTAGGAAAGAAAATGCTAGCGTAATTCACGTAGTCTACTGTGCGTACTTGTCTAAAATCATATAGATTCAGGGAATACACCTTACTGTGAGTAACTACGTGCTCATGGCTTTGATGACGCGCAATCCGACTAAATATGAGAGAACCACCACCCAACGCCTCTTGCATTGCAACGTAAGAAGTTTGGGCCAAATTTAGGACGAAATGAAGGTCGTTATCAGTGGTCAAAACTCGAAATACGGTGTTATTGCTTTGTTCGAAACATGTATGAAAGAAGGTAAATTCATAAACATAGCTGGGTACAAATATGTCTCCCTTCCAGGACAATCTAATTCCCGAGGGAGCGGCGTGGCACTGTACATATCATCCCGCATTGCATTTAAAGAGCTAGAAAAATTTAAGGAAACACAATTAGGTGAGCTAGAGGTGCTGTTCATCAAGACGCATAATAACGTAATAGTGAACGTCTTATACCGACAACCAGACGGGATGATTCAGCCATTTCCTGAGAAATCAGAACATACTTTAAAGGCGTTTACAAGTGAAAAAAAAAACAAATTGTACATCCCGCTGATTTTATTCGAGACACTAGCAAACCAACAAGCGCGGAGTATCAACACTTAGTTTCAAGTTATGGCTTTAGAAATCATATTTTAGCGCCAACAGGAGTTACACCGACGTCATCTACAACAATTGACCACATGTTGTCAAACATTAATTGTGATGCTATCACTGCGGTAGTTATAGCAGGCAAAGTGTCAGAACATTTCCCGACTTTCATATATGTGTCTAGAATTTATTTACACGCAGCAAAACAGACTCATACACAACCATTAAGGATTGATTTCAAAAAAAGTAAACGGGAAATCAAAGAAAGACAGTTTTCATGTTCAAGGAAAACAGATGTGATCGCAATACAGATGCATCAACTTCTGCGTGGTTTCATGGATGAGGTGCGCCTGAAGTGTTGTTCACTCGTACTTAGCGAGATAGCATGTGAATTATTGCTTAAGCCATCGACCAATTACTTTTAAATTTGAAGCATTTCTTCAGCCACTTTAAGCATATCTATCTATCTATCTATCTATCTATCTATCTATCTATCTATCTATCTATCTATCTATCTATCTATCTATCTATCTATCTATCTATCTATCTATCTATCTAACCACTTAGGTTTGGGTGCTCGTATACACACCCTTTGGCGTGAACTAAACTAAGCATGGGAGGTCAAGGTGATTTGACGAATATGACCCGCTGATCAAGACATGAATTAAGTCACAATCCCGTCGCGTAGGTTGTCAAATACTAGCCGTCAGACAGTGGCACATGCCGACGGGCGGGTGTGTGCCGGTG
Source organism: Rhipicephalus annulatus (assembly GCA_013436015.1). NCBI lineage: Eukaryota > Metazoa > Arthropoda > Arachnida > Ixodida > Ixodidae > Rhipicephalus > Rhipicephalus annulatus. The sequence goes on along the minus strand of WOVY01010535.1, from coordinate 642,219 downwards.
GTATGCGGGTATGTAGCACAGGTGATAAAGAGTATCTATCCTGGTACGACGAGAACACAAATGGGCAATTTCAACGTGCGAGCGTTGAGAAATACCGAACATTGGTAGCATCGACCCGACGTATGCAAAGAATAAATGTCAGGGTTGCAGCTGAAATCAAACCCATGCATTCTGTGTGGACACGAAGCGTTTTACGACACAGCTGCGCCAGGTCTCACAACTACTTTCAAAGTAGACCCTAGCTTCGTGAAACGTCAAAAGTGGTTGCAGTGCTGCATGCCTACCCAATTTTAAAAACATTACATATGTACTCCTTCGATACAGCCACTACGTCGGGTTAACATCAATTGTGGCTGGTTGCCATGCGCTAAAGTAGATTTATGTAGTAGTGTTCAAGGCCAGCATCCTCGCGAGCATCAGCGCTCTATATTAGCTTCTGGTGTTGCTAATACGCATGTTCCAGTAGGCATCATTGTGCAATTGCACGGAATTGGTTATATAAACACCTGCAACTGTTCAACACATTTCGGTGGGCTAAACAATTGTACGTGCGTATACATTTAGCGTCATTTCATGATGTCTCGCTCAATGGACCTCCCAACCTCGGGCAGGGGGCGCGGCGCCGCGCACCTTTCGCCACCCTTCTAGCAAAAGCCGGTCGCTCGGTACCCCGCTCCTGCGTTCTGCCTGCGCTATCTTGGCTCGCTCACGCGGTCTGCTCGCTCTGGTTGCCCTCCACGTGCCGTGTCACTAGCGGATTGCTCCGTAGGTTTGAAAAGGTTTAAAAAAACATATTGACAGTGTAAATTTTATCAGAACCGAGAGCGATGCATTGACAATTTTTGAGAGACCAAGCAAATTAAACACGATGTCTTCGAGCGAGTGCTCTGTGAATGACATTAAAAGTGAGGTGACGGCGCCTATTCTATATGCATTTTACCGGTAAAAAGTGCACTTGCTGCGGCATTTTCGTCTTCTCGGAGCTGTCGGCAAACTACCACCACGCTTTCGCATGCATTTGTATAAAGCATTCGGATTTCAATTGCTTGAATGCCAAGTGTTCCACGCAACTTTCAATTTTTTAGGAGGTCAGTGTGAATAGACCTGCCCTTTTTCTGCCCTGTTCAGTTCTTGGCACCATTTAAATGCGGTGTATTTAGTTTTAGAAGTGTTTCACTTTTACCGACCGAGGTTTGCATTGGATGTTAACAAGGTCGTATCGTAAGTTCAATGACAACTTTATTATTTTGCAACTCTTTTGAAAGTGTAATTATGGGCACCAAAAGTATTTTATGCCCACGTCGACCATCATGCTTCTTGCAGCGCATGTTTTATTTAGGATAATATCTGCACCTTATCACGTAGCATGTTCACTGACTCGAATGTCGATTATAGGTTGTTTTGAAAGCTCGATTGATCGTCGTCATATCACACAATACTTAATACTGGAACGAGCATGATTTTAGTTACGCCAAGATTTGCCCCTGCGAACCTCGTCAAGCTTTTCAAAACCATCGAAAGCATTATATCGGCTTTGGCTCGTTTTCGAACTTGTTTTCGTAGCTGCAGCTGTATATCGTCCGTGGCGCCGGCGCGTGAAAGGACGTAATACATTGCGTGCCAAAAACAACATGCAATAAGAGGCACACCGTGGATTGAGACTCAGATTGATTTTGGCCACCTGAGGTTCTTTTTTAAATGTAAACTTAAGTTTATTTGAAGTTTATACGGTTCGGCGACAGCGAACAGTGGGTCCACGCACACCGATCGTCACTTCTGCTTACATTGAGCGTGATACCACCATACACGCGAAATATGCACCATCAACACGTTCTGTCTGTCTTTCTTGCACCAAAGACTGAGCGCACTGTTACTGCGTTTTGCATTCGTAGAAATGCAGCAGCCATATGCGGGAATCGAACTGATGACTTGGATCACAGCATCACAACACCTCGTGATGCTAACTTATCGGTGGGTGTTGCTTGCAAGACCTGTGCGTATAAATGCTCAGCACAGACCAACAGCACAAATCTATTTACACTGAGCGGCAACGATAGGTCGACAGCCATCAGCTGAATAAAACAGTTGCAGGGCTCACAGTACCGTACTTTAAGTGTGTTAAACTAGCAACGTCTACCGATTTTGTACTACCAACGGTTTTCTCGGAAAGCTAGAGCCGAATCGCAAAATTTACAGTAATTGTCAATTCGCTATTTTTTTCAGTTTACAAACACGCTTTCTTTTACTATGAGAGCGGCCATCACGTTCCTTTCCGGTAACAGTTTGTAGTACAGCGCACGCCACAAAGTTCTCTAAGTAACGAGACCTTGGAGTGTCGGCGAACTGCCATGACCTATTTTACCGCACAGCTACGCCAGGTCTCAGAACTACTTTCAAAATAGGCGCCAGCTTCGTGAAACGTCAAAAGTGGTTACAGTGCTGTATGGCTACCCAATTCAATTTATTATTACATATGTACTCCTTTAATACATTCGCCACGTCTAGTTAACATGAATTGTGGTTAGTTGCCATGCGCTAAAGTTGATTTGTGAGATTTAACATGCCAAAAACCACCACATGATTATGAGAGATGCCATAGTGGAGGGTTCCGGAAATTTTGACCGCCACTGGATCTTTACCGAGCACAGAAATCAGCAAACACAGGCCTAGAACATTTTAGTTCCATCGACAATGTCGCCACTGTAGCTGGGATTTGATTCCCTGACCTTCGAGTTAGCAGTCGAACGCCATAAACACTAGACTACTGCCGCGAAGAAGAAACAGCAGTTTTTGTAAGTAATTCACACTAAGGCATGGTGCTACTATGTTAACTTCTTCGCCCTTTCGAAAAAAAATGATCTTTTTTATCAAAAGTTAAGGGACATATTTATACCATCCCCCGAAACTCCGAAATATTAAATCTCCCCCCTCCTCCCCCCGCACTCTGGCTGCGCGCTGCCGCCGACATCAGATGGACCTTGATCCGTTGAAACATCTCAGCTGACAGTGGCAACACCGGCGTGGCGCCGGCGAATATTTTGGTACCAGCGAAGAGGTCTAACTCAAGGCATATATGCTACAACACGACACGACACCGCAGTCGAGAAGGTGCACTAGACACACGGAGTGCGGCTTTCTTCTGCGTGGTATATTTTTGCGCTGTACGTATGCATACTAGAAACCAACTCGCCTTCGAAAACGCTTCACAGATATGCCGAAAAACAAAACCTTGTCAGAAACTGTACCTGTAGCTCGAGGCTCGGTTCTGAGCGTTCAAGAAGCAGGATGGGTGGCCAGCTTGGCCCATCGGCAGCCAGGCTGCGTGAGCTGCGGCCAAGGTCTCCACGGGCGTCGTCCAGAGGTATACCGTGACAGGAGAGAAAGCCGCGCGGCAAAGGCACGGGCCTGCCGCTGCTGGCCGCCGACATGGAACTGGGGCATTTGACATCATTGCGTGGTGTCGAGCCACGACTGACGGCGCTGGTCCTGCACGTGTCACCCGCACTGTCCACCTTGCGGCGTGAGAAGAGAAGGCGCTGTGCGGCTGGGTTGTGCAACACGCTGCCCGTCGACAAAAGGCAAGACTCGGAGAAGCAGGCAGACTTGTGGCGGCTGTCGAAGGGCAAGTGTACGTGGCTGGAAAATGCCGTGGCATTACACGCTTGCAAGAACAACACGCTTGCGTGAAATACACGCTTGTACCAATGGCGAGACCCATCTTAGCAGTGAGTTATTTTTACACGAGTGTTTTATTCCGGGCTCCACTACAGCTCCGCTTACGTACTTCTCTAACAGAAGGGACGTTGAGAAATATATTTTAAGAGATCGCAAATAAAAAAAATGGAGGCAAGTATTTGTTGCGCGGAATCGAACTAGCAACCTGTCGATTCTCAGTGCGTGGCGCTAAGGACAACGCCTTGGAACGTACGTTGACTAGAGTGCTAACGCCAATTTATTTATATACACCATAAACCGTTTGCCAACCCACAGAGCTTGCAAACTTTAACGCGTATTGGTTATCAGTGGCGAGATGGCTCGATGAGCTCGCGTCGGGAGCGCTCTGAAGGTCGTCGCCTCCACGAAGTACCGCCTCCACGGAGCAGAGTCTCTCCTGCGCACGCGCACGTCATCACAGTCGTACCATGGAGAGAACAAAGTTCACTTCGCATGCTGCCGCAGCCGCGTTTAAAAAACAATCCTGCTGCAGACACACGACGAAGAAAGAAGTGTGACATTTAATCCCGCTTGTCCCGTGCGTACTTGTACGCTCATTGCGTGCTTTTCATTGTTTGTTTGAACAGGGCGCTTTAAATGTCGAGCTGTGACTGTTGCTAATTGGCGCTCGTTGTGTATGTTGATTCCATGCGTGCTTTCTGCTTCAGGTTCGCGGTGCATGTTTCAAGCTGTCTGCCGTTGTTGATGTGTATTTCTAAATTCTTGCTGTTTCTTTAACCATGCAAAATAAACGCTCAACTACCTCAATAAAGACAAGTTTCTTTTTCGTGTTATACCAAGTTTTATTTAGGGTGATAAGCAACGTTTTTTTTACTCCAATTTTACTCTCCGCAGCATATGCCGGCAATCACAAGTAGAAAAATACCACCTGCAGACGTTGTGCGAAAATTCAATTCCACAAAGCAGAATTTTTCCAAGTTCAAAATTGAAGAGCAAAGTGACTAACAAGTTATTTGCGTTCATGTCTCGATTGTTTGGTGAGTAATGACGCAATTTCGTGCGCTGTTGGCTGTAGAAATGGAGAGGGAAGTCCAGTTGCTTTAACGCATCGACAGAAGCAACGAGGGGGTCTCCAGCCACCCACTGAAAAAAGTTACTGGAGTAGAGTGCCCCGCATCTGACAATGGTCATCGTTGGTCGCACCTTCATCAAATAAGATGAAATTAGCGTCTTCACAGGAACCCATTCTTTATATAATAAAAGATGCTTTGCGCCTCGTCTGTAGAGGTTGTTTCTCGGGCTTACATTCGCGCAAAGTATTTACACACTGTGATGCAGGCCACCTGTGCGCCACGTTTGCGTCGAGCACTTCAGTGTCGCAGGAAAAGCTACTGTGAGTAGTGGCTCCTGAACTGAGTTCATGGTATCATCAGTTCATGTTGCTTTGCCTGCTGCCCTGAAACCTACAGGACCAGTACGCATGTCGCGTAGAAAGAACCTCAGCATTAGACCAAGACGTTCATGATTTTATTCTATAGCTCAGGCTAGGTTCTTTCTTTCCCTCTATACTCTTTTTCCATGTTGCTGGCCGTAAACAATTATAGGCAACACATTCCCAAGGGACAAGGTGGTCATTAGGCAGTTAAGTCTAGCTGATTTGCTGGTAGCGGTAGCGGTAGTTGTTTCTCAGTAGCTGATTTGCCGGTAGTGATAGTTGTTTGAGAATACCGCAATTTTGTTCAAATATTAGAGGCACGTTTTTTGTGTCATACCTCGCAAAATGGTATCCATTACTTCTAGAAAATGGCAGGAGCGTTGCAGAGATCGAAGGGAAAAACGGTATACTTATATAGTACATCGGTTGTTATGAAGGTTATTAAAAACTTGTGTTGGGGCTAGTTGGTAGCACATTTCAAAAAAGGTATTTCAAGCACGAACACACCCAGAGCGCTGTGCGTGGGTGATGCCTGGGTGCGCGCGCACGCGTGTTATTCTGTCGTGTGTTTGCGCTCAAACTAATTTTTCGAAAAATAAAAAAAAATCCCTTCGGGCAGCCACCCTCGACCAAAAGCACCTGCTAGCAGCCAGAGCGTCATTGGAACGAAAAACTCCCCTGCTTGTATGCAGACAAAGGCACCAACGATGCGAGGTAGAGAGCATACATTTTTGCGAATTATCTTGTTGAGTCAGTGCTAGTCAACGCCGAACCTGATGTAGCCCTCTTTTACAACTGAAGCTATTATGAAATCACCACTTAGGTCACACACAGTCGTCCGCCGGTGTCCGTAACCACATCGTAAGAAATTAGAAAAAAACAGGCACGAATGACACAGTGGCATTCGAGCCCGGGTCTGCTGGGTATCAGCTCAGTATTCTACCGCTGAGCCACAACGGTACTTGAGATTTGCAGGAAAGCTTGCTTTAGGCTGGCTTGATGTCGGGAAACCAATCGCGTTATTGCGACTTTAAAGCGTTTTCAAACCGCGAAAGAACAGCCAGCCGTCGCACAATGCGCATAGTGTAACGAGTGGGCCGTCCAATGTCGCAACCCTTTACAAAAGCTTGTTCTTGTTCCCCTAATAACTGTGGCGCTTACCACTTCATCCATAATTCGTCATCGTCGTCAGCCACTGCATGAACCATTGTCACACAATTCTTTGCAAGTGTTTAGCGGATACCACGCTTCTCAGAAGAATGACAAAAAATAGAACGTCGGCCCCCCAAAAAATTATTATTCATGACCTAGTGGGTGTCGAGCAAGTGTGCTTTCAGTAGCTACACAATGACTGTTTTTTGAAAAGCTCTCAGGTCTGCTCTTACAGTTTTCGTTATGACTGTGCGGCATCTTCCACGCAGGCCTCGCGTTTTTTTTTCTTGACGACAACTACCAGTGAGGCCCAATGACCGTTGGAGGGCTTAATAATGCCACTTTTAAACATTCGGTTCACTTTTTATCAATGACATCATGTTCAGCTGATGCCACAAAGTACGGGTGCTGTCTTTACGGGCCTTGTTGACCGGTGGCATTACGGTGAACGACTAGGGAGGATCAATCTAAGCCTGACTGGTCACGGTCAAATAAAGCACAAAAACGCTCTAAAAGGCTTATGATTCCTCGGCGTTGAGTTATGAGTGCAAGGAGTCAATGGCGTTTGAGAAGATGTCTAGAACATCATTGGGCGCGTTGGTAAAGGTGGCAGCACAAACTGGAAGTGAGGCCGTATAGAATCGGGCATAGTAGCTTCCCAGGAATTCTCCATGCAGTAGGAATGACGGGCTGTCCGAGAGATTGCACATCATATTGGCAGCATGATCGTTGCAAAAAGTGATGATGGTTAACAGAAGCATGAAATTTGACAGCACCCAGAAGTGCCCGACGGCATAAATGTGGGTGATTTTGTGGCACCGAGACAATGGCACCGAGACAACAACAGCTGAGACTGGCGCAATATCAGTCAGAAGCAGCAAACACTCTACACGAAGAGCTATCATCAGAGTAAAAGCATGGCACAGATAATGTGAGTTCGCAACAAGTGCAGTCTACCAAGGTCGAATTTCAAAAAAAAGTTCTCCCAACATAACGTCATGCGAAGAACAAGGACATACAACGCACCTTGAATGACGACTACTGCCATGCACAAAGCTGAACACATTGGTACCGTCTGCAAAGACAGGTCGGGAAATTTAGTTGTCACTTTTTGAAATTTCTGCAAAGATTGTCGCTAAATATAGATACGGCAGCTCCAGTGTCAACACGTCCGCTCACAATATTGCCATCATTATAGAGTGCGACTTCATTCAGTGCACTAGTTACACCTTCAAACTTAGGCCGAAGACTTTGTTCTAGCCTGTGGAATCGCGCCCATCAGTTTTCTCCTCGTGGTGAGCTGTTGCAAAGTAACAATAAAGAAATTCATCGGTGACAAGGAGAAGGCGAGCAGCTTGAGCCGGATGGTAGGAGACCGGAAGGTATGTCTCGAGGTAAATTAGCAGGAATGAGCTATCGTGCTGTAGTAGGCATGAAGTCTGAGACCCCTGCCATATCATGAGAAAAAAAAAAAGCTGTGACGGTGGCCGCGACGAGCAATCTGGTCTGGAATGCCACATGAAAAACATATTGGCCAATTATCAGGTGTGTGCCATTGGCAGATGGTAGGGGCACTATTCACTGAATAAGGGGCCGTAAACGTGCGTGCCGGGAACGGTAACATATAAACATGTCGAGTTACGTATACAGCCGGAGACAGGTTGGCCAACGGGCGGGTAGGCTTCAGTGACTGATAAACGTTGCGAGAGTCTTCGTAGAGAGCCAGATACGCTGAAGCATGTGGCCAAGCAACAACGGCAGCATACGTCAGTAGTGCGGTAACATACGAAGGAGCATGAGTTCGCAGCAGCTCTTCGGCTACTTGCAATTCAATTGCCTCGCAAAACAAAGGTGACAAGGGCGCCATCGGCTTGGTGGTTTATGTGATTATATATAGCTGCTGTATGTCCTCGTCGCAAGTAAATTGCTTAATGAGAGCATCAAAGCAGAGCAGTCGGTGGTGTCATGCCAAAAGTCCAGGGATGACAGATCCGCGGTGGCTTGAGGAGCGCATCGTGTGGAAGAGCGCTTCCTACTCAGTTTATCATGGCTCTGGCACAGCTGAATCACCTCGGTGGCCGTCTAAAGACTCTTCGCAGCCATCATCTGGAATGCGCCGTCATCGATTGTTTTCATGATGCGGTTGATCTTCCCTGCCTCGTCCAGAGTCGAGTTGACGAGCTTGCTGAGAAGGAGCACATTTTCGAAGTAGCTTGTATAAGTTTAATCTTTCCTCTGTACTACGTCAGGCAAGCGCTGCTCTGCACGAAGCCGGCGAACGGAAGAATGGCCCAAGACTTCCGAGAAAGTTTTTGCCAGTTCCGACCAGGTAGGAGAATCACTTTGATTCATGTACCACAGTTTCCCCTACTGAAACGTTCCGTATGAAATCTTACGGAAAATATATGGACTCCGTAACGTTTCCTTATGCTACATACGGAAAAAATAAGGAGTTTTATGAAAATATACGGATATTGTATGGCATTTACGGAAAGCTTCTTATGGGGTATATGGAAGGATAAGGAAATTGTATGGCGTATACGGAAAGCTTTTTATGGAGTATACGGAAAGATAAGGAAAATGTATGACATATATAGAAGGGTTTTTATGGAGTATATGGTAGGATAAGGAAGTTTTATGGCGTGGATGAAGTGAGTTTTATGGGAAATATGGAAAGATAAGGAAACTTATAGAGCATACAGAGAGTTCATTATGGAAGATACGGAAGGATAAGGAAAGTGTATGGAGTGTACAGAAGCTTTCATAAGGAAAATGCAGAATGTAAGTTCTTACGGAAATATACAGATTTTGTAAGGTGCTTACGAAAATGTGCAATAGTGTATGAAAGGCATGTGGATTGTTGCACAAATGTGGAAACTCTACAGTTGTCACATGTTCAGCTGGAAATCCGAGCTCTATAAAGTTTTAAATGAATTCACAGTGACATATATAGTACAAAAGAATAATGCAGGCTAGTCTGTGTTGTCAGTCACCTCTGTTCGCCCTTTTCCAGAATGAATACAACTTATGCAGATGACCTGGTGCTAAAGTCTGTCAAACGGAAAATGTGTCATTCACAAGGAATGACAATAACTGTCATTTTACTTGCATGCTGTCACATGAAAACGAATCAAGCAAAAAAAGCATAACTTCAAGGGCTCGTTTTTTGGTAGAAACAATAACAATGAGAACTAAATTCAATGTGAAAGAACTTGTCAATATTAATTAAACTGTTCTCATTAACATTGGCAAAGAGCCCCGCCACGGTGGTCTAGTGGCTAAGGTACTCGGCTGCTGACCCGCAGGTCGCGGGATCAAATCCCGGCTGTGGCGGCTGCATTTCCGATGGAGGCGGAAATGTTGTAGGCCCGTGTACTCAGATTTGGGTGCACGTTAAAGAACCCCAGGTGGTCAAAATTTCCGGAGCCCTCCACAACGGCGTCTCTCATAATCAAATAGTGGTTTTGGGACGTTAAACCCCACAAATCAATCAATCAATAACATTGGCAAAGAGAAATGTCATTTCAAACTATCGACCATGAGCTTAGCTCTCCTGAGCACCGCCAAAAGAAATGAAAATCTATGAAAACTAATTGCATGTTGCCTAAAAATAATTTTTTATTGATAGTATGTGCTCATACACTATAAATACAGCTATACACAACTTGCCACAGCTTCACGACAGAAACGAGGTAGGGGCAGAGGAAGTGGTCAGAAAAACAATTAAGTACGAGAGCACAACTGATATGTACAGACACATAATGGTGCTTATAATTGATGCTCGGATGGTCGTGTATAGAGCTGGGTCGTTTTGAGATTTTCAAAAGCATTGTTTCAGACCACCATGCAGATTACGCTTTAATTGTAGTGCTACATAAGACACAACTTATGGGCCAGCTTTAATGAATAGGAAGATTATAGGTTAAACAAATGCTTTAAAATATATCATATCATGGCCGCATGGATGCATACAAGCTATGTAAAGCGCAATAAAGTGAGGACACATGAGCTTCTCTTGATGCTTCAGGTCTACATAGATGCTTCAACTGTGCTGCAAAGAAATTTAACCAATATCTGTGTGTGCAACATTGTCCTTTTTAAACTATCTATATGTATATATAAAATTCCTACTGCGAGTTAAGCTATGTAGCACTCCATAACTCTTCCTTATATTAAGGGCAATTTTTCAAACAATCAACATTATTCATTTTCTGTCTCATGACTTCGTGCCCGCAATTCTCGGTTTGGCTCGATCACAATTGTGCAGCCCTTATTTTGGAGGAATCAAAAAACATCAACCAAAATATATTTTGGAACTGCTTCTCGGTGGTATTGCCTTCTCTCAACTGCCACAGCTTGAGATGAGTCATATAGCAAGTCTCGCGCATACCTAGGGCCTACCCTTGAAGAAACTGGTCCGGTTGTGAAATGCTCAGTTTTATCTCAAATAAATTTTTTGGTTTGAGTTTTCTCACTTCTCGAGTCCGTTCACAATCAAGCAGACCCAATGTTCTCCTTAGTCCTTACCTTGGTATTAGTATAAAATAAATAAAAAATAATAATGAAAATAAAATTACTAATCACTGTTGTGCAAAAAACACAGTCCCACATACGTACTTGAACGCAATATTGCTTTTATTTTGTTTTAGAACCTAAGGCATTAGAAAAGATAGCAGTGCAATAAAAACGTTGAAAAAAAAACAAAAAAATTTGACTTGGCGGGACTCGAACCTGCGCCACTCAGTTGTGCTCGTGTACGTGAACTGAGTGCCTTTAACTTGCTAAGTTATTCGCGCTGAACATTGAAGAGAGTTTAAGTTATGTATATAAATATGCTTTTTACACGCTATATGTTGGCATATTTATGTACGATATGCGATCGTATCTATTGTTGTGTGCATATGTTTTGTGATTGTATATACGTCACATGCTTTTCGCATGTCTTTCAACTATAGATTGCTGCCCCGCCGCGGATGAAAACAAGTATTTTTACACCCACACACAAGCTTGAGCAGTTGAAGGTTGTTTCCCGGGGCTCTCTTGCGATTGAGTCGGCCACCTCAGAAAATTAGAGTGATACGCCATTAATCCCTGCATCTAGCTGTATTCCACTTAGCAGCTATATCGTTTGATGACAAATCAAGCGCAGGGCGCGACGCTATTGCGCACGACCATGCCTCGCGTAGCGGCGATGTCAGCTGATTGCGCCGGCCGGCTTGCTTCGATTTGCTTCAGAGCAAAGAAATGTCATACCTTGAAAGATTGCGTACTGCACTATGTCAAAGTGTTACTGCTTTGCAGCCATCCTATGATTCATTGAGAATTGATAACTCTGATATCACAACTGTAGAGCTTTGCGTCGGCGACACGCACCGAACGTGAAACCGCACTACGTCTGTCGTAGAAGCAGTAGGAGGCTGTCGTCTGCTAGAACAAAAACAAAACAAAGACCTGCGAAAGTATTCATAAGTTGTAACTTGTTTTTTGAATAACCGTTTATCACTTTTAAAGTTTTTTGCCAGATAACGTACTATTTTTTTCAGTTTGTAGCAGCGACAGATGTTTTTTTTTTATTTTCCTCACACAGATATCCAAGACAAATCCATTCACAGCTATAGCCACATGTTGTTTGTCTTCTTTGTTAACGTAGGCATGCCTTTTCGGCGCGTCTCTCATGTGTTCGCGCTGCTACACACGAGAGCACGAAATGTTAAATTTACACAAGGAAGCGCCGTTCCTCGTTCGTGTAATGTGCTAAGATTGCGCCCTATTCCCGCGGTTGTTCGAGTGCGGATCAAGTGCGAGTCGTCCAAGGAATCGGCGGGTTGGGCGGGCGCTCGAAGGACTCCCGAGGTGACGGCTGACGCCTGTGGTCGCTTCCCTCAGGACAGTGTGAAAGAAATAAAGGTAAGGGGGACACTTTTTATGTAGACTAAGTATGCCACTCAGTGCAAGTGTGTGTTGCCGCACTCGAACGAGGCGTCGTGAAACGGCAACCTTACGTGCCTTTGCGAGTGCGGTTGCCGATTCGCTTTGACAACGCTAACGCCAGCAGAGTCATGGCGCATCGGCGCGGCCTTACTGGAGCTAATTCGAGACAACTGCGGCAACATGCATGTGTAGGGTGATCGATTTTTTCATATGTGCAATGTAGTGAGGAAGACGCACACGGCGCTTGCTACGTTGTTGATTAAACCAAGCCTGCAGTGCCATTTGATGCAAAGCAGCATTTTGTTTACGTTCGCGGGCGATACAATTTGTAACTTGGCTCGATTCACCTAGCCAACCGCCTAAGTGGGTTGATTAGCATACGTTCACGGTAGAGCGTTATTATGCCCCGAAACAGTGGCGTGTGCTTGTTGAAAGATATAACGTGTGTGCCTAGTGTAGAGAGAGAGAGAGGTGTTCGTGCAATCTGCATGTGTACCTGCAAGACGCCTTTGCTTGTAACTAATAATGTACCGGCCAGCACCTACATTGTACGCCTGACTTTGAAGAAAACTTGCATGCACAATGTGAGATTTTGTAATCTGCCAGAGTTGCTTTTTACAAAATAATACACTGCCAGCATGTTCAAAATATGTTTCGCTGCTGTGTGGCAGGGGTGCGGTTATCACGCTGTTGTGTAGTTGCTGTTGCAAGCACTTATAGTTCTGATGCGTTAATATTTCTCATCTAACTCATCAGGTGTTTGGCTGTTTCAGCACAAACAAGGGAAAGAGAGAAGGAAGACGGGTAATGACAGGACCAGTGCCGACTTTTGTTTGCAGGAGAATACCCATGTTGGTGTATTTATTGTGACAGCGTTTCTGTGTTGCTTTTTTGCCCAATTTATGCAACAACACAGTTGTCAGCAATATGAGAGAGAACACTGAAATTAGCTTTTAAAGATCGTGGGGACTAAATGCCTAGTAATTCACAGCACAACAACAAAAGACATCAGTATGATCAATGTGGAAGAGTACAGTCTTGCATCTAAAAAATATATTGTGCAAAATGTTGCCTAAGTAAGAAACCTCCTCTATGTTTGCAAATAGTGTGACGTCACTTCGAGCACCGTGCCAGCCATTCCCTCCTTCTGTGCAAGGGCTGGTTGGCAAGGAAGTTGTTTGTGATGTTCCTGATAGACCACTGAGATGTATGCGATTCTAAACCTGTAGCCTAATATATACGTAATATTTTGTGCAGTTACATCGCTGCATCTGACACCTACAACTTATTTGCATATTTACATTGCTCCCTTAGGACCTAACACACAAACTTGTTGTTTGCATTGTCACTTCATGAATATCAAGCGGTAAAGGTACTGAGTATATGTGAAACAAGAATCTCTGCTCATTACATCAAGACATATGAGGCCTTCGATAAAACGAGTTATACCTTTATTGGGCTTGCGTACTCGTCGGGGCGATTCATACATGCAGCTTCAGCAAATGGTATCTTCCAGCCCGCTCACCATGCAATTTTTTTCTGCACACAGCGCAAACACTGAGCTGTACCCACTCGCAGATGGTCGCGTCAAGTGCATATTTACCTTGACAAAAATGTCGAATCAAGTTTTTTCATCAACCGGTCCCTGCCATGAGTGCTAACGTCTTCGCAAACAAGACACAGTGTTATTGACACTGCACACACCACACACAATATTCTCAGCTGAACAGATATTCTCAATACCTTTCAGTGCAAACTACATGCCGCAATCAACACTGCACATTTTTTGAGACTATGCTGCTGTTGCTCGCACAGGCCACCACGTGTGTTCACTTCTTCAATATAAACAGACAGCGTGGCAAATATTTTACCACACAGTTTTACACACAGCTAGATGTTTGCTGACACATACTACAGCTAATGTCGACATTGTAACGTGAAGTGTAAGCTTTGAAAAATTAAAACTTGCCCCAAACACCGCACGACTGTACCGGGCTGAGCCACCAGCGGGAGTGTTTTTCCAGCCACACCTTTTACATGTGCCAGTGACATCATGCTGTGACGTACCTCGGTAGGGGCCTATCGCTGCATACTTTATGTGAATGAGGGTCCTGTTAGTGAAAGCAGGCATTGTTGATTTCGTAACTTGTTCATTCCCAACTGGACCTTCATTTGCACGAGTTGTCCGACTGATATTCAGGAGAACTTTTGTGCAATAAATTATGCAGTTGGCAGTCTGTGCTTGCCCCATACTGTTGTTACTGGTGTCTCTTGTTGTTACTTTGCACTGCTCATTACTGCTCACCTACAGAAACTAGCCTATCTTGCCGCTGTTTTGGACAAGATGCAGCTGGCAAGTGGGATAGTGTTCATAACTCTAAATTCTCAAGCAAAAATTATCAATTCATATTCAGTTAGTTGCATTCGTATCAGTACATTATAAGAAATCATTGCTTAAACATGAATCCGTGTTTCTTCACATAATGCTCACAACTTTTATATCAATTTGAATGGTGTTTATAAAAAACATGGGTTTTAGCTAAACTTCATGCTCTTTTCTCGAACAGCTGACACATCGCTATTGCATGCTTACTTGCCATGACTTGGACTGTGTTTGAAATACATTGCAATTCTTCACCGGACTGCCAGTACACTTCACATTGCGGGAACATTTATTAACCATGGATTGATTAATTAAGAACGGAAATAAAGAAGCGTCAGGCCGGGATACTTGATATTGGCATCCGTTTTGCTACCCAGCGCATTATCATGCAAACTTCCTATAGAGTGGTTATGCGTCTTGCATGTGTGTCTGTAAACCAAGAACTTTGTGTAGAACTATATTTATCTTACAAATGGTTGCAGGACTGTGGAGGCTGGAGGGCTGCTTAGGAATGGTGGAATCCCTGGACATGTGTTCAACCTTGCTGCATCAGCTCCTTGGTGGTTTCACGGCATCTTTACAGATGTGTTGGGTGAGTAAAGCAAGCAGGTTTCAACACAAGGAAAAATATAACATGGCAGCACGCCTTGTGCGTGCCTTACATCCAAAGTATATCAAATATTTATCTTGCACCTTGTGGCCTGTAATTTTTAAAAAGACACTTCTTTTTTCTTTATATTTGAGTCTTGATGCATCGACAGCAATGTATTTGTGTTTGACAGCAAGTGTTCTTGAACAAATAACTGATCTCAATAATGACAAAACACCCTTAATACTTGGTCCTTAGCATAAGCTAGCACATATCTGTAGCAGATTCAATTATTCATTTTTTGCTGGGATGATATTGGGCAAGTAGCAAAGGCAAGTTCAGATTGGAGTGGTCGCTGACGTCTGTTTAGGCTCTGCCATATTGCTTTGCAACCAGAGTTACTTGTGGCCACATATACAATGAAGCTACATGACTTGCATTCTAAATGAGATTATCATATCACATTTCACTGCATCTTAATATATGCTAAACAAATGCAGATATCATTAGCTTGCCACTATAAAGGGATCCTAAACCAACACAAGGTTGAAATTTAGTCGTGGTGTTGCAGCTGTGTATGACTCTACAATGGATGCATAGCCGTGATAATTTGACTATATGTTGTCGCAATGGTAATGTTACACACATTGTACGACACAAAAGAGGTCCTCGCTTATTTCGCTTTTTTTGCTATGCTTCTTTCTTGTCTCTTCTTGCCATGTGCTCCTCCTCACTGTACAAGGAGCAAGAGCAGTGGGCACACAAACACGTATTTAAAAAAATGTTGTAAGGTGAGCACTGAGAAGCTGAACACTTCCAAAAAGCTCAAAGAGGTAAAGGTATTGTTTCTAGCTACTTTTTGGGCACCCATAGCTAGTTGTGCTGCTGCCGTTAAAAAATAAGTTGAATGTTAAAATTTATTTGGAGGTGGTTTGGCACCCATTTTTTCAGTTACATACAGAACTAGGTTTCAATGCGTAAGCAAAATCTGTTCACTCTAAATCAATCCTAATGATATCTGAAATTCAGGAAATATTCACAGAAAAAGTTCAGGAAAAGGCCAAGTGGTTGCCCCTTGAACGTGAAGGAGATACCCTTCTTCTAAAAGGTCAATAGACAGTCTAGTAGTCTCGATATTACATGCACTATAAAATATTCTGGGGTGGTGCTTTTCATGCATGTTATAATGAGAGGGGTTTTTAATAGAACTGTTGTCACTTTGCCTTGCGTTGCTGAAATTGTTCAGATAGTTATAATACAAGAATCACTTTTTGCTTTTTGATTTTATGCAAATGGTTTGCTTACACAGTCGGTTTAACTTGATTTGGATAAAATCATAAATGCTCTAAAACTTTTTTACTATACAGCAGGTTTATTTTTAAAATACGTGACTATTGATGTGAACGCAGTTGGTGGCGTGCTTGATTAATCCTTCACTATCACCACTCTAACTACACCTACTACAGTGCATAGTGTGACAAAAGTAATGGTACTTAACATTACTGGCAGCATACACTTTTATGTCTCAAAATGTGTTTAAAAGCCCGGTAAAAATGTGTGTTCGTTTTTTTTTCACTCCAACTAAACATTCTGGTCTACTCAAAGTAGCGTCTGCTCTTTCAAGGTCCTCAAATTTTTTGGTGTTCAAAAGAAGTATTAATGCCATATACTTTCTTTGTCAGCCTACTCACCACTCTAATAATGAGAATTACCCGACAACATTACCCAGTAAAATAAAGGGACGTTATAAAAAGTAATGTCAATTCAATTGTCAAAAAACTTTGCCAAGGTACGTTTTTGTTCACTTTTCTTTTCACAATTTTGTTAAAGTTACTTTTCACAACATCCCCTATAGTTTGTTTAGCATCATTTTCTGCTAGTTCTCATTATAAAGTGTTCAACAAAGACAACAAACCCTTAAGTTTATAGTTCTTTCCTTTACTCATGAATCTGAAACAGTGAATCTCAGTAATCTTAGCGGTGTGTGACTTGTTTTTTTTTTGATCAGTTGTGCATGTGTTCAAGTACATGCATTTAGATGGGAGGGCGAACCATTGCCACCTCCTGTGGCTAGCAGATTTTCTGAGAACTGACAGATGCATAATGCTGCCAAAGAAGTATAGGGATATTGGAAGTAATCGTAACGTAATTGCAATCGTAATGTAATTGCCAGTAGGCATAAAAAAGGTGTCCCACACTCGCCATAATGGTAACAGGCAGCGCTGACTGACTCTTCCATGTATAAATGCGCATATATATTGTGCAAAATGGAAGAGGGATAGCCGCCATGGTAGCTCAGTTGATAGAGCATCGGACATGTTATTCGAAGTTCGCAGGCTCGGTCCCTGTACAGGGCAGGTTATCTTTTTTTCCTTCTACTTTTCTTTCTTCACAATTACAACACTTCTATTCTTCTTCAAGATTTTCTGGTGTAAAAAAGGTACCTTATAATCTGAAGAGGCAAACAGAATGTGCCAGTGTACGAGCTTGCTCTTGTGGTGGTTACAAGTATGATATGTTTTGAAGAATAAATTATTCTGCCACTTGCCTAAAGAATGACTACAGGACATGGCGCTGGATGCGCTTTGTTATTTTTGAATCAAGCTATCTTGTATTCTATTTTTATAAATTACATGGGATAAACATGACGGTATCACACACTTTGTTGCCACAAAGATTATGCAGCAAACAATGTTATAAATGCGAAATTGCATAAGGATAACGTGAAAACTGCACCCTCAACAAGAATGTACAAGGAGCACAGGGTGCAGGCGTCATTCCTTCTGCCCGTGCTTTTCAAGTGCGAGCTGTTTTCAGCTCGCTCTGACCAACTAGCTAGATGTGTTGTTATAGTGCAAGAGGATGCTCCACGGGAAACTAGGTTTGTCCCAAACTCTGTGTGTGTCTTTCAACCTATATGGTGCCCGGTTCAGGAGTTCATGCAGACCAGATCGTGTAAAACAGGACCGTGTAAAATGGACCGTGTCAATAAAATAAAATGGACCATGTAAATAAACAGGATCGTGTAAAATGTCGTTTTCGTGTGCAACTGTAGTTGTGGTTGTGCTGAATGACCTTTCTTTATATACACTACATAACAAACTTGCTCCTTTAGAGTCGAGTGCATCTTCGGATCGATTGTAAATAATTGCATATGCGGGGCCTTAAGTTTTATAAGAAATTCCTCAGTGTGCCACGAGGAAATGTGTGTTCAGCGAAAATTTGTATATCATTATATACAACTTTTAAAGCCTCGTCTACAACTTTGTGCAGGTTGACCTTGAGCAGAAAACGAGGAGCGGCAGCAGCCCCCAGAAAAGAGCAAGCACCCTCCAAGCTCCCGAAGCTCTCTTCGACAGGAACAGCAAGGTCACTGTGTGGCATTGAAAACCATTGCAAGGAGTGCCTTATCAGTACACTGTGCTGCTCTTTCATCGGAGAAGACGAAGTTGACCACTCCAGAGGAACTTGACGCTGTGTATTGTGAGTGCTTCAGTGGTTTTATTTTTGTCCAGCCAGCAGTTAAGAAACCATGTGTCAGATTCAGCCGGGATGGCTAGAGGGAGTCGGGCAGGCGTGTTCGGACATTTGTCTAGCCAAGTAGTGCCAATTTTCGCACTGGTCCTGTTGGAGTTACTGCCACAATGACAGAAGCTACGTCACCTCTCTAAATGTACAGATGTGTCGGGGAAGATTAGCTGCATTAGGTTTTTCTATAACTGATAGCTGCCAACATTCTTCATTATACAGGAGTTTTGTTCCTCACTTATGGGTGTAAAGCCCTCCACAGAAAAAATGCAACACGTCTACGTCCAGAAGGCTCCGAGGCCCTACTT
Source organism: Rhipicephalus annulatus (assembly GCA_013436015.1). Lineage (NCBI taxonomy): Eukaryota > Metazoa > Arthropoda > Arachnida > Ixodida > Ixodidae > Rhipicephalus > Rhipicephalus annulatus. The sequence goes on along the minus strand of WOVY01010535.1, from coordinate 623,218 downwards.
GTAGGTTTTTCCGGCTTGTATCATAAGCACCTCGTTTGGGGTACATGAATATTTTATAAACATGTACAGCGAAAAATTTGGGTGGCTGGTCGTTTTGTCGTTATTTTGTTCCTCGCAGTATTCTTAAGCATGTTGTGCATTACGTTGTCAATCTTTTTCATGTGCATAGAAGACATTACGAAGTTTCAGGCTACTGTATAAAAAGCTTGGAAGCAAGCTATAATTAATTTTTTAACAGAGTTGCTTAATCTGATACATGATTGTTGTGAGTGAAGTGCGCGAGTCAAGTGACTTTCAAATTTGGCGCGTAAGATGAACTACTGACAATGTGTGCAAGATGGCGTATTGCGCCAGTGCGGCGAACACTGGCGATTGGAAAAAGAAGAAAAATTCAAGGAAATGGGAGAAAAATCCAGAGCCAGGGCATCGAAGAAAGAGGAAGAGGAGATTCGGGCGCGTGCTTGGAAGAAGACGGCTAGGGTGCGGCGTGCGAGCTCGTCGGGTGCGAGTACCACCTGGGCGTCAGGGCATCCACCTAGCTGGCGACTGTTTCCATGGGGTCCTGGTGACCATTCAACCGCAGCGGCTATTGGCGAGCCCTTGGCAAGACCTTGGTCTGATGTTCGAGCTGAAGACAGCGCAGCAGATGACGTCTACCGGGAGCGGGAGCAAGCCGTCGGGCTACGGGCCCGAGCTTATGCACTCTCACCACGGCAGCTTCCCCACTGGACTATTGAAGGGCGTGAACCGCTGGTGAGCCGTATCCGTCTTCTTTCGCGTCCGGACTCAAACACGAGGACTTTAACGAAAAGGACTGTTTAGACTCTTAGAGGTTTCCGCTCGCTAACGAAACTGACAGTGCTAATTAGTTAACATTTTCTGATCTTAGTATTTTCCTTTTTGTGTTTTTTTGTGAGTTTGTGAAAGTATAATTTTTTTTGCAAATCAAACGCTCACTTCCTTTTCTCGTGAGAGAATAACGTTTCATAGCTAGCTCGACTGGCTTTATTTACTGAACCTGTCACAAATTGGCGTCCACGGCAGGACGTGAGTGTTTGCCACCAAAAAGTAGATTTGAGTAAGGCTAACTAAAAAGTAAAATGGGCTCGCGAGAGTTGATGGCGCTGGCAGAACGCATGGGGTTGGAGGGAGCAGAATTGCAGGCTTGGTTTGACGCACGAGAAGCGCGTGAGCGCGATGAACGAGCCGCGGAGAGAGACGCGAAGAAAGAACAGTTGGAGCTGGAAGGCCGCAATTTACAGCTACGTCTTGAAGTAGCAAAAACGGAGAACCAAACCCGAGAAGCAAGCCAGCGACACTTGGAAGTAGAAGAGAGGACGCTGCAACTGCGCCTGAGAGTAGCTGAGGCCGGTGTCGGTCAGCCTACGGTGGCTGACACGGGCAACCAAAGGAACGTGCCTATGGTAGTGAACCCGCATAACTTTATACCCGTTTTCAACGAGGACAGAGACGACCTTGACGCCTACCTGAAAAGGTTTGAGAGAGTGGCGACAGGTCAAGATTGGCCACGGGAAAAGTGGGCCACGGCTCTTAGTTTGTGCCTTGGCGGAGAGGCTCTGAAGGTATTTGGACGGTTGTCACCGAACGATTCCCTGTCATACGACGAAGTCAAATTGGCACTGCTCCAGCGTTTTCGCTTCACGGCTGATGGCTACCGTGAGAAATTCCGGAAAAGCAAGCCTGAAGACGGCGAAACTGGAAAACAGTATGCCACGAGACTCCAAAGTTTCTTTGACAGGTGGATAGAAATGTCTCAGACAGAGAGGAATTTCGATTCAGTCCGTGACTTGATTGTAGCCGAACAATTCATGGCGAACTGCAGTAGTCAGCTGGCGCTCTTCTTACGGGAGAAGAACTGTAAGACTCTGGAAGCCATGGCAGAGGCAGCTGATATATATATAGAGGCAAAGAGATTGAAGAACTTATTAATGGTTCAGAATAAGAGTGAGGACACAACTGGGAAGGCTAAATTGATTTCAAGCCCAAGAGCAGAGATGCAATGTTTTGTTTGTGGCCGTAAGGGGCACAAGGCTTCTGACTGTCGAAGTAAACCTAAACAAGTATTTTGTACAAACTGCCGTAAGTGGGGGCATGATGTGAAGGGCTGTCAGAAAATGACTGGCACTTCGAAATCAACTACATCTTGTTTAATGCTACCCAAAGAAGAGACCGGTCCACAACAATCCATGATTGATGGCGACGACTCGGACCGAGATGACAATGTTATGGGCACGGTGAAGACGCAAGCGCAATGTAAGAAACGTCCCATGCCAGTGTTACCAGGGGAAGTGAATGGACAAATTGTTCGAGTCCTAAGGGACACCGGAAGCAACACGTTGGTAGTACGCCGGTCATTAGTACCTGATGAAGCACTAACTGGCACTACCGCGACGTTGTGGTTGGCTGATGGCAGCACCATCGTAGCCCCTGAGGCGGAGGTACGTATCAGATCTCCATACTTTTACGGCATGGCCATCGTCAAGTGTATGCCGTCGCCACTGTATGACGTCATAGTTGGGAACGTACCGGGGGCCCGTGACGCCAATGACCCCGACGTTTCGCGGAAACTTTCTCAAGATCAATTCATTAAGAAAAAAGTTCATTCTGCGGACGAAGGTAACCACCCAAATTCTCAACTGGTTGGTGCCGCACGTCTCAATAGTTCGCGAAGGGCCATCTCTGTTGGGCTCCCTGGCCAGATGTCTCGCAAAATGTTTCGCGAAGAACAAGAAAAAGACCAGACGCTTGACATCTGCAGAGCCAGAGTGGGTAAGAAGTTTGTTAGAAAGGGCTCGACATCTTTTTCTTTCGTAGCCAAGAATGGTATTCTTTACCGACAATACTTCCTGTCCCCTGGTAAGATCATTGAACAAGCCATAGTCCCGAAGTCCCTGAGAGGCCAAGTGTTACGTTTGGCTCATGAAAATGTCATGTCAGGTCATCAGGGTGTAAAAAAAACAATAGATCGAGTTCTGGACGCATTCTACTGGCCTGGGGTACAAGAAGATATCCGCAGATATGTCCGATCATGTGACGCCTGTCAAAGGACTTTACCGAGAGGCAAGGTGGGCAAGGTGCCTCTAGGTCGTATGCCGTTGATCGACACCCCTTTTGAACGTGTGGCGGTCGACATCATTGGACCGATAACTCCAGCCTCGGCAAAAGGCCATCGGTATATTTTGACTCTTGTGGATTTCGCCACTCGCTACCCTGATGCAGTGCCTTTGACAGCAATTGACTCAGCTACAGTGGCCGAGGGACTTGTCGAGATGTTTTCTCGCATTGGTTTTCCACGAGAAGTCTTGGCTGATCAGGCATCGTGCTTTACCTCAGATCTAATGAAGGAGGTGAATGAACTACTGGCAGTCAAGCATCTTAGCTGCACTCCATACCATCCTATGTGCAACGGGATGGTAGAGAGGTTTAATGGAACACTCAAGCAAATGCTCCGCAAAATGGTTCAAGAACAGCCTAAATGTTGGGATCGCTTGCTAGCACCTCTTTTGTTTGCTTATCGTGAAGCCCCACAAGCAAGCTCCGGGTTCTCACCATTTGAACTTATTTATGGCCGACATATTCGAGGACCTCTGAGCATCCTGAAAGAGCTATGGACTCATGATCAGGAGAACGAAGAACTTAAGACGACGTACGGATATGTCCTGGATTTAAGAGAGCGAATTGAGAAGACACTGGAGCTGGTACGACAAAACCTGAGCCGAGCACAGGTGTCGCAGAAAAGGTATTACGACCGCCACAGCAAGCAACGGGACCTGAAAGCTGGTGACCGTGCATTGATCTTGCTTCCCACAAGCAACAACAAGTTATTGATGCATTGGAAAGGGCCGTTTCCAGTCATAGAAAAGAAAAACGACTATGACTACTGGCTGGACCTTGGACACAGCAAAAAAACTTTTCCACATAAACATGCTGAAAAAGTATGAAGAACGCCGTGAAGAACGGCTTCCTCAGACATCATCTTTTGTCGTTCTGGAGGAAGAGGAGTCTGAGAAACCACTACCAACTTTCAAAGTACAGGGTAGCTGCGGTATTGACTCCATAAAGCTTGGAGATGAAATCGGGGAGCGACAGCGGGTGGAGATACGGGACATCTTAAGTACATACGAAGACGTATTCTCGGAGATCCCAGGTAAAACAAACCTTGTGGAGTGTCGGTTACAAACGACCAGTTCAGAACCAGTCAACACCCCACAATACCCATTGCCATTCTCTATGAAGGAAGTCGTTGAAAAGGAAGTGCAAGACATGTTGCAACTTGGCATTATAGAACCTTCAGAGTCACCATATAATTCTCCTTTGGTACTAGTCAAAAAGCCAGACAATAGCTACAGGGCCTGTATAGACTTTCGCCGTATAAACAATGTTCTGGTATCTGATGCAGAACCTATACCCAGAACTGATCACTTGTTTGCCGAAGTGGGAACAAAGAAATGGTTCTCGAAGTTTGATTTAACTAAAGGATATTGGCAGGTTCCTCTCGCAAAAGACTCGCAGCAAAAGACCGCCTTTTCAAGCCAATCAGGGCATTATCATTTCCTGTATATGCCTTTTGGCATCAAGACCGCATCCGCGGTCTTCACTCGTCTGATGAGAAAGTTATTGCTTGGAATACCTAACGTCGTTCATTACATAGACGACGTACTGGTGGCTACCACTACGTGGGAAGAACATCTAACAACTTTGAAGCAATTTTTTGCCAGGATACGACAAGCCGGACTAAGGATCAAGCCACAGAAATGTGAAGTGGCTATGAGCACAGTCACCTTTTTGGGACATCGATTGGGAGACGGCAACATACGGCCAGTCGAAAGCACGATACAGAAGATCACCTGTGCTTCTAAGCCTGAAACAAAGAAGCAACTCCGGTCATTCCTTGGACTGGCTGGCTACTACCGTGACCTGATACCTCGGTACGCCGAGAAAGCACAGCCGCTCACTGAGATGACGAGGAAGATGGAGAAAAACAAGACTACGTGGACCACGGATAGAGAAGAAGCGTTTGAATCACTCAAAAAGGCTTTGTCTTCTGGGCCAATCGTCAAAGCACCCGATCTGAAAACAGAATTCGTGCTTCGGTCTGACGCCTCTGATTCTTGTATAGGCGCTATCCTTATGCAAGAGCATGATGGCATCCTCCACCCTGTGTCATATGCCAGTCGTCAACTTCAGCCTCGCGAAAAGAGATACTCAGCAATCGAGAGGGAATGCTTAGCGTTGGTCTGGGCGATAGAAAAGTATCATGTTTTTCTGTACGGAACGTCATTTGTCGTACAGACCGATCACCAACCACTGCAGTATCTCTTAAGGGCAAAACACCTGAACAGTAGGGTATTACGGTGGAGCCTCGCGTTACAAGAATATTCATTCCGAGTCGAGCACATTAGAGGCTCTGAAAATGTCGGCGCAGATTATATGAGCCGGTTGTGAATTTTTACGTTTTCTCGAGACAAGCGACTACTTCAAGTTGTTTGTTTGTTAAGGACATCTTGTGAATGGACGACGCGTGGTGACTTCTCGCGCACTGAACTGCAGTTTATTTTTCTTCGCAAAAGAAACTTTTCAAAGGGGGGACTCTTGTTGTGAGTGAAGTGCGCGAGTCAAGTGACTTTCAAATTTGGCGCGTAAGATGAACTACTGACAATGTGTGCAAGATGGCGTATTGCGCCAGTGCGGCGAACACTGGCGATTGGAAAAAGAAGAAAAATTCAAGGAAATGGGAGAAAAATCCAGAGCCAGGGCATCGAAGAACGAGGAAGAGGAGATTCGGGCGCGTGCTTGGAAGAAGACGGCTAGGGTGCGGCGTGCGAGCTCGTCGGGTGCGAGTACCACCTGGGCGTCAGGGCATCCACCTAGCTGGCGACTGTTTCCATGGGGTCCTGGTGACCATTCAACCGCAGCGGCTATTGGCGAGCCCTTGGCAAGACCTTGGTCTGATGTTCGAGCTGAAGACAGCGCAGCAGATGACGTCTACCGGGAGCGGGAGCAAGCCGTCGGGCTACGGGCCCGAGCTTATGCACTCTCACCACGGCAGCTTCCCCACTGGACTATTGAAGGGCGTGAACCGCTGGTGAGCCGTATCCGTCTTCTTTCGCGTCCGGACTCAAACACGAGGACTTTAACGAAAAGGACTGTTTAGACTCTTAGAGGTTTCCGCTCGCTAACGAAACTGACAGTGCTAATTAGTTAACATTTTCTGATCTTAGTATTTTCCTTTTTGTGTTTTTTTGTGAGTTTGTGAAAGTATAATTTTTTTTGCAAATCAAACGCTCACTTCCTTTTCTCGTGAGAGAATAACGTTTCATAGCTAGCTCGACTGGCTTTATTTACTGAACCTGTCACAATGATACATCACTAAACTTTTATGCGTATTCATCAATGTAAGCTCGTCTTAGTGTTATCCAAAATGCAGATGTGAGTCGACAGATGGAAACATCTAGTGGGGTAATCAGGGTGAACAGTAGAAGTGCTTCAGACAGGCTGGACGATGTTGCGATGGGAGGACCTATTTTTTAGAAGTCACCTTGTCATCGTTGGCGTGTTAGTTTAAATGGGGTCAGTAATGACATCACCTTTTGGTGTAGGCGTGTGTGCCTGTTGGAAATGTTTGTCTGAAAAAAAAACCTCTAACGCAGAAGAGTGAAGCGCTTGCTTCTTTTCAAGTTAGGTGGCGCTGATACAAAGCGTTCTCCTGTCGGAGGTTGGGGCTAAGAGAAGCAAAAAAAAGATAAATGATAGAAAAGAAGAAAAAAGAAGAAAGAAAAGGGGGATTCAAAGTAAAAGTAATGCTACACTGCTCCTACTTTGCATCCCCCCTTTTCTTCTTTTTTTCCTTGTTTTTTTTCACCTTTTTTTGTTACATTTGCATTGTCCCATCTAGTGCATGAATCAATGACACATGGCTTTGCTATAGCAAAGATGCCTATGTGATGTTAGATTGAACAGTGCATTGTACTTCATTCAGTTAATTACAGACTGATCAGTCTTGCAATAAGTGCTTCCTGTTTATCACCACACATGTTCAAATGAAAAGTTTGTGCTTGGCTCTTAGTATGCTGGTATATAGCTTGTGTCTTGGACTACTCAAAATAAATGTTATTTTGCTGCTGCTTATTGTAATAAATTTATCCAACATGAAAATATCTTGCCTTGTGAACTTTGTCAGACCTGCCTTTCTTTTTCTTTCCTATGCAGGCATTGTATATGAGGGAGGCAGTAACAGAGAGATGATAGCTCGAGCTTCGGAAGAATAAATGCTGGCAGTGAGGCAATTACACATCAAACATCCCAGCCATTTTGCCAACCGTCCTAAATGTGTTTTGAAAAAAAAATACTGTGCTCATTTACTGTATTGAAAACAGCAAAATGCTAAAATATATCGCAGAGAACAAAATATTTGGCCACACTGGTGCCTTCTGGACTTCCCAGGCTGTCGTCTGGGTGTTGTTTGTAAAAAGTAAAAAGTGTTTCAAAAATACTGTCTCTTCTACACCAAATTCGGTCTAGGTATTAAGTAAAGGTGATTGTGTGTAGTACATGAAGCTCAGTAATATTAGTGCAATTTTTTCGCCACATCAAAAGCAAGGAAGCAGTTCTCTTTATATGGCAAGTTGTATGATTACACTTTGTCTTAAAGTAGAAATGAATTTTTGGAGTTTTCTTATGATGGCTGTTTTCTGCAATTGATATACGACAGCTTCCGTTCCGAAGTTCCCCATGGCCCTTAATAGGAGACTTCAAAAATCATTTTCCTCGTCTAAACAAAAATTGTAATGATAACACTTGCCATATAACAAGAACTGTTTTTTTGCTTTCAACTTACACATAGAAGTAATTTTCAATTAGACAAACACACAGCTCAAATTGCATCTCAATGTGGACGAAAACGATTATATAGTGATATTTGTAATCTGAAATATGAATTATAACTTCTGTGCAGTGAGTATTTGTGGCTCAAATATTCATAAAAAGTGCAGTATCGCCATACAAAAAATGCAAACGATAAACAGTTTGGCTGAATTCTTCAAAGCCTATGTAGCGGAAAAATTGCACTAATGTTACTTTGCTTCAAATACCTAAAGAAGCACCTTTACTTAATATGTAGATCAAATTTAATATGGCAAGAAAAAGCGGTACTTCGAAATTTTTCTCACAAATAACACCCGCACGACATTCTGCGAAATTCTGAAGATACCCACGTGACCACTACTTTTTTCTCTTCAAAACATTTCTGCAAATAACTATTTTCAGAAGAGTAAATTACCATCACTTTTTAAACTATACATCTCTGATGGCCGCCAGGCAGTATGGTTTGTATGTTTGGTGTAGAGTAGCCCAGTGCGAAAAACAACAAATGTCTGAGCATCCTTTGACGCTCGGGCAATTTCGAAAGCATTTGTTTGTTAGCAGCAATTAAGTTAAGCCCTTGTCTTTATGCTTAGGCCCAGAAACAAAACACAAGTAACCAAAGTAGTCCTAAGAGTCATGCAGTCTCGCTGTTCCAAGGCTTGTGGAGCCTAATTTAGTGCAAGCTTCACCATTTTTTAAAAATTCAGATTCAACCAACAGGTTTTGGAGGCACAGTGCATTCTCAGCTAACTTATTTCACACCAGTTACATAGATAAAAAGCGGAAATTAGAGGTAAAAATACCATTTTAAAGGCATTGTAGGTAATAACAAAAAGGACTGCTTTCTTTTTTGTGTGGTGCTTTGCCTGAACGCTGTGCTTTTTGTGGTATGGTTCATTGTCTAGTGAACATAGGCCTTAAAAACTAACATTAGCCATGTTGAGGTCGATTTCTTGGTTATAGTCATAGTAGCCATAGTAAAAATTATGACTTCAAACTTGATTGTTCTTCTGAAGATTTTTTCTTGCATAATGATATTTCAGAGTCTTAGTCAATTTTGTTAAAAGAAAACGTGATGTCATAATAGGGTCACTTTTTGTAGAGTCGTTCAGTTAGTTCTACCTTACCTTTTACATTTCTAATAGAGCAGTTATTTTCAATATTGGTATTTAAAATCGAATGAGCATGCTGTATGTAGTAAGGCGTAAGCACTTACAGATAGCACATGCACCCAACTTTTCTGCTGGCAGTTTATTTCTGTTATTCTTGATTTATATGTGGAGTTTCGCATCCGAAAACCACTATACGATTATGAGAGACGCCGTAGTGGAGGGCACTGGAAACTTCGACCACTTGGGGTTCTTTAACGTACACCCAAATTTGAGCACACGTGCCTACAGCATTTCTGCCTCCATCGGAAATGGAGCCGGGATTTGATACCGCGACCTGCGGGTCAGCAGCCGAATTTCTGTTGCTCTTGCTTCCCTATATGTGTGCAGTTCGGTTATAGTTATCTGGCTTGCACAGATTTTTAATGGCACCTGCCTGGTCCTGCTTGCTTTCATGGTGATTTTAACCTTCATGAGTTGCATAGGTTTAACTCTCAAAATTGTTCAAGATGCCAATCTTGTGCACAAACTGTATGCCGTAAAGGCAGCAGATGTACATGCACACACTAATAAATGTACATTGAGAGCTTTCACTTGAAGTTCCTAAAGTTAATTTTACTGTGCAGAAAGCATTTAAATCATAATTTCTTAAGGACATATTAATCGATTATCTCTACCATTGAAAATTGTGACAACCTAGTTATTTTCACTGTGATAAGCATGCTGTTTTCTTTGATGTGGCAGAACTAATTTATACACTCATTCCTTCTAATATTCACATATGCATAACATGAAGGATTGTGTGCCTTACATTTTCAGTTTCATTCTGTATGTTATATTTCTTGTGCATGTGAACTAATGTGCTAACATGTGTCTCTGACAATATTTGTGCCAATTATTTTCATTTCCTGGTGCCTATGAAGGACACATAAGTTCTATGGCAGTGACTTTCTCAATTTACAGAGGTGCCGGCGCCTCAAGCAGCATTTCGCCGATCTCCACAAGGCGTTCATGAGATAAACACAGCGCCACACTTTCACAGTGCTATGATTATTATTTATGTTTAAACATTTCGTTCTAAAATTGCTGTTACATTGTGTTTTGTGCCACCATCCTGTGGCTTAGGTGGAGCTCGTGAAATTACGGTGTGGTCACCTCATTTGTGTACCATCAACACTGCAATGTCACTATTCACAGCTGGAGCATACAGACAAATAAAAAAATATATTGATTGTAGCAGGGCTGATGTGTATATTAATGCTTCTCTATTGATAATAATAACTTCATAAGTTCTTTAAGTCTTGCATAGGACACTGCATTAATGTGTTGCAATGTAACCACTATTTATGATCGCTAGCATGTTAATTTAGTAGTTTTGTAATGTATTTTATTTAAAAGGTAATTTTGCTTCCGCATCACGACAATTAGAAAGATGCCGATGATTCAATTCCTCATCATGCACATTTAAGAAATATTGTGATTTGTACACAGTATTGCAAGTACTCAAGATGTGGACGTCTATTCAATTTACACATTATATTGCTTTGCACTAGATTCAGACGTAACATGCACACATTTCAGTAATTTCTGCAGGATAGGTCTTTCCATAAGATGTGGAGTCCGCATCCTACGTCTTATGCGGAGTCCGCATCATACGTCTTATGCGGAGTCCGCATCATACGTCTTCCATATTTCAATATTTCCGTACCTGAGGTCTCCGCATCAAACGGAACGTTTCAGTAGGGTCGCCACGTTGGTCAGTGAAATTTCACATTTCTGAGCTTGTCGGCTGCGTTATTTTTACTTTAAGCGCTCTTCAGATCGTACTTGGCAAAGCAGTCATCTACATCTTGGTCGTCTGTTTCTCCTGTGGGGGCCTTCACTAAAATTGCTGTTTCAACTTTCCCATGTCCACCGAAATATCAGGCGTTCGAGCCATAGTTATATTCAGTGACTATCCCTGTCTAATCAAGAACACGGTGTCACGCAACCCCTGTCTTCTAAAAGAACAAACGTGTAGCGATCATCTTGCCTAATAGACACAAAAACTTATGATAGTTGGAGTAGGTAGGCGTGTAGTATAATAGCGCTTATTTACAGCGGCGAATTCCTTTTAGGAAGCACGCGACATCTCCTCGTGGTTGTTCAAATCTGTCAATAGATGTGTGAAGATGCTCAGGATGTGTTCCATAAGACGCAAAGTAGCATATGACATCACATAGGAGTGACGTCCACAAATTGGCTCAAAGCCACACCACCTGTTAGGAAACGCCAGCCCTCGTAGCAACAGGCACAGAGCCTCTCGGTAACGGAACCTCATGTTTTGTATGCTAGTGATCTCCCGCGGCACCAGCAGTGCACAGCGTAGATAGCTAACGTCATGTTTGTAGAGCTGGAGCATGAGTTTGAAAGTTGTATAGAGTCCTTGTCATCAATGCTAAGGAGCTCGCATAAGGAAGGGTCCCTGACCAACTAAGCATCCCTGCTTCGCCTCATTTCGTTTTCAACCTCATCCAATGTACACTGATGCTTTAACAGCCACGAGTTTTTATGGGACAGCATGGTCATCGCTTTCCGCCCTACTCAGAACCGACAACAAGTGGGAATTCGGTAAAAAGTCACAGCTTTGCCGCAATGACGAAGCAATGAACGCGATAGCAGTAAATTGAAAGGCCACTTGCCGATAGGCAAGTAAATCGAAACGTTCCCAACGTTTCCCACGCATAAACCACGCACAGAACGCGTTCAAAAGTACAGACGAATGCGAAAAGCGTCTCATTGATTTACATGTGGGGTTTAACGTCCAAAAACCACCATATGATTATGAGAGACAATGTAGTACAGGGCTCCGGAAATTTCGTCTACCTGGGGTTCCTAACGTGCCTCTAAATCTGAGCACGCGGGCCCACAACATTTCCGCCTCCATCTGAAATTCAGCCGCCGAAGCCGGGATTTGATCCCGTGACCTGCGGTCAGCAGCCGAGTTTCGTTGACAGCCCAAGGCCAGCCAAGACGTACAGTTGTCCCCGCCACGAGATTTAAAAAAATCGCAGGCGGTAGCGTCCATTCTGCTTTCTCTCCGCTGGGCAAAGTACGCGTTGGACATGAGAACGCGCGCCAACACTTTGTGACATTGAGGCGACATGTGCTTATTGTGCCATCTTGCTGGTGATGCTGTAAACACGATAGCTCCCACCATAATGCTCATTACCAGTGGTAAGTGGTAGATATATATAGTTTGCCGTTTGAGCGCTCAAGGAGGTGCTCTTTCGCGGCTGAGTGGCTAACACCTTGCACTCACAACTCAGAGGTCCAACGTTTGATTCTGCATGCTGGAGTCTTTTTCTTGTATATTTTTCTTTCTTGCGTTTTCATACTTATACGTATGGTTTGGTTTGGTTTTTATAGTGCATAGGCAGCTTAGGCCATCTTTCACCAAAGGCATGGTTTGATTCTCTTAAAATGGTGGGATGCCACCGAGTCCTTGCCTAGACAAATACCTCGAGGATACCAACTAGGTCTAAAAGACCTCGGTCCGGTCGTCTTCTGAAAAACGGAAAGCCCTACGAGGTGTTCCTGTATATTTAGACGATACAGTGTTTAAATTTATGGTTTGTCTTAAAAACCTGCTCATTCTAAGAGGCTAAAAACTTGAGCTATCAACAAGCGCGTCTTCACTTAGAAGCTGTGTTGAATAAAGAGCTATATGTTCATTGTAAAATAGAATAAAATGTTCTTTATTCTAGTTTAGAGCATGACAGTGAAAAAAGATTTACTGATAGTTCAGCTCCACATTTCGGACAGAGAGGTTTGTCCTCTTTTGCTAGTAAGTATTTGTGTGTGAGGTTGCATCTAGCTTGCCATGCATTTCTGCGTTTGTGATGTACTGATTTTATGACGCCTTTGTAGGGAATGCTGACATTCTTTATTTCTTTACGTCGCGCTTTTGCTGCACATTCATCTGCTTTCTCGTTTCCACAGATTCTGACGCGGCTCGGTACCCAGCCAAGCTTCATGTTGCTTCCCTATTCTATAACTGCGTCAAGCTTTTCAGGTGAGGCCCAGCCAAACTAACATCGACGTGCGGCATAGTCGCAGGATTCCACATTGCGCTTTGGCCTGCGACGCTTTAAAGGCCTCGAAGTGGTACATCCCAAATTTTTAGCAGGTTGCACGTGTGGTGATGTATGGGCCCGACCGACGTACTCATAGAGCTGACACGAACATTGGATTAAACAAAAACAAGCATATTATTAAAACAAGGGCAATAGGCAAGTGATTACAAAAGTATAACAGAGGAAAAAAAACAGTAGTACGTGATGAAAAACAACAAAACAAACTATGCTCTGAAACTGAAAGGCAGAAATGAACATTGTCTCGAAAAATATGTCATTTGGTTTTACGGTTACTTCAACGTTTCGATGCATACATCACTTTTATCAGCACTCGAGGTGGCCGCCCTCGTGAAGGAGCCGTTCGAAGAAAACAGGGCGAACAAAACAGAGGGGGGCCGCTACATGGACGCCTGTTTCTCGCTTGTCTACACCCCAGAGGCATGCCTTTACCGATGCCTCGTTCTACGAAAACGGGTCTCCCGACCCCGTCGTGCCGCTCGGCCGAAAGGCGCTGCTTCGCCATTCACCGCACGCTTCAAGCAGGACGATGGAGCGAGGCGGGCCGGCTCTTCCGAGCTCCACAAACAATTGCCTGCCTCATCCTTCTATGCGTTGGGCGGTTTAGCGCATAAGGACGCACTCGACTCTCGATTACTACAAAGCCCAAATGAATTCCTCGTGGCATTGTTCTCCGCTTGGTAATTCGCGCTTTCGTGGGCTGTCCTGCGCTCTTTACTTCTGTCTTGCCCTTGCAGCATCTTTTTCTCTTAGAACATTTTGGAGTGCCCTCTTTGGCAATATCTGCTAGCATCACCCGAGTGAAGCTAGCCTCGTAGGTTTCAACTGTTGCACGCCCAACACCGCCGGGATTTCCCCTTAACTCGCTGACACCCTGACCTGTGGGCAGCTTAACTGAGTGCTGAGCAATAACAGTGTCTTTCGTAGGACTACGCCGCTCGCACCTATAGAAATTACCTGCTAAGACATTGCCCAGCCCACAGCGTGCGCCAGCACACGGCTCTGGCACACTGTCTGTGCAGGGGTCCTCGCCTGTCGAGCCTGTTGTACTGCGAACATCACAGTTAGCTGCCATAGCGACGACAAGCACGGTGACTGTGCCAAGTCAATTACAGATGGCGTTTCTGTATTCACCAAAGGCGGCCGGCACAGCCCCTCATCGCCATTATTTCCACCTTCAGTGGCCTCTGTGAACATCATGGAGCTTTCGGCAGCTAACGCGACTAGTTGAGTCATGAACTCACAGTTCGCACCACACGTCCGATCATTTGGTCCGGCTCTCAACGGTTTGAAGCCTACGGGCTCTTTGACCATTCGTGCATAGCTTCTACTGCCCCAAACTCGAGCCGCCTGCTTTCGATCTTCAGGCACACTTTGTCAAAATACTCATGGTACGACACTACCAACTTGTTCGGGGCACAAACAGTAGCGCTATTCAAAATTCTAGAGCCTGAGCAGCGATGCGACTGCGTAGTGAGCGGTCCTAATTTCAAGCGCTCTCTCGTTTTTTTGTATTCAGAGTCTGGACAGCTCTTTTTTAGAGGCGAAGCTCCTTATGGCGTGGCTTGTGCGTCCCTCTTAGCACGTAACCACCAGTGGCACATACCTGAAATAGGTATAACATTTGACCTCCAAGGTGGTGCCGGTGAGAGATTTCTTCTGTGCGTTGTTTAACAATAAAAATAGTGCTCAATGTACCCGCCAATTGCTGCTAATGGGGAATGGGAGACAGGAGCATTCGGTTTTTAGTCAACGCGCACGCTGCGATGCCCATTAGCAGCCATTGGCATGTACATTGAGCACTATCGGACAAAAAAGGGTTGCTACATTATACTCGATGGGTGTAACCTCCTTAGTTTTAGAAAGGTTTAGCGAGCGTTGAGCCGCAGGACCATAAATACAATGAACTAGTATATACCATGAATGAATTCGAGGTGGTTAAATGGGGGAAGCAGATACGAAGCGCAAGCCGTAAGAAATTAAAAGCTGAATCCTCCTGTCTCTCATTTCACATTAGCAGCCACTGGCATGTACATTGAACACTATCTGACAGGAAAATGTTGCTAAGTTATACTCGCTAGGCGTAACCTCCTTGGTTTTAGAAAGGTTTTGCGAGCATTGGGCCGCAGTGCCATGAATACAGTAGACTAGTATATACGAAGAACTTAAGGTGGTTGAAGGTGGGAAGTAGACCCGAAGCGCAAGCCGTAAAAAAGTGTGCGTGTGCCACCTCTCGTTTAGTCCTTGGAATGTCCACTGAATGGCGGTGCTTCTTTACGGGAAATATAGGATAAAAATATGCGAGATGGTGGGACTTAGAGTGTTGAATAGATGGACAAACGGACACACAGACAGATGCATGGATGGGCGCATGAACGGACGCAGGGGTGGATGCAAGAACGAACGCAGGGACGGGCGCACGAACAGACGCATGGACGGTCACACAAACGGACGCATGGACGGATGCATGAACGAACGCAGGGACGGGCGCACGAACAGACGCATGGACGGTCACACAGACGGATGCATGGATGGACGAATGCTTCGCCCCCCTCTCCATCATTCACTCTGTGGATATGCTGCCATTTTTTTCGTTCCGTCTCGAGTTGCATATTTCGAATGTACCACTTTCGTTCAGCTTCGCGCTCCTCTTTCCATCTACTTCGGCCTTTTTTGCCGAAATTAAAAAGCTAATTGCCTACAAAACCAAAGGCTTTGCCCCGTTCAATCAGCTTATCAAACCCCGTACCATCCGTTCTTACAAACAGAATAAGAAGACTACTTACAGAACGCTCAGAGTTACGTCAGTCCCCCAGACATCACCACGCGGCCGACCAGTCCTGTCGTGGACGCCAGATAATGTCATACACTTCGAGTTATGCACCGCCGATCTCAAATCGACGTGCGCCGTGCTCGCAGGCTTCCACTCTACGCTTCGGCCTGCGACGCCTGAAAGTCCTCGACGTGGCATATCTCAAATTTATTTGCACGTTGGTCGACCCGTGTGGGGTTTCGCGTGTCCACATGCCCCATCGTCCAAACAAGGGCGCTTTTGTGTTGGAAAGATGACAACCGGCAACTGGCGACGCAGCGGACACGCCGCGTCTCCCTACACCCGCACCTAAAGGAGAAACGTGTCGAGGAAAAGAAATGACCTCGAGAAGGGACGGGACGTCCCGAAACAGTTTGTACTTCATCGTAATCGGCAGTTGACGTGCAGCCAGCAAGAAGTGAGGTTTTTGGTGTCGCGAGCCTCGCGTAGGCGGCAACCTTGGAGTGACCCGCACAACGTATTGAGACGGCTGCAATTCCGGGCACCCTCGTCGTCTACCAAGCCGGCAAGATCTTCAGCGGCACCCGTCAACTCCCCTACGTGTACAAAGAGCTGGCCTGGTTCGTATGGAACTTTTTATTGTGACCTTTTAAACTGTTATTTTATTATAACGAGTCTTTCTTCTAATAATTGTAGTTGTGTGCACTGCGTCACACGTCGAAGCTCAGAAGCGCGAGGGTGAGCGTTTTTTCGTAATTTATTTTGTGTCTCCTGTATTTCATCATGTTATTTCAATAATAATCCGCGTATTTGTCCTTTGTCTGTACCTCTTTTAGTGTTATTTAATAGCATAGATTCTAATGTAGCTGTTCTTTCCATCGCGCGAACTTTAGTGTTTTTCTCTCTGTTATTTTGTTTTATATTCTCCTTGTCATTGTGCTATTTTGATTAATTGTTTGCCTGCGTTTATTCCGATGTCCGTGTCAGTGCTATGAGCACTGGCACGGATGGGCGTCTGTCTTGAATGTACCAATTTCTTCTCGCTTAGCATCGCCGCGTGGAGAGAGGCCGTCAGGCTCGCTGACCCTAGGGTTCGTACAGCCTGAGTTTGAGGTAGTGGTGCAATAGGAGCTGCGTCCACTTTGGGTGATCGATGCCCTGCCCCGGCGTCAATAGGGGTGGCCTGGGCAGGCGCTGTGTTGCCGCGCCGTGTTGCCGCATAACGAAGTAGCTTCTGCTTTTCATAAACGAAAGACGCTTCCGCGCTTCTCTGAAGCTGATGTTTTCATTACCATTGAGAGAAACAATGCTATTTTTTTCTTGTTTCCACATTAGACAAGCACGCGAGTATGCAGGATGGCTACCCTCGCAGTTCACTTAGTGGTGTAGTTTGACTTCGCAGTTTTCGGAAGTGTGTTCGTGAGAGGCACACTTCACACATGCGTTTTGGCCTCAGCAGCTGTGAGTCGTGGCCGTATCACTGACATTTAAAGCAGCGTCGCGAATTTGGTATGTATGGGCGTAGTTTGACTTTGGTGTATCGAAACTGCACAGTTTCTCGTAGTATGCACGATGCGAAAGTGAGAACGAACTGCTTCGTTTGTATTTTTTCTCGTTTTATTTTTTATTTTCTACACATCTGTGACGTTTCGGTCTTTCAGACCAATCAGGAGTTCTTCCCTCACATATTTGAGGTCATCGTCAGAATTTATGACTCGAATGGTGTTTAGCGATCGTTTTCGAATAATAGACACTAGAGTGTTTTCAAAGGCAAAGATTTTTGAAAGTTTCTTGTACTTGTGCTTGCACAGTACTTCCAAAAGTAGGCCACTACTGGCTAGTTTTTTTTATTTTACATCCTTTCCCTAAGGTGTCAGTAAGTGTTCTGGATACTTCGAACACGGAAACATGTCTTGTTTTTTTCTTTCTGAGTGATTTGTGTGAATCACGTGAAATTCCGGGAATGTGCATTTGTTGTTAGTGAAAAACATTGATGTTACATCCGTGCGCATCCTCTTTTTAGGTTGGCGATCAGGTGAAAAGACTGGAGAGTCCATCTAGTTTGTGTGTTCTTTAGTCACAGTAGCTGCCGTCCACCATGAAGCCCAACAAGGGGACGGGACAGGATCTCACGTGCAAGACCGGCCCACGCCATCTGTATACCACGACTATAACCGAATATGGCTTAACTCAGTGTGGTTAGCCTCAGAAGGTTAATTCTTGCCGCCAGAGAACAAGGAAGTAAATAGAAGAGAAGAGTAGACAGGACAGCAGACAAGACAACAGAGTACGGCGAAAGACGAAGATGTAGGAGGAGAGAGATAGGGAAAAGCGACTGCCGATTTACCTTGGTTGGGTCAGCCCACGGGTGCCGTCCACGTAAAGCCGTGGCCAAAGGGGTGTGTTGCCTTTGCCGGGGAGCCTTGAAGGTACAAGAACCCTTGTCAGCAAAACACCCACGACCGCCTTTTGTCCGAACACGGCTTAGCCGTGCACGGCTAGGCTAAGGCAGTCGAACCCCCCTCCCCGCCGTCAGCTCGGGTCCGTGGTGTTGCTACACACCAAGCATCTGCTTGCGCAGACTCCCCTGTGGGGTCATACATATAGACTCATATTGTCACGGGGTCGTGACGTGGCCGAAGACAGGAGACTTCGTGTTGGAATTTAACTGTTTATTTGGGCGAACCTGTGCCCGGTAAATGGAAAGTCCAATTACAGCAGCAGTCTCGCACAGATAGCAGTCTCGGACTGATGGCGGCGAATGGAGCGTCGGCCTTCGATCAACAACTGACAAGCGGCGAAGCGCGTCGGCATTTATACTCTTGCCGTCGAATGTTCTAGCGTTATCGCTGGCGCTGGCGTAGGTTCTAGAGCAATCTGTACCGTTCGCACAGTGGGCGTGATCTTATCGAAATGATCTACTACAGTCCAGAACCTTCTCGAAAACGGCAGGCGCGATTTGCGCTGAGAATCATGTGGTGTTTTGGGACGATAACAAAAACTTGGGAAATGGAACGTGGCATTGCCCCCCTCTGAAAAAAAAAGGCATTGTCCCGATGCTTTAACTAAAGATGAATGTAGAATAATAATGCAAGAAAGTACAATGAATAAATTACGATACAACAATAATACAAAAAACACTGTTTCATTTTGTTAACGCGCATTAAACGGCTTGAGGCACGCGACATGGACGACTTCAGGTCGCGATTGGCGTCGTTGAGAGTTCATGATGCCGTCGGGGACAACCTCGTAATCAAGTGGGCCGAGACGTCGAACCACCCTGTATGGTCCGAAGTACCCTCGCAGAAGCTTTTCACTTAGTCCACGTCGGCGTATCGGCGTCCACACCCAAACACGTTCACCGGGCTGGTATTCTACGAAGCATCGTCGATGGTTGTAACGGTGGCTGTCGGTCGTCTGTTGATTCTTGATACGGAGACGCGCAAGTTGTCGGGCTTCTTCGGCGCGTTGAAGGTACTCGCTCACATCGAGGTTTTCTTCGTCGGTGACGTTGGGTAACATGGCATCGAGCGTCGTTGCCGGGCTCCTTCCGTAGACCAATTTGTATGGAGATATCTGCGTCGTCTCCTGCACCGCCGTGTTGTATGTGAAGTTCACATACGGAAAAATGGCGTCCCACGTCTTGTGTTCGACATCGACGTACATTGACAGCATGTCGGCGATCGTCTTGTTAAGCCGCTCAGTGAGGCCGTTGGTCTGTGGGTGGTACGCTGTCGTCCGGCGGTGGTTTGTTTGGCTGTATGCCAAGATTGCTTGAGTTAAGTCGGCAGTGAACGCCGTTCCTCTGTCGGTGATGAGAACCTCCGGGGCGCCGTGACGTAGCACAATATTTTCGACGAAGAACGTAGCTACCTCGGATGCACTGCCTTTTGGCAGGGCTTTTGTCTCGGCGTAGCGGGTGAGGTAGTCGGTAGCTACCACGATCCACTTGTTTCCGGTAGCCGACGTCGGGAACGGCCCCAGTAGGGCCATACCAATCTGCTGGAAAGGTCGGCAAGGTGGATCAATTGGCTGCAGAAGTCCCGCTGGCCTTGTCAGCGGTGTCTTGCGTCACTGACAGTCCCAGCATGTCCTCACATAACGAGTGACGTCGGTGGTAAGACGTGGCCAGTAGTACCTTTCTTGTATCCTCGCGAGCGTGTGAGAAACACCGAGGTACCCTGCCGTCGGATCGTCGTGCAGGGCCTGCAGGAGTTCTGGTCGCAGAGCTGAAGGCACCACAAGGAGGTACTTAGCTCGAAGCGGTGAAAAGTTTTTCTTTTGTAGAAGACCGTTTCGTAGAAAGAACAACGCACGTGCGCGCTTGAATACCTTCGGGACTTCGGCGGTCCTGCCTTCGAGGTATTCTATTAGGGCCTTAAGTTCCGGGTCGGCCCTCTGTCGTTCAGCGAAGTCGTCGGTAGTTATCGTTCCTAAGAAGTAGTCGTCATCCGGGTCGTCGGGTAGCGGTTGGTCGACAGGCGCACGAGAGAGACAGTCGGCGTCGGAGTGTTTTTTGCCGGACTTGTAAATGACAGTAATGTCATATTCTTGAAGTCTCAGGCTCCATCGTGCGAGGCGACCTGAAGGGTCCTTCAAGGTGGCTAGCCAGCACATTGCGTGGTGGTCGCTAACAACTTTGACGGGCCTGACGTAGAGGTAGGGGCGAAATTTCGACGTAGCCCAGATGATGGCGAGGCAATCCTTTTCTGCTGTGGAATAATTTGCTTCTGCTTTGGATAGCGATCGGCTGGCGTAACTAATAACCCTTTCAAGTCCCTCAGCCCTCTGCACAAGAACGGCGCCAAGACCTACGCTGCTTGCGTCAGTATGTACTTCTGTCTCGGCGAACTCGTCGAAATGGGCAAGTAATGGAGGCGTTTGGAGGTGGTGTTTTAGCTCCTGGAAAGCGTGTTCCTGCGGCGTTTCCCACTTAAACTCCACGTCGGACTTGGTAAGGTTAGTGAGAGGATCGGCTATGCGGGCGAAGTTTTTCACGAACCGCCTATAATAGGCACACAGGCCCAGAAATCGGCGCACGGCTTTCTTGTCAGTGGGCGGCGGGAAGTCGGCGATGGCGGCTGTTTTCCGTGGATCGGGACGAACTCCAGACTTGCTGATAACGTGCCCCAGAAACAAGAGCTCTTCATACGCAAATCTGCACTTTTCTGGCTTCAGTGTGAGTCCGGAAGTCTTGATGACTTGAAGTACAGTTTCAAGGCGCCGAAGATGCTCGTCGAAACTCGAGGAAAACACGACGACGTCGTCCAAGTACACAAGGCAAGTCTGCCACTTCAATCCTGCCAGTACTGTATCCATAACGCGTTGAAAAGTTGCAGGCGCTAAGCAAAGGCCGAAGGGCGTCACCTTAAACTCGAAGAGGCCGTCGGGTGTTATAAACGCCGTCTTCTCTCGGTCTCTTTCGTCGACTTCGATTTGACAATAGCCAGTCTTGAGGTCCATTGACGAAAAGTACTTGGCGTTATGGAGCCGCTCAAGTGCGTCGTCTATTCGTGGGAGAGGATACACGTCTTTTTTTGCGATTTTGTTCAGGCGGCGATAATCGACGCAGAAACGTAGGTTCCCATCATTTTTCTTCACTAACACCACGGGGGATGCCCATGGACTCTTGGACGGCTAGATAATGTCATCCCGCAGCATTTCATCAACTTGTCTCTTCATGGCCTCATGTTCTCGCGTCGAAACCCATTACGGACTCTGACGAAGTGGTCGGGCAGTTTCTTCGGTTATGATGCGATGTTTCGTGATTGGGGTCTGCCGAATTTTCGATGACGACGAAAAGCAATCTTCGTATTGCAAGAGCAGGGCCTTGAGCTGTTCTTGCTTATTGTTCGGAAGTCTGGGATTGACGTCGAAAGCTATGGGAGGGGCTTGGTTCCTCTGAGCAGGTTCCGCAGAATCGGCGAGGGTGAAAGCACTGGTGGCTTCGACAATTTCTTCGATTTATGCGACCGTTGTTCCTTTGTTCACATGTTTATACTCATTGCTGAAATTCGTGAGCATAACCGTTGCTTTGCCTCCGCGCAGCTCTGCAATTCCTCTTGCGACGCAAATATTTCGGGTGACCAACAGATGCTGACTGCCTTCAACGACGCCTTCAAAGTCAGGTGATTTAGGAGCGCCGACTGAAATAATGACGCTTGAGCGAGGCGGAATGGTGACTTGTTCTTCCAGCACATTCAAGGCATGGCGTCCTGACGGCGTGCGCGGCGGTAGTGCTTCTTCTGTGGATAATGTTATCGACTTTGTTTTTAGGTTGATGACAGCACCATGGAGGCATAAGAAGTCCATGCCAAGGATGACATCTCTCGAGCAACGCTGTAGGACTACGAAGTCTGTAGGATAAATACGGCCGTTAATGGTGACTCTCACTGTGCAGATTCCTGCAGGCGTTATGAGATGACCTCCGGCTGTGCGGATTTCAGGGCCTTTCCAAGCTGTCCTAACTTTCTTTAACTTCGCGGCGAACGACCCACTGATGACAGAATAGTCGGCTCCAGTATCGACGAGAGCGGTCACACTGTGGCCGTCGTTAAGAACGTCGAGGTCGCTAGTTCGCCGTCTCGCATTACAGTTAGGGCGTGGCGTCGGATCACGGCTGCGTCGGCTTGTTCCGCTGCTTCCACGTTGCGTCGTCAGGCCACCTTCAGTAAGTGAGCTTTCGCCGTCAGGGCTTTGCCTGTTTGGCGTTGTGTTCGGAAAGCTCCGTCGCGGCGTCGTCGTCGTCGGAGGATCTTCGGTAGTTCGTCGAACAGCAACCGCACCTCCACCGGTTGCTGCCCTTAGTTTCCCGGATACGGGCTAGGAGACCGGCCCCGCGTTGGGCCAGAGTACTGCCGGTGGTGCGGTGACGTGCGGCGGCTGGGCGACAGAGAAAGCGAAGGGCTTCGTGGTGTCCGCCGAGTTCCTGTCAGGTAGTCGGCGATGTCACGTGGTCGTTCTCTTGGCTGTGGACGCGGTGCATTGACGGCGAAGCCACGCAGTCCCATCTGTCGGTACTGGCAACGGCGGTATGTGTGTCCGGCCTCGCCGCAGTGGTAGCAGAGCGGGCGATGGTCAGGGGTGCGCCAGACGTCAGTCTTCTTCGCTGCACTGCGCTGGGCCGCTGGCGAACGGTATGACGTCGGTTGGGGTGGTGACGGCGGTGGCGTCTGTCGACAGAAGTGCGATGGGGCGGCGTTTTGGCGTGGACGGGGAGGAGCGTTGTGGCGCAGTGCAGCGGCGTAGCTCATAGCTTCCGGCTCGGGCAGCGGTGCGTGGGGAATTTGAAGCGATTGCCGAACTTCTCCTCGCACAATGTCGGCGATTGAATCCACTTGAGGCTGTGCCGAAAGCAGAAGCTTGCGCAGCTCTTCCCGCACGATCGCTCGGATCGTTTCACGCAGGTTTCCGGAGTTACTGGCTTGAGCAGCAGCGCAGTCTGCAGTCAGGCGACGATTATACTGTCTGGTGCGCATGTCCAGGGTCTTTTCGATAGTGGTCGCTTCGGCTACAAATTCTTGGACGGTTTTCGGTGGGTTTCTCATCAGTCTCGCGAAGAGCTCCTGTTTGACCCCTTGCATGAGGAAACGAACTTTTTTCTCCTCAGGCATGTCTGGGTCGGCGTGACGAAATAGTCGGGTCATTTCTTCTGTGAAAATGGCGACATTTTCATTTGGTAGCTGAGCCCGGGTCTCTAATAAAGCAGCGGCCCTCTCTTTGCGAGCGACGCTCGCGAACGTTTGCAGGAATGCGCCGCAGAAAACATCCCACGTTCGGAGCGTGGACTCGCGATTTTCGAGCCAGGTCCTTTCGGTGTCTTCCAAATAGAAGAACACACGACGCAGCCTTTCATCATGGTCGCAGTGGTTGAGGGCGGCCACAGGGTCGTATGTTTTTAGCCAGGACTCCGGGTCTTCGAACGATGACTCATGGAAATTGGTGGTTCCCTGGGTTGATGCATGACCATCGTGGGCTGGGACGCTGCGGTTGTCATTGTCGCTGCAGTCGCGGTCATGGCCTTGGTCTTTCGTGCCTTGTCTTGTAGAAGCCCGTACTCCGGTGGTAGCCCTTGCTGTCGGCGGCTTGTTCGCTGCTCCTGTTTGGCGTCGGTGTCTTCTCCGCGACGTGGGCTGGATTCACGGCTTGACGGGGGCGTCCGGTACATGAACGAAGCAGCACCTCCACCAGATGTCACGGAGTCGTGACGTGGCCGAAGACAGGAGACTTCGTGTTGGGATTTGACTGTTTATTTGGGCGAACCTGTGCCCGATAAACGGAAAGTCCAATTACAGCAGCAGTCTCGCACAGATAGCAGTCTCGGACTGATAGCGGCGAATGGAGCGTCGGCCTTCGATCAACAACTGACAAGCGGCGAAGCGCGTCGGCATTTATACTCTTGCCGTCGAATGTTCTAGCGTTATCGCTGGCGCTGGCGTAGGTTTCAGAACAATCTGTACTGTTCACACAGTGGGCGTGATCTTATCGAAATGATCTACTACAGTCCAGAACCTTCTCGAAAACTGCAGGCGCGATTTGCGCTGAGAATCATGTGGTGTTTTGGGACGATAACAAAAACTTGGGAAATGGAACGTGGCAATATACATATAAAGTGACAGACGGTGAGCTGACGGCAAAATTTAGCCGAGAGTGTGCATTTATTTGCTATTGAAGTAAAACAACCGTTGGAGGCATTCTTAGATGCGCACACCAAGCTGAAAAAAAGCGCTAAGCCCACAGCAACTACGGAAGCACCACACCGAATGCATAGCACGCACACTCACCACAGAGCTCAGTGCGGTAAGGCTACAGTAAAGGGACACTGTAGAAAGGTTCAACACAGTAGGTCTAAAAGCACACAATGCGGTCAAACAGACGGTATAAGTTTTTGAACATGTAAAAGCTCGCGTAACCACGCAGAACGACGCAAAACATGGGTCCAAGACGATTCGGCTTAACTTGGGTGCTAGTGGCCGTTATCAGGGCCGTTCTCACCGCCGCTACCACGCGATGGCGCTAAGAAGCACCTAAAAGCTATTTCACTTTACATAACATACATCAAGTTGAGCCAAACGAATCACGGTATGGTGGACACGGTGAACTAAAAGTGTCGTTTAGTGCTTTGCATGTAGCGTACGCAACGTATCTTGCGGTGTACGTAGGCTTCTTACGTACGCCTAACTGCATTTGTCGTATGTATTGAAGGTCTTCGGATGAATATGAAATGTTTCATAAATAATTTCCGCAGTGCTAAGTGGCTGCCGGGGCGCGGCGGCTGACGCTGATCGTGCCTCACAATAGACTCTACAGCACTCGTACATTTCTCGCGTAAAATATGTTTTAAAACATTTATTGCATAAAATGTAGATCAATAGAACACTTGGCGAGTCCCTATACAGGGACTTTGTTGGGTGGCACTGGAATTCGCACCCGCTCCACGAGTCTCCGCTGGACCTCGAGAGCTGTGCCCGACATAGCCTCTTTCCACCCCTTTCACGTTGGCTGCGTATTTGCGCAATGATTCAATCGGACTGGCAAGCCCAAACCATGTGAAGCAAGCCAGCGTGGCTGCCACTAAATTTACACAATGCACTAAATTGTTCTGAGTCTGATCTTGCAAATATGATGTGGCTACTGTACGACATGGTCTGGCGCCTGCGCAGACAGGTCTCCTCGGTTTTAGTAAGTACATTTGCGCGATGAGGCAAATTTGACCTTCCTAGGCGATGTACCTGAAGTGTATCTGTGTATGACGTAGCCGGTATTGGTGGTTGAATTCCGTAGTTCGAGGGCGCTGCTGCGTCCAGCACGTTTACTCACACAAAAAAAGAGACGCCGCGCATCGCGCTCTGTTTATACAAACCCCTTATCAACGGCCACAAGCGTTCGCCAAACGCACTTTTGGGTTTTGAAAGGAATGGACGAACAGACGCTCCGACGGACACGCGGCGTAGATGCCCGACAAGGCCAGATGGACGCACAGTCGCGCGGTTGGAAGGATGCACGGGCGGCTCCACTGGCAAGGTGGAGCGATGGTTTGGCGCATTCAACGTTTGTGGCGAGACGGCAGAGGCTTAGAGAGAGCAAAAAGGCGAACAAAGACTGATCTGCCTCTGTTTCGCAAGTGCTCATGTCGTGCAAACGCCATTCTTGTTCAAGAGCTCAAAAAGCCTATTTTTCCTTTTATGTGAAGAAGATGTGCTTGAAGGCATTTTTTCTCATACGAATACATCTACAAGCAATTTTCATCCACATTCAAAAGCGCCAGGAAATTTTCTCCGGTAAGCACTATCGCCCCCCCCCCCCCAATCAAATACTTTTTTTTAACAAACAAAGCGCCTTTTCCTGGAACTTCGATGTTTCATGTGTGCCTTTTCGCCGTTCGTAGTATCTTGCATTTGTTGTACGATACTCGGCCACTATTTTTGTTGGCGCTGAAGTAGAAGCTACGGGGTGAAGCATACGTACATGTAGCACTATGGGAAGTCGTCTCATATGGGGGTCTTTTTCTAATACTGTGAAAAGTGACGGAAGCGTATAATCAGCGTTTCATGAAGACGCAGACACAGCTTAGCATTTGAGGTACACAGCCATTCTTTTTGAAAGGAAACACGTGAATTCGTGGCCTGCGCTCAGCGACGGCTTCCTACAGCAACATCAACTGACAAGTGAAGAAAGCACATTCGCTTTTCTCCCCATCTATGGCCAAGCAAAAGAACAAGTGATAGCCGGTTGACAAGCGCTGCCAGAAAACGTTCCCCAATCGCTCGCGCTGCGAGCGATATTGGGCGATTACCGCAGCTTGTGCTGTGGTCGCCAACAACGTAAACTATGTTGGCTGTGAACTACGCACTGCAGGCGTGAGCAAAGAGAGAGTGCAACTTAGCAGCGCTTGTCTACCGGCTATAAGTCGTTAATATTTTCTCGGCAACACATGACGCCAAAAGCGAACGTGTGTATTTTTGCTTTTGGTTGATGGGGCTGTAGGCAGCCGCTACAGAGCGCAGGCCACACGTCCGCATGTTCTTTTTCATAAAGGGCGATAGTGTACACGTAAAAAGGCAGAAATTTTTCGCGCGATCGCCAACGTGAAGTAACAAAGCTTAAATAAAATAAATACGAATTCTTTGTGGTCTGACCTTTGTCCTGTCTTGAAATGATACACGTAGAAATTAAAAGAGAAACAGGCATACTTCACGTTGAATATAAGGGCGGTATTGCGGAACTGCATTTGGTGACAGTAACCTGCATGCGATTTCGCCCTGCAGCATTCGCTTTTATGCCAGAAAAAATTTAGCATTATATAGCTTTCTCAAGATAGGCTCCAGCAAAGGAGGGGGGAGTAGTCAGCTTTTTAATGTCACCTAAAAGTGAGGCTGGAAACTTGCTCTATACATAGAAACAATAGAGGTGGGGACTTTGATGAGCCTTCACCCTTTTTCCTCGGAAACGCAACCCTGCGCACACTTATGGTTTTTCCACTACAACTACATGGACCTATTCATAACTGCAGCGTAAGCGAATAAAAACTTTAAAGAACGCTTGAGCTTCATCTTCAAGAGTAGATCAGGACAGCAGCATCATGCTTCGTGCGCATTGTCTTCTCAACTGTCATTTCGCATTCCTCAGCCAAGCAAAAGAAAACATGAACGGCACTACACTGTAAGCAACAACTATTCGAGTTCGTAAATTTTGCGGCTCATGACCTTTGAAACCTCTCTAGCATTTAGGATTAGTGTTTTGTGTTGGAGTAAAAGGTGGTACGTTAAATAGTTTTACCATTAACTCTGACTTCCATAGTAAAAGTATGTCAAAATTCAGTTTTACCTCGTGGGGAGTTTTGTATCACGTGATTTTTAAACTGCATTTCAGAGTTTTTTTATGGCGTGACTGCAAGCTGAAGCTGCTTCGGCGGCTTTGTCCGTGCCACCCCCTTGCCCCCGTTTCCATGAGTGACGCTCTCAGTGAATCGTGAAGCAATGCGAGGACCACAGATGTTATTTTTCAAAGTTTTGTATGGCATCGTCGCACCTCCTGGCTGACCTCAAATCAACGCGCTTGCACTGCAACTGGGAACAGCGTAAACACGAGTGAGGAAAGCATTCTGTGAATGAAAAAAAGGGGCCTATTGTCTGGAAAGTTGGAAAGTTGTCTTGCATAATTTCGCAAATCACTGGCTTTTACTGTCGAGTGGCCTTGAACACAGGTGGTGTAAGAAGCTCGTGCTGTATTTGTTTAGTTGAGCTGGTAGATTTTGCGTGCTTCTTATACATCATTTAGCGACCGAGTGATTCCGAGCACGGGCCTCCAAACCTCTATGTCGGGGATAGCTCGCTTCCATGCCGAACCGGCAAGAGCTGCCAGCGGTAACAAAACCAAGCTGGGGTCATCCTCTGTAGTTGCCTCCTAAAGGGTGACCATTTACAACTTCGAAGCGATAAACAGGAGGCTTCGCTAAGGCGTCGGCAACGAGTCAGTCAGCGGCCAGTGTTAGTGCATCGCTGGGGCAGGTCAAAGAACCGTCACATAGATTTTCTTTCAAAGAAGACAATGTCTGCTGGAATAAAGTGCAGCCCAAATTTTCCGCTCTATGCGCCAACCGTTCTCGAACAGCTAGTGCTAACATAGAGTAACATAAAAATGAGAAGAGTGTTCATTCGAGCAAAAAAGCGGCTGAGGTACGCAGCTTCACCCCAGCCGTAATATGGCAATACATAACTCTCTGCTTCAAGGGAAGACGCGTACTTGTTATTTACTTCAGTACCTTTTCTAGTGCATTATACGTCTACGTGTTTTTGCGCATGTGATAGCACCCTGAATCTGTATTTATCGTCTGCGATTGAACGGTTTCATAAACATCGGGCTGGCATCAGGCATGAATCAGACGCGAAAGAAGTGCACATGGCTTTGACGCGATGGCAACGTTGTCACGCTTCATGTTCATGAGCAGTTGCGGCAATGAAGTAGTATGGGTAGCAGCAGGGTGATGCCTTAAAAGGCGGGCGATAATGTGCCGTGTTCATTGTGGCCTTCGCTTGTTTCGGTTGCCTCTCAGCTATGCTGCTGGTAGGTACGAACGCCATCAACCCAATGTTAAGTGCGTATTGCATTTGTCAGTAAAGCCTTAACCTAACATTTTCGGCACTGTGCTGTGTGGCCCAGAGATATGTTTTGTGCTCTTCACTTCGCGTACCGCTTTTGTTGACGCTTCACACGAAAAAACAAACTGTCTGGAGTGCTTCGCAGCACGGTTGCGACGAAATTCTTTCTTGACTGAAGAAATTGAATCACCGCTTGCGTTGTTAGGTATTCTTTGTGCCGCTACGTGTATTCGAATTCACTGCTTGAGTGAAATTTTGTGAAAAGTGCAGCCAAGCTCAGTATTGTTATCTCTGTCGTTCGATAATTGCTGAAGCTCGAACAAGTGAAGTAAGAGAGAAGTAGGCAATCTAGAAAAATGTTGGCTAGCTAGAACTAGGACGTATTCATTGAGTAAACGATCCTGCCTCGTTGACGGCTTGCACGACACCTAAAACTGCTTTGTCTTTGCACAGCAAGTGCTTGTTGCTGTTTTGCCTGAAAGAGCTATGTAAAGTGTGCAGGAGAAAATTAGTGCGAAGGTGGGAAAGAAAACGTAGCCTACGTTTTCTTTTTTTGGTTCATGCAAGAGTCACGTGCCGAGGCAACTACTGCCGTGTCGCGTTGTTCACTGTATGTGCAGTTGTGTGCGTTTATTGCAGCTTTTTTTGGCTGTGGTTCCTTGTATATTGTTGCCTATCTGTTTATTTCTTGTTTATAATTTATAGTCGTATATGGTGGTTGTATTTTCACGTCTCGCTCTGAAATGAACCTCTATTTGTGCCTGCGTTTTTCAAACAATAACAAAGTGGGCATGTGCTTGCGAAGAATATCAATTAAGAATAAAGATTTTCGCTCCTTCATTATTCTAGTGTTTTAATTAAATTGTGTTCACAGATACACATTCACATTGTGTCCTTGCCACTCTAGCGGTGCAGCGAACACGAAGTTCATCGATGCATGCAAACAATGCGTTAAAAAATAAAGTATCGCCTCACAGACGAGCAAACGCGTAGAAGTGGTCTGAGAGGTTGTATAATAATCTTAGTCGCTACAAAATGGCCTTCGAGACAGTCTTTTCTGCGGTCTGCCATCTCTGAGGCTGCAAAGTTTGAACACACCCGTTTGGTGCGCTGCGAACCAAATCAGCCGCAGGGGCCTGTGGAAGTGTCCTCTTTTGATCTTTGATATTACTCTATGGTGCTAAGGCGAGCACCGATACGAGGCAGACGGGTCAAACGAGCACGAGCTACTGGAGGTGAGCACACATGAAAACCTTGATGTTGTTCCGCCTCTTTTGTTAAAAGTACATATGCGTACATCGGCCCGTAAAGTTCCAAGCACTGGCACGCGTATGAACGCGCCTACGCGTCAAAAACGTCTGGTCGCGCCTTTGGAGAAAAAGGGCGTGCAACCACTGGCACGCGTCCACCGTGTTGACGCCCACTCATCCAAGACCGATGCACAATGTTGCTTGATCTTTTGGCTTACGCCTAGTTCACACTTAAACATCCGCTTTCTACAGCGACTGAAATTCCCCTGCCGCCGAAACGCAGCGTCGTTCGCACTGGACGCGCCCCGCGCCGCCGAATATGTCATCTACTACGAGGCGAACCCGGGATGGATGCGCTGTCACCCGGTTGTTGTCGCAGTCGCAAACGCTACTACGCTATCCGGTGGTGTATATTTCGACGATTCTCATACGCAAGAAAAGACAGTACTGCTTACTTTGCTGGCAAGTGGCTGTCTTGTAATGCACGAAGCGCAGAAAAACCACCGACGCCAGCAGCGTTGGTGGGTTTGTTTTGCTCTGCATGACCGCAACAAGCTCGGTCACGCCAACAGCAAGCTCGGTCACCTCTTTCACGAAATACGGAGGCGAAGTAGGCACAGAGTAGGTTGAACTCCCGTTAGTTTCAACATTCAGTTACGTGCACTGCGGCATAACAAGTAAGTAGGACTTGGCCGCCATTTTTCGAAATTCCTTGACTAGCCCTATTGGTCCGCGTTGACCGATTCGGCGGCAGACGCCGCAAAAGTCGGTCCGAGAGTGATCCGCGCGGAGAGGGCCCTTTCGGCGGATCTCGCCGCCGCCGAACCGGATTCGGAGCACTTTCGGCGGCCGGAATGCTCAGTGTGAACGCTGCCTTAGATCTGTTCAAGTTCAGCACAAAACGGCACGTTCTTAACTGGAGCGGGTTTGTTTGTTTTAGAGGATATGATAACACGTTAAAAAATTGATAGTGCTTCACCTACCACAGTTTAGACTATTTTAGAAGTAATTGACATATCAGTGCCCAAAGTAACTACAGCGGTGTGCACCAGAAATCAACATCGGTGCGAACACCGCTCCCGCGAATGAACATTAGCGTCTAGGAGGAGGAGGAGGAGAAGGAATAAATGAGGAAGGACAGGATTAGCGTCTAGGATACTGTACGTCAATCATAGGCGCGTGTAGGGTTCTCCTTAAGAAGGGCGGGAGCAAAAGTTCGTCACTGTGCCCCCCCCTTCCTATTATGTCCATGTAGGCGCTCACCTAGCGCCCCCTCCCTATTACGTTAATATATGAAGTTGACATTGAGCTCCCCCTCCTCTCTTCAGTGAATCAGGCGGCGGGTGCCCTCCTAATTAGGTTTACAAACCGCCGGGTTTCTATACTTGCACTACCAAATTTATTAACAATATTGTGAATATGCTAGAACCTTCAGTACATTTACACTTCATATTTTATAGCACTCAAATTATTACTCACGCGTGAAACTTCATGTTCTGAGATTCAAGTCATAAGACTACAATTGAGGCCAGAGTAGCAGGCTTTCAGCTGATGTGTGGGTTGGAAATATCCTCAAATGCAACAAGCACATCTGGTTCCCATTGATACAACAGATATTGGCCATAAGATAGGAACTAAATACTGCGTAGAATGCGTTTGGGCATTTTCCATAGTCGAAATGTGCTCTAATGCAACTAACTGTGCCTGAACCTTTATGATGTGACAGATGTCGGTCATAATATTGAAACTGAATCCTGTATAAAAGACTTTAGGACGTTGTCTTTAGTCAAAGTATTCACTAAAGTGACGAACCGCATCCAACTGCCCATGAAGTCACAGATATTGGTCACAATATTGGAACTGAACCCTGTATGGAATACTTCTGGACGTTGTCTTTACTCAAAGTATTCTCTAAAGCGAAAAGCCACACCCACATGTTCATGAAGTCACAGTTATCGCTCATAATAATCAACCTAACCCGGTATAGAATGTTTTTGAACGTTGTCTGCAGCCGAAATGTTCTCCAATGCAACAACCCACACCCTACCCTTCATGGTGTGAAGTATTTAGGTGATGAGGCTGTAATTGTGCCCTGTGTGGAGGGCTTCGAATGATAAGTGCATTGGAAATATCCTCTAATGCAAGAAACCGCACCTGGTTCTTAATGATACAACAGACATTTGTCATATGAACGGAACCAAGCACTGCAGAGAATGCCTTTGGGCAATTTTGTAGTCAATATATGCTCTAACGCAACTAACTGTATCTGAAACCTTCATAATAAGACAGATATTGGTCATAAGACTGAAACTGAACCCTGTATGGAAGACTTCTGGACGTTGTTTGTAGTTAAAGTATTCGTTAATACGACGAACCGCACATATTTCTTTATGAAGTCACAGATATGGATCATAATACTGGAACTGAACCCTGTATGAAAGGTAGCCAAGATGTTCTCCAATGCAATAAAACACACCCGACACATCATGATGCAACAGATATTATTGATCAGATTGGAACCGAGCACACCCTGGAACACTTTCTAATGGTATAATTATTTATTTTCAAATAGCCCTATGTGAGGCTACTGCAGGAGTGGGATACATATATACAAAATGAAAGGATTTAAACAGTAACATAACAATGAGTGTGCGGACGTAAACAAATATCACTACCCCCTGAGTGCACCCCGGTAAGAAATGAGATAAATAGAACATGATTATAATACAACTGCCTCCAAAAAGCCAGACACACACGTATCATGAACCAAAAAAATAGATCACTCCAGTGTTTGATAACTTTATTTGAGCTTGTTAGAGAGCACTACAACTTGCTTCTACGCTGGATGGTGATTGCAGATCAGAGCTTTGTTGAAGGCTTTAGCACTTTGCTGGCAGTTCAATATACTTTAACATCTACAAAATGCCTCTGTCTCTGCTTCATGAGACAGGCATTGGTGTTGACATTGCAGCAAAGCACTGTATAGAAGGCTTTCACATATCATCAATAGTCAAAATACCCTATATTGCAATAGAACATGCACAAAATTTTGATGGGACACATACCAGTCATAGGATTGCACCAGAGCACCGTACAGAAGTTCTGGCAAGTTCTCTAACATAGCTAAACTGAATATGCTTAAGTGCATGCATATATAGTCCAAGTTAATGCATGAAAAAAACTCAACAAAAATTAGGCAGCCCTTGGAAACACATACAAATATTTATTGTTCGAAACTATCTAGTAATATCTTCAACTCATTACAGTCTGGAGGAACAGATAAATACATGCACAGTTTTTAAAGGTCTCATAAGTCACATGAGGTACTTTTTGCAATTCTTCTATACAAAGTGCAGCACAGTACTAGTTAACCTTCATTCATCCTGTGCATACAATTGATGACCTTCTCTTCCTACTATCGTGTCATCGTGCTGCTGATTTCAAATCAGGTGCTTCTCACAAGGTTTTCAGTTATCTGTCCAGCTGTAAACAAAACGCGCGTTATAATATGGTAAGCTGTAAAACGACGGAGAAGTGCCATTTTATGCTGATAGCTATGATCCAAACAACGTATGTTCTACTGAGCGTGGCAGAAAACGAGAACAAGTCAGAAGTGAAATAGCAGGCAATACCAGCAGCACTTAATCATGCAACTTTCTTTTTCGATCACCACAGCAACGCACGTTCGAGTTTCTATCTTGTACCTGAATGGAAATGATACCGCTGACAACTGAATGTGTCAGCATCGGTGGTACCCGACACGAAGTTACATCTCACTACTACCAACCAGCGCACGCTTGTTATTAGCCTGGCAACACACGAAAACTATTTGCACCGAAGCCAACGAATGTTCCAGCGTCGTACTATTCGCGAATGCATTTCTATAGGTACGTACGTTTTCACATGTCTAAAATGTGTTGGCTAGTGCGAGATTCGCTTTCAGCGATGATTAAAACCGATGTTGAAAGCAAACAGTGCAGATAAAGACTCCTCCGTATGCACTACGCGATGTTTCGGGCGTTGTATATAGTGCCTAGGTTGCGACGGAAACTACCGTAGATTTTTTTCAGCCGATGTTCCTCGCATGTGCTGGTACGGTAGAGGCCTACGCGTAATGCGGATGACACCGCTCTGAATTGTCTCCGCGGTAGGTGACGGCTCACGCTCAAAGCTTCGAACCTCCGAAGTCTGTTTACACTCGCTTTATCACAGAAAATCACGGATCGAAGCGCAAGAACACCGACATGCTCCTTTCGCTTGGCCGACGATCACACTCGGGAATGGCGCAAGCACAGCCGGCCAGCATTCGGTGGATTGGTCGGCGTCACTCAAACTTGGGACGAAACCGCGTCACGCTGACAGCACTCGCAGTCATTCCCCGTGTCGTTGTCGTTATAGATTACGAAGCTGTCATTCAGGAACGTTTGAAGTAGTTTCGGTGCTTGCTTCCAGCACTCGGACGTACCTTCGAAGCGGTGACCATTAGGCATAACGATCAGATACCTCGCGGCCTCTGGTTGGTTGGCGCCGCTGTACGCATGGTGACGTAGCGTACGCGTGGCAAAAATATCAAGCGCGGCTTGATCTCTCGCGCCTCCTCGCGTATGCTCCTCCGACACCGACGCCGAGAGGCGCATTTGACGCTTTTGAAGCGTAGACGCGACCATACGCTTGCCAGTGGTTGGCACTTAGGACGTGGCAGATAGTGGACACGTAGTTTTCATTTGTGTCTGAAATCATGACTCAATTAGCACAGAAGACGTATTACGTGATCGCCAGCTGTCTTTCATCGCATAGCCGTGCTTTTCGAAAAGTCTAATATGCCATCGGTACAGACGTGGCACCGTTCTTCCATGCCCGCTTTCCTACATACGTGCTGCTACAAGTCTTTGCATTGCCGCTCAATGAAAATGATTGAACGACTGTCGTTTGCGTCTGCATAAGTAAAATTAATGAATTTGTTCGTCAGCAGTGCTAACACTGGTGAGGCCAATAGGCTGGTGTGCCAGCTAACTATGGGATAATCAAAAACAAAAAGGTGAGATCGGGTTGGTTTATAATAAAAGGTCGGTGCGACTCGTGGTGACTTGCAGCCGACTCGTGGCGACTTGCAGAAGTATACGCTTCCACTGGGAATCGTTATGGGTCGTCAACGGCAAAAAAAAACACACTCTCCTACCGGCACTACATGGCAGGTCGAAATGTCGTGCTCATATATCCCAGATTGTTTAAGTACAGCCGGGTAACGCGTGCAGTCGGTTCAGGCATGCAGTGTTTTATTCTGTATTAGTTGTATGTGCGTGTTTGTTTAATTGCTCATTTAGGTGTCACCAATTATGCCGTAATTTGTTATTCAATAAAGTTCACAACTTTTTGTGCGAATGCACTCGTCCACTTTTTTACCTCCTGAAATATCCATTAGAAATCACCTCAAAAACCAAGTGAATGCATTAAATATTTACTCTCTCTATAGACGAGAGCACGCCTATCTCGAACCCAGGCGCCTTCGGTGGTGTACCATCGCTCTCAGGGACGCCATAATTTTTGCAACTGCCAAGGCGCGCCTCGCTTGCATAAAATTCAGTTGCTCTGGGAGTTCAAAATGCGAAGGAGCGCATGTTCACGCTGGGCCTGCCTATAAAATGTCGTCTGAGTACCACTGCGCTGTCATCTGATGTGACAACAACCAGTTCAAGAGTAAGAGACTGCTAAACACTGCCTGTGAAGTTCACAGCACATTGCGGAAATCGGGCCAGTCCGGTGTTTTGCGATTGCACAGATATCTGTCTACAACAGAAAACGCCGAACTCCACCGCCTCACAATATATTCGCAATCAGCAGGAAAAAGTACGAACCATGTGAAGTGTACGAGTAACTAAACCTATTGTGTTTATTTAGGCGTCACTCCAGCTGTTTCACTTTACAGCAGCGATTTGCGTGCAGTATGCCTCTTCTATGAGGCACACAACTATTGCCGTACTCTTGCACATACAGCATTTCAATAGTGTGATATACGTATTACGACTCACACGTGGATGCACGCACCGGGCATGTTCAGTACAACTGCAATGGCCTACTATCGCGATGAGTGAACGGCGCGGAAAGCATGACTTTTGACTCGGTCGAACTGTGACACGCCTTCAGTGTCACTAGGTGAACACACGTGCTTTCGGACGGTGTCACCGTAGCATTTTAATATCATGTTCTGGTGCACTTTTGCAGTGCGTGTGTGTTACCAGTGCCCGGCAGGAGTGACAATTGATACATAAGCAGTGCATAGGTGTAGCTTGGAACCAGATCCTAGCGCTGCATTGACGTTGACGTACAGCACAAATTCTGCCTTATCACAGCCAAGGCACACTAAAGTTCAACTGAGTCAAAAGCATCACTTTCCACTGTTCTCGCTGCTCTCAATCGCAATAGTGCGTACCTGATGAACTGCTTCCGTAGTCTGCAATGCGCGTGCTGCAGACATTTCGGACTGTCGAGGAAGGTCTCCTTTATGTTTCACACTAAATCAGCATCACCTTGATTAACTTCCAGCACAGCAACAGCGCGAAACATGCGTACAGCTGGACTCAAGTAGTGAAGTTTCGCGTTTAATTCGCAGAGCGTCTGCTCGCCTGGCAGTTCAGAGTGTTGCTTCGCCGCGCTTGCAACAGATGACTCCACGCGCTTTTTAATATAACAGCAAGCACTTAGCTCGCTGTGTTCTGGTGTATACGCGCTCACAACCTCAGGAGAGTAAAAAATGCCACTTTTCCTACGTTCGAAAACTCAGTTAGCACGAAGGTAAATTTTTATTTTGCTTTGAGGTGGTATAAAATGAAAAAGAAAAATTAGTGCGCTAGAGGATAAGCGACTTACCTAGCTTTTGAGGTCATTTCAGGTTATTTATGTTTCGTGTATACTATGTTCGTAACATAGACCGTATGAGATTACTGTATAAATATAGGCCGCCACAATGTAAAGCTTATTGCAAGCATCGCACAATCTTAGTGCAGTAAGCGTGGTGCGTGTTGGCTATCTTGTGCTGCCAAGTAAAATTAGCGCACTGCATGGTATACGTAGAAATACCCAGACATTCAGTAGTTGACGAACGGCAGAGGCACCTACAGCTTGAAGTGGATGGTGTTCAATGACACGACGTGAAACGTGTCCTGGCAGATGCAGTTGAGCACTCTTTGTGCATTCATTTCGCCTAAACGACGAAATAAGTAATGTTGCTCTAAGAAATAGCAATTTCACGTGAAGATTGGCAGCTCCGAAGTTGCAGCGCACACATCAAACAGACAGCACGCACAAAATCAGAACCCATTACGAACGCTGTTAGCGTCTTGGTTAGCTTCTTGCGCTGTAAAACACAAGGTCACTGGTTCGAGGCCCCACTGCAGAAATTTCCTTTATAATTTCTTTGTTTGCAGTCTGCTAGTAGTGTTAATTTGCTAAGAAAAGCATTTATCTATCTATCTATCTATCTATCTATCTAGCTATTTATCTAGCTATTTATCTATCTATCTAGCTGCCTACGACTTTTAGCTTTCCTGGCCGTTCAATATAGAAATCGATACCAAACTTGGTATGACAATATGACTGTATAAAAACATATTTGACCAGTCATAACATCAAAACTATGACATGTAAATGATGAATGTCATGATTTACGTTTCATAGTCGTACACTCTTGCGTTGGTTTTGTTCACATGGCATGTTGCAAAACTTGTATGGTATGACAAGATTGCATGGCGAACACAAGCGACAGACCCTAACATGAAAATCATGACATGCGCGTCATGTGCCAACATGACTTCATGGCACGCTCAAGATGCGCTCGTGGCCGTTTCGCTAGCGTCACATATAACAAATCTGGAATTTCAGTACATGAATGGATGACGAAGGTATGTGACTGGTGGAAACATGATAATTATGAGATGCGTATCACGTAACAAAATGACCACATGCTACGCTCATGATGCGCTCGCGGCCGTTTCGCTAGCTTCACATGTACCGAATTCGGTATTATGCCACACAAACTGACGACATGGGTAAATGACACATCCGAACATGATAATGACGACATGCGTGTCTTGTAGCAACATCACTACATGCCACACTAATGATGCATTCGCGGCCATTTCGCTTCCTTCAGATATGCCAAGTTTGGTATTACGTGACGCCAACGAATTACGAAGGTATCTGACTGGTGCGAACTTGACAATCATGAGATGCATGTCATATGAGAACATGACTACGTGCCATAGTCAAGGCGCCAATATATTTCGACGTGACGCTGTGCGCATGCTAGCCGGCGTTTATTTCGTCGCGTCACACCGGCGTTCAACGTCAGGCGCTTGTCCTGAAATATACTCACAGGCGCACGCCACCCTGCATTGTTTTGACGCATGCACGTTTTAGCGCGTCCAGCGTACCCCCCCCCCCCTCCCTCACGAAAAGAGGGAGACGCACTGTTGTCTTGGTAGCGCATCTGTGCGAAATGTTGCATTTCGCACCGGTCGCTGTCGGGCAGCGCAAACGGATGGTGGTCGCACCTAGCGTCTTACTGTAGAGTGTTCGCGTTTCGCTAACGCAGCGTCGCTGTGCCAAGCGTGCGTGCGTGTCATCGCTACCTTGGAATAGTATATTGGGCCCTTCATGATGCACTATTGGCCGATTTGCTAGATCCACATATACCAAATTTAGTGTTACGTGACTTCAATGGATGACGAAATATATGACTTGCGCAAACATGAGAATCCTGACGCCTGTCTTGTACAAACATGACAACATACCACGCTCACAGCGTGCTCAAGTCCGTTTCGCTGTCTGACACATACTAAATTCCGTATCACGTGAGGTCAATAAATGACGGAGGTAAAAGACACATCAAACATGATAATTATGACATAGAAGCCATGCACGGCATCATTTTTCTCCACCTCGTAACCTTGTGCTGATTTTAGAGTGACAGATCCAACAATTCTCATTCGTGCTTCGCCTATCATCGATTTCCACTGTACGTGGGATCTGCCATTTTTTTCGCAGCGTCATATTCGTCAAGGCTGCACTTGCGCAAGACCTCTCGAAGATGCAGCTTGACGTGACCGAAAATCAAAACGTGTGATGCGAGCTTGCTAGGATTTATGTTTTATTGTTACAAAAATTTACCATTCAAACATACGCATTGCCAATGAAATGAATACGAAAGGGTGGAGGATCAGCACGCCGACAGATCAGCAACGCCGACAATTCTTACGTACGACAGCCCAAAGCTCGTGTCATGAATCCATAAATGGTTTTCAATTTACGTACAAAGAAGCAAACGAGATATTTGTTTCAAGCTCGATAATGACGACGTCTTTCCCGACAGGATACTGTTAAGCGCTTGAAGTTGATACGGACTGGATCGCACGTGCTAGAATAAGTGGCGCGTGGCCGAAGCCACCCTAGTGACGTATTACGCTCTAGCCACGTCGGCGCCAGTGCAAAGGCTTCTCTGTCACCTAGACAACCGTCCTTCTCCCTTACTCGTCGCGCCCGTGCAGTCTCGCGCAGTCTTTTTTTTTTCATTTTCTTTGTCTTCCCTCCGACCTTAGTTTGGTCACTCCATGTCCCTTCCTCCTACATAACAACCTCGTCATTCGCTCCCTAGCGGCTCACCCAGAGCGCCTCATTTGACAAGCGCACTAGCTACCGTATTTGTCACAAACGATTTCCGGCAACTGCATTAAAACCCGCTTTCATCTTGGGAGAGAGCACACTTAGCGGTATAAGTATACATGGGGTTCTATAGGAGAGTAAACGGGAGTTGAAAAAATTGGCGGACCCCACGTACAGTGGGAATCGATGATATGCGAAGCAGGACTAGGAAATGTTGATATGTCACTTTCAAATTAGCACAACGTTAAGTGGAGATAAATCATGCTTTACATGACTAGCGTTTCATGATTATCATGTTTCGATGTGTTGTTTACCTTCGTCATCTATTGACGTCACGAGATACCAAGTTTATCTTATGTGGAGCAAGTTAAACGGCCTCAAGCACAATATTAGCGTGGTATGTCATGTTCTTATATGACGAACGTGCCAGGATTATCATGCTTGCACCAGTAATATAGATTGTCGTCCATTGACGTCACGTAACTCCAATTTTGGTATATGTGGAGCTAGCAAAACGGCCGTGAGCACATCATGATTGATTGATATGTGGGATTTGAAGTCCCAAAACCACAATATGATTATGAGAGACGGAAGGCTCCGGAAATTTTTACCACCTGGGGTTCTATAACGTGCACCCAAACCTGAGCACGCGGGCCTACAACATTTCTGCCTCCATCGGAAATGCAGCCGCCGCAGCCGGGAGGGGCACATCATGAAGCGCCCAATATACACCAATGAAGCGTTGACGCGCGTGCTCGCTAGGCACAGTGACGCTACGTTAGCAAAACGCGAGCACTAACGGCAGGCGCGACTGGCGCGACCAGCGTCCATCGGCGCGGCCCGACGGGAACCGGCACGAAATGCGACATGCTCCATTTCGCGCCGAGGTGTTACCCAGCCAACACTGCGCCTCAATCTTTTCGTGACTGAGGGACGCCGGACGCGCTCAAATGCGCATGTGACAAAGAAACGCAGTGCGGCGCGTACCATCGAGTGTATGGCTGGACCGGTGCCTGGCGTGGTAACGCCGGCGTGATGCGACAAAATGAACACCGGCGAGCCCACGCACCGCATCACGTCAAAATGTATTGGCGCTTTGACTGTGGCATGCAGTCATGTTCTCACATGACACGCAACTCATGAATTTCCCCTTTGCACTAGTCACATGCCTTCATTATCCATCGACTTCACGTGACACCAAATTTAGCGAATGTGAAGCTAACTAAATGGTCTTGAGCGCATCATGAGTGTGGCATGTCGTCATGTTGTTACACGACACGCATTTCGTGAATATTATGTTTGCATGTGTCATTTACTTATGTCATCCGTTCGCGTCGCGTAATACCGAGTTTGGTACATGTGAAGCTAGCGAAACAGCTGCGAGCGCATCATGAGCCTAGCATGTAGTCATGGTACATGACACGCATCTCATGTATATCTTGTTTGGACAAGTATTCCATCTTCGTCATTCATTCACGTCCTGTTATACCAATTTTGGTATAAGCGAAGCTAGCAAATGGCCGCCAGTGCATCATTAGCGTTGCATGTAGTCATGTCACAACATGACACGCATCTAATGTTTATGATGTTTGCACCAGTCACATACCTTCATCAACCATTCACGTACCGTAATACCATATTTGGTATATGTGACGCTAGCGAAACGCACGCAAGCACATCAAAAGTGTGGCATGTAGTGATGTTGTTACATGAGACGCATGTCATGATTTTTATGTTAGGGTCTGTCACTTGCTTTTGTGATGCAATCTTGTCATACCTTACCAGTTTTTCAACATGCCATGTAAAAGAAATCACCGCAAAAACTACAGGACAATGAACTGTAAATCATCCCATTCATGTCACACATATCATGATTTTCATGTCATGACTATTTATATGTGTTCTTTATACCATCATGTCATGCCAAATTAGGTTTCATATCGATACTATTATCGAAACGGCCTGGAGAGCTAAATGTCGTAGGCGGCTAGATAGATGGATACCCGAAGTTCGCTAAGAAATGCTTCGCATTTAAAAGACCGCATTGTAAGCGGTTACGTTATAAGTGGGCTACACTGTAGATTGATTCTGGAGTTCAAGCTGCGTCTTCCTTGTCGCCTCACGGCCCACACTGACCACGCTATGCGCTACAAGCTCACTAGCCAATGGCGGAGTACACAGCTTCTAGAGCAACAACAGCATTATTACTTACACATATAGAGCTCTCAAACTTGTTTGCGCCTAACATGGCAAACAAATTTTTGTTCATGACTGTATATAAAAATTATACTTTTGTTAACGCAAAGAAGTACAAAATAACAAGAACGTGTTAGAGAAAATAGTTTTTGTGTAGTGCAAATATATATTAACCGAAACATGTGTCAGATTGACACGTGTTACCAATTATAATGAAGTTCTTATGATAAGCCTTGACTAGAACCTTTTCCAAAAGAAACTTTCACTAAGGAGAGCTAAAATAATGTTTGCCAATCGAGTACCGGTATGCTTATTTTGCTGTGACCAATTTTGCTTGCTGCGTGCAATTTGTATATAAATACATTGATTTTAACAGTGTTTTTAACAGCCAGCCTAACCACTCAACCAATGTACAGATATGAAGGAGGTATCGGTTAAAGAAATACACAAACAAGCAAATGATTCAAACTTCGTGCGCTCTCAGAAACTTCAAATTTTGCGCGAAAACGCGTTGTGTGTGTGTGTGTGTTTTTCGAATACTACAAATATTGTATGTAGTGCGTACGGGCGTATCCTATAATTTCACTAACGTTTGCTCTATATTTGTGCAGAAACATTTTTTTGCTTGTGATATAAAGAATGATGTGCGCAAATGTGGGTCGGCTGTGTCAGCAGGATGGAAACGGCGGAATCTCTCATAAGACCACACGGCCCTGTGCAGAGCGAAGTCAATTTTTGTTGTTGTTCAAAGTGTGCTGGTGCTGTC
The DNA here is from genome assembly GCA_013436015.1 of Rhipicephalus annulatus. Classification (NCBI taxonomy): domain Eukaryota; kingdom Metazoa; phylum Arthropoda; class Arachnida; order Ixodida; family Ixodidae; genus Rhipicephalus; species Rhipicephalus annulatus. The sequence continues at coordinate 580,350 of WOVY01010535.1, read as the reverse complement.
TCATAGGTTCTGCCGGTGCTGTTTGTTACGAAGATGCACTATACTCAAGAGAGGACCGGATGCTTCTTATCATCGACCGCTCGCTGAAATATAAAGGTTGTTGCATGTTTCTGTTGTCGGCGCTTTGTTTAACACCGTGAAGACTATAATAATGTTGTGAACTACGTTTTTCCCAACTAGTTGACCGTAAGTGAGCTTTTTATAATCTAGCGAGCTTGTTGGCATGCCTTATTTTATTAGGGTCAAGTCAAAGCTCCGTGGCGTCACGCTCGGACGATCTTTACTATGCGGGGAGGGGGGGTGGGTCGTAAAGCGATATGCGCTGTGTGACTGCGATTCGGTGGGCTCTTTGAACAGAGGTGGGGCGATGCCCTGCACGCTATAAATCACCATGTTTTCGCAATGCCGTCGGGCGCTATTCGGGTACTGCGCGTTGAATGAGATCTTAGCGTATTTAATTTAGAACAACTGAGAAAGATTATGCGGTGTCCGCGTTGGTATTTACCCGGCATTGTTCGTTTTCTGTGTCAAAGAAGTATCTCAAGAAAGTTTATTATGTTGCGCGTCCTAATTTAAACCGCTACAAGACACTTAACTGTGTATGACTACTATAAGGTAGATGTTTTCTTGTGTGAACAATTGTGTTTGCATCTAGAAGGCAGGTATCTTATAAACTACCATGATATTCAGGTTGATTACGTGTGCGTGAACTTGACACAGTGTGCTGTAGATGCGACTCACGAAGCTTGGACTTACGCCTGGATCAGTACATTTTGTTTATGAGTTGCTGAATAGCCGCACCTTAGCTGTACAAGCACTAGGTTGAGCAGTAGTTCACTCGTTCGAGCGCAGTTGCCATGGTGCTGCTTGCTTCACTCATGTTCACCTACCATTATGTTGTTCTGGTTTTTAGGAATTGTGTGCGTCTCGCCGTGCTTTGGCGTTAAAACTTCACCAAATACCTTCACGTCTACAAACATTCTAAAACAAAGTCGTACCACAACTGCCAATGATATTCTCAAATTACAAGCGCAACGCTTTATTTGATATTGTAAAACATTTAGGCCCTGCTACAGATTTTCTAGGGACCTGTGGTATGTTCAGGGTATGAATACCTCATTTATTGCTCAAAACACAATAAAGTTATTTGTACTACATGGTATGCATGCCTACGTCATGCACATGTTGCTTCAGAAATGTTAAATTAGACATTGCATTTATCTAAGATCGTAACGAATCTAGACTGCTTTTTTTCGACGCTGTAGGCATTAGACCACTGAAGGAATGTCCAAAATAATCTTCACCAAGTGATTGTTGTGTATTGGCTTGCACCGACATCACTGAAACCACCTTCCTGGTACTTGCACCGCATGCAAGGAAGCAATGTCCTTGATGTCGTATTGAATGTTATTGACACATCATTTGCAAGTTTAATTGTTATTAGCATACAACGGCTAATAATGTTGTGGCCTCATCGTTATAATTATGAAGCCAGTTAAGCACAATGTGATTATGCTGCCTTTACTAAAGAGCTTATTTCTGCCGGTTGGTACATGATGATCGAACTGAAAAACGGCGCATAACACACGACTGACAGAGACGGACGAAGCGGGGAACTTACAACCAAGATTTGTATTCCATACATGGAGATGTATAGAGCACACGAAACTTGAAAGGGAGGGAGACGAGAAGAGTGACGTCAAACTTTTATTATGTTTGCATGCGTCCGAAAAAACTGTGATTAAGCTATCAATCGCTTGACAAATGCGCAAATTCCCTGGTGAGCAATGTTATCGAAGGGGCACAGTACTTGGACGAAACACATATCACCGAGCGCGTAAGATTTGTGAGACGTTCTGCATTGACAAGAATGGTGATATGTGTATCAGTGCACCTTCGATAACGCTCGCTACTAGGGAATTTGTGTATTTGTGAAGCGAATGATAGCCTAATCACAGTTTTTTCAGTTGCATAAAAACTCTACAAAAGCTCTACGTAACTCTTCTCTTCCTTTTTTTCATGTTTTGTGAGCTATATATACCACCTTGTATAAAATGAAGACCTCGGTTATATGCTCCATGCTCTGTCTTCCACTGTTTTTTGTAACGCGTCGTTTTTCACTTCGTTCATGTGCTGTCTTTACGCCATGTTGCGGAACCATTACTTTATGTAGCTGGCAATGGTGTCTGGGACAGTGGTCGCTGGGCATTATTGCAGAAGCTTGCCATCTTTATTGTGATGACATGTGGTTCAAGATTGATGTTTGGTTTTAGCATTTCCAGCTTATTCTCCCTACGACCATGAGACAGCTAGTGCTGTTAGATGAGAAGTATTGCCTTTTTAGCCAACCAGAATAGTGTAAATCATTGATCACAATTGATCTGAACACAATATTCATTTAGTGAACCTAATTTGAGACAATATAAAATCTTCCCAATATTAGCAGCTTGAAGGAAGCTACATTTGTTGAACTCATAAAAAGCAATGGTAAAAAAGGAAAGGCAGCGAGGTTAGGCAGACAAGAAAAGCCGGTTTGCTACCCTACACATGGCTACAGGGAAATTGAAGTCCCGTCGCGGTGGCCTAGTGGCTAAGACTCGGTTGCTGACCCGAAGATTGCGGTATCGAGTCTCGGCTGTGGCGGCTGCATTTTTGACGGAGGCGAAAATGCTGTAGGCCTAAAGGGTCAGATTTGGGTGCACGTAAAAGAACCACAGGGGGTAAAAATTGCCGGAACCCTCCACTACGGCGGCTCATAATCATATCGTGGTTTTGGGGCATTAAACCCCACATATAATTCAACGGGGCAATTGAAGGAGGTAGAGAAAAGAGTGGAAAAAGAGAGAAAGATAACACGTAACATGGCATACACATAAACATGCGGCTGTACTGATGAGAAAGCACAATTTAGAGTAGATCTCACTCCAACTCTAGAAGGCGAGGTAATGAGCGAGAAAGATTTATTTAGAGGCGTAGTTAACATCAATGAAATATCAAGGACAAATATAGCATGCAACATATTTACAATAATTAAATTGTGCATGCCGCGTGACTGCAAAAGGCGCAAAGCCTTTTGCGACACCAACCTCAATGTGGTGGAAGTGGAAACGAACCTATGACATGGGTTTATGTCGCCTGGTTTCTGGCACATGCCTTGCACTTATACTATCTGTGATTTCTTCTTCACTCCTTCGGTTTCTCGCGGGCTTGCTGTCAGTGTGGTGCCCGCTCCTGCATGCTCTTGCACGCTCCGCCACATCGCAGTTTTGCGTTGTCACAAAGCTAGTTGCGTTTACCTTGCTACCGGAACTGCTCCTGCCCAGCTCAGTGCTCTTTTAAAAACGAAAGAGCGGCTGGATGCTCTAAAATTGTCCCTTATGAAACAAGCATTACACACGTTTTCAGACCAGGGTTAGCCGTAGCAAGTGCATCTGAGCAACCCACTGCAACATGAAAAAGCGCAAGGTGCAAAATTTTTGTGTCAGTATTTTTTTAATGTTGTGTTTAACTGCAGTGGACGCTTATGTGGATACTGTCATTTATATGCAGTGGAATTGCGATTTTATAAAATAAAATAGTCATATGGTGCCTATTGCGTGGCATTCCCCTATTGGTGTTATAATGTCATGTTATCAACAGAGGTCTGGCCGCAGGGATTGAGACACCAGAAGCAGGTTGGTCTTTTTAATAGAACGGGCAAGCGAGTTCTTTTTCATCCATTTCATAGTCCTTCAAGGCACATGCACAGCTGCCATCATCTTTTTTGAGCAAGCACGTGACATTTGCCTCCCTCCGAAAGAGGCATCGTCCTGATGCGCAACTTAGGCGCTTTACCAGGCGTATGAAGTGGGTGCGCCAACACGGTAACCGGGAGCTAATTAATGCTCGATAAATACGGTTTCATACGCACGACGTGCACGACTTCGGGTAAATGCGTTTGGCGCTTAGAAGTACAATCAGTGTGGGAAAAAGCTTTGTAGTTCTCGTCGTTCAAGCGTCGCGTGACGCTGTATGGGCCAAAGTGCCGTCTTAGCAGTTTTTCAGACAGTCCACGTCGACGTATCGGAATCCAGACCCAGACCCTCTCGCCTGGTGTGTAGCTAATGAACATGCGTCGGGGGTCGTACTGTCATACATCTTAATAGAGGTTGATGACAGATGCGCACACGCGCGAGCTTTCTGGCTTCCTCGGCGCGCTGAGTGAATTCTTCGGCGTCTACACCGATGTCGTCCCGCTCATGCGGAAACATGGCACCCAATATTGTCGTGACTTCGCGACCATAAATCAGACTGCATGGTGTCATTCCAGTGGTTTCTTGTCGAGCGGTATTATAGACAAAGATCACGTACGGCAATATCTCATCCCAGTTTTTTATGTTCCGTGTCAACGTACATGTTGATCATGTCTGTGAGGGTCCTAATCAGGCGCTCCGTCAGTCCGTTTTTCTGTGATGGTATGCAGTTGTTCTCCGGTGAGCTGTACCGCTGAGTCTGAGAACCGACTCCAAAACCTCTGCGGTGGAGGCAGGCTCTCTGTCTGTGATCACTGCTGTCGGAGCGCCATGCCGAAAGACACTGTTTTCGATGAACTGAGCGGCGTCTGCTGCTGTGCTGCGCTGCATAGCTTTAGTCTCCGCATAACGGGAGAGGTAATCGGTGGCTACGATACTCCATCTCTTTCCTATTGTGGAAGTTGGAAAGGGACCCAGGAATACCATTCCAATCCGCGTGAACGGCTTCGCTGGTGCTTCGACTGTATGTAAAAGACCTGCTGGCCTGTTGGGAGGCGCTTTGCGTCTTTTTCAGTCGGTGCAAGCTCGCACGTGATGGCTAACAGCAGATGGTAATTTTGTCCAGTAGTACTTGCATCGAAGTCGGCGCAAGGTTCGGGTGTAGCGTAGATGACCAGAAGTTGCTTCATCATTGCACGCTTCTGCAATTTTTTTTTTCGAAGAAAGGCACGTGTGATGAGAAAGTGCGGGTTGCCGGTTCGCGGGAAGTTTTTCTCATAGAGAACATCGTTTTGCAAGCAAAAAGATGGCACTCCTCTTGCAAATAACCGCGGCAAGTCTTTACGTCGTCCTTATAAATACTCAAAGGAAGGTAACAGCTCAGGGTCCCTGCGCTGCTCTCTTGCAATAGTGGCCGTGTTGACAACTCCCAAGAATGCCGCGTCGATGCTTTCGTCATCACGAGCGACATTCCCCACTGGCGACCATGAGAGACAGTCGGCGTCGGTGTGCCTCTTTCGATATTTATAGATGATGGTCATATCGAACTGTTGAAGCCTTAGGCTCCAGCGCGTCACGCGGCTAAATGGATCTTTACGGCTGGTGAGCCAGCACAAAGGGTGATGTTCGCTTACAACCTTTAAAGAGCGGCCGTACAAATATGAACGAAATTTGATGACCGCCCACACCACGGCAAGACACTCCTTCTCGGTAGTCGTGTAGTTCTCGTCCATGCGAAAGGGAGTTCTGCTGGCGTAGACTATTATTCTTTCACAGCCATCTTGCCTCTGGACCAGAGCGGAACACAGACCTACATTGCTGGCGTCAGTGTGAAGTGATGTAGGGGCTTCGTGGTCGAAGTGCGCAAAGTTGGAGGTGTTCACAGGCGTTGTTGTAGTTCATTGAATGCCATTTGCTTTTGATCACCCTAAATGAAGAGGACGTCTTCACGTTTGAGTCGGGTCAATTGCGCTCCAATAGACGAAAAATCCTCGATCAATTGTCGGTAATCGGCGCACAATCCTAAAAAGCGTCTCACTGCCTTTTTATCGCGTGGTGCAGGAAATTGCTCTACGGCGTCTATTTTGGCCGGGTCAGGTCAAACCTCCTCGTGACTGACGACGTGGCCTAGGAAGCTGAGTTTGTTGAAACCAAAATGACATTTTCCCGGTCTTGAAATAAAGCCGGCTGAACGTATGGCTTGGAGAACAATAAATGAACGGCTGAGATGTTGCTAGAATGTTGCTAAGCATACAATAACATCGTCCAGGTAGACCAAGCATGTTTACCACTTCAGCTTTGATAGAACAGTGTTCATGAGACAGTGAAAAGTGGCTGGCGCCTGGTGGAACCCCCCAAAAGCCCCTTACATTCGTAAAGGCCATCGGGCGTCACAAATGCCGTTTTTTAAGGTCTTTCTTGTCGACTTCTCCTTGCCAGTAGCCGCTTCGGAGGTCCATTGAAGAAAAACAGCGCGCACAATGCACCTTATTGAGTGAATCGTTTATGTGGGGCAGTGAATAGAAGCCTTTCATCGTGACATTGTTCAACTTGCGATAATCAATGCAGAAGCTCAAGCTGCCGTCTTTTTTTTACCAAAACCACGGGGGACGCTAAGAGACTTTTCGAATGTTGTATGACGTCATCTGCGAGCATCTTCTGCACTTGCTTCTGAAACCCCTCGCGTTATTTCGGAGTCACACGGTGGGGCTTCTTCCAAATCGGTTGCGTGTTGTCTCCAATATTGATGCGGTGCTTGGTCAGTGGTGTTTGCTTGACCTTTGACGTAAGCAAAAAACAGTCTTCGAGTCGGGGTACAAGTTCAAGCCACGCTTCTTATTAGAGGGCGGTAGCATGGAGGAGATGTCCACCGACGAAGTTGTCGAGGTGGCGACAGTCGCGTCATATGGTTGCAGAGAAAAACAATTCCCGGCTTGGTTTACAATGTCGCTGCAGATAATCGTGGTATCCTTCAGGATTTGACACTGCTCGTAGGTAAGGTTTGTGAGGAGCACATCTGCCTGTCGACCAGTAAGCGCCAGGACGAACCTCACCATGGAATGGCCTTGCTTGAACAAAAGAGCGACTATGTGCTCTACTATCACATCTTTATAGCAAGGCCGCCCACTTGACACCGACACAAAACAGCAGGATCTCCATGGGAGCGTCACATCGTCGGCTATTCACAAACGGCCGCATTGTTCGTCGCTGCTGTTGTCGACATAAGGATGTGCGCAAAACGTCACCATACATTGAGGTATGTTATAACAGTGCCATTTTCTTGAAGGAAATTCATGCGCAAAATTAGCTCTTAAAAAGCAGTCTGGCAACAGGATGAAAGTGACCACGGAGCTAGAATACCCGATGTGAAGTCGAGTGGTGCATTTACCCGTGGGAGTCATCAGCTGACCACCAGCAGTCCTTATGTGCGGCTCTGTCCACAGTGTCTTCACCTTTCTAAGGCGGTCGGCGAGCACTTGTCGCATGTTCGAGAAGTGGGCACTTTATTCGACCAGCGCTGTAGCGTGATGTCCATAGGTGGTCAGAGTGTCGGCATCGTTGTTGCAGTGCGTGGTCGATGACAGTCTCCTCTATTATAAATTCATCTACTGTCGTAGGTGGATTTCATACGGGGCCCGCAAACACTGGTTCCTCAACACCCTGCATTTAGGGACGCCGCTTCTTCGCCTGGGGCATGTTAGGGTCAGCTCGTCAAAACAGACGGATCATACCCTCTGCGTACATGGCGGCTGTTTTATTGGGTTGTTGCACGCGGGCCTCAATCAGTTTCTGAGCGTGATCCCGTCAGTCTGAGTTCATAAATGTAGCAAGGAGCTTTCGAAGGAAATCTTCCCAAGATTGGGATGTAGCCTCGTGGTCCTCGCAACATGTGCGAGCGCTATCCTCCAGTGCGAAATATGCATGGCCAAGTTTGTGCTGTTCGCTTCAGTGTTTTACAGCGACCCGTTCGAACTGTTCGAGCCAGTCCTTGACATCGCCGTTCTCTTCTCCACGGAAAATTTCAGGAACGTCAGGATGTTGTGTCACCTGAGAGAGAAGAATGGTCTGCGATGGCAGGATAACCATGGATGTCGTAGGAGCTGCCACGCTGGAAAGAGGCGGAACAGGTGCGGACTCCGGACTTAGGCCTAGTAGGCACCGACTGAATTGGTGCACCGGAGTCGTGACGAGGGGCTGAGTCTCTGGACTTGGTGAACGGGTCCGAGCAAGACTGTCCTGCATCAGGTTGTAGGCTCCAGCACTTCAATCAGGGTCCCGACGTCAAAACAAAGGTCTTGCGGGAGAGATTGAGACACCAGAGGCAGGTCGGTCTTTTTAATAGTACGCACAAGCGAGTTGTCCTTTTTCATTCATTTCATAGTCCTTCATGGCACATGCACAACTGCCATCATCTTTCTTGAGCAAGCACGTGACAATATATAACTACTGATATGCAAATGTGCATCTGTCGATGCACTCATGCATAAATTTGGCAAGCTGGTAAAACCATATTTATTGACTGCAGCCAAAAATATCACTCTCGCATACCTAATTATTAATTAAACGTAGTCGACTCTTGCACCTAACAGCGATAGTCTTTGTCTAAGACTTTTACCTTCACGTTCGTGCATGAGCGAGCTAAAAGGGCGAATTGAAAATCAGATCTATCACATAGAAGATATAAAAAGCTCTGCAAGAGCTTCCTCTTTGTTGAATTTATTGTGTTGCATGCCCTTTCTGAAATCGCATGCCACTGAATATGTTGGCCATGCATTGCTAGCCATTCACTGCAGTCTGGGAAGCATTGCATGTAGACTTCACAACGCTCACCAAAATAATTTTTTGCACAGGTGCCTAAATTCTTGGCCACGGTCCGCCGTTTTTTTGTGACTCAGACTGCTCAAATAAAGTTCCTGACCAGGTCAAGGGGCTCAAGTACGAACCAACTCTGCACCACTGTTCCTAGCATCAGCTTTGTTCACCCAAGTTCACTCGGCTCACGCGCTGTGACCGACTAAGCTACTGGACGCTGCCTACATATATAAAGTTATCTCTATATTTTTCTCAGTTTGGAAGTATTCGGTGCGGTTTTCGCAGTGCTTGCCATAATCATTTTTGCACAGGTAGGACTCTTATTTTTTCTTTAATTGTATTAGTACTACTGCATGCACTTCTGCCAAGCAAGAGTACCAGTGTTTCTTGTGAATTGTTTGTCACGACAAACTGAAAGGATTGGTGTAAAGTACTTGAGTATTTCAAGCGCAAAATTCATGCTGAACTTTGGTCTTCAAGCAGTGTAGAACGAAGCCGCGCTCTCTTTTGAAATAAAGGGTCTGCTTGAAAAGCCTGTCGCACCATGAAAGAGTCTCAAAAACTTCCAGGTGGATATAAGCAACTTCAGAGGAAAATTGAACAATTGAAATGTATTTCAAAGATGGAGTATCTTGATATGAAAGACGTCCTAGATGAAGGTTCACCTTTTGGCTTTGTCTAAAACATTTGTGTGATGGTGGAAGAATCATTACCTTGTGATCATATTGACATTTGCCACAAAGTAGGAACAAAGAAGCCTCCTTTAAAAATAGTAGTGCGTTTTCCCCGATGTCACAAATGAAATGTTGTCCTGGCTAAGGCAAAAAAGGAACGTCTCTCATCAGTGGCTCTTGATTAAGTTGTCCTATTCATGTCAACGAACACTCATATCATAACCCGCTCGTTACCATTTGAGGTCAACTAAATGCCAGAAACAAATACATTTCCTCTTGATCTTCAATTTTTTATGTGGGAAGCCTATGTATAAAAGTGAAGTTGTGCGCAACACGGCTAACTAGCGGCTGACATTCGTTCTCCCCATCGTGTTCAAAGTATTTGAGTATGTTATTACCGTCCGGCTCATTAATCTTTTGACTAAGTAGTAAGATAATTGCGTAGTAGGGCTTCTGGAAAGATAACTCTACCAAAATGGCAATATTGCAGTTGAAAAGGCAAAATAAGAGCAACAAAGAAAACGAACATTTGAGTGTTGGCCTATTTATTGATTTAGGAAAAGCATATAAGAAATATATTAGCAAAAACAGAAACAAATATCTCAAGATATTGTTAGTCGTTTAGTGGTATGTGGTCATGTTGTCATTGCACATCTTTTCAATGAATATTTTCGTAGTGTATTTACTGCTCCCAGAGTTTCCCCACTTAAATACCGACCATGCTGCGAATGCGAGTTTTTTTTCTTATCCTGGTGTCAGTGCTTTTTTATTGAACACGAAGATCAAAACTTCTTGCGGACCCGATGGTATTTCCAGCATATTTTCGCGTCGCTTTGTAGAGTGTATAGTGAATTATTTGGTCGTCCTTTTTCGTGCCTCTTTATGTTCAGCAGAATTACCAGAGGATAGGAAGTCGGCACGAATTGTTCCTATATTCAAAAAAGGCGACCGTCTTGTAGTACAATATACCAACCAATTTCTTTAACATGATTATGTTGTAAGCTTATCGAACACATTATATCCAACAAATAAATGAATTCTCGGAAGAACACTCAGTTTTACAAAAAATCATCAACATGCATTTCTAAAAGAATTTTCCACAACTCAATTGGTTACTAACGTTCACACCTTTGCAGATTTTCTTGGTGCTAACGACCAAACTAATATAATATTCTTGAAATACAGTAAGGCATTCTACAGAGTTCCACACGATAAATAATTTCAAAACATCGGTTAATCGGTATCCCAAAAATATTTATCTCCTAAAACTCAGCTTAACTCTACAACCGCAACCAAGACATTCAGACGGGAGAAAAACATTCCGGCTGCCTTTCGGTGACTTCTTGCGCTCCGAAGGCGAGCGTACGCGGCCGCCTACTGTTTTTCGTCTGCATAAACGACAATGCCAAGGTAATCAGTACTGCTGTACAAATTCATCTGTTTGCGGACGATTGTGTTTTGTTTAGTGAAGTAACCAGCATTAGTGACCAATGCGACCTTACAACTAACTTGGGCAATGTCTCAAAATGATGCGAACAATGGGGTATGCTTCCTAATGCCAATATATGCGTGTACCTCCATCTAACGCACAAAAAGCCAACTTAAACAACACATAACTTAACTGAAGCACCTTTGCTAAAGTAGCCACCTATAAATACTTAGTGTAACGTTAACTAGTACCTTATTCTAGAATATAAGCATGAAAAACAATTGCTCTGCGGCTTTCCAAAAATTATGCCTTCTCCGCCAAGGGTTCAAGCCTTCCCCGCCTAGTGTTAAACTCCTGTCCTACGTTTTCCTTTTTAGGCGAAAATTTAATACGCCTCCGATGTTTGGGATTTCCACAAAAAAATTAACTGTCAAAGCCTAGAAAGAATTGAAAGAAAAGTAGTGCAGTTTATTTATAGTGAATTTATGCCAACTTACTTCCCCAGTGTACTACTAACTGCAAGTGGTATTGAATTATTACAAACACGGAGAACAAAACATCGTCTAGTGTTTCTTTCAGACATAGTAAACCACAGGCTATCCTTGGACACCGCAGCATACGTTTTCCCTCTGTTAAGCAGACCTAATCGGTACCCTTATTCTCATTCCCTAACGCCAATCTTCGCAAAGACTGACACTTTTCGCTGCTACTTTTTCCCACAAACGATAGCTGATTGGAATAAACTAACGGAAGTATTCCCCGAACACACTTGACCATTTGTGCGGAAGCTGTTCTTTTGTTGCTTGCTTATGGTTGTATCATGACCAAGTAGTTTTTTTTCCGTCTTTCAACCAAAATGAACTTTTAAAAACCACTTTGCAACCTTGTTTTCGGTTATTGGTATGCATTTTTTTCACCCTGCTTGGACTTTTGGTCCGCGGTATTTTATAAATAAAATAAAATAAATTATGACTGGGCGAATCACAATATTCTGTGGAAACTGTATGGCTATGGTGCATATTGCATTGCCTTTGAACTGATGAAAAGCTTTGCATCATGAAGCAGTTAGAGATCATCAGTGACTTCGCATCTCGATAAAATATGGGGTGCCCCGGGGTTCAATGATGGGGCGTGTGTTGCGTATAGTCTATATCAATTATTTATATGATGTGACCGATACACCGAAACTTCTGATGTGTGCTCATGACATTGAATTCTTTTTAGGTGCGGAGCGTTGCTTTGCATGCTGCAAGCACTTTTGACACCTTTATGCATATATATCTATCTAAGCGCACATATCTGGGTACTATCATCGTCCCCCCCCCCCTTTGCTTTGGGTACATGAAAATTAGTACAGGAGGGTAAGACGGGTTGACAAATACAACACGCTCGTCGTGAATAATTTCAGTCCCCTCCCATACGACGTCAAACACTTCCCAAAAGCAATGGCACATACCCGGAAGCAGGTATATGCCACTAGTATGTGGGTATGTGCCACAGGTGTATTATATGCCCTATATCTACAAATATGCCTTATATCTACCAGGAATTGCGAAAAAAGCTGACATGAGCAGCATTGCCCGCACAATTGCAAAGAATAAATTTGTTCCAGCAGGAATTGAACCGTAGTATTCTGCTTTCAAATGAAGTATTCTATCACAGAGCCATGTCCGTCCTCGGATATACGTTTAAAATAGACCTTCATGTTCGTATAACATCAACTTTAGTTTTAGTACTGCCTATAAAATTTTATATCAAATGCATATGAACCCTTATGATGAAGCCTTCACGTCTAATTAACGTCAAAACAGTTAGGGACCATCCTGTGAGGTACTTGTGTTGCAGAGTTGAGGGCACCATCCTCGTGAGTCCCAGCAAAAACACCAGTGCTTCATACCAGCCTACCACTTGTAGGGTGGCTAGTATCCATATTTCTGTTGGCATTGTTACGAAACTGCAAATAACTGCAAATGTCACGGATGTAACATCTCGCCCATAAGAAGCAAAACATATGTAGCTGTTTAACGTATGTGTGTGGCCCCGCCACGGTGGTTAAGTGGCTAAGGTACTCGGCTGCTGACCCGCAGGTCGTGGGATCAAATCCCGGCTGTGGCGGCTGCATTTCCGATGGAGGCGGTAATGTTGTAGGCCCGTGTACTCAGACTTTGGTGCCCGTTAAAGAACCCCAGGTGGTCAAAATTTCCGGAGCCGTCCACTACGGCGTCTCTCATAATAAATAGTGGTTTTGGGACGTGAAACCCCACAAATCAATCAACGTATGTGTGTGGGAAGGTTTGTACGTATATTAATATTCTCTTCAGAGGATCACTCAATAAATATATCAAAATACGTTCGCCTTGCATCCGCGTGCTTTGTATAACATCGATGCTCAAATTAAGTGGGATCTGCCGAATTCTTAGCATCAATGTTGTAACTTCATAGCTACTTTAAAGAATTCTTCATTTGAACATGAATAATAGCTGGACTGCAACGTACTTAGATTTAGATATTAGGAAATATATATATATATATATATTCATGACTGCAGCATACCTAATAGGCAAACACTAGTACCACATACATAACACACTAAAGTAGAGCTGGACTACAATATTACGTATTGGAACTTTAAAATTATTTTAAAACCATAATTACCTTCAGTGCCCCATTCGTTTTATTGAAATCGGATGTCTGCGAATAATTGATGAATAGCTTTTTTACTCAAACCTAACTAGTGTTTCATGTGTGCACCATGCTGAATCATTGTTTAAATGTTTCTTGTATATATATTTCCTCTCTCCTATGCCGTTTGTTTTTGTATGTGAAATCTGTTGTATGTGCTACCCTCTGTAGGCCCCTACGTGCTGTCAAGTTTTTACAGTTTTTTGCCTGGGGAACCCCCAACAAGCATGTTTCTCGTTGGAGACAAAGTAGATTTGGATGCTGACTACTTGCAAAGAATTAAGAACACTCCAACATGATGGAGCTTATTGTATGTTCGACGCTCTGTCTCGTGAAACGTCTGGTGATTACTTCTGTCTATATTAGGCTTTTGGTTATGGATGTGCGGTAGAAAAGTACTACTCTGACCGCACTTTTGTCAAAGGAACCAAAGTCGCCTGGACAGCTGAAAATCGATTGTGCAAGCATTCGAATGACCACATTAAACTATTTTAGCATCAATTGCAATACTTTGTCAATATTTGTGATTTTGTGACGCACAAGTTTAGAAACACACACACACATATATAAAGAGAGAGCTGTAAATAGGCCTAAAGCAACTTTGTAGTCAATGTTTTTAGCATGATGACAAAAGCATGGTATGTAAGCACACGTGTTTTACCACACGCCTACTTTCCTATTTTCTTCTTCAATTTGTTGGGCACTGGCAACAACCTCAATAACCGCCTTTTTAGTGCTGCTTATTGTTTTGTGTTTATTGTTTTAAATAATTTCTTTGTTACCTACTATGCAAGAAGGGAAGTCAGAATAGTAAGAGTTGAAAAAGAAGTATGGTCACAAAAAGATGCCTTCTCATTGGAAAAATAATAGAAATATTCTCAAGCATTTCCCTGAGGGTGAACATGGTTAAGTGCGAATGCACGGGGTGATGCTATGAGGGGTATTTATTAGTTCGCACTATTATATTTATTTATCACACTATGGTGCCTTTATGGTGTAATGGTTCCTGGGAATCGCAATTTGATCTCACGGGGGAGTTTCGGTTGTACTGCATTCGTTGTTGATAGTAGCGTTGGCTCCGAGACATCCGTCGCACGACCCGCTCTCGACGGGAGACTGAGAGAGAAGGCGGGCGCGCGAGAGAGAGGGGTGTGCGCGCAGCTGCAGTGAGCGAGGAGAGCGGAAGAGCGAGCGAAAGGGGAGGGGGACGCGCGCGGCGGCGTTAAAGATATAAGGCGCGTTACTGACACCGATATCAGCGTCGCGTCTGTGGCTTATTCGGTAGAGCGTCGCGCTGCGGCCCGCCAAGTGCTCTTTCTTTTAAAGATAGAGAGAAGACTGCGGACGCCGCCGACGGCGGTGGATGGTTTGGGGTCGCTTATAAAGATTGATCTTCACTCACACTTATCTCACTATTGCAACCGGCGCCGTAGGTCACAGATCAAATTACTATTGTTAATCTTTTAGGGTTGAAAGCTAAGTACAATAAATTAGTTGATATGTCTATTTGCATCATGTTAATTTATTTTTCATATATTTTCTTTTGGGCCAAATATCTTGCATTCTCACAAGCATAAAAGCTCACTTCTGCTATGCATAATTTAAAAGAACACAATGTGTTGATGTTCTGTATTTAGTGCATATTAGCCATGTGCCTTTCAAAGTGAATATAAGGCTGCTGAAACGATCACCGGTATTCGAAACATTACGAATTTTTAATTTGCGGGCATGCATGTTTGTATGGTGACCAAGCATCCATAAATCGGGCATGCATGTGTGCAGGAAGGGGTCTTGAATTGATCTCATTCATTCTAGTCCAAAAATGGGTAGCATAGGCCTTACACGCACTCTGGAATCAATTTCATCAATATTAAAACACACATATTTATTGAATATAGCTTGCTTTAAGGTATATTTACATATTGTATACATCCACGTTGAACATTGCACGATGCAGCTGGCACTCTCATAAGCGCTTCTCGAGGGGACTTGCGTAACTAGCACACAAACGTAACGACCGCTGTAAGTGGGGCCTTCATTTTGTCGACTGCTGGAAACCGGCGGCTTCGCCGAATCACATATCCTTAGCCGTGAAGCTAACTTTGCTATTGCAACAGTGCAAGCTTAACTAAAATTCAATACTGTTCTTAGCAAATGTAGTAAGTGCGGCTTGTTCTATCCAGAGCAGCAAAAAAAAAACAAACCGAGGAGCAGTATCTGGCCACGGTAAGACACAATCGCAGAACTTCTCGATAGCAGTGCCAAATTCTCTATTTGCCTACACATAGAAAGAGCAAACCACTGCAGCCAGCTTACCAGTACATTCACTGCAGAGCCATTGTGTTTTAAAAGAGGATGATGCAGAAGCCCCACTTAGAGCTGGCACTGTGCTTCAGTGCTAGTTTCATAAGCGCTTGCGAGAAGCACTCTGTGGAGTGCCGGCCGCACGGTGAACATCTTCAGGGTTGAATGCACGACTTTGTACATCTGTTCAAGTAATAATGAACCGTATGTGGGCTGTTACCCAGCATGGTCTACAGAGAATAAAGAATTCTGAATTTCTAGCCGTCTCCACAATCAATTCTAGATTTGGACCACTGGTACGTCGACGTGTAGCACCAGTCAAACACCTATTTGAAAGGGTGTTATGGCATGACACCACTCTAAGTGAAAGAATGCACCCACTGCACTGTTTAAAACTTTTGCTCTGCACCAACTTGTCAAAGGTGCTGAGCTGTGCACCCTTTCTCAGCACCCTTTCTTGAACACCCAATATGGAGAAAAGGGTGCTCATACGAGCACCCTTTGCTTCCTATGGGTGAGAATGGGTGAGATACATCCTTATGGGTGAGATTTGGTTTAGTGTGGCTGTTTAGTTGCTTCATAAAGCGTTAACCT
This sequence comes from Rhipicephalus annulatus, assembly GCA_013436015.1. Taxonomy (NCBI): domain Eukaryota; kingdom Metazoa; phylum Arthropoda; class Arachnida; order Ixodida; family Ixodidae; genus Rhipicephalus; species Rhipicephalus annulatus. Next base: position 564,124 of record WOVY01010535.1, on the reverse strand, counting down.
ATGCAGATATTCAGGTTTGTGATGATTCTGCTAGGTATGATGAGTATATATGTATGTGAGCATTTTGCAATTACCGGGCCTCTAAAACTCCTATTTTTTGTTCGGTTAACATCTTTCGATGCCAGGCGTGATTTAGCGCATCTAGTAATCAATTTACGATGCATTAGGGAGACTCTTTTCACTGCATGACACTCCTGTTTTCTCGCCGAAATAAAAGCATTTGTCCGTGAAGAAGTTGCATGACAGCTTTCCTTGGTGCCTTTCACACCAGAAGCTACCACAACTTTACCATCTTCCCTACGTGACGTCATTCAAGGAGAGGTCGCCGAGGCCTTACCAGCTGCTCGCGAACCTAATCTTGTGGCTGCTCCTCTCACCTACGCCGCGGCTGCAGCCATGCCAACTCGCAAGGCGCCTGCGCCTCCGTTCCAGCCTCGCGCGAGCTATCCCCCAGCTCCAGTTCACTGGACCAGCACCAACACCCCTAACCCGTGGCGCACCCCCGACAATCGCCCGATATGTTATGCTTGTCGATACCCCGGACACGTCGCAAGGTGTTGCCGCCGCCGGACGCATATCACCAATGAAAACCACCGTGAGCCTTTCTTCCCGCTTGACTCCAACGCGCGATACGGTTCCTCCACTCCAATGCCAGCCCGCTACCAGGACGACCACCGCCCTCGGTCGGGACGTTTTCGCTCGCCCTCTCCACGCCGCCGCTCGCCTTCTCCTATGCGTCGACGGCCCGCGCCTAACGAGGAGGAAAACTAGACGACGCAGTTCCTGAGGCAAGAACTGCGCAAGTTTCGGTTTGCCCAAGTCCTCATTTGTCACCTACCAATGTTATTGATGTGTTCGTCGAAAATGTCCCTACTGTCGCTCTTGTAGATACCGGTGCCGCTGTTTCTGTTATAGACGCGGGATTTTGCCGCTCAATTCGTAAGGTTACGACGCCTTTCTCCGGATTATCGCTTCGCACAGCCAGTGCTCAACCTGTTCAGCCGACCGCAGTATGTACAGCCCGCGTGACAATTCAGGACGCTCTGTATACGATAGAGTTCATGGTTCTTTCATCGTGCTCCCATAATCTTATTTTGGGATGGGACTTTTTGTCGCGTCATAACGCCGTAATCAACTGTGCTAGGGCTGAGGTTGAATTTTGCTCACTGGATGACCAAGCGTCCGTCGACACCCAGTCTGCCGCTAAACTTGTCGTTAGCGATGACACCTACATCCCTCCATGCTCTTTTGCGTTCGTGCCAGTTTCATGCAGCGCCATATCCGACGGCACGGTCTTCTTCACACCATCTCCAATATTGGTCGCCCGAAGAGCCCTCCCCCTGCCTTTTGCTGCTCTCGATCTTGTAGAAGGCTCAACCACAATGCCAATTTATAATCATGAGTCGTCGTCTTTATCGCTACTTTGTCACGAGTGCCTTGGCCACGTCGAGACAATCAGTTCTTCCAGAATTATATCCGTCCCCGATGAGGTGCCTTCTACATCCGTCTGTGAACTGGCTGTCGTCTCAGCGCCTGACTCAACGTCGGCAAACATATTTCAACCATTCATCGCTGCAGATTTGACATCTTCGCAGCGTTCACAACTCCTCACCATTCTTGACAGCTACCGCCATTCTTTCGACGTTGAACAACCATCTCTCGGCCGTGCCTTAGCAGTAGAACACCACATCGACACTGGGTCCCACTCACCGCTGCGACAAGGACCATATCGCGTGTCCGCTACAGAACGCCGCGTCATTGCTGACCAAGTAGACGACATGCTTCGCAGAGGCGTCATTCGCCCTTCACAGAGCCCATGGGCGTCTCCGGTGGTTCTCGTCAAAAAGAAAGACGGTTCTATTCGTTTCTGTGTCGATTTCCCGCGATTGAACAAGATCACGCTGAAGGATGTCTATCCACTACCGCGCATTGACGATGCTTTGGACAGTTTGCAGGGTGCCGAGTTCTTTTCCTCGTTAGACTTGCGGTCAGGCTACTGGCAGGTGCCTATGGCGGAGGCCGATCGCCCCAAAACCGCTTTTGTCACGCCAGACGGTTTATATGTATTCACCGTCATGCCCTTCGGACTTTGCAATGCCCCTGCAACGTTCGAACGAATGATGGACAACATCCTGCGTGGGCTAAAATGGAAGATATGCTTGTGACCGACCACCACGCGCTGTGCTGGCTTTCGACGTTAAAAGACCCATCTGGCCGCCTCGCTCGCTGGGCGTTGAAAATTCAAGATTACGACATACGCGTGGTTTATCGGTCAGGACGAAAGCATGCTGACGCCGACGCCCTTTCCCGTTCCCCCCTGTCCCAGAATGCCACAGCTGACTCCGCTTGTGATTCCACATTGTCATCGCTTGACTTTGACACCATTGCTATCGAACAACGCAATGACCCGTGGACTGCGTCTCTTCTCAATCATCTCTCCGACACTTCTGAACCCCCAAAGACGCGAACGCTTCGGCGCCAAGTTCCACACTTCTCGATACGTGACACGCTTCTCTATCGACGCAACTACGCACCAGAGGGACGCAAGTGGCTGCTCGTCGTTCCACGAACCCTGAGGTCGCAGATTTGTTCCTCTTTCCACGCTGACCCACAATGTGGCCACGCAGGAGTCTTCAAGACCTACGAAAGGCTTCGACATCGCTACTACTGGCGTGGTATGTATACCTTCGTCCGCAACTTCGTCCGCTCTTGTGCCGAATGTCAGCGTCGAAAATCTCCACCACACGCCTCCGCCGGTGAACTGCAGCCTTTACCATGCCCTTCCCGACCCTTCGAACGGGTTGGAATAGATATTTATGGGCCACTTCCATTGACTCCGATTGGCAACAGGTGGATAATAGTTGCTATCGACCACCTAACGCGCTATGCAGAGACCGCTGCTCTTCAAACGGCTACAGCACAGGAGGTTGCCACTTTCCTACTGCGTCATTTTGTGTTGCGCCATGGAGGCCCTCAAGAGCTCCTCAGTGACCGCGGCCGCGCCTTCTTGTCCGAGGTCATTGAAAAATTGCTCGCTGAGTGTGCTATTGTACATCGCACATGTGCCGCTTACCACCCTCAAACCAACGGGGCTACCGAGCGCTTTAATCGTACTCTCGGTGACATGCTATCCATGTATGTGACGCCTGACCACTCTAACTGGGACTTAGTCCTCCCATTCATTACATACGCCTATAATACGGCAACGCAAGCGACAACAGGCTTCTCTCCTTTTTACCTCCTCTACGGCCGTCACCCCTCCCACACCATTGACACCATTTTGCCCTATCGACCGGACGCGTCCGAGTGCCTACCAATCTTGGACGCCGCTAGACACGCAGAAGAATGCCGCCAGTTAGCTCGTCGCTTTAGCTGCGATGACCAAAACAGGCAAAAAGCAATTCATGATGCCCAGACCTCAACTCCCGTTTTTCTTCCGGGTGCTCTTGTATGGCTGTCAGTGCCGCATCGCACACCTGGACTCTCTTCCAAACTTCTGCCAAAGTACGATGGGCCATATCGTATCCTTGAACAAACTTCGCCAGTAAACTACCTCATTGAGCCTCTTACGCCACCTTCAGACTTGCGACGTCGCAACCGCGAGGTTGTACACGTCCATAGGCTCAAGCAGTACCACGGTTCAACGCCGCCTGCACAGGACTAAGTCGCCAGGATGGCTCCTTTTTTTTTCCGTGGGGCCATTGTAAAGAAGAGGAAGTACTCCGGCGCAGAGGCAGCAGCATCGAGTGTGCAGCAGTGGCTCGAGCTCGGAAATTGCGGCTGGTGCATCGCCTTCCAAGCTTTCCAAGCATCAACCTTTCTGCTTAATAAATCTCCTTTATAATATTAACATTTCTTATTTGTGCTTCGCATACCATCAATTCGCACTGTACGTGAGTTCTGCCATTTTTAGCTCTTCTGGCTGTTTCAAAAATGGTACCAATACCAAATTTTCTATGACATAACATGACTGCAAGGCGAGCAGATTCAACTATTCATGACATGAAAGTGATGACATGTAGGTCATGAATGTCATGATATACATTTCTTGGCCTTGTTGCTTGGATGGCGATTTCGTACACATGACATGTTGCAAAAGTGGCATGGTATGACGTGATTGAATGGCGAACACAAGCGTCGGACCCTAACATGAAAATGGTGACATGCGTGTCATATAACAACATGACCACATGCCACGCTCATGATAGGCTGACGGCCGTTTTGTTGCGTCACATATACAAAATTTGGTATAGTGATACGTGAATGGACGGCATAGGTAAATGACACATCTAAACATGATAATCACAACATGCGATTCATGTAACTACATGACGACATGCTACGCTCATGATGCGCTTGCGGCCATTTCGCTGGCGTCATATACACCAAATTTGGTATTACAGTACGTCAATAAATGGCGAAGGCCTGTGACTAGGTACAAACATAACAATCATGAGATGCGTGTCTTGTAACAACAAGACTACATGCCACGCTCATAATGCGCTCGCGGCCGTTTCGTTACCTTCATATATACGAAGTTTCGTATTACAGTACGTGAATGAACGGCATAGGTAAATAATCTTGACATGCAATTCATGTAACAGCGTGAATACATGCTACGCACATGATGCGCTTGAGGCTATTTCGCTAGTCCTATATACAAAATTTGGTATTACAGTACGTCAATGGATGACGAAGGTATGTGACTGGTGCAAATATGGTAATCATGAAATGCGTGTCTTGTGACAACATGACTACATGTGACAGTCAAGGCGCCACTACACTTTGACGTGACACGGTGCTCGTGTGCGATAGCGTTCGTTTCGTCGCGTCACACCGGCGTTGCCACGCAAGTCGCCAGCCCTGCCATTACTCGCAGGCGCGCCGCGCTGCATTGCTTCGACGCATGCGCGTTTCAGCGCGTCCAGCGTCCCTCAGTCACTAAAAGATGCAGACGCAGTGCTGTCTGGGTAACGTATTGGGCGTGAAATGCAGCATGTCACTTTTTTCCTGGTTGGCGGCCGACGAACGCTCGGCACGCCTCGCGTCAGACTATAGAGTTCCCACGTTTCGCTCACGTATAGCGTCGCTGTGCCTAGCGCGCGCGTGCGTCAACGTTACTTTGGGGTACATTGCGCCCTTCATGATGCACTTGCTGCCGTTTCGCTAGCTCCACACACACTGAATTCGGCGTTGCACGTCGCCAATGGATGAAGAAGGTGTATGAATGGTGCAAATATGATAATCATGACACGCGTGTCATGTAAGAATACGACAGCATACCACTTTCTTAGAGTGCTCGTGGTCGTTTCGCTAGATCACCATTTACTAAAATTTCCATCACGTGACGTGAATAGATGACGAAGGTAAACGGCACATCCAAACATGATAACCATGACACGGAAGCCATGTACGGCATAATTTATCACCACCTCGTAAGGTTGCGGCGATTTTAAAGTGACAGATCAACCTTCCTCATTCGTGCTTCGCATATCATTGCTTCCCGCTGTACGTGGGATCCGCCATTTTTTTTCGCTGACTTCGTGAACCTCTTCTAAGAACATATCACTAGACGAAAAGCCAGTGGATGTCGTGAGAATTCTCATTAACTGCCGTAACGCGAACATCCTGCATGTCAAGGACATGGGAAACGCGACGAACGTGATCATTCTGTGCGACAGACACTGCGTACCCCGTTATGTGAACTACGTAAGAATGGTGATAAAGAGTACTCTGTACAACAAACATATCGACAAGTGCTACCAACGTGGTTCTCCGGGACAAAAGGCTGAAATGTGCCCCAACCCGAATGACAATAAGTGCCTTGGGTGTGGATGCAGCAAGCCAACGGTTGATCGTTAGTGCGAGCCGGTGTGCCTAATTTGCAGAAAGGATCACCTGAACGAAGACAGCAAGCGTGAAGCCAAGTATTAGACACCCTACCTCGTGAAGCGACGGCAGTGGGAACGCAGAAAAAGCTGGTGCGACCTATAGCAGGAGCAGCATCGTCAAAGACGGAGAGGTGGGCTTCCATTGACGCCACGCATCAAGACAACACAGCGGCGAGAGGCAATGGGTCTCGGAGAAAGCCGCGCGCGGAGCCCCACTCTCTCCGGTACTCGTTCTCTGGCCCAATTTCGCAGCGTCTGCCGGTGACCCTGTCAGCAAGTACTGGCATTTAGCCGATTACCGAAGCCACCTACGCCCCTGCAGCCAAAAGCGGAACGAAATTCAACCCCCATAACGTTAGGTGGGTGCCCGTGGGCTCCTGTCGCGTGCCTCGCGCACTGGCAACGCAAACTGAGGCTGCCATCAATAAAAACCCCGACGCTAACCGACATGAAAGTTCTGCTAACAGCTCTAACAAGGAACCACAAAGCACAACACACAAACGACTACATGAATTCGAATCATTAAAGGAGCCCTCCGACACCTTTCAGGCTGCCTTATTAATTGCCGGAACGCGCATACCGATGATTACTGATGGTGTCATTCATTGGCAGATTTGAAGCACTTGCGTTAATACTTTCTTCGGGTCCATGCGGAGCAAGTCTATTTCATTGGCAGTTTTAGATTGCTCCGTGTGTGTTCCATTGGCAGGTATGGAGCAGCTCCGTCGCGAGATCCGCTCAACGGAGCAACGTTTGCCACTCCGCGAAAATCGGCGGATTAGACGAGAAGTCGCAAGCGTCCCGTGACTCAAGATGGTGCCAATTGTGGGCGTGCACATGGACGCTGGTCGCGTCGGAGCTGACTTTTTGGTAACGTAGCGTCGCTGTGCACAGCTTGCCCATAGGGAGCCTACATGAACGGCCGTTTTTAGGGTGGAGACATCTTAATAAGTGCCTTCAAGAAACTCAGCCAAAACCAGCGGGCAACGGGGCACACTGTTGCCAGCTTCCACCAAATTCAGCATAGTTTTCTGTGCGCCGCCATTTTGGAGCCAGCTGCCGCTCCCTCCAGCTACGTCAACATCGTGTCGACCACTCATCTGGCATCTGACTGCAGATGCCTTTGGCGACAAACAGCTAGAATTTAATTCAGCTGGACTATTCAGTATTATTGTAGGGAGGCGACGGAGCATGTATACCTACGTACGGCGTCGGTGCCCAGCCCTTGTAACAACACACAACACCTGGGCTTTTGACAGCGGCGGTTCTCAGGGTCGTGTAAGCGACCCAGTTCTCAAAGTGAGCGCACGAAGAAATTCGCAGCCCACACACAAACACTTGCGACATAATACTGAGGTTACGCTGACACGAACGCAAGCGTGGCAACAGCTCAGACTAGCGAGCGCGTCTCCGTACGAACGCGCGGACGCGTCCCGTTTGTGGGCTTCCTACTCGCAATGCGTGGACGCAGCAACGACAACTTTGGTTATCTACTCTTTCGCGAACACCGCGAAACACATATACGTGTGCCGCAGGAAAAAACAGTGAACGAAATACGCAGTACTCACAGAGCAAATACGAGACGCACTCGTGGGCTCCCAGCCGTCTCGCTTCGCTTGAGCCAGCCATAGTTGTCGTCGCCCAGGGCTTGCTGGGAAGCGGAACATACGCACCCCCTTTCTGTTGTGGTTAGTGCAGAGCGGTACGCAGCATCCAGGCATTCTAAGGCTTCACCGGCAGCGTTTAACACGCTACCGCAACGTTCGACGCCGTATTATTGAGAACTAAACGCAACCGGGCGTAGACGCAGTGCCGGCACCAAGATGGGGCGACAGCGCGGCGTTGCTGTCGGGCAACATTGTGTTTTGGCGGGCGGCGGTGCGTTGGCGGCATGTAGTGGGTCAAAGGCTGACATCACCCTAAAAACGGCCGTTCATGTAGGCTCCCTACGTGCCCACTCATGCAAGAAGAGAGACGTGTGTATCACGTTCTATTGTCACCCTGCCGTTCGCTCGAGAGGATGTGCGTGTATTTCAAAAGTAGATTTCTTCCTGTTGCCCTCCGGTAGAGTAGATTGCTCTGGCGCACAGTGTTTCGCCACTGCAATTCTGCTGATGGATGCCACCATTAGACGAACGCAACAAAAATTATGGAAATTGGTGCACGTTAAGTGATGTTATAAATCCTCAAAATTCAAAAATTAAGCAGACGACGGCAAGAAATGTTATCGTATGCATTTCAGTCGCCTGCTGACATAAAGACTGCCTTCAACCAAAGCGCGCGTCTCGTAAAGACATACCGGAAATGTCACCTCATGGTGGCGCTCACTCAGGAGAGCACTGCACGGTCTGAGCCGGCCCAAAAACCCAGGCCCGGCCCGGCCCACGGGTGGGCTCGGGCTGGGTAAGGCATTGTTGGACGAGCCTGATTCAGGCCCGGGCCTAAATCAGGCTCGTATTCGGCCCAGGTCTCAAATACAGGGTGTTTTAGAAATGGGTCCAATATTTTTGAAAAACTACAAAGAGGAGGCATTCCACGAGTGGTGTTTCGTTTACTTTGGCCGAAGGCATCTTCAGTTGTGAACAAATAATACTTACGGCAGTAATTAGAGAAATTGAGGCAAGTAAGTCTTGACAAAATTTAAAACAAATAACTTTTTACTGAGAGTGTTTTGGAAGTGAATGGTATATGCGTTGTTTGGTGCATCGGGTTTAGTGTCACGAGGTGAATTAGCCAGATTTCGTCGCCCAGCGCTGATTACTTTTGCTGCCTTTCCAAAAATTTAAACTGGCAACAGACTGTTTGTAGGAAGAACTTTAATTCGCCCATTTGACTCGACCAGCGATGTGTACTGGTTAAAAATAATTGTTTTATACTCTATATTAACTGCCGTACTTATTTTTTACACATCTGAAGATGCATTCTGCCAAAGTAAAGAGAATACCGCAGGTAGAACAAAGATGCCTCCTTTTTGTTGTTTTGAAGTAATATTGAACACATTTTTTGAAACATCCGGCATATAATTTTAATGGCGTGTCTACACTGATTGGCTCTGTTGTTTTGTGGGGTTTAACATGCCGAAGCGGCCCAGCTTAGACAAGATGCCGTAGCTGAGGACTTCGGCTAATTTAGACCAGCTGGAGTGCAATAGCATGCACTGAAATCGGAAAGTACATGATGTTCGGCACTCGGCTCTGTCGGTATGCTACCTGTTTTTTTTTAACACGTCATATGTTCTGTATCATTTGCATACCATAAGGAAAGGTTTGCCAGGTGGTACTGTTTTAATAGCAGCGGTGTACTGCTAATGTTATAAGAGTGTATGGAATATGTGCGCGCTCCTAACTAGGGAAAAGTTTCGAGTATGCATATACGCATGCATGCTCGTCAAGCCTTACTCCGCCTGCGTACTACGCGACTAGTGAGCCATATGAATAAATCAGGAGCTGTTGTTGCTGCACTTTTACTGGGAGATGCAAAGTGACTCCTATGAAAGGCGCACCAGTCGATGGAAATGATCCCAATTTTCTTGCTAGCAGGGCACTTGCAAATACTTAGCACTTGGCAATTATCTCAAAAAGTTAAGCATTCAACTCGAATGTCCATCATATAAGTTTTCGCTTATCTTCTTGAACACATCCTTTTCAGTAATTTAATAGTAATTCATAAGCATCCTCATATTTCCGAGCACAAGTGTTCTCAAGGCACTCAAAAACGTCGAAACACTCCCGCGGGGGAAGCAAAAAACTCTATATAAGGTAGCTCATGATTACGAATTCGATTTGCTGCTCTACACCTTGAGACAGGAAGATAGGAGTGTATGCACGGGTGCATTGGCACCTTTTACCGGATAAATATGCGACAGCTCTTGCGGCACTCAGAATTACGGAATTTTGCATTCCTTTAGACTTCTGCCCCCAATTACGTCGTTTTTGGGTATTAACTGCTAAGTAGGACACATCAAAACTCGAAACATGAGCCCCTACTCTTAAATAAAGTTTATTCTATGCAGTTGCACGCGCTTAGTTTATCTTTCCGCGGTGTCTGCAGAGGACTACCTTGCTTGTGTCGCACAGTTTCGCAAGCAGCATAGTCGCAAGAAAATTATGCGCACGCGCCGCAATAACAATCGTGGAATGAGTCAAATACGATGTGTCATACTCGCGAGTTTTAATACATAGTGTTCTCATTGGTTCGGGTATTCTGGGTTTGAAGTTTGCTCAGTACATCTGTATGTCAGCTGTAATTTAAAGCTGCTTTAGGGGCGAAGCTTCTTGTAGCGGCACGTGGTCGTCCCTCGTATTCGTAGTCGTAGTGTGTAACACGTGTTACATTTTGACCTCGAAAGTGGTGCCAGTGAGGGATTATTTCTGTGCGTTCTTGAACAATAAAAAATTCGCAGCGTGCGTGTTAACTAAAAGCCGACTGCTCCTGTCTCTCATTTCCCATTAACAGCTATTGACATGTACGATCAGCACTATCTGACAAGAAAGGGTTGCTATGTTATACTCGCTGAGTGTAACCTTCTTAGATTTAGAAAGGTTTAGCGAGCGTTGAGCCGCAGTGGCGTAAACACAATTAACTAGTATGTATTATGAAGTCGAGGTGGTAAAGGTGGGAAGTAGATACGAAGTGCAAGCCGTAAGAAAGTAAAAGCCAAATTCTCCTGTCTCCCATTTCCCAATAGCAGCCATTGGCGTGTACACTGAGCACTATCTGACAAGAAAAGGTTGCTACGTTATACTCGCTGGGCGTAAGCCCCTTCGTTTTAGAAAGGTTTAGCGAGCGTTGGGCCGCAGTGCCGTGAATACAATGAACTATTATACACCATGAACTCGAGGTGGTAAAAGGTGGGAAGTAGACCCGAAGCGCAAGCCGTAAGAAAGTGTGCGTGTGCCACCTCTCGTTTAGTCCTTATGCGTGTGCCGCCTCTCGTTTAGTCCTTAGTGTGTAAGAAGTATAACACTATGACCTCCAAGGTGGTGCCGGTGAGAGATTTCTTCTGTGCGTTGTTGAAAAATAAAAAATAGTGATAAATGTACATAACAATGGCTGCTCACGGGGAATAAAACACTCGAACATTCCGCTTTTAGTTAACGTGCACGCTGCCATCTCCATTAGCAGCCATTGGCATGCACAATGAGCACTATGTGACAAGAAAGGGTTGCTACGTTACACTCGCTGGGTGTAACCTCCTTAGTTTTAGAAAGGTTTAGCGAGCGTTGAGCCGCAGTGCCATGAATACAACGAACTAGTATATACCATGAACTCGAGGTGGTTAACGTTGGAAAGTAGATACCAAGCGCAAGCCGTAAGACAGTAAAAGCTGAATTCTCCTGTGTCTCATTTCCCATTAGCAGCCATTGGCATGTATATTGAGCATTATTGGACAAGAAAAGGTTGCTACGTTATACTCGCTGGGCATAACGTCCTTGGTTTTAGAAATATTTAGCGAGCATTGCGCCGCCGTACCATGGATACAATGAACTAGTGTATACCATGAACTCGAGGTGGTTAAAGGTGGGAAGTAGACCCGAAGCACAAGCCGTAAAATGTGTGCGTGTGCCATCTCTTGTTTAGTTCTTGGAATGTCCGCTGGATGGCGGTCATTCTATAAAAGAAATATATGATGAAAAGATGCGAGATGGTGGCACTTGGAGTGTTGAAGAGATGGACGAAAGGACACGCTGACAGATGCATGGATGGACGCATAAACGGACGCAGGGGCGGATGCATGGACGAACGCAGGGACGGATGCACGAACAGACGCACACATGGACGGGCGGATGGACGCATGGAAGGTCACACAGACGAATGCATGGACGGACGGAAACAAGAATGAATGGACGGACGAATGCTTCGCCCCGCTCTCCATCATTCACTCCGTGGATATGCTGCCAATTTTTTTTTACAAATCAACAGTCATATACTAAGCGTGTCTTTCTTTTTTATACAAAGGTGCAACAAAAAACTTCATTTTATTTGTGCCGAACAAGTTTCGTCTTACCAAGAAGTCAGTCAGCTCAACTTCAGCCTCTTCAGAAAACACAAACAAAAAAAGATTAAGAAAATTTTATGGCCACATTGGCCAAGCGGCCAGCGGACCTGCCAAAAGGCACGAGCGCATTGCGCATACATACGGAGTGGGGAAGTAGAGATTTCGCGGCAACCCTCCTCCTTTCAATTTTTCATCCTTTTCCTCTATTCGGGGACCTCACCAGTGACCACATAAAAAATTTTCAGTTCATAATACATTTCTATTAGGATGCCCGGCACGCGCCAGTGGTAAAAGGTGCTCTGCCGCTGCCGAGAGCGGAATACTTGCCAGGTATAGGGAGTTTCCACAACTTGGCAGTTATCTCAGAATAATCTTAAGCGTCTTTTTTTTATTGCATGGCTTAATAAACGACATTTGCCGGAGACTTGTTACATTTGACAAATCCAGCTTGCATACAATTTAAGAAGACTCATACTATGAATGTTTGCCAAAAATTTTCTTATTTATGGGTGTAGTATCTTTTGTAGTCATTCTCTGAAATGAAAAATTAAGATTTTGTGGTTGGCACTGCGTACAAGGTACAGCCAAACTATATTTTGTGTTACGGGCTTAATCACCTTAAATTACACAGAATAAATTGGCCACACTCAAAGAAGTTCTCGAGACAGCCTCGAAAACATCTTGTTTGTGGCAAGTATCGTCACAGTTAACGAATATCGGACAGTGCCTCGTTTATGCTACGGGCATAATTGGCTGAAACGGGCCTAGCCGGGTCGGGCCAGGCCAAAACCACTGGGGCCTGAGCTGGTTACGTTTAGTATTTAATAACACCGGGTTAGGCTTGGGCGGGCCAGAGCATGAAAATTTCGGGGCGGGCTCAGGCCAGAAAAATCGGCCTGCGCCGTGCTCTATCACACAGTTAACATCGCTACCGCTATTTTGACGGCGCCGTAAACACTGTTACTAAGAACGACATGTTTCGGGTACCAAGATGCTCCCATGGTCACACTGTGTAAAATGCACAAATACGCTATGGGCGGGGTCGCTACAAGGCTTGCTTGCAAGACGCGTTCTTTGGCAACACCGACGCCCACTACCTACAGCATTCGCCGCTAAATACGCGGGGGGCGTTTCCTCCTTTAGTCGCTGGTGAATCATAGTCTCGTTCACAGGCTAAGTATTGGGTTGGTTGTTCTTAAAAAAATCACTGAGAAACGGGAACGATTTCTTTCTGAAAAAGCGTCTGTCAGCACGGCCCTATAGATATCGGCGCGAAATACGACATGCTGTATTTCGCGACGATGCGTTCTCAGACAGCACTGCGTCCGCCACTTCTCTTGACTAAGCGACGCCGCACGTGCTGAAACGCGCATACGTCGAAGCAACGTAGCGTGGCGCGCACCTGCGAGTTTGTGGCAGGACCTGCGCCTTGCGTGGCAACGTCGGCGGGACACGACAAAACGAACACCGGCGCACACGCACACCGGGTCACGCCGAAATGTATTGGCGCCTTGACTGTGGTATGTAGTCAAGTTCTGACATGACACGCATCTCATGATTATCATGTTTCCACAAGTCACATACCTTTGTATGTGACTGGCATCACGTAATATTGGCATCACGTAATACCACATTTGGAATATGTGAAGCTAGCGAAACGGCCGTGAGCGCATCATCAGTTTGGCATGTAGTCATGTTGTTATGTGACACGCTTGTCCTGATGACCATGTTTGGATGTGTCATTTACCTATGTCGTCCGTTCACGTCACGTAATACTGAGTTTGGTACATGTGAAGCCAGAGAAACAGCCGCGAGCGCATAATGAGCGTAGCATGTAGTCATGTTGTTACATCACACACACCTCATGTTTATCATGTTTGCACCAGTGTCATACCTCCGTCATCCATTATTGCACTGTAATACTAAATTTAGTATATGTGACGCTAGCGAAACAGCCGCGAGCGTATTATCAGCGTGGCATGCCGTCTTGTTGTTACATGACACGCACCTCACGATTATCATGTTTGCACCACTGACATACATTCGTCATTCATAAACGTACCGTAATACCAAATTTGGCATATGTGACCGCATAGTCATGTTGGTACATGACACGCAAGTGATTATTCTCATGTTAGGGTCTTTGGCTGGCTTGTGTTCACCAGGCAATCATCTATCTATCTATCTATCTATCTATCTATCTATCTATCTATCTATCTATCTATCTATCTATCTATCTATCTATCTAGCCACCTACAACTTTTAGCTCTCCCGGCCATTTCGTTAATGATATCAATACAAAATTTTGTATAGCGTAACATGAGTACATGACGAGCATAACACGACTATCATGATATGTATGTCACGAATGTCATAATTTACATTTCATGGTCTTACTGTTTTTGCGGTGCTTTCGTTTACATGAAATGTTGAAAAATTGGCACAGTATGACTTCACTGCATGAGAAACACAAATGAAAGACCCTGACGTGGAAAGCATGGCATGCATCTCATGTCTGTCATGACAACGCGCCACACTTATGATACGCTCGCAGTTGTTTTGCTCACTTCACATATACCACATTTTGTATTACGTTACGTGAATAGATGACGAAAATATGTGACTGGTGCAAACATGATAAACAAGAGACGCGTGTGATGTAACAACATGACTAGATGCCACACTCATGACGCACTCGCGGCCGTTTCGTCAGCTTCACATGTACCGAATTTGTACTATATGACGCGACTGGATGGCTTATGTAAATGACACGTTCAAAGATGATAATGATGACATGCGTGTCATGAAACAACTTGTCCACATGCCACACTCATGATGCGCTCACGGCAGTTTTGCATGCTTTATGTATGCCATGTTGCTATTACGTCAAGTGAATGTATGACAAGGGTATGTGACTGGTGCGAACATGATAACTATGCGATGCGTTTCGTGCAATAACGTCACTGCGTGCCACACTCAAGACAGCAAGACACTTCAACGTGACCCGGCGCGAAAGTGCCGGCGTTCAGTTCGCTGCGTCACGCCGGCATTGCGATGCCAGGCGCCGGTCATGTGATATACTCGCAGGTGCACGCCGCGCCGCGTTCCTTTGACGCATGCGCGTTTGAGCGTGCCCGGCGTCCTTCCGTTATGAAGCTAGACAGACGCGGTGCTGTCTAGGTAACGTCGTCCATTCGAAAAGCAGCATTTCGTATTTCGCGCTGGTTGCCGCTGGGCCTCACCAACAGATAGATGCTGGTCGCGCCTATCACCAGTTAAAGTGCTCGCGTTTTGCTAGCGTAGCGTCGCTGCGCCCAGCGTGCGTACACGTCCACGTTAAGTGCGCTCGCCGACGCTTCGCTAGCTTCGCTAGCCTCGCATATACGAAGTATGGTATTAGGAGACGTGGATGGAGGATTAAAGTATGTGATACGTCCAAACATGATAATCATAATAATCGTGTAGTGTAAAACGTGTCCACATGCTACACTCTTAGCGTGCTCGCTGCCGTTTCGCTATAGCTGCACATCAGGTGACGGGAATAGATTACAAAGGTAAACGACACGTTGAAACGTGATAATCATGACATGAAAGTCATGTACGGCATAATTTATCTTCACCTCGTAAATTGCACGAAATTTAAAGTGGTATGTCAACCTTCTTAATACGTGTTTCGCATATCAGCCATTCCCACTGTATGTGGGATCTCCTAAATTTTGACGAAATTGCAGACGTCCTGTATTGATGCATCAACATGATTTTTATTGGGACAGCCTGCAAATAAAAGAAAATTCCTGATAGATCAACCATCAAGGCTTTCGAACACCACTCCAAGATTTTTTTAGGAAAGAAGTTGACACGCTTCGAAGCTATAAGTACGACAGAATGTCAATAATAATAATTTTACAGGCTGATTTCTTTCCTGAACAAATTAAACCTACAAATAATCCAACCAAGCTAAAGATAGTTGAAAAAATTTATTGTTTTTAACAGCCGTGTAAACATTACGACTTACGCTGAAAGGAGCTAAATTGGTCGAAAAAAAATTGCAGATCCCACGTACAGTGATAATCGACGATATGCAAAGCACGAATAAGGCATGTCTATATGTCACTTTAAAATCAGCACAGCGTTGCGAAGTGGCGGTAAATAATGCCTTACATGACTTCCTTGTCAAGATTATCAAGTTTTAATGTGTCGTTTACCCTCATCATCTATTTACTTCAGGTGATACCAAATTTAGTATATGTGGAGCTAACAAAACGACCGCGAGCACATTATGAGCATGGTAGGTAGTCATGGCCTTTCATGACACGCGTGGCAGGATTATCATGTTTGCACCAGTCGTCTAAGTCGTCAACCGTTGACGTCAAGTAACACCTAATTTGGTGAATGTGGAGCTAGCGAAACGGTCATCAGCACATCATAAAAGGTCCAGTATGCTCCAATGTAGCGTTGACACGTGCGAACGCTGAGCACAGCAACGCTACGTTTGAAAACGCGAGCACTCTATACTCTAGTCCGACGCCAGACGCGACCAGCGTCCGTAGGTATGGCCCAACGGTAGTCGGCGCGAAGTGCGCCAATGCAGTTGTCTGGGTGACGCATAGCGAATTGCGACGCGTTACCCAGACAACTGCGTTTTACTCTTTTAGATGCGGAAGCATCTTATACTCGCGCCTTGTAGCGCGCCGTCCGCGCCGTCCGCGCCGTCCGCACCGCTTCTCGAACATTCGACAGCTGACGCGCGCGCATGCGCCGTCGCGCCGTCGCCCACCATCTGTGCCGCGCGCGCTTCTCCTTCGAGAACATTCGACAGCTTACAGCGCATGCGCCGTCGCGCCGTCGCCATCTGTGCCGCGCGCGCGCTTCTCCTTCGAGAACATTCAACAGCTGACAGTGCATGCGCCGTCGCGCTGTATATATACTCAAGGTCGGCGCTCGCTCGCTCAGTTGCCGCTCGTCGGTTGGTTTGTACGGCGCGTCGACGTCCAAGGTCGCGGTGAAATGAATTCCAACGAATCCACAATGATCGACGTCCCTTTGACCAGCACCGTCCTTTCGCATACGTGTGTACGTGTTCACTCATTTAACACTCCCTCCTACAACCACGTTAACCAATTTAGCCATCGACCCAAGTAAGTCACAATTTAACACCCCATTTCACAACTACGTTAACCAATTTAGCCATCGACCCAAGTAAGTCGCACTTTAACACCCTGTTAACCAATTATATGCTCCGCATCCTCCTCAGTGTTCCCCCGAGGGAAGCTGCGGGCAATTTTTTGGGACATAGTGGTGACAAATGCGCTTAAACACGCATGCACAAAGCAACCCAGCGGGGCACTCGCCTTCGAGTATATGGCAGGACCTGTGCCTGGCGTGGCAACGCCGGCGTGGCACAATGAAACGAACACCGGCGAGCACGCCCGCCATGTCACGTCGAAATGTATTGGTGCCTTGTCTGTGGCAAGTAGACATGCCCACATATGACACGCATCTCACGCTTATGATGTTTGAATCAGTCGCATACCTTCGTGATCTATTGGCGTCATAGAACACCAAATTTGGCATATGTGAAGCTAGCGAAACGGCCGCGAGTGCAACATCAGTGTGGCATGTATTCAGGTTGTTACATGACACGCATCTTTTGGTTGTCATAATTGCACCAGCCACATACCTCTGTCATTCATTCATGTACTGTAATACCAAATTTGGGCTATATGTACCTTTAGCGAAAAGGCCGCGAGGGCATCATGAGCGTGGCATGTAGCCATGTTGTTACATGACACGCATGTCATGATTTTCACGTCAGGTTCTGTCGCTTGCGTTCGCCATGCAATCATGGCATAACATACCAGTTTTGCAACGTGCCATGTGAACAAAACTACCGCAAGAGCTGCAGGACCATGAAATCTAAATCATGACATTTATGACATGCAAATCATGATTTTCATGTTGCGATTAGTCAATTATGTTTTTCATACAGTCATGCTATGCGATACCAAGTTTCGTATTTATACCATTATTGAAATGGCCAGGACAGCTAAAAGCCCTAGGCTGCTAGAGAGATAGATAGATAGATAGATAGATAGATAGATAGATAGATAGATAGATAGATAGATAGATACGCTCAATGCCGCCGAAGTTCACTAAGAAATGATTCGCATTGAAAATGGTTGCTTTATGTCAATATGCTCTACAAGCTAAAAGCAACAAAACTGTCAATTCAGCGACACATCACAGCAATATTTTCAGCCTAAAATGATAGGAGCAGATTTACAGCATGCGAAATGGCAAAGTGATCACTCATTCATAGGTAGTATTCTGCCCCGCCGCAGGGATCTAGTAGATAAGATACTCGTCTGCTGACCCTCAGATGGCGGGATCGAATACCGGCTATGGCGACTGCATTTCTGATGCAGGCGGAAACGGTGTAGGCACGTGTGCTTAGATTTTGGCGCACGTTAAAAAAAAAACTCAGGTGGTCGAAATTTTCGGAGCCCTCAACTGCGGCATCTCTCATAATCGTATGGTGGTTTTGAGACGTTAAATTTCACATATCAATTCATCAATCAAGGTAGTGTTCCACTTACCTTTGCGTTCTGTTGTACAAGTTTCGCAAACCATGACAGTCTATTGCGAAAGCTCGAATAGTGTAACAATGTATTCAGATACTGTGACACAAATACTGCGCTTCTCTTTAAAGCACCCTATGAGCATGGTGTGATTATGTGTGGTGCTTATGGCGCATGGGCCATATGAACGCAAAGAGCACCATTTCATGAGACAAGAAATGTTGGCGATGTTTATGGTAGGTAGCTCTATAGGGGCCCTGAAATTCCACGTACTGTAGCGGGTAAAACATGGCACTATTAAAATTATGGTAGTGACGTGAAAGGAGTCAAGCGAGAATCGGTGGCGAAGGATTGTAATAATAAACCTATGGTGATAATTGGCATTAACACAAATGCCTTCTGAACGCCCTTGTTTACAAGGGGCGGAGGCATGTAGTGTGTTTTTTGGAATAACCACAGCAGCTACCTCTCTTCGGAGGTCGTGCTATGAGTTTCCAATGTAAATCACTTAAAAACCTGCTTATGCTTTCAAAATGACAGCAAGGACTCGGCTTTGATAAGTGGTGCCCTACCAATGAAAATAGCAGGGTAAAAGGTATTTGTTGTTGGTAGCGTATTGGGAATACTATTTTTATAAGGGTGTTTATTTTCTTAAATTCACCTAAAGTGTGCAGCACAGTTTTTGCTTCACCAGATCTCTCATACACAGGTGAATCATCACCAGACAAAAGGTATGAGTGTGTCGTATATGTGTGTCTTATCCTATACTTGTGCGCGTCGTCACTTAGATACTGCCGGCCACTGACCGAGTTTCGGCTTGGTAACATGCAGTTTATTTCGTGTGTGCGAATCGCATATGCGCTGCCTAAAATCCCGGAGGTTTCGTGTGAAGAGAGGTTTCAGGTCGAGTGCAGGGATCGCCATTGCTGTATTGACATTGGTTGGCTTGGAAGGTGCAGCCACGTGGTCCGCCCACTTGTATCCTTCTATCTCGCGGTGTCCTGGCACCCAGAACACTACAACATGCTGTTTGAGTGAGTATTGTTTGCATAGGAGCGAGTAAAGAGGTACAAGAATGGAATTTTTGTGTTTTTCTTTGGGGGGGGTGAGGAATTTTACTAAGCTCAGGAAATCTGTGTATATTACTGCTATTTGTAGTTTTATTTGTTTATAGTGTTTAACGGCCGCAAGTTTCGCAAGAACCTCTGCAGTAAAGATGCTTGTGTTAGGATGAAGAGTATCGGCATCTAAAAAGTATGGGCCTACCGATGCATACAAGACAGAAGTGTTCGTCTTTGAGGCACCGGTGCAGAATTCGGGACAACTGTATTTGGATTGGAGCTCATGAAAGTATGTACGGATGTGTACAACAGGCGCATGCTTTTTGACTTCCGTGAAAGATATGTAACAGTCTAAAAGCTGCCACTGCCATGGCGGCAGAATGCAGCAGGGGCCATCAAACAGTGTTTCAGAAGTGGCACATCTGTTTCTTCAGAGAGGCCTCTCACAAGAAGTGAGTAGGGCTGCCTCAACGAAGGACGGCTGTGGAACAGGGTAGAATAAGACTGGTCAATGATTGCGGAATGAGAGGGATGTTCTTTCTCTGCGTTCACCATGAGGTAGTACACAAAGGATGAGTAACATCTGTAAGTGGAGTGATCCCTCATTCGATTCCACATACAGGCTTTCCACAGGGATAGTGCGGAAAGCACCCGCAGAAATGCGAATGCCCAAATAGGGCACGGGGTCCCGCATCTTCAAGGACTTTGAGTCGCAGACTGATAAACAACGGCCCCATTTTTTAAGTGGGCGCGAATGCGGCTTCAATACAAATTGATGAAAAATTGCCTTTCACTACCCCACGTAGAACGTGACCACATTTTAAAACTTTCATGGCTTTTACGCATCTTGCTTTTGAATACTTGATTAATTCATTCGCAAAACTTCATTTGTGTTCTCAAGCCCAGTCTTTTCTGACCGAGGCGGGCCACGTCCACGTCAGTACTGTCAGGCCGAGCCTTGTGGCGTTATCATGGACCTTCTGGACTGCCCATTGTTGGTCTTGTTGTACGCGCTTCGCACCATCGTCTGCCAGTAAAGCCATTGTTCTTCGGGGTCGGGAAGAGTTGCAGAACAGCCCACCAGCATGTGTCTGATCCGATTGATGCCATCACACGTGTCACACTTCTCTGGAATTGCATTGTCGGGGAGAGTTTTATGCCGAAAATAAGGAGTGGGGTAAGCTCCGCTTTGCAGTAAACGTAGCGTGACTGCCTGAGCCCTGTTCAGTTTGGCGTGTGGCAGTGGAAATTGCCTTCGCCTCAAGTTATATTTTGTGATTTCGTTGTAAGTGATTAAATTATCTTTATAGCCTCCGTAATGGTTGTGGACGTCGGATCGGTTCTGACCGGCATGACAAGCGAGTCCTCGTGCCAGGTGATTCGTCACCTCTTCGAGGTAGACCTGAGTTTCGTCTACTTGTCCCATATGCGCTGGAAACCATCAAATTTCAGGATCAATAGGATTGACTTTGTTCATAAGTTTAACCACAGCCCCAGCGACATAGCCATTGTCGAAGCTCGTAATTGCTGCTTTGGAGTCGCTTGAGACGTATGACCATTTTCTGTTCCTTATAGCTAAAGCAATTGCGGCTTGTTCTGCAACCGTGGAATCCTTAATGAGTATACTTCATGGCGTCCCGTACCTCTCCCTGGCTGTCGAGCGCGACAGCCGAGTAGGCCTCCTGGCCTTTCACCCAGGCTGCGTCCGCCTGGTCGATTTCTTTCAATAAAGCTTTCGCTTTCGCTTTGCGCCTGCTGACATTGGGTTCAGGATGCATGTTTCTCGGCAGGGGAGTGATACTGATCACATCTTTAAGCTTCGTGTTCAGTTCGACCTCGATTACCTTCGGCCTCTTTGATCTATTGGTGACTGACCCGATGGCCCTGAGTATCAGCCTACTCGCACGTGTCCTTGTTAGTCTTTCCTCCTGCGCTGTCTACTGCACTTCACATATTTCTTGCACACGCCTAAGCTCACGAGTTTCTCGTTCGAAGCACTGTTGGGTATACCTAAGGCAGCCTTGACTAACTTTTTGATAATGGTGTTGAGCATGTTAGGCTCGGCATACGGCCACATAAATACTTGATGTGCGGTATGAAAGTCATCTTGTTGTCTGAGATTAGGCCTAAGAATTTATGCTTGGCATGAGCAGACAGATGTTGACCATTCAGTCGAATGTCAGGTTCTGATTGCATGCCTCTTTTTCGGGAGAACAAGACACACGTGCTTTTCTGTGGGTTCTGTCAGAATCCGTTTTCCTCTGCCCATTTGGAGACCTTGTTTAAACCTAGCTGAACCTGCCACTCACACATTGCCAGGTTGCATGTCACGAAGCTAAGCTGGACGTCATCGACATATCTAAAATAGAACATATTGCGCGGATAGACAGGTGCAAAGAATTCATTTGATAATATAATGTGTAGAACTAAGTACGCCACCTTGCGCTTCTTCCGTTTCTTGGAAAAATGTTTGAAAAAGAAAACTGCCCACATGGACACGGAATGTCCGATTAGACACATAACTCTCGATTATGGAAAGCATTCTACCGCGCACACCCTGGTGAGACGAGTCTCTTAATACGCCAAAACAGCATGTTGTGTCGTAAGCCTTCTCGATATCGAGGAACGCAGAGGAGAAGTATTGTTTGTGGACGAAAGCGTCTCAGATATCTGTCTAAATACGCACCAGATGAGCGGTGGTGAATATACCCTCGTGAAACCCAAGTGGAATCGATCGAGCAGATTGTGTGTTCCAAGAAAATGTAAAAGTCGGCGGTTTATCATATTTATAAAAAGTTTACAAAAGCAGCTTGTAAGTACATTGGGTCTATAACTCAAAACAAAAGAAAGTTTCTTGCCTTCTTATAAATTTGGAATATTTATACCCTCTTTCCGACAAGTAAAAATGGTGCCGGAAAGCCAGATAGCATTGTATAAGGAGCGTAAAGTATTAGGCATTTTGAGCGGCAAGTTTTTCAACATTACAAACATGACACGGTTGTAGCCTGGGGCAGCAATACGGCAGGAGTTTAGTGATGTTTGTAGCGAAGTTGAAAGGTTGGTTGTATGCCTCGTATTTTGCGCACCTGTGTTCTAGTTCCTGCTTTTCTATCTTTGCTTTATGTTTTTGGAAAGCTTCAGTATAGTGTGACGAGCTAGACACCTGCTCGTAGTGTTCACCGAGGAAGTTCGCCAGATCTTCTAGCCTGTCACCCTGTTTGTTTTCGAGTTGGAGTGAATGTACTTGTCTTCTTGCTACCCAACCAACCTTGTTCCACTGTTTCATGTTCCATGTTTTATTCTATGTTACACGATTTTAGCCTCCTGTGTATATAGATTGATACCTGATAAAAACTTGTGCCAGCTTTCTTTTCTGGCCTGCCGATGAGTTTTTTTGCCTGATAGTTCATTTTCTTAAAGCTGTCAAGATTTTCGCCTGTCGGTGAGTTTCGAAGCAACCTCAACGCCTTGTTTGGCTCCTTTTGCGCATTACGACACTCAGTGTTCCACCATGGAATGCGTAGTTTGCCGGGCAGTCGAGATGTTTGCGGGATGCACTTGGCTGCTGCGTCAATAAGAAAAGTTGTGAAGTACTGCACAGCATCATCTAAGCTTAACCCACAAATGTCAGTTCAGCTTAAATGATAAATATTATGAAACTGTTCCCAGTCAGCATTGTATGTCAGCCATTTGGGAACTCGTGAAGGGCATTCGTGTGATGTTGGTGTACTCAAAACGACAAAAAATGGTCCCTTCTGTAGGGATTATTTATAAATTTTCCTTTTTATTATTCACAGAAGTGAAGAGGATGCAATACTGAGGTCTATGGAGAAGTTAGTTTTCTTGGCAAGGTTATAATAACTTGCCTGTTTTCTATTAAACAGACAAGCGCCGGATGAAAAGCGGAACTGTTTGTTGAAAAGACCTCGTGCATCACATCGACAGTCAACCCATAAAACACTGTGCGCTTTCAAGTTTCCTAGAACCAGTTAAGGTTCTAGTAACTCATGTATTAAAGACTGGCATTCATGTTTTTCGAGGCAGTGTTGCGGCGGTATGTATAATGAAAGAAAGTTGAAAGTTGAAATTTTATTTCACCACAACGATACACCGTGATTTACACAAACAAGAAACAATTGTGGCATGGAAAGTAGGAAAAAAGCTGCGCTATAGCAGCTTGACTAGCCCCACCTCCCATTTGTACAAGGCAACAGAAACAATGGCACACCAAACTCCATACGGTGCTCACGTATGATTGAAGAAAAAAGAAAAGAAAATAACATTCTAGTGGTTGTTTATGAAGTACAGAATAGATGCACACTTGGGTGTTTACAAACAAACAATTATTGGGAAAAAGGCAACCAAAATAAGACGCTATAACAGAAAAGGGTACACTTAAAATTTCATGCATTTAACAGTACTGGGTGCAATTTTTCTGGGTTTATAGCTCCTTATACAAACAGGTTTAATATATCACTACTTGAAAGGAGACGCAATTGCTGTTCTGTGAGCTTGAACTTATTTAATATATGGGGAACAGAGTGCCTTAGCATTTGGAGTCCATAATTTGTTCGCGGTCGGGGGATGTGCCAGTGTTCAGAACTCCGCATCGGACGCAACAAAATGAGCAGTTGGTGATGAGCTTACTCAATAAAACTGCTCAAACAGCCACTGCCTCTAGGAATGTTAGCGGTATATGAGTACATGCTACTCCTCAAACAACAATAGTGACTACACCACAAGATGATGCTACAGCATCATCTCTATTCCTTTCGGAAGATAACATATTGACTCAAAAATTTGTATTCTTGGATTTTATATGTGTTTCCTGTACACACAGCACCTTTGAGAATGTTTGTGTATATGTTCTTGGATATCGTCGAGGTTTCTAAGTAGTCCTCTGACGTTCCATTCTATAATTTGTGCAAACACATTGGGAGTAAAGACGTGCTTGTGTAGAAAATGAATGTGGCTTGTGTCTCAAAATAGGAGCGACTTATTTTACAGGGCCTTTGGCAGGACCTTTTATTACTGTTTTGTCTTTGTTGGAGTGCTAGAGGAGACCTCGCCGCTGCTTTGTCGCAGTGCGTGCGACCGCACCAGAGGTGTCCATCGTCTCAGGAGAGGCGCCAGACAGCCCTGTTCTCAGAATAGGCTTCGTCGCGACGAACAGAGCCTTCCTGCTCACCAGGCCGGAGGTCGAGGTGACCTCCTCAGTTTGTGTGGTACCCTGGCGGCTGACAGGGTTTTCAGGGGCCTTCGGTGGATCCGGGTACAGGGAGGACGTAGCAGCCGAGGCTGCTCCAGCCGTGGGGGCTTGTGGCGTTTGCTTCGGCACGCCAGGCATGGTCAAAGGCATCGCCTAAAGCCATAGTGGTGGCGCCCCTCTCACACAACTATGGTGTACGTTGTGTTCCCTGCATAATATGGGGACACGCTGTCTCTCTTCGCTGAAGCTGATGTTTAGTTTGAATTGATTGATGATGTTCTATTTTTTTTCTTTTTTCCAGGCCACGCAGTACCTAGAATATGCCAGAAGGTCTTCATCAGAGATGGCACAGTGCAGTTTGGATTCACAGTCCTCGTCCGTGGAATGTCCTCTACTGCCGCATTTAGCGCTTGTAAGCTGCCCTCGGCCGCTGTGAGGGTCTTGGCCAAACCGTTGGCACTTGAAGCAGCGCCGAAGGTTCGGATCGTAAGGCCTCACTTTTAGTTTGACGCAGCTTTTTTTCATCTCAATAGGAAGTTGGTTGGTTGGTTAGTTGGGTTTATTGGATAAAAACAGCTTAGACTATGATGCGCCAGCCACAAGTTGTTAGGTGTATTTAGTTGGAGTTACATGATTTTATAATTTATCTAAAAAGCCGCTCGACCGTAGAAAACTGAAAACGTGGTGCGTTGAAACAAGTGGGTCATCTCCGAGAATGAGGCTAAAATGCAGGAGTGTGTGATGCTTTTATAACCTGCAAAAGCATCTGCGTTTTTCTGTTTCGATGTGGGTACTTGTAATAAGAATATGGACGACTGTTAAAGGTTGCCGGCATTTTTCGCATTTTGGCTGTTGTTCCTTCCTAAGAAGGTAGTTGTGTGTGAGATACGTGTGGCCTATTGGGAGTCAACATAGTATAACCTCCATATAACGTTCTAGGTGGCTGCATGTTTTCCATTCACTAATTAAAGGTTTCACAAGATGGAGCTTGTTATTCACACAGCTGTCCCACTGTTCTTGCCACTTCGGCGGCAGAGCCGCCTGAATCACTTCCTGGCTATCTTTCAAAGAAATTTTTCTTTTTGTAACAGGGTTCTAAGCAGCCAAAGATGCGCATTCGTCGGCCTTCTCATTCCCCAAGTTCGCCGTGTGACTTGGTACCCAGCAAAATCGGATGGTATTAGTTTCATTATTTAAAAATACTTTGTTCATATTATCGCCTAGAAAAGGTTTGCACTTTGATTCTAGATTGATGGCTCTCAGTGCACTAAGAGAGTCTGTGTGTATTACAGATTTCGTGTGTTGGCCCGTCTACTGCTTCTCAGAGTGCATAAACTTCGGCTGTAAGAATAGAAATACATGGGGACGAATTTAAACCTATTGCATTTTGTTCTGTGACGATTCCTATACCTGCATGGTAGGTTGTTTTTTGAGCCAGCAGTGTGCAATTTAGTGTACTCTTTATATTTTACATGGAGAGCCCAGAATTCTCGTTGTATATGTTCTTTTGAAGTGTGTTTTTTCGTTCAATGGATTAAAGAAAGATCCCACAGTTGCGTCAGATGCAGCCAAGGGGGTAATTGCCGATTTCTCAGTGATATTGATAATTTCATGCGTAATACTGGACGTACGGCACTATTCTTCGAAACGTGGTATCGGTGGTTTAATGAAGTGTGGTTTGTTTGAGTAGTTTAGGCATTTGTTGCATGTGGTCGTAATGTCTCGGCATATATGCGTGAGTGACGGCCTCATCCTTAACACGTAGGACAGAATAATAACACTCTTCGCTGGCACAAGGAAGGTTCGTTACATTTACGTATAGACTCTGAACCGACGATGTCCTGTAGGCGCCACAGGACAAACGCATACCTAGGTTATGTATAGGGTGCAGATGCATGAAGTAGGACTCACGCAACGCGCCGTAATCTACACAACTATAATCCAGGATGATACAAACCATGCAGCGGTAAATCCACAGTAGACACTGTCGGTCTGAGCCCCACTGTATATGAGACAGCACTTTCAAAATGTTCAGTGCCTTATTCACCTTGCTTTTTACTGTAGTGACGTGGGACTAAAATGTTTAGTTTATGGTCGAATGTCAGTCCTAAAATTATGAGTTCCTGTTTAAGTGACACTGAAAATTATTTTTAATTTCAGGATTGGTTCAGAAAATAGTCCCCTTTTTGTGCGAGCAAGAAAGCTAAAGTTTTATTGGTAGAAAAGCGAAAACCATTGTGGTCAGCCCATGGCGTCAGTTTGTTCACGGTGATTTGAAGTTGCCTCTCACTGGACGATAAGTTCGAGGCCTGACAAGGCATTTGTAGATCATATACGTATATAGAGTGCATGACTGTAGGTGGAATGGCTTTGTTAAGGGAGTTCATTTTGACTATGAACAAGGTTGTGCTGAGGATGCAACCTTGTGGCACACCGTTTTCCAGCAACTCTCCCCAAATGTTATGAAAATACCTTCAACCTAAAACCTCCAGAAAAACGTCAACCGCGGAAAACAAAAGCCATGTAAACGCAGACTAACTAAATGAATACTTTAAACCGTATTCATTGTAGATAACGGTAACTTACCTGAAATGGAACATATTCTTCACAAGCAAATTGACCCACTTACTGTAACCAAGAATGGGATATCTCTGCTGCATAATTTAGACGCCAAGAGAGCCACGGGCCCTGATGATATTCCTAACATTTTTCTTGTAAGATATGCGGAACTATTTGCCAAATGTTTATGCATCTTTTTTAATAAGTCACTATCAATTGGTGGTCTTCCACAAGACTGGAAAATTGCCAAGGTTATCTTAGTGCATAAATCTGGAAATGCAGATGATTTCGTCTACTTTCGTTCCATATTTTTAACATGCACTGTATGCAAAATACTAGATCACGTCATCGTCAATCACGTTACGTCATTTTTTGAGAGCGAAAAAGTTTATCGCGGTACCAGCACGGCTTTAGGCAAGGTTTATCTGCTGTAACGCAGCTAGTAGAGCTAACGCACGATATATTAAACTCTCTTGATAATCAGAAACAAATTGACCTAATCTTCCTAGACTTTTCGAAGGCCTTCGATACAGTATCTCGTGTAAAACTACTCCAAAAGCTCGAAAATGTGCTTGGGGACACAGTCATTGTTATTTGTGTTAAAGATTACCTAACTAATCGCATGCAGTACGTAGAATTCAAAAATAAGACATCCGCAATAACACCAGTATCATCATGAGTTCCTCAGGGATCTGTTTTTGCCCCTATTCTCATCCTTATTCTTATTAATGATTTACCATCACAAGTACTGGTTAACATAAAACTATTCGCAGATGACTGTGTGATTTACAGCAAAATTAGCACAATTCAAGAGAGCATAGCTCTACGAAACGCTCTGTCGAAGGTATACGATTGGTGCAAGGAGAATCAAAGGCTTTTGAACTCCAAAAAAGTGTTCGCTACTGACTGTAAGCAGAAAAAGAAACATTTCCGATATTTTTTATATCAACAATAACCCCTTGCACGGCTAACGAAGCATAACTACCTAAGAGTTACGTTAACCACCGCGTACAGATGGGAATCGCATATTAACAACATCACTTCTTCAGCATTGAAACGCCTGTTTATGCTCCGATGACGACTGCGACAGGCCCCACCTCACGTAATGCTGTTGGCCTACACGACGTATGGCCGGTCTGTACTTGAATACGCCAATATAGTCTGGGCCCCTTTTACTAAAGAATTATTCAATAAGTTGGAAAGTGTCCAAAGAAAAGCGGTAAGGTTTGTATTTAAACGGTATCAAATGAGCGATTCTCCGACAGAGCTATTAAAAAAGCTGGCCTGTTCACCCTCGATAACAAAATCAAGATAGCCAGATTAAAATTTCTGTACGAACTAATTCACGGTCACCTAAAATTAGAGGCCTCAGACAATGTATCCGTTGATCGAACATGGCTAGCCAGACTAAGACATCCCCAAAGGCTAACAGAGTATTGGTTCAACGTAGACTGTTTCAAGTACGCTTTCTTTCCATTAGCAATAAGTAATTGAAATTCTCTAGGCAACTCAAGAAATGGTACCGCAAGTTTAACAGAGTTCTTGAGGCTGGTAGAAAAAAATTGACACGATGTGACTATAACTTGTTATCACCGAGTGAATAAGTGTATCCACTCAATTTGGTTTCATCTTATCACAAAATCATGAATTTTTGATAAGATTTGTAATGAAGAATTTTTTTGTAAACTGTAATATTGCCACAAGGCAGTAGTGTGATTGAGGCAATAATACAGTTTGGGCTTTGTAATGTGGACGACTGTTAAAGGTTGCTGGCATTTTTCGCATTTTGGCTGTTGTTCCTTCCTAAGAAGGTAGTTGTGTGTGAGATACGTGTGGCCTAATGGGAGTCAACATAGTATAACCTCCATATAACGTTCTCGGTGGCTGCATGTTTTCCATTCACTAATTAAGGGTTTCACAAGATGGAGCTTGTTATTCACACAGCTGTCCCACTGTTCTTGCCACTTCGGCGGCAGAGCCGCCTGAATCCTTTCCTGGCTATCTTTCAAAGAAATTTTTCTTCTTGTAACAGGGTTATAAGCAGCCAAAGATGCGCATTCGTCGGCCTTCTCATTCCCCGGGTTCGCCGTGTGGCTTGGTACTGTTAGGTTTGGCCTGGAGATACGTCTCTCAATCCCTTCGGCGCCCAGTCTGCCAGACGCTGTCGAAGTTTTGAGTAATTACCCAGACCATGCGACAAGCAAAGGCGAGTTCCCGTCCTTCAAAAGCGGACCTTTTTGTCGTCCCTTCAAGCAGCAGCGTGCCTGATGACCTCGGTGATTCATCTGGCGACGGTAAGCTGTTGTGACCGGAGCCAGAGCCGACAGAGGAGCGGCGCTCCCTTTTGATGCCCAATCACCAAGCCGACCGGCCGATTGCCTATGCTCGTCAGGCATTGTACGTGCTAGCCGGAGGACGAGACGTCGTGTCGCCAAGACGCCGTTAACCATTCGAGAGAGGCCAACAAAGACAGCATCTTCCTGGAGGAGACCGACGGCCACCGCAAATCACCCCGCTAATTGAGCGAACAAAATCGGCGGACCCTTTGAAGTATGCTGCCAGGATCGTGAGAACTCTCGAGTAGCGGCACACACATGATGAGCAAGAGCCCTGCTGGCGCCACCACAGTGCATTGTTCACGTGGACCGTGCATGCTCGCCCCCCTCACCTGTGTGTGCGTGATTGGTGTTCGACTCGGAGAGAAGGAGCCCGACAGGGCATAAAACGACGCCGCAGAGTGTTGGACGTCGCTCTGAACTATGTAACGTTCAACCACCACGCTCGTGGTTTTTGAAACCACTATCCCTTCTCTTCTGTAAATATGTGTAAATAGTGATATAAACCTGTTTGTTTTCCGTATCCTCTTGTCAGCGGTCAGTTCCTCCACCCGGCTACATCAAGGATGCCATCAGCGACCTTCCTCCTTCCGAGCCATAACAACTGGTGGCAGCGTTTGGATGCCATCATCAGCGATCCTCCTTCCGACCTCTAACAGTACCCAGCAAAATCGGATGGTATTAGTTTCAATATTCAAAAATACTTTGTTCATATTATCGCCTATACAAGGTTTGCACTTTGATTCTAGATTGTGAAGCCCGTATTACAAAGCCCGTTTGGGCTTTGTAATGCGCCGGCCACCTTTGAGCGCATGATGGATTCCCTTCTGCGCGGCTTCAAATGGTCCACTTGCTTATGCTACTTAGATGATATAATTGTTTTTTCACCGACGTTCGCAAGCCATCTTGAGCGACTGTCCAGTATTCTCCAAGTAATCGATTGATATGTGGGGTTTAACGTCCCAAAACCACTATATGATTATGAGAGACGCCGTAGTGGAGGGCTCCGGAAATTTAGACCACCTGGGTTTCTTTAACGTGCACCCAAATCTGAGTACACGGGCCTACAACATTTCCGCCTCCATCGGAATTGCAGCCGCCACAGCCGGGATTCGAATCCGCGCCCTGCGGGTCAGCACCCGAGTACCTTAGCCACTAGGCCACCGTGGCGGGGCAGTATTCTCCAAGTATTCCGCAACGGTGGTCTCCAGCTGAACTCCTCCAAATGCCGTTTCGACCGTCGCGAAATAACTGTACTTGGTCACCTCGTTAACGCATCTGGGGTGCAGCCTGATCCGGACATTATTCGCGCAGTGACTCAATTTCCCGTGCTCTCTTCTCCTAAGGATGTCCGGAGCTTCCTTGGTTTGTGCTCCTATTTTCGCCGCTTCATCCGGAATTTCGCCGATATTGCGTGGTCTCTCACCCAGCTTCTTAAAAAAGATGTCCCCGTTACTTAAAATTTGCCTCAAAGTGCTGTATTTTCGGCGCTCATTGCAGCCCTCACGACTACGCCAATGTTAGCCCACTTCGATCAGACTGCCCAGACAGAAATTCGTACGGACGCGATTGGCAACGGAATTGGTGCTGTTTTAGCTCAGCGTCAGCATTGACGTGACTGTGTCATCGCCTACGCCAGCCGCCTTTTATCCCC
Source organism: Rhipicephalus annulatus (assembly GCA_013436015.1). Taxonomy (NCBI): domain Eukaryota; kingdom Metazoa; phylum Arthropoda; class Arachnida; order Ixodida; family Ixodidae; genus Rhipicephalus; species Rhipicephalus annulatus. Next base: position 532,838 of record WOVY01010535.1, on the reverse strand, counting down.
TGCCGAGAGAAACTACTCCACCAATAAAAGAGAGTGTCTTGCTCTTGTTTGGGCTGTCGCTAAATTTCGCCCGTACCTCTTCGGCCGCAGTTTTACTGTTGTAACTGATCATCATGCACTCTGCAGGCTTTCCTTGCTCAAGGATCCCACGGGACGTCTCGGTCGTCGGTCTCTCCGCCTCCAAGAACACACCTTCTCGGTCGTGTAAAAATCTGGCCACCTCCATCATGACGCCGACTGCCTGTCATGGTATCCAGTGGATCCACCTGACGCCACAGAGAGGGCTACGGAGGCTTCCGTCTTATCAATATCAGACTTTCTTGATATCGCTTCTGAGCAACGCCGCGACCCGGATTTACTTCCCATCATAGGAAGCCTGAGTTCCGCTACTCCACCCACTTCTCTGAACTTGTATTTCCTTCATGAAGGTGTTCTCTACCGCCACAACATGAGCCCTAATGGTCCTGACCGCCTTCTCGTCGTGCCTTCTCTTTTGCGTGTAGATGTTCTCCGACAGCTTCACGATGAACCTGCCGCTGGTCACCTGGGAGTCACCCGCACTTATGATCGCGTCTGGCGTCAATTTTTCTGGCCACGCCTATATCGCTCTGTGCAAAAGTATGTCGCCAGCTGCGACCTTTGTCAACGTCGAAAACGACCAACATCGCTTCCAGCTGGCCTTCTTAACCTTATTGAGATCCCTGCTGAACCATTCTACCGCGTAGGGCTCGACCTTCTCGGGCCATTTTCCACTTCTGCATCCGGGAACAAATGGGTTGCCGTGGCGACCGACTACGCGACACGTTACGCGATCACCCGCGCTCTTCCAACCAGCTGCGCTACCGATGTCGCCGACTTTCTACTGCATGACATCATATTGCATCATGGCGCTCCTCAACAGCTCGTTACTGACCAAGGCCGATACTTTATTATCGCGCGTCGTCCAGGATATCGTACGTTCCTGTTCCACGAACCACAAGTTCACAACGGCATACCATCCACAAACTAATGAACTTACAGAGCGCCTGAATCGCACTATCACGGACATGTTCTCAATATATGTTTCTCAAGACCACCGTGACGGGGACGGAACGTTACCCTACGTCACCTTCGCTTACAACTCCTCCAGACATGACACCGCAGGCTGTTCCCCGTTCTACCTTCTTTATGGACGGGAACCCTCTCTGCCTCTTGATACACTCCTTCCCACTGGTTCAAGCTCCCCTGTCACATACGTCCGCGATGCCATAGAGCGAGCCGACGCAGCACGACAGATTGCCCGAGAACGACTCATACTTTCTCAAGCCTCTCAGAAAGATCGATACAATCGTCACCACCGCGAAGTTTCCTATGCACCAGGTTCTCTCGTACTCTTGTGGACCCCATGTCGTCACATCGGTCTCTCAGAAAAACTTTTATTTCGCTATGACGGACCATACAAAGTCCTGCGCAAGATCACCAACCTCACCTACGAGATACAGCGAGTCGTCGACGAAGCGCACACAATGCCACCACCATCCCCTGTTGTGCACGTCGTAAGACTGAAGCCTTATGTGTCACTCAACACTCTCCTTTCGTGACAAGCGCCGGGTCGGCACTTTAACGCCGCGGGGTTGTGCCACAAGGCAGTAGTGTGATTGGGGCATAAAGCGGTTGAGGGTCGCTGCCTGAAAGACTACGAGGTGGACAGAAACTGGTTCCAGCCCGCCAGTGTGCCAGGCATTGCCGTCACGTGTAATCATCGTAAATATCTGCAAATATACGTTTCCTTGTAGGATTATGAACACCTGTACGGTATGCTACTTTTGTAAAATGTATGTGTTCCTTCTTCATATTTATTTAATGAAGAATGTATAATGTGTACTACACCCCACCGACTGTGTAACCCCACATTTCTCGTGAATCTCTGACATGTATGTTTACATAAATAAAATAATATGACCGCGACAGTACTGTCTCTAGACATACCTGAAACGTGCGATTACTCAGGGAATCGGGCCAGACAGTTAGCATTTTCCCTCAAACTCGTAAGTTAGCAAGGTCTCTCGAAATTACGTATCTCAACGTGGTATCGTAAGCCTTCTCTAAATCAAAGAAAGCCGCGAGACAGTGCTGCTTGTATAAAAACGCTTCACGAACTTCATTTTCAAGCCGTACAAAGTGGTCGGTCCTTGAGCGGCACTTTATATAACCGCACTGATGGTAGTCTAACAAGTTCCTTGAACCGAGTGTAATTGAAAACCTAATATTTATGAGGCTTTCTGAAGAATTTCCTAAGCTGCTTCTCAGAGCAATCGGTCTGTAGCTGCTTGGAGAAGATAGGGGTCTTCTGAACGCGAGGAAGAGAACTGTAACTGCAGTTATTCATTGTATTGGCATGACACTGGATTCCCATAATATTATAAAAGTCAAGAAGAGCCTGTGTTGATTATTCTTACAGGTGTGCCAACATTGAATAATGAATACAGTCTACATCCACCGTGATTTTTTCGCATTTGACAGCACTCTTTTTAATTCGTGTAACTTGAGTGGACTGTTGTAAGCTTCGTGTGCAAACCAATGGTCAGTAATTTCTGTTTTTCCGACGTTTGTTTGTGTTTCGGAAATTCCTCAGAATAGTTCGACGAGCTTGAAACAATATAAAAGTGGTTGCCCACAATGCCTGCTTGTTCTTGTATTGATGTCTGAGTGCCTGCTTTTGTGAGTAAAGGTATGGTGTAAGAAAAATAGTATCCCTTAAGCTTCCTCAAGTGCTCCCATTATGCTTGTAATGAAACGGTACTGTTTATGGATGACACATATTTTTGCCTTGATGTTTTTTGGCTTGCCTTCGCACATATCTCGCGTGCTTAAAATTGACTAAGTTTTCGTAATTCGGGTATTTCCTCAGAATACACCATGCTTTATTTTGTACTATCTTTGCTTTTGTACACTCCGGTGTCCACCAAGGCTTTAGACTCTTTCGTATGTTCGTTCTTTCTTTAGATTCTTAAGAAGGCATCGTCCCAGAAGACGAGGCCTTCGACCTCAACAGGCTGGAGTTCGGCGAGACCTTTATAGCTGCTGGTCTGCCCTGGCAGCTGCCAGGGCTTGCAGCGGTGGCCTTTGTGGCCATGTGAACTGAAAGCAGGCCAGCCTTGGCTGCTCTTGCCTTGGGGGCTAGCTAAAGTCGCCCAGGCACACTGCCTGTAGCCGGGACGACTGTCTGTGGCTGCTGTGGTGCTACCGCCTGTTGCACCACTTCGGCAAAAGATTTTCTCTGAGAGTAAGGAGGAAACAATGCCTTGCTTTGCGAAAACTGATGTTATGTGAGACTTTCATAGTAATAATTTCTTTTTATTTCTTTGATACGGCGCAAGCTCCGGAATACGGCGGATGTTCCCCATCGCAATTTGCGCAGTGGAAATCGGCCTTGCAGTCGTCGTCAGTAGAGTGCCCTGTGGCACACATTGTGCACAAGTAAGCTGCCCACGGCAACTTTGCGAAGTATGCCCGAATCTTTGGCCCTTGAAGCAGCGCCACGTATTCAAAATGTAGAGCCTGACAGGGAGTTTAAATTAGCCGGTTACTAATTCTTCAGGTAGGTTGCATGTAGCGGAAGTATGATGTGTTATTGGGCATTTCTTTAATGTATCTCCGGATTTTATTGCACTGGACCTGTACGACGTTGTCTTCTTTCTAGCCCTCCAAGAGGTCGCTGTCTGTGAGATCATTTATGTCATCATCGGAGAAGACAACTCTTACCCTATTCATTGTGCGACGGACTGTTACAGTGATGGGTATGTCACCAAATGCTACACTCTTAGCCAGATTTTGGAATCGCAACTTGTCCTTGACTTCGACTAGAAGGTGCCCACTGGCCATCTTGGTGGCCTTGTAGCCACTTCCGAAGGTCTAAGTGAGGCTCTTTGACACTAGAAATGAAGAAATATTTTGCGCTTTCTTGTGTGAGCTCTCACAATGTATAACATGATACTTGGGAAATGACTCTGGTTTGTTTGAAAGGAACTGGTTGGTAGCATCGTTGCACCCTCATTTAGGGGGGGGGGGAGGCGATCGTTTAGAAAAGAAGGGTTAGGTGATTCCATGAGCAAGTTATTTGTTCGGTAATAATGTCAGCCACCCACCACCGAGACCAACGAGGGGACACGACAGAGGTTGTGACAAAGCGAGCCCTGTCATGCCAGCTGTACATTATCACTACATTCTAATATGGTCTACCCTTGGTTCGGAAGCCACACACAGTTAATCCTCGCTGCCAGGACATATAGAAGTAAATGTAAGAGAGAAGACGACGGGAAAGAGATGAGAGCGAAAAAAGACTAAGATGTAGGGCGAGCAAGAGATAGGACAAGGCGCCTGCCGATTTCTCCTAGGTGGGTCAGCCCAGGAGTGCCATTTACGTGAAGCCGTGGCCAAAGAAGTGTGTTGCCTCTGCCGGGGGGCCTTAAACGTCCAATCACCCGGTGTCGGCTCAACCCCCAGGACCTCCCTTTCCCCGGAAACAGCAAAGGCACGCACGGCATGCCTGCGAGGGAGTCGAAACCCCTCCCCCTAGTCAGCTCGGCTCCGTGTTGTCGCTACACAACAAACGCCTACTTACGCAGACGCCCCTGCGGGGTCAGTAGGAAGCGTTGTGGAACCAAGAGTAAGTATAATGTGTTAGATGGGAGTTTCTTGATTGTCTCTGTTCATTTTATAGTGCTGTACGTGAATGACAATCTCATCTTTCCAGCCTTCTAGCAGTTCGCCATCGGATAGTTTCATTAGGTCGCCGTCAGATACGACACCCTTTACAGTGTTCATTGTAAGGTGTGGGGTCATGGTGATTGGATCGTCACCGATTGCAGTCAAGCTGCGTAGTCATTCGTATTGTACATGACCTTACAATTCAAGCAGCAGGTAACCACTGGCGGTCTTGTTGGCCTTGTAGCCCATGCGCAGTGTTTCTATGAGACACATTGATACAAGGAAAGGTGATATATTCCTCGCTTTATTTTCTGTACTCTGGCATTGAATAATATATTTCGGAAAGTAGTCTTCATTCTTGGGCAGCATTTGCATCGGTCCGCCGCCTCTTCGAGGGGCGGTCAGTTTTAAAGGGTTTGAGGATCCCGAGAAATATGTTATTCATTCAGCGGCCATACCAGCCACCCACCACGGAGCCATACGAAGGGACACTACGATACCCGTTCGAAACGTAGGCGCTTGCTGTACATGGCCGCTATAACGTAATATATCTGTCAAGTTTAGATATATACACCAATCTCACCCTTGCCGCCAGGAAAAAAGCAAAGTAAATTGAAGAGAAGAGAGGACCGGAAAGTATAAATGCAAAAAAGACGAATATCTGAGAGGTTAGGAATACAGGAAAAGGCCACTGTCAATTTTCCCTGGGTGGGTCAGCCCAGGGGTGCCCTCTATGTAAAGCCGGGGCCAAAAAGGTGTGTTGCCTTTGCCGAGGGGCCTGAAAGGTCTAATCACCCAGCGTCGGCTCAACCCCGAGGATCTCCTTTTTGCCTGGACACGGCATTGCCATGCACGGCCAGGCGTGAGAGGAAGTCGAACCTCCCCTTCCTCCCCGTTAGTTCAGGTCCGTGGTGTCGCTACACACCAAACGCCTGCTTGCGCAGATGCAGACGCCCCTGCGGGAATTAGCTTGGTGTCAAGCAGAATTATTCAATCATATGAGTTTTGAAACTCTCGATAGGCTTCATGTATCAAAATCCGCAGACGGCAACTGTCGAAATAGCGGAAGTGAGCAGATTGTCGTGCCATCTCTTGACAGAAAAACTAACTTAAACGCAATATTTTGTGTTTTGGGTGAAGCAAATTTTGAGTGCCACCACAATCTGCCAAACAACATGGCAGCGCCTAGAGCAATAGATGTCATGTGCTATACCCTAATCTTGGGTGAGTTGGTGCCATATGGTACTGAAGATGTTACTTTGAGGAAGTGTTGGAGACGTGATAAAGGACAGTGGAGCCGCTATCTCTCTTGGTGCTCTGTGCTTTCTCATGTTTTCCGCATTGCGCTAGAAATAGCTGCGCTATAGGTGGCCTGCTCATGCGGTGATGTTGTTTTTTATATTTCCGCTACACAGCATCCGTGGCCACTCAATTTCATTGATTGCAGAGCGTAATAGACAGTACAGATAAGTCGGTAGTTTCCCAGATTTATGTGCAGAGTCCATGATGTTTACATTTCGGCAAAATAGTGAGTGGTAGGGCGTGAAGCAAGCGGAAAGCAGTGTTGATCCAGGTGGATCGAAACTGTAAATCTGCCAAAAGGCAGCAGGCAACGTTGCCCAAGATGCAAACGCCGGTGCCAATGGAAAGACTCCACGAGCATCGCAGATGAAAAGAAAAGAGCGCTTGCAGTGCTAGTTGCAAGTAAAAAACAATGTTCAATGCTCCCTTTTTCTTGTCATTGTGCTTTTATGACTATATGATAACCCAGTATTTGTCTCATTAGTTTCGCGATTAGTAGAATTCAACTGCTGCGCGCAAAACAAAGCGGCTGATTCGCGGTAAGTACTGATCGGTACTGTTGCGCTTTGCTCATTCGGTTTGCACTCTACCGTATTAATTTCGTGATTATGAGACACATCCCACGAGCCATCGGTCTCAAGCACACATTTTGAAAGGAGCAAACGATGAGTAAAAGAAAACAGCAGGACGCAACGTTAAAGCCAATGTGGCACGAACTTGAAAGCACCATTTTCAACAAACTTAGACTACACGATTTGACACGGCTTTCATCAGGCTTTTGCAGAGCGAAAACATCTGACAAGGGTGGTGGGCGCCGTGGAAGCCAGGGCCATTGAGACCACAACGCCAGCGTTTTGTGCGGCGTTGAGCAGTCTTAAAAAGTGCACGCACAGGTGGCAATACAGTCTTTCGTGTTGTCGCTCCCAGATGGTGCGACCATCTGCTAACGCCCGCAATGTCGGCAACTTGCGTGGCAAGGTTCCCGAACACAGTTTCGCAACTCATATATTTGAGTAACTCTAGGTGTCAGGGTGTCTGTAATCAAACTGTGGTTCAATCGAATGCGGTTCAGTATTGAGTCATAACGACAGACAACCATGCTTGCACTTATAATAACAGCAAAACAAACAAAAGTATGCCTGAAATACTCTACCTTTTCTTTTTAACAAAGCTCTTGCCGCATTTCTTTCATTAAGGCGTACACCTGTAAGCCACACGCAATCGCTGCATCAGAGTGCGTATAAAAGCAGGTAGGAGAGCTTCTTCGAAGGCCACGGATGTTTAACACTGTTCAGACATTGCGCTTTTTCAGTGGCTTTCTTGTTCATTTCACAAAAAGTCAGGGCATCTGTACTAACCGAACCTAGAACCACGTTGTTCGCTAGTTGTCTCCTACAAAATCAGCTGTCTAAGAATAGTCCCTATGAAGTATATTCTAGGTACCATAGTTCAAGTGGTTGCAGCCGCCACTACTATTTCACAGATGCGTATCTTCCTCGATGCCGCAGTAGTGTGTTTAAAAATGCGAAAAATTGTAGAGTAAAGGCCTAAATGAATTTGTAGAGTATAGGTCATAAAAAGTTTGTAGAGTAGAGGCCTAAATGAATGCTGCCTGTTTAATTTACCTGAACTGTAAATGAATGTAAAATTCTATTGCTGAATAGATCGGGAGTTGCTCTTACTTCTACCTTGCAAGACGGAGCAGTTAGTGATGCAAGCACTGAGCAGAGTGGCTGAAGGGACCGGACGCCCATTATTCGGGAATGAGCTTCCCTCTTTGTCTCTGTTACAGGTAGTACGACAACTCTGGCAGGTTGGGTAGGTTAATAAATAAACCCAGTTGGCATATCAATTGCATGTATATTGCATCATTTATTGCATCAGCTGGATCTAATCGCCGGCGTTTTCTTGGCTGGGTGTTTTTCTTTTGCAGGTAAGCGAATGATTGCGAAGAACAGCAGGGACCGCCACTGGAAGCGCAAACCTGATCTTGAAACTGTGGCAGCTTGGGCTAGTTGGTATGACACGACGATAGTTACAGCCCGAGAACAGAACGACGACAAAGAGAAAAGAAGGAAACGAAGGACATGAGCACTCGTGTCTTTCGTGTCTTTCTTTAGGCTTTCTCGTCGGTCTGTTCTCGCGTTATAAATACATTCGAAAAAAAAGGGAGCGAGAATGGAGAAACGGGCTCCTTCCCTCCTTTGGCGCAGTGACTTCCTCCCTTTCGGGCGCTTGACCCGTCACGCCCTCTCGTGGCAAGGATCACAGGAGCAACGTTCCTCCTTCAGCGTTCAAGTTTCTCCTCAATCACGGAGGTCTTGCGCGCGAGCATGCGCACGCCAAGCCTAGCCGGCCGCAGCCACCCAGTTGAAAAATACACCAGCCCGTGTCCGCAGTATACATTAGAGCGTGAATTTAGACATGGGTTTGGTGTTTTTGGTGTGTCCGGTCTAGTAGATACCAATTTAGTGTTTTTAGTGTGCACGGTTTAGCGTTTTTAGTGTGCACGGTTTAGTGTTTTTAGTGTGCCCATTGTGGCGCTTTTAGTGTGTTTGGTGTGGAGCTTTTATTAATCAGCACGATAGTACCACAGTGATAGATACTACCGTTTTGTGTAACCTATTTTATCATTCAAGCAAGCTGCTCAGAAAAAACAGTGAAAACTGCCACAGTAATATGTAACATAACAATATGATATGAAAAAACTCATCACTTTATTTAAATAATTGCAGCATTACTTAGCAACAGGCTGCTTGCTTCGCCACTCACACGTTTTCTGGGACAGCCACAATAGAATGTTTTTAGAGCTTTCGTTTGTCTCCTCCACAGAGAGCCCTCAGCCCTTTGCGTAGTGCCTGAAAAAGACTGAATTCATTGACATCAGTCAAATGTCTCAGTTGATCAACCGCACTTTTATCATAGCAGCAGCATTATTTATATTTTAAGCTGCATTTTACATATGCAAACACAAAAACCGAGAACCCCTAGTGGCTTCCCTAATTTGTACCTAAAGGTATAACAGAAACATACAGCAACACATAGCAAGTATAAAAATTCATTTAACCCTTTGCTCGTCAATTTTCTTTTATGATATGCTTAATAAAAAACTTATTTCGTTTATTGCTGAATAAAAATCTTCAGTTAAAGTTATTTTTTAAAAATCGCCAGAACATTTTCAGAGAGAATTACGGTGACCGAAAATGACATTTTTTGCACATGCTTTATTTGGGAGTAACAGCAAGCAAAACCCTCAGAAAAGAATGTGTGACAGTAACAAGCAGAGAGATCAGAAACCAGACAGTGATCAGCTTTGTAGAGGTGGAAGTGATAACCACCCAAAGGACAAAACCGAAACCCGCCGCACCATTACTGGGTGGTGCAAGCAAAATCCGGCGCACTGCTGTGAAAAAAAATGAAAAAAAGCAATGAAGAGACATCGACGCATCAAAACTCCACGTATTCCGGAAATTCACCAGCACGTGCTAAGCAAGAAAATGTGGCAGAAGAATACCCTATCTACTTGAATTTAGGCTATCCTTATCGCAGGCCGACCACAAATATTCGAAGGCAAAAGAAAGTTACCTCAGAATCAGCACTTTAATTGCATAAGCCCGCACTTCATAGGCTTATTAGTCCTAGCTTGCGGTTCTGCATGTTGCCGCCGAAGTTTCTCCAAGACAGCATGAAGACTGGTTGTCGACGCTATCGCACTCAAGCACTAACCCAAGAGCAGCGCATGAGACACATAGTTTGAGTTCGCGGCTGGAAGATCAATGGCGCCAAAAGCCCGCCGAGCTTGTGTAAGTCTGTGCAAAAGCAGCAAAGGTGAAAGCTTGCGTCATAAAACCGCTAAAGCTTTTGAAACGCGCTAACGCCAAGGCTTTTCTCGACAGAAAACTCAAAGTGCACTTGAAGACGTGATTGTCTGATTTATGCGAAGTGCGCGCGGCCTGCAATCGGCCGGAGCAATATTGGCGCTGGTGCAAAGGTTGCTCCGACGCACTGACTACTGTCCTCCTTGTTCACTTGGCGAGTCAGAAAAGTAGCGGTCTCTTTAAAAAAATTATTCTCTTCCATCCAGTTATTGTAGGATGTCATTGAATTGCAACCGCGCAAATATGGTACAGAACTGCTGATCACTGCCAAGTTCGGGGAGTATTTTATGCATGAAACAGAAAAGTCATTTTTTTTCTCGCGACCAAACTAGGGGTGTGCCTAATATGAGAGTAAATACCGTACATGTACATCTTTGACTATCAAAGGGTTAATAGAATGAGTAATCACATTTTTAGCTGGTATGTTTTTGTAACAAGTGCACATATCTGTTTTTCATGTTTGCAATTAGATTGGCCAGACAGCCCCAGAAAAAAACTGGTGCATGCAAAAGCAGAAATACAGTTAACAGAAAAAATATTGCTCGCCTTTCAAGGCGTCAACTCTTTGCGGTGTTAGGGGCCTATGTGGAGCTTTCTCACTGCCATCCATCAGATACCTTTTGGACAGTGTCCCATAAAAACTTCTTTGTGCCAGCACTTCAGATGACCAAATTGCAGTGGCCGGCCGCTTGATGAAGTGTGAATATTTAGGGACTGCCATCAGTGTCTCGTACACCTCCTATGTGACGGTTACACTGTTGGCTAGGTGCACCTGTAGCAAAACAATTTTCAGTAATAACTACAACCACATCATCTCTGATCATGCTTAGTTCAGGTGATCTTACCGTGCCATTGCCCATTAAAGTAAAGGCTGGTGGTGTCTCCGCAGCAGTTGGCTGTGTCCTCGAATACTGGAGCGACTTGGGTTCCACAGGTTCAGCCTCTACAAAAAAAAATTTGTCGTACTATAGCACTTGTAAGCACAGTAAATTTAATGCGATTACTCCTGCGACTGCAGTTGGGAAAAAATTTCAGAAACTTTACCCTGCAATTCGTGCACTCCGAATTCGGAGCAACATTTTAGGGAGAAAAAAAAGTGCACCGTGCCTATTATGCGAGTACAGTCGGATCCCGCTACAACCAACATTGCTCCAACCAACTTTTAGCTTCCATGAAGAACTTTTTTATTACCCGTCAGCTTGCCATAGAAGTCAATGCGTCAAAATTCTGACCACAACGAACCATTTTTCGCGCTTGTTTTTCTTCAACAAAACTTTCGCTCACTGGAGTTTGACTTTAAAATGTGTCTTACGATATTATGAGCGTATTGTCAACCACGAAACTTTTCGAACATTACCTGCGCTTTGTTTCCATGAAAATATGTGCCCACTGCTCGCTCTTAGGAAAGCACCATTGTTTGGTGGCAATAGCGATGCGGCAGGCCACTTTGAGGCAAGGTGCAGGCTTTCTTTTCAATGCTGAAGCCAGAAGAGCCGATCTACATTCACCCTAGATCGCGCGTTTGCAGCATTGCAGCACAACAAAAGCACTAAAGCATCTTTTAAAGCGCCGAAACCTGTCATTCGTGCTTGTGCACTCACGCGTGCTACGGCAGCCTGGGCACGGTGAACATTCACACAGACGTGAGCCCAGACAATTATATTGCAGTTGATGCAGACGTTTTTGCTCATCATGAACTAACTGACTAGGCAATAACTGAAAAAGTTCGCTATAACACTGCGTCGCTGGACATGAAACTGATCCATAACACACATCGGCGCCACCTTCAGTCAGTTAGCTGATCATAAGCAACAACGTCTGCGTCAACAGCGATGTATTCATTGAAGATGATGGAATGAATGAATTTGACATCATTTGCACATTTATTGGCGCCCGTGGATGACCTCGCGATGCACCTGCTGACCACGTGGGTGTGTTGAACCGTTGAGCTAACGTCCAAAGGAAGGGGGCAAACGAAGGTGACAGTCTTTTTTATAAAACAAACGATGTTTGTGGAGGGTGTGGTCAAATGTGGCAGTGTTCCGAGGCAGATTTTGCAACAACGATATTTTCCCCGCATCCCGTCAGATTCGTAGTAATGAGGTTCGACTGTATGTATAGTAATATTGCTTGTTCACATAGCGTTACGTCAAGAAAAAACACCTTAATCTGCTAACAAGAATTAACAAATTTTTCTGCTTCTGAAGCTACAACATACCTGCAAGTGGTGGATGTGGCCTTGAATGCTGAGGCGGCTGGGTTTCTGCAGGTGCAGCCTCTGCACACAGTAGTTGGCCTGGAAACGCTGCAGAATCCAGCCCTGTAAGAAATACTCAGTCGTATATTATCAGGGTGTTGCTACAGAATTTCCTTCTTTCTACTATCCAATAAGCAGATGTAAGCACAGTACATTTTATATGAAGACTATTTTGTTTCAGGAATATTATCTAAATGCCCGATAACAGAACAGTTTTCTTTTCTCTAAAAGGCCCTGAAACCACATCAAATAATCGCCCAGGAGGAGAGACAAGCCGATGAACGAAAGAAAGAGTGAAAGGAGAAGGGGCTTCTTTTAACGCAATAACATTATAAAAGTCGTTTCGCGGAAATCCCTGTGTCAGGGTCATTGGCTGTGAGCGAAAAATCACCTGTGACTGAAAAATAGGAGAAAGCCGCAAATAAAATGAATAATAAAAAACTTTGGTGAGAGTGAGAATCAAACTTGGGCCACCTGGGTGGAACGCAGGAGTCCTACCACAAAGCCAAGGCGATTCTTAAAAATGTGTTGGAAAGATACACTATATAAATGTCCTGTAGTAGATAAAGTCTCATGTTGGCTTCTTCAGCAGCTAGTAGGCTCATTGTTGTGGCTGTCCAATGAAGTTTCTTGCGCGGTGCCATGCGCCGAGAAAGCTGAGATAGTGCACCCTTTGCCGCTAAAAGAACACTTTGCTTACTTTTAGCAGTCATCATCACAAGATGGAAAGACACTCTGGCAAAGCCACTGCCAACATTCTTTTCGCAGGCTAGATTCACTCCTAGATTTAACCAAGGAGAAAATCTGCCACTGCACGAGCCCCCTGAAACAATTTTTATTACCGTTATTTTGGGGGTAATCTGAACTTCTAAGTGAAAACATTTCTGTTCATTATATTCTCTTGCCCTTAAAAGGTACCTGTGACACTCCTTGAGCACGGTCAGAAATGCGGCCGATAGACATTTGAGGTTCCTAGAACACATGAGCCAAACAATATAGTGAAATACACAGCCTGGAATTCACAATGAATTGTCAGAGCCAGCTAGAAATAGCTTCTTTATAAAAATTGCCATAATTCCAAATAACCATGTCATTAACACAATGTACATGCCCACTGGTTGATTAGAGTATCATGAGCTGCATAGTTACCGCTGCCAGCATGAGATGCCGTGACTTGTCCGCCTGTGCGCTTGCTTTCACACGAAGTCACTCGTGCATTTGAAGAAACAAAAAGGTAAACAAAGTGTCTGAGGTTGCACGCAGATAAAAGAGCCTCCTGCCTTTTTGTGATGTACCCCCGTGTAGCTTTTAGTGCACTCACTAGTGCCAAAGAAAAGAGACAGCACTGAAAGCATACAGCAAATCTCTAACCCTCTTCGTACTCGATGGATTTACAAAAAAATTTGCGGCAGTTGATTTGTAAGGGAATAAACTTCTTTATGGACGTTACCCAATAACTACTTGGAAAAGTGCAGCAAGACCCTTTTACAGGCTAATAATAAAGCAAGCATTTCATCCCACTGTATTTTACGAAAAACCACATTAGAATACATCACGTTAGAAGAATTCGGATGAAATGATTATGTTATCACACAATGAAAGTACTTTGCACTGGGTACTTGAACTTTCATACCTGTAAATAACTGCTGTGAAACTGGTGGCCTGTTCTTAGGAACTTGCCCAGAATTAGGGGCATCTGTATGGTCACCACGCATTGGCGACCATGTGGCCTCTGACCTTTTCGCTGGTGGGGATTTTTCCTTTACTTTGCCACAACTGCATGTGGCCATTTGCTTAGCCCGCATACCTAGGAAAGCACAGCGATTGTATGACTATAAACAATCCATTGCAAAATTTTATTTCTAGAGTTGACGTAAATAGTCAATAAACATTTTTCTTTTTTTTCCATGGTCAATCACTCATACTTCTGTGTACAATGGCCTCCATTGTGTTGTGGCTACTCCTAGTTTGGCTCTACAAACACGTTACTGGTTACACATTCTTAGGGGTCTTATAAGGCCACATTTTTTGTGTGGAAACGTTATCATTTCGTCACTACTAGAATACTATTTCTTTTCTTTGTATATACAACTTGCATTTAAATGAACTCTTGAATTATTCTTCCAGTCTATTGCATATTAAACTTTTTTCCTATGTCAAATTCGTCTTGCTTTTTTAAAGTGACAGGCATTTCAATTCCTCACGTATTTCAATCTGTGCCAAAGGCTCTTTCGTCACCCATGATTCTGGCTGAGGTCTACTATCGACCATCAAAAGTGTATCATTGAGTCAGAAGCTTCTAACGGAAGTGTTTATTTTGTTCCTAAGCCAGAAGTTCTGCACTAATGTTGAATTATGGAGTATCGATTAGCTCGAACTTATAAAATGTTCAAGTGGACGCCAATAAGTAAGCAACTTGCTAATTGGCTGCTGTAGAACAGTGTGCCTTGTTATTTCCCACTAAATTTACAGATATTCACTAACAACTCACCGCCATGTACACACACTAGAGTTTTGTTGGTGAACTGAAATTGGCATTATTTCGATTGGTTGTTTCAAACTTCTCACTCAAATCAGGAAATCTTTTTTCTTAGATAAATTTGGTAGATTTACAAAACTGTAACCCACGTGCTTCTGAAAGGTGGTGCAGAAGCTCTTCTTGCAGCTTCATAATAAAGGATCGCCACTTCCAATTTTCTTTTTTCAGCAAAGCTAGCTTTTTACGGAGCTCAGATGGCTGTTCCTCGGTAATTTCCAGAAGTATTTGTCTAGACACCATTTGCTTGGCCACCTGTCTATTTTTTTGGTTTCTGGACCTGAAAATCGTGATAAGTGTTGCTCCACTTTTTTACCAATATTGATAATTTTTCATGTTACTGAATGTGTCATAAGCATATTTTGTCATATTCAAAGTTGTCTGCAGTTTTCTGGAAAAAAAGACACTGACTTTGAAACATTACATTTGACGCTGGGCAATGTGAACTGAAAAAACAAGTGACATGACATGGCACACGCAGAAGATTTGAGTTCCCGGGTCAACACTGCCTCACTGCAGGCTGCTTGTTGTCCTGAACAATTCCCTCTCATCATAAGTGCGAGGAAATCGATCAAAACACACACACTACGCCAATCGGTATGCCACACGAATTTCAACGCGGCAAGATCACTGAGACGCATGTGCTCTGCAATGGCGGACGAAAGACAGGAACTGACACCACTTTCAATTATTTAGAGCACAGCATGCAGCCTGCAATTCACAATCGCTTCACGAAGCCAGGTAGAAATTGCTCTTCTCCCTACAAATACTGCCATAAACCCAAATAATTGCACCACAGACTCCAAGTACACAACTGACTTAAGCGTCAGTTAGCATAATGTAATATATATCTTCTTCTTTTTAATGTGTCATCTATTCACGCTTTTTTAGGAAAATGAAACTGTACCAACCAGCTTGATTTTACCTATTTCTAAAATTAATACACCTCGTAGTCAAAACACGAGGCCAACTGTGCTGGTAGAATCATACCAACTTCTCAATAACGCAGAGCTGAATTGGCGCAACTAAGTTACAAGCACAAGGTAATCGCAGACAAGAGACACCCAACACATGAATCGCTATTCTACCATGGCCATATGTGCAGCAGCATTACAATCAGGCCAAAAATTCCAGCATGTTCTACTACTTGTAAAGCACCAATACTTTGCCATCACTATGGTCGGTTGGGGCTGCGGTAGTGCCTTTGCTAATATGACTACTCCTGACTTCCTTCAGGTTAATTTCCTCCTTGCAAGCTAGATATACATTTAAAAAAAGTAAACCGTAACACGCTGCATCGACTTTGTGACGGCAACGAGTACTATGACGTTTAGAGACGATTCAGATAATCCAAATAAATATCCGCTGTTATTTCTCTACGCTTGCTGCATGCAGTGTGAACAATGCATGACAGAGGAACTTGGTGTATCTCTCACCTGTCATGTGCAGGATCTCGGCGTCGTAGTATGCCCCCGCTGTGCAGCTGCCCCCCACTCAGTACACGCTATATAAGCGTTTAACTTCGAAATCAGTCGAGTTCTCTGGCTTGAAGTTCTTCAAGAGGTTAGAGGCTGTCACCTTTTTAACCTTGTCAAATGCGTATCTCACGTACACAAAATACACCATGACCGTCGGCAGGTCCCCTGTAACGTTCTCGCAGCGAAAAAAAAACACAGAGAAGGATAGTGATCGCAACTATACAAACTAACCGCACGACCTCCGCGAAGCAAATAAAAAAACACAACGATTGTTTACAGAACACCTGACTGTTTTGTGTACTTCCAGGCACAAACAAACGGAAAATTTTCTGATAGCTCTGCTAATATCTTGTTATAATATAAAATCTTTTTTGAAAAAAAACAGTACCTGCAGAAGTCAATTTCAAAAAGTAATATTAGTAGTTTATATGTTTCTAGAGGTTTTTTATGTTTTTTGTGGAACAAAACGTTGCAAGCGTAGATTAGACGTTTAGGAAGTCTGCTAGTGTTGGCCAAAACTGCCTGGCTGTTCAACCGGGCGAGCGTCTAATTATTGTGTATAATATATATTATAATGTATGAAAAACTGCACAAGCTAATGGCCAGAATTGCGAAAGTTTGCCAATTGTTGCGTCATCCTTTGATTAACCACGCAACAATGACAGCACTGCGTGCGGCGTAACACAAAAACGTACGCAAACGAACAACATTAAGGGCCGTTAATGTTTTAGGTTGCTGCCCTAGATATCGCGACAACCTGCTGGCTACGGCTCATGCATGTTCGAGTTTCACAGTTTAGCTGCAGGTATGATTGGAGAACCCTGGTTCGGTTTGCACGTTTGAATTTGTTGGTATCCTTCCGTAGCCGCCGTTGTGAGCCAATTTTTAGGATATCTACAGCGCTACAGCCTCTATGTAGAGTTCGGCCTTCTAGCCGCAAGGTACAGCATTCTAGGAACCGTAGCTACGCCATCTGCACCCGGCAACCGGCGAGCTTCCCACTCGAGCGAGGTAACTGAATTCCGTGATTGCCGTCGAAAATAGTTCTTGGGCTTCATTGGTGTTCGAAACTCGCTACGGCTAGGTTTTGGAAAATTTTCCTATTGTGCGTCATGCCTCCTGCGAAGCGTTACTGTTCGTACTTGGAACCCGGCACGACATCCGCAGATGTCCCTTGACAAACTGTGTGGAGCCAACAGAAGAAGGCACGCCAAGCGACTTCTGCGCTTGCACCTTCACAAGTTAGTGGGGGTCCTTGCGTAGCCACTGCGTTAACTACCACACAGAAGTTGCTTAGTAGCCTTGAAATGGCA
Organism: Rhipicephalus annulatus; assembly: GCA_013436015.1. Classification (NCBI taxonomy): domain Eukaryota; kingdom Metazoa; phylum Arthropoda; class Arachnida; order Ixodida; family Ixodidae; genus Rhipicephalus; species Rhipicephalus annulatus. The sequence continues at coordinate 515,385 of WOVY01010535.1, read as the reverse complement.
CTTTGAAACGACCAGCAACGGCCGTAAGGTGTGCAATGCTGCCATGTTGCACCTAACTGCTCAAACTAACCTGGTGTTCTGTCTGCGTTTGGTAATGTGCCTCATGACTTGCCAGCACAACTAAACATGTAAAAGACGTGTCATCTGCCTAGTGATCTCAGACGACTCTATTGGCTTTGTAGAGTTGTTACGCTGCCAGATAACGAACATAATTCATCGTGCCTGCTGTATGCTACTTGTGCCTACTATTACTGTTTTTGTGTTAGTGAGTCAGATGCAGTCATTTTCCTGTTATTATGTTTATATTAGACCTCCCATTGTGACAAACATGTTTGTAAAATAATCGCAAAAATGCCTCTCTACTCAACAGACACAATTTCATATTTTCTCTATTTAGAAATTATATGGGGCTTATTATTTGGCCACTTCACAACATTGCATTAACTGCACTCATATAATATCAAGTCTCCTCTTTGTCGTTGTCTGGTGTTGTGCAATGAATGATGAATCAATACCACAAGGCCCTACTGTCACTTCTTTTGGTACTACAGCAAAAGCTTATTTCGACAATCGTTAACTCTGAAAATATGTAAATTTGTACGAGCTCTCTGGTCTCGGCCAACACGTACACTGTTTTATAGCATGAAATTCTAAACCCCGTTAATTTATACCATTCTCGAACTGAACCGGGCATGAAGCAACCACAATGTTAAATTCAAGGTTGCAAGTTTCTGGTTATAGCATAGGCAGGGAGGTTTTGAACTGCAGTCACACTGTTAACAAAGTCGCGAGTGGCGATAATTTCGGCTGTTATGTTACTCTTATGCACATCAAGTAGAGGATATACATATTCATCAAGCAAATGCCTGCATAAAGGCATACAGACTTTTATTTGTTGCTTTCTTTATACTTTCAATGGTTTGGTTATTTCTCGCGTTTTTGTCCAGTGCCGTGAGATCCGATTAAACAAGCTTTTACTGTAGTAGGATCGGATTTTTTTGTATTTATTACTCAAAATAATTCCTCGAGAACTTTGAAATGCCCCGATTAGTAAAAAGTCGGTGATGAAGATATAAGCTGTTGACGAGGTGAAAATGAATTGGCTTTAGCCTATCACATTTTTGTCAACAATGATGAGGACTAATTCATATCTTCAAAAGCAAGCATGATTCATGAGACTAATGAAAAAGCTGCCCCCTCATACACATTAAAGTTCTGTCTTTGCTTTTTTTCTGCTTATGCTGCATCATCTTCAGTCACCTGAGGCCACCGCACACAGGGACCCAACCACCCTTGAAATAGACTCAAATGACTCAACTAGCCAAGGAATTGACTCAAATGAAGGTGGTGCAGATGTATCATCTGAAGACACGATGCTCGAGGGTTTGTGTGCGGCAGACGACGACCCTGATGTTGACTTTGCAGAATTCATCAGGACGAATTCCGAAAAAAAAGTTGCCAGACCAAGGAACGAGCCTACTGCAATCGATTCTAGTGGTTCTAACGTTCGTCGCTTCTGCAGGCCTCACGTAAACACAAGTGGATGGACTACTGAGGCTGCTGAATACCCCTTTTGGAAAGGACATCTTTCCAGCATCGAAGTATGGACTGCGGAAACTGTGGGACCTTCAGCGGTCAAAAACAGTAGAAGTTCACCCCTACTGTCCGGCATGTTTACACTTGCCTGCAAGCTGGAGAAACAACACAGAACAGTGTACTGTTTGTGCCACGCAAGCAACACTGCCTCACATGCTCAGTAAAGAGCACTTCTTCATTACCCTTGATTTAAAGCTGCAACTACTAAAGTTCGAATGAAATCAAATCAAATCTTTATTTGTCACAAAAAAATACACGCATTGGGGTAGTATATACAGAAGGAGGTCCCATAGCACAAGGCTGAAAGGGGACCTCCTAAGTTGCTGAAGAACACTTCGGATATAGTGGGAAGAAGTTCGCAGAAGATTGCATCAACCACTAATCGAGACTCCTTCGCGGACGTGACTGATGGGGAACTTTACGAAAACTGCCGCACCAAAAACCAGCTATCCTGCAGCGACCTTACTGTCACACTGAATAGCGACGGCTCACCAGTGTTCAAATCCAGTAAGGGATCTTTGTGGCCAATCCAAGTTGCCTTAAATGAGCTACCGGTTGCACATCTCTGGAAGAACATTCTTCTTGGCGCGGTATGGTTTGACAAAGAACATCCCCCAAGTCATCTGTTCTTGAAGACATTGGCGGAAAAGTTTCATGCGATTGGCACACTGGTGTGGACTTTTGCTGGACACACTATGTGTTCCTCAGTTAGTGCTCTGTGTTGTTGTGTTGACTTACCGGCACGAGCTGCTCTTCTGAACGCTAAGCAGTACAACGGTTACTATAGATGTTCATGGTGCCTTCAGAAGGGGACACTCATCGACGGTAAGGTTACAATTCTACATGTTTACATAAATATTGATAAGAATTCTTCTAATGGCCATTAGTAACTAAACTCAGTGTTTCATTACAGCAGAGCAGGTTCATTATGTCATCTTTTTTGTTGAACTGTCAGAATGCATAAGATATAACAATGTACTGACTGCAATTCTCTAAGCTAAGTTTACTCTCCCACACATATGTCTGCATACAGAGCGCTGAGCGACCATGAACTTTAGTACATGCTGCAAAAAAAAGGTTTTAGTGTGAGAAAATTATTTTTTCTCGTGGTGCACCTACTGACACCAGTACTAGTATGACATACGAATCAATTTTGGTGACTCCACACGCTAGTGTTGCTATTTGTGACGATGTCAGGTCACCAACCATAACAAATGGCTGCTTGCATGTAGTCAACAGAGCGGAGCATACTAACTGGTGAGAGCTCGTGGCTCGGATTTCATACCAAGGCAGGACAAATGGGTAATGAAGAACGGAAACCATTTTTAGAGACATGCTGTAAAAATATTTTCAATGCGTACTTACGGATAACAGTACATTTCCTGTGCACTTGAAGTGCTCGGCCTCTCATTTGATGCAAAATAAATCTCCAAAATTTTGTGTCAATACTGTGTAATGCAGCTTGTAGCTTAGTGGAAATGTGGGACATACTGCTGCATGTGCCGTCTTGCCAATAAATTGACCTTTCTAGATTGTAATAAAAAATCCAAGAAATGCAAATTCCTCGGGATCTGACCAGTGTGACAAATTAGGTGTATGGGTAGTCGCGAGCGAGAATGATGTGGCATATGGTCATAATTTGGCAAACAGTCTTTACATTAGTAGATCAGGAAGCAGGTAAAGGTTTATTAGCCGGATCATGCACTCTTGTACTATGGCAGCCTCTATTGAAAGGATGTTAGAAATCTGTTGCCATTGCTATTGAGTGACTGTGAGTTAATTTCCTTCTCATCGACTAGCTTCTGCACTAGCTAAGAAGGGAAGGTTTTTGAGGTTCGGAATAGGTTCCCCTCGATCACTCGAGTGCTCGATGGCCGCGCAAAGAAAGAGCCGTAGTTCGGCGGAGAGATGCTTTATTGCAGCCTCAGCCGTCTGCGCGAGTCCAAGGCCAAACCTCCACTCTCCCATTTCAGATTCAAACATCCTCTTTTCAACCCTCAGTTGAACAAACAGTCTTCACACAAGCCAATCACACGCTGGTGCTTACATCATCACAACCAATAACAGAAACACTTTCATAACAGACACCGCATTGGTAAAAACCACGTTGACCAGGTGTGCAAGCGGCAGCGAGTCACCCTGGCATCCTAACAACACTTGGTAATGACGTATAGCAAGGGAAGATAAGCTCGTCGGCGTGCCAGGACGATGTCTCTGTTAGCCCAGTGGTCGCGTCCCTGTGGCATTCTCAATGACACACATGCATGCCAACAATGACGTAAACTCAGACGACCACGCTTGTCGTGATTATTGCAAGATACGCTTCCGAGTAAGCCTTCCCCTTGTAGTCCCAAACAGGGGTGACCTTGACGGCTCTGCTCATAAGCCGTGTGAACGAAGGAGTCTCCTTTATTTCCCGTGCACATGCCTCCCACGTTTGCCTTTGCAGAACCGATCAGCTTCCTTAATTTATGGGTCGAGAACTGGCTCCACGCTCTGCAATTGTGCTACACACAACACACGGCTTATGATTGCCTCATACTGACTGCGTGGATAAGACTGCTAGGCCCAATGGTGTACACATAGTGTGCAGTTGACACCCAAGAATATCAAAAGGACAACAGCCATCACTGTAGCTTCATTCGAAATTCATCAGCTGCCCAATGAGAATAATTAGTGTCAGCTTTTGTTTTTTACTTATTCTTTTTGTCCTCTGTCGTTTTTGTTGCGCTGGTAATTTTCAAAATTTCAATAAAACATAGCAGTTCATTCGAACTATGTTTTCTCTTGCTTTATTCTGGTAGTTTGAGTAGAAACTTAGTCAGCATTGTATTAACTAAATATTTTTCACTGTCATGCTTAAATGAAAGTTTATTTGCTTTAATATTTGGATAGAACTATGATGTTGTGTAGCTTTGTGTACTGACCCTGAAGAGTCTTTTGTGTGATGATATTTATTGGATCAGTTACAAGTAGGTGTGTATTCTCCTTTTCAGGAACACTAAAATATATCTATGAATGCCCAGATATGGAGAAAAGGTGCCATGAGTCAGTCATCAGCGCAATGAAGCTTGCATCTACAAGAGGATGCTCCTCGGATGGCGTGAAAGGTCCCTCAGCTGTTGGCAACTTGCGGACATTGAACCTAGTTTGGGGCTTCCCAACTGATTATTTGCCAATTGGGGTTGTTTGGGGTTGTTTGCCAATTGATGGAACTGTGGCTCAGCTCCACAGGAAAGCCATGTTATATAGGAAACAGGATTGGTGTGCTAAATGACCGCATCATAAAAGTTCGTCCTCTCGAATTATTCACCAGATTGCAGAGGTCACTTTCTCAGAGGTCTTTCTGGAAAGCCACTGAATAGAAATATTGGCTCTTATATTACGGAGTGCCTTGTCTCGGAAACATTTTGCCACATAAGTACCTGCTTCACTTTTCTTTGCTTGCACACAGCCCCTATTTGCTGTTGAAAGCAAGCATAAAACAATAGGAAATCTCGCATGCCCATAGTGTGGTAAATCAGTTTGTGCAAGGCATGCCAAAATTGTATGGTGAGAACACTTTCAAGTTTAATGTGCACCAGCTCGTGCACATTGCAAAATCGATTAAAATGTCAGGGCCACTTTCGGCAACTTCTACATTTGCTTTTCAAGGGCGAAATGGTGATCTCCTCAAGCTCGTGTCTGCTGCCAAAGGTGTGCCTCAGCAAATAGCCGAGGGATGTATCATGCTGGAAATGTTGAAGTCACTTGAACGCATTGTGTTTCTCCCAACTGTCTTGAAAAAGAAGCAGCTAATTGTTTCCGCTAAAAAAACTGTGAACCGTTCTGTTTCAGCTGTTATGGGTGCATCTTTGTCTTCAAGCCGTCTAGAAATTGCTGTAAGTAGCTTGTCAATATTAATGGGCACGGTGCCAACCATTGGGCGATACTCCAGTGCACAAATTAAAGGGTTCACTGTGCACAGTTCGCACTACGAAAGGGCAGAGGAGTCTTGTTCACTGTACATTGAAACTTGCGATGGAAGGTTTTGCAAATTCGTGAACGTCCTTTCCATAAATGATGCCGTAGCACTGGTGTGTCAGGAGCTGATGTATACCGAGAGTATTATTCCCTCTCTCTATGAAGTAGAGCATCCACAACCTGATGTTGGGTTGTGTTTGGTACAAGCAGAAAGCATTTCTTCAGTTTGCGTCTATGTGGAGCAAAATCGAAAGTCATTCATTGCGGAGATTTCCAATCTGTATGAAAGAGATTAAGTTCCTTGTTTCAGAAACAAAGCAAGCTTTATGATTGTGTTTCAGTGAGGTGGAGTAGCAACTTAGGGGAGCAGAGAGCTAAGATAGTCAGTGGGCATTCATGTAAAATACTGGGTGTGCAGACACGTACACAAGAGAGAAGTCAAAAAACCACAAGTGCTTTTTTTACAGCGACAGCTGATATGAGATCACAAGAAGAAACCGATTCAGGGACCGTGATTGTCCGCCAATGCTGGTGTCTGTGACAAAAATAGCAAAAAAAACATAAATTAAAATAAATAAAAATTAATGGAGTGGACGCTTTCAGTGGCGACCGGAGAAGAGTACACGCTGGTTACGGCCGCCGCTGCCGCCAGAGAAGACGCGAGCATAACAACCTTGCTGAGCAAGCTTCTAAACCTGCCCTTGACAGAGTGGGGTTTGAGCCAGGGACTCCCGCATTGTCAGCCCAGTGTTTTACCACTGAGCTATGGCCATGCTCGAAACTTCTTTGCAAACGTCACTTATGCAGGCTTCATGTCGGGTAAGGATTCGTATGAACATGAGTACTAGATCGTTCTAAAGAAATAAAATCGTGGCCCGGTATCAAAAAAAGCGATTTGCGTAACAAGTGGTTTGTTGAAAGCCCCCAACTCGTTACAGAACGATTCACTTATGATTCTTCATCGTCGTCAGCCAACGCATCATGAACATAACACCTTACAGCTGTGTAGTGTGTACCTCGCTTCACCACAGAATATCAAATAATGGCATAGTGGGTGCTTTCCAAATTGACAAAAAACAGAAGCATCATAGTGAAATAGGTGCCATGCAAATGTACTCAAGGAATACAAAAATCTTCTCTTCCAGCTGCCCTGTGACTGTGCTGTGCGTTTAGTGTAGGCACTAACATGAAATGTTTAAAATGTGTAGGGCACTAGCATAAATTGTGTTTATTGGTATTTTGTGGGAGGTTTGTGTCCTGTAGTAATTTATAACAAATTATGTGGTGAAATTTAGTCTTTCAGTTCAGTAGCCTGGAATCAAATTGCTATGAACAACTGCTTCAATTTACTTATTTTTTACTAATGTGTTCATCGGTTGCACAGCCTGTAAATGTACTGGTTTCCTATGCGCCAGAAACACCAGCAAAGAATCACAAAAAACTTTTATCACTGTTCTTAAAATGTGTCATTTCATGGTCATTTGATGAATTACTTGGATAAGTGATGAATGGGCCTTTTACAACTACTTAATGCTAAACCCAAAAGCCATGTGATGTGAACTGTTCACAAGTGATTTTGTCCGGGAAGGCTGATTTTATTGCTTATGTTCTACATATGGCTTTGATTAGGTATCTGATTGTGTGGTGGTTGTGTACAGATTGCAAATTGTTCGCCCATCACTGTGTCATTATTGTCAAATTGAAGCATTTCTGCACGCTTAAAGTGCATAGCTGCAGGAATATTGTGTTTTAAGAAACATTCATTGTCTTAAGTTTTTCGCTATTTTGATTTCTAATTTAAATAAAAGTTCATATCTGCTTCTCTGATATCGTAGGTGCAGTGTGTTATGAGTTGACTGCATGTCGTGTATTACTATGTACCTTAATTGTGCTTCTTTTACTTTGTGGTGAAGGAGTATACGAGCTATCTTTAGGGTGCATGCAGAGCTGTTTTTCAATACAGCTTTCATAAAAATCTGCATGTTCTGAGTAATTGTATTTCACTGGAAATAATAATAATTTAAAACACCTATTTTTTCTGCCCTGTACATGAGTTCCGGGCATTTTCTGTTAGCTCTTCTTTATTAAGACAGATTGTCATCACCTTCACGCCAAACTTGTGTCAATTTGACGTTGAAAAATATTCATCCCATTAACACCAACAACATCAATATTTTTCGTCCTTAAAACCTAAACTTTCACACTTGCATCAAATGAAGTGTTATAGACCAATTAGTACACAAGTAATAGTAGCGTACTGTTATACACAATAATTTGGTCAAAGCGGCGCAGTGTGCACTCTAAAACAGCCTGAGCTGGTATGTTCTGCACACTAAAACAACCTAACCAATTCTGCATACTGAAACCAACCAAACCGGTCCGTTCTACACACTAAAATAGTCCAGTCTGCACACTCAACTCACTATACCGGTCAGTCAGCACACTACAACCCACTAAACCGGCATGGTCTGCACAGTACAACCCACTAAACCCGTCCGGTCTGCACACTACAACCCACTAAACTGGTCCGGTCTGCACAATACAACCCACTAAACTAATTCGGTCCGCACACTAAACCCACTAAACCGGTCTAGTGTTAACTCTAAAAAACACTAAAACACACTAAACCGGGCTAGTGTATTCTTCGACTGGGTAGTCGCGAGCGATTGCTTTTACCCAAGATTGTTGTAAGCAATGCAGGAGTGACGTTTTCTTTTGTTTTATGAGTGTAGAGTAAAAGCCTCTCTTTTTTTATAGTCAGGCACTCGCACGATGTGCCGCAAACTTCCATGTGTGTCTCGTGTTGTTTCATACTACCAATTTGTCACAATTACAAGTAGCTCTGCTTTCCAAGCAGTCTTGATTTATCGATTACCTTAGAGTGTACAAAATTAATGATTTTTTTCGGTGTCGACATTCTTGGTAACCCCAAGCATTTTTAGTTTTGCACGGCACCAACAGCACTCATGAATTCAACGAGGCGCGTAAAAAGCCTCATACTTAATTTTTCAACATTCTAGGAAACCTGATACCACTCTACAGTCCATGCGTGAAAGCACGATAATATACAATTGATAGAGTTATCCATATGGATGTTCTTTGCAGTTTACCTCCTTTCGAATACGGCCGCCGTGGCCGGAAGTCGAACCTGCGTGCTCCAGCATAGTCACACGACACCCAATAAGGCTATGCTACCACGGCAGGTGAAAGCACAAAGGAAAACAGGCTGCTAAGTTTCAACGAGCGTTTATTCGCTAGACTAGGCTACAACCATCAGAAACGTTCTAAACATCATCATAACTAAACTTTTGTGAAAAGTGAACCAATGACTTCTGTAGGTTAAACCAAATTTTCAATCGCATTCGTTTTGAATTGCCCATGCCAGCACTGAGAAGTAGGAAGGAATTATGCACGCGTGCAATATGCCTTTCCCGTCCATGATTCTCCTTTGCAGCAAGAAACTCAACACAAATTGCGCTTCTAGAAACAGCTGTGCACAGCAAGTAAGTATTAACGCTCATTCAGCTTTGTGAAAAGAGTATTCCAAATCCAGATTAATAACTACCACAGCCACAGCGCTAACAACAAAATTGTGGCATGCACTATGAGTGGAAGTTGACACGCGAGGCGAATCGCAAGAGGCATCTGAAGCAGAAAAGTGTGTAGGCACAACATTCTATAAAGTTATAGTAAATTTGCGCACTGCAGCGATAGGTCCTCAACTCAAGTATTAGAGCTGCCGCAACGCCAACAGTCACTGTCATAGCTCACGAAAAAATACCGTCGGGTGCAAGGTCATCACTTATTTCTCTCGCAAGACTTGCGTTGTAACGTACGTATACACTGCTAGGACGGTCGTCACCGCATAAAAAACATTGTCATTGAAGGGCTAGTGCTGTACTGTATCCATGGCTAACGGTCACACTTGTGGTAAGGACGTAAAAAGAATATAAGGAAATGTTAACACGAAAGAACTAAACGAGTTCGACGTGAGCACAGAACGCCTACCACGACGAAGACAAAGTTCGGTCTGCATGCTGCGCTCTCTCCAAGTAACAAGAAGAAAAACGTGACCTCTGAAATGGCTAACGCGCGCAAGTGTGCATTTTCGGAGGCACCAAGAAAAAAAGTAACTGTGGCAGTGGTCGAGAGATGGCGCAGTGTTCGGAATGCAGTGGGCATTCTATGCATGGCTTGGGGGTATTGGCCTTCGTGGAAACCTGATAAGCTCTAGTAATTTTTCCGTTCATTATTGTGCAACCATTGATAAACTTACGTTTGTCTTAGCATCAGATACAATATATTTACGTGTGCGAATGTTGTGCTAATGATACAAAACGTACAAAAAGCGTAAGAAAACCTATTTGTAACTTGTGCCACTATGGTCAGTCGAAATTCATCGCTATATAAGCTAGTGCGCTTTCATAGTAGGGTGTGAGTAAACACGCCGAAGTGTGGGCTGTTGTGAATGGTTGATTGTGCTCTTGTTGCGTACTTGTTAGCGTACTTGTTGCGTACTATATGTGTAGTATTTTGTTCATGTGTAGCTATATGCATTGCATCAGCACATATTATGCTTCCGATGTCAGTGAGTAGTCCTGAATGGGCTGAGGCGTAAACAATTCGCAAAGGAGCCGTGATAGTGTAAGGGCGTCATGGCTATGACGCCCTCACACCTCCAGATACTTATATAACGTTAAACATCTTCTATCAAGGCTGCACCACTGAGCCGGAATGATTTCACTGCGATCGAGTCTACGGTTTGGAGGCACATCTCGTGGCCTGCGGACCCGTAAACGCATGGATAACGTCGCTACGCTATGTGAATCTGCGAGAAATAAATACAGCTCCTTCAGGTGAGGGCTCGGCAGTATCCGTGTCTTTCAGAGTGAACGAAACTTCGCTGACCGAACGAAACGTGCTTGCTCCGTCGTTCTCTTTCGCGATGTGTTCATCGCCACAGGTTCTTCTGCTTGTTTTCATAATAATTTTGTTCAATATCAAGCTCAGCGGGACCGTTCTTTGTAACTTTCAGTGCCCTGTACTCCTTATCAGTCGAGAATCCTTGCATTTGCTAAGCCTACTCGCTTCGCTGGGGGGCAGCCATGTTGATTTTCATAAGGAGGAACATGTTTCTCCGTGGATGAGGGAACACGTTTCTCTATTTAAAGACGAACATTGGGGACATCGCCGTTCCTCCCTAAATGGAGAGCACGTCACTTCATTTTTTAAGAGTGTATCATCTGATCTTGGAGTTTTAAATTTGAAGCATTTCTTAGCAAACTTCGGCGACTTTGAGCGTATCTAGCTATCTAGCCACCTACAACTTTTAGCTCTCCTGGCCGTTCCGATAATGGTATTAATAAGAAAGTTTGTGTGGCATAACATGACTGTATGAAGAACATATTTGACTAGTCATAGCATGAAAATCAAGATATGTATGTCTTGAGTGTCATACTATACATTTCTTAACCCTTGTGGTGGTTTCCTGCACATAGCATAGTGCCAAACTGGTGTGGTATGACATGAGTGCGTGGCGAACACAAGCGACAGACCCTAACATGAAAACCATGAAATGCGTGTCGTGAAACAACAAGACTACTTGCCACGCTCATGATGCGCTCACGGCCATCTCAAAAGCGTCGCATGTACCATACTTGGTAATACGATTCGTGAGTGGATGACGAAGGTATACGGCTGGTGAACACATGAAAATAATGAGATGCGTGTCATGTAACAAGACTACATGCTACGCTCATGATGGGCTCGCGGTCGTTTCGCAAGCTTCACATGTACCAAACTTGGTATTATGGGACGCAAACCGATGACATAAGTAAATGACACATGCAAACTTGATAATCACAACTTGCGTGTTCATGTACCAACATGACTACATCCCTCCCTCATGATGTGCTCGAGGCAGTTTTGCCAGCTTCACATATGCCAAATTTGGTATTACGTGACGTCAATTGATGACGAAGGTATGTCACTGGTGCAAACATGATAATGATGAGTTGCGTATCATGTGAGAACATCACTATATGCCTAAATCAAGGCGCCAATACCTTTCGACGTAACGCGGTGCGCGTGCTCACCGGCGTTCATTTCGTCGCGTCGCGCCAGTGTTTCCACGTCAGGCGCGTGTCCTGCCATATACACGCAGGCACGCGCCTCGCTTCGTTGATTTGACGCATGCGCGTTTCAGCGCATCCGGCATCCCTCTGTCACGAAAAGAAGAAGACGCAGTGTTGTCTGGGTAACGGATCAGCGTGAAATGCAGCATGCCGCATTTCGTACCGGTTGCCGTCGGGCTGCGCGGACGAACGCTGGTCTAAGGTATGGGACTGGTGCAAACGCGATAATCATGAAATGCGTGTCATGTGAGAACATGACCATATGCCACAGTCAAGGCACCACTACGACGTTACGCGGTACGCGTGCTCACCGTGCTAACGGTGCGTGGGAGCAAGACCACGTGTTGGGCGTCAGACTATAGAGTGCTCGCGTTTTGCTAACGTAGCGTCGCTGTGCCTAGCATGCGCGCGCGTCAACTCTCCATTGGAGTATAATCGGCTCTTCATGATGCGCTCGCGGCCGTTTTGCTAGCTCCTCATATACAAAATTGAGTGTTAGGTGACGTCCATGGATGACAAAAATATGACTGGTACAAACATGATAATCCAAAAACACGTGTCATGTAAGAATCAGACGACATAGAACGATTATATCGTACTCGCGGCCGTTTCGCTAGCTACGCCTATACAAAATTTGGTGTCATGCGACGTTATAGATAACGAAGGTAAACGGAACGTTCAAACATTATAATCATGACATGGTAGTTGTGTACGGCAGCGTTTACCTCCACCTCGTAACGTTGGGATAATTTTACAGTGACATGTCAACATTTCTAAATCGTGCTTCGCATATCATCGATTGCCACTGTGCGTGGGATCTGCCAATTTTATTTTCCTAAAGGGTAGCATAACGCATGTACTCACAGAGCTCATTAAAAAACTGTGGCTCTGACGTATTTATACTACGCGTATATAGCAGGCTAAAAGCCAAACATCGTTTTAGCACGACACTACGAAACGCGCGTGAAGCAGCTGGCTATAGGCCCTTGCTCATCGCGGGTGACTGCAACACGCCCCACGTGGCTTGGGGGTACGGATACAAAAGGCCAAAAGGTAAGCGCTTTTGGAAAGACGTGCAGAAGGACTCGACCTAAAACAGACCATTCCGCGCCTACGCTAAAGGACAACAGAGTATCTGGGGACACATCACCCCACGTCACGCTTTAAAAATGTTGTTTGCACGCAAAGGCACAATACGCAGTGATACCTGGGTAGCGATAACTCAGTGATCGAGATCAGGTCGACGCTGCGCCTCACCACCACCTTTATTAATACGCCGCTAAGTACAAGCACTATAGCTAGTGGATTGGGTCGCGTTTCGGAAAGTTCGCCAAAGGCAAAAACGTAGCAGAGTGGCTATCAAGAATATCAAGAGCTGGACCGTGACGCTCAAGAACGATATATAAATGGCAGCGCAAGAGGTTTCACTGGAAGCTAAGCTCAAGTTAAGAGACAGCAAAGTCTTACACCCGTGGGAAGCCAGCCTGCAAGACTGGTGAAAGCGTCAACGCCACAATAGAACGCTGCGCAGAAATATTTCACAGCTAAGAAGGGATATAGAAGAGCATGCCTTCGAGGCAAGTAGAGTGGAATAGGACGAAGCGTGTATTGGGATGGTGAACAAGCTGGGGTGGGCCAAAGCGTTGCATCTCCTTCGGCATTTTTTGGAGCCTAACATCAGAACAGAGAACGCACGTAAGCTAAGCAGGTTACTGCGCGACCACAAAGGCAACTCGTCGGATTTTTCAGATGGCGTGCAGCCGTCGCTTTAAGTCCTCAACTCCCATCACGCACGCAGCATACGGACGGAATGACGAGAGTAACGTGGAGTTATATGAAGACCTATGTGTGGCAGAAGTGAGGGCGGTGCTGCACAAGCTCCACACGAGATGAGTGGCAGGCCATGACGGGTTAACGAACAGAACACTGCGTAACTTGGACGGTGAATAGATACAACTGACAGCTTACGTGAACAATTCCTGGAGTGCAGGTACTTTACCAAGCTTGTGGAAAACGACTCGCATAGTTACGATCCCCAATCCAGGCAAACGGCTAATTTGACTGATGTCTCCGACTTCCTGTGTTAGTAAGGTCATGGAATACGTGATTTTCGCTCGTCTTGTCAACTGCCATGAGGGCCTGGAGATGCATCGGCACAAGGTGCTGGGGTTCCGTCGTAACCTTTCCACGCCACACATTATGCTTCAACTCAAATTTGACATTATTGACAATACCAAGCAATCTACGAAAGCGATACTCGGGCTCAACCTCAAGAAGGCGTTAAAGAACGTTAAACCATCCGCAATATTTTAAAGCATATTAGCATTGGGAGAGTGCGAGAGAGCGTACCACTGCGTACTAGATTCGCTAACATGGTGGTGGACAATCAAAGCAAGATATAGCCATGGGCTAGACGGGCCTGCAGCAGGGCTCAATGGTTTCGCCCACGCTTTTTAACGTCGTGATGGTGGAGTTACCACGAAAATTAGCTGTCATATAAGACCTCAGCTACAGCTTGCACACCGATGATTTCACCCTCTGGGTTGTAGAGGGGAATAACGTACAGTTCGAGCAAACGTTGCAGGATGTTGCCGACGTGATGAAACACTACCTCCGCGACACATGCCTCGAATGTTCCATGGCTTAGTGAGAGCCTATTCTCTAGAGACCTACGTGTTGAAGCCGTAAACTCAACTACACCAATTTCTCGAGTAATCGCGCAGATTGAACAATAAAATAATAACATCGGATGGCACCGTAACCCCACACGTTTTAAACATTAAAGTACAAAGCTGCACCTGTCAGCCAATGGCCACAACGCCGAAGCCATACGCAGGTTAGAAGGTATTGTCAATGAAACGCTCCTATTTTTGAAACGCACAAGTAATCGCCACAACGGAACGAAGGAAAGCAATGTCATCTGTCTGGTACATGCTTTTCTCATCAGCCACATAACGTACGTCACCTCGCACCTTAAGTGGTAGGTCACTGAACGCACGAAGCTAGACCGTCCCATCGGTGAGGCGCACAATCGCGCAATGGGCCTACCAATAAATACCGGTACTGGCACGAAGATATTTCTCAATCTGGTGTTGCACAATACCCTAGATGAACTAATCGAAGCGCAAACCACCGCCCAGTACGAACGTTTGGCAAAAAGCAGAACCAGTGGACACACCCTTGAAAGACTAGACATAATCTGCCACACGCAGCATGGCGAAAAAGTCGAGAAACCAAGACATATTTGTGAGCGCATCGTCGTTCTGCAGCTGCCAAAGAACATGCATCCAACTCATCAGATTAGTCGGCGGAGCAGGCACCATCTGGAAAAAAAAATTCGGCAACAGAAAACATTACGTAGGCGCGGCCCGTTACGAGCAACATCGAGGTTTCGCTGTAGCGATCACGAATCACGTGGGAACATGCAACGCGAGTGAAAGAATATGCACCTAGAAAACGGGAGTGACCGAAGAAGCGGCTAAAGCTCACGCAATTGCTACAACGGACGCCGAAGGGAGAATAGGTGACTCTCAGGTGGCCATACGGAACTACGCCAGAGGCCGAATCTCGCGTGCAGCGACACACAGTCTCGAAATTCGCGAAAGCAACAATTGCCAAAAAACGACAGTTCATCATATAGACTTCGGTCCAAATGGAACCTCCACTCGCGGGCAATGAAGCTGCCCACGCTGTAGCTCGCGGCAGGGACGCTTGGTCACGCTGCATGGTCACGGACGCACAGCGTGTGGCTCCACCAATTTTCGGTTAGAATGTCGGAAATCTTCGTTTGACCGCAGCCATATTATCACCATCGTGTGCACAAAGTTGCAAGGAATTTCTGGACACCTGTTCGTCTACGGTGCATCCGGTTAAACCTCTTTTTGGGCAACACCTCACCCTATTTCTCCTATGGCTCAGCTAGGCCTCAAGGCAGCACCGGCATCCAGTGCATTGGGGCATCTGCCTCTGGCTACCGACGCCAGCATGTGTTAGTGGGAAGCCTCCTGCTAGGACTACGACCCGGAAAGCATACAATGGACAATACAGTTCCCCAAGTGGCATCTGGAGACACAGTTTCGGGAAGTTTTTGTAGCGCCGCGTTGAACGCTGAGGTGCTGAGCCAAGCACAGGGCTGGGTCTCTTCCGGCGCGGGTGATCACGCGGGCAGCAAAAAGCCACCTGCTTCTCATGCAGCGGAACGCAAGGAGCGACTACTCACGAAGTGGAAACTTTTTTTTCTTTATTGCCTTCTTGACTACAAGTCAAGCTAATATTACGATCACCATCACACGTGTTTCATGCGTGATAACGCGTCAAACAAAGATATTACATCTTCAACAAAGTCGGTAGTCTAATACACATCTCGCACTTTTATAACAGATTCCACGAAACACTCATTACCGGATAGAACTCTCACATGACAGTGTCTGCACGATAGCATACTACGCCAAACCGAATCCAAATTTTGCACAGAACTATCACAAGGCAAAAAACGAATTCCATATGGAGTAAGAGGTAAATCTTTTTTTGAAGTCCTCTGTAAAATGTCCCAAAAGAAAATAGCGTTCTTACAATCAATAAACAAATGTTCAATGGTCTCAGGTTTGTTACACAGGAGACAGCTGCTTCCCCATGGTACATACATCCCTCTCTCTTCAAGTCACGTTTTTATTCTTGCAAGGTTCCCGTATGAAGTTTAAAAAAGAAGGTTTTCACATTGGGTGGTATACACATGTTTTACACTCGCTTTAGTACGTCATGACCATATGATTTTTCATACTTTGAACGGTACAGGGGCACAGGAAAGACATTCTGTATTAGGTCTTTCATAAGGTGCTTTCTTTTCACATTAGTTAAGTAATCTATCGAAAACCTCGCCCTTAAGAAACGATATAAGAACACCACTTCGCACATGAACGGTGACAGGGTGTGTCGTTCTCGCCTGTCTGAAGATACAAAGAAGTCAGGCATGTGGTGTACCAGCGTTGTTTGAAATAAAGAACGTAAAAAAGAGTCTATCTGGTCTCTTATGAGCAGGAAACTTCATAATACTTGGTTAAGAAACAGATGGCACAGAGACAGCCCTCCTTGCTTAACTCGCCGAAACAAGTTCCTTCTAGATGTTCTCTCCCACGTAAAGCTCCTGATGAACGTGGCGAATATCCTGTGGACTTTGCAAATGATTTTACGCGCACAACTAAGTACTTGCAAAAAAAAACGAAGTGGAAACTGCCTGTTATGTCCAAGACTGTTATAGACCACTACGTATTCATCATCAAGCTTCAAACCCGCGTCTCGTTGTGCGAGACATTCCAAGCGGTGCTGCGCCAAGCGCAGAGCTTCGTCTCTCCAAACGCCGGTGATCACGGGCAGCAAGAAGCCACCTGCCTCTCATGCAGCGAGACGCAAGGGGCTACTACTTACGAAGGGTAAATCGCCTGTTATGCTCAAGAGTGGCATAGACGACTACGTAGTTGTCATCAAGCCTCGCACCCGCGTCTCGTTGTGCACGACACTCCAAGAGACTGGCTGTGGCCGTGCCTCCAAGGCTTTTCTGGGCCCACAACCAGCATCAAACCTTACCGTTACAGTTTTGAGAACAAAATCTCATTACCGTTTATACCACTAAACTCGAGCTGTCTGGCCATATTTTCGGAAAATAGGAAACAGTGCATCGAGTGGGCGTGTTCCCCTTGTGCGGAGCCTGCGCGAAGGTGGCAAGGATGTCTGTTACAGCGTCTTTACCACCAGCAAAGCTGACACTACCGACTCTCCTTGTACTAACCTTCATTGACCCCATGGCACCATACTAAAAGTGCATACACTTCGGAACTCTATATAAGAAAGAGTCCATTACGCAGGAGCAGAGATCATAATTTGTGCATTACGACTCTGAGCCTGAGCAAGTTGAGCCTTACCAGCAAACCATTCCGACCGGCGAACATTGTGGTGTAATTGGCCACCGTCTGTACGCCTGACTTAATGAAAGGGCAGACTACTGTGGCCTGTGTGGACAACAGGCTGCAATCATTTAGGGGCTGCAGGCCCGTCAAGAGCGCTACCCTCTGTGTTCAGTGTGCGGCGAAGCCCACGCCACGGGAGCAAGTGCATGTACGGTAAAATATAGCGATGCAGCCTGCCCATCCAAACGCAGGCCTCAATGCAAGCGGTAGAAACACAGGCGGGGCAAGTGTCGTCCGAGCAAACCCAAGAATATAGCCGTCGAGCTTACAACGACCCAATATATGGCTCCACACACAAAAAATCAGGTCCACCTGTGCCACGCCCCGGCGCTGCAGTAAAGCAGCCTGGACTTCTCCAAACCAGCGTTTCTAAGACAAGGGTGCGTGTCGTCCAGCAAACCTCGAAGGTGAGCGGCACGGGCAGGACAGCTCCACCCATCTCTCTTCGAATCCTTCCCGGTCCCCACCTGTGGCAATCTCTGCCAAACACAAAGGAATATCTGCTCTCCGCGAGCAGGTCACTGATTTCCAAAAGCGCCTTGCAGTCACAGAGGCATCCCGAAATTCTTTCAATCACCTATCTGCGCCCGTAGCAGTGGCGATGGAGAGCGACAGCAACCCCTCATATCAGGCTGTGGGCGTCCTCGCGGCAGTCGAAGTGAGATTCAGCGGGCTTGAATCTCAAGCTAACTTCATAATATCCGCATCGGGGACGCAAAATAATAACAGACTTATTTCGGTTCTCGACAAAACTAGCTGACGGAATCTATTCCAGGCATCATCACTACTCTGCTGGCTCAACTCAGCCGTCCTATAAAGCCCTCTAGCCCGGATAATTCACGAGCCACCACGTGAAAGCCTCTAGGTGTCAGAGCTCCTACGACAAAAATAGCATCTCCGAAATAAAGGGCTCTCCTGACCCTGTAGCCACTGGCTCTCAAACCTCCCTTCTTCAAACTATCAACTCTATCTTGATCAAGGTGGCCGCTCCCACGAATAAAAAGCACTCGCAACGCGATTCGACCCTATTCAAACTGTACAGAGGAATTGCCGTGGATTCAAAGCATGCACCAAGTGTGCAAATTTATGCATTTTCCTCACTTTTGCCGAATTCCTTCGGTGCTGTGTCTTAAGGAACCTGGAAACGGGGTAACTCTCACCAACCATTTTGTGTACCAGCGGGATGCACAGATCTGTCTCTGTATAGATGAACGTTCACTTCTAGTAGATCTTAGAGCTAATTTCTCTTATATAGGGTGACAATCCTTTCGGTGCACAAAGAGAAGCCCAAGTACACATATTTAATAATTACTGTCCCACAAAGCTACCGAAGGTAACCTTTGCAGATATTTTTAACCTCACTTCAAGGATTGTGAAACCCCATTCTCTTATTATTCTGGGCGACTTTAAGGCTCCCAATACGTTATGGAAATACGCACGTGAAGAGAAATGTGAATGTTTGTTTTCCACAATGGGCTTTGCACTTCCCACAGGTGTCGCACAACCCATACATATAGGAAACTCCGTTACACGTGACACGTGTCCGAATCTAACCTTTACAAAAATATTTGACATGCAGTTGGAGTAACACCCAACAATTTCTCGGTAGCAACCATTGCACTATTGTCATCACAATCCGTACGAATCCACTCACAAGACCATAGGTCAATGCCAGACTACCCAGCTGGACTACGTTCAGGGACAGCTACGCCCACCTGCAGTCGATAGTCGACCAGGGAGATTCAGTGTTGTCCCGATATTTATTATCACATTTGATATCAGTAGACTAAACTTTAATTTCTCAGTGGAGATTCTGGCGGTGAATAACACCTCCTCAACCTCTGGGAGGCACAACAACGCCTAGTCTACCGCTGGCATCTTTAAAAACACAATCGGCTATTGAAATTCGCATCGCGTTCATCACCAGACAGGTGGCTGAGTACGTGGCCAAGCTTACCGACTCTAATTGCCTAGAGCGTTTCAACCAGGCAATTCAGCAAATTTTGAGACGCAGTACATAGCGCCTTTTTCGAGCCCTTATTGATCCCACACAAGCCCGCACCGAGACAAAAAAGCAGCTTCAAAAGCTATATAAAACTTTTACGGAGACAAATTCAAACTGGCCAATGCTTTCCGCGACAAAGATCTTAGCACGCACCAGGATACCCGTGGTCTGGTGTACTCGTATGCAGGTTCTAAGAACGCCTAGTAGGATCAACGATTCCACCTCAATTACCTGAAAGCGGCTCTGGGTTAAATAAAGTGAGGTATACCAGCGGACTTGGACAAGGTGACAGCAAAGCTTCCAGCCACCTTTCCTGAGCCCTCTCATGACATTCATTTCAACACAATCTGGCTTGGGGGCACAACCATGCCCATCGATTGGAAAACGGCCTTAGTAATAAACGGCCTTAGTAGTAAGTCGACAACCTCTGGCCCATCTTCCTCCCTTAGTGTGTGGGAAAGTTGGTGGAGACAGTGGTCCCTGGCAGGTTGTTTGTGTGTTTGGAAAAGCAGTACATTTTTGCAGACAACATGTATGGCTTCCGCCCCCACCGGTCCACACAATATGCTCTGCTGCAACTTCACAAGGACATCCTATATTCTTTCTAGCACGCCAGCAATGAACTGAAGTGAAATGTATTCCCAAATAAATACAAAGCCTCTATAAACAGCAAGCGTGGTGGGATAAAAATGGCATATAGGCAGCTTGACTAGTCCTTCATCCTAGAACAAAACAGCAGCAGAAAATAATAACACGAATTCTCACTTGTTCCAATATATTAATAGCAATATATAAAACAAAGCGATAAAAATTGAATAAGAAACACATTTTTAACAAACACTGAAACTGCGTTGGTACTCATAAAATAAGTTGAAACATTGTATTCTTAGATAGATGACCTATGCGGTCGTCAGGTACTTTATATTTGTTTACTGTATGAGGAAGACAATAAAAGAATGTTTGAAAACCATCGTCTGTAGGTGGCCGCGGAATTGTCTGTTTGTTCAAAGTGCCGGGTTGAGCGAGATGATTGGTTGATTGACAAGTTCGCGATGCTCCTCATATGAGTACAGCCCTAATAAATTCGTGATTAAAAGAACAGATACGCTCACACTCATGAAAGTGGTGAACACGGACAATTTTGAACTTAAAATTATATTACGCGCATGCTAGATATAAGGTACAGCAGCAATAGCCCGTAAGGCTTACTTTTGCAGTGTGACTAGATGATCTATTGATTGTTTAGTGCTGTTTGACCATGCAAGGTTACAATTTCACAGATGTGAAGCAAATAGTGCATTATATATCATGCGTTTTTGTTGTATTGGTAGCAATTTCGGCCATTTCGCAACATAATAAGGCTTAGTAAAACTTATATTTTAAGTACTCAGTATGGTGTTCCCAAGTCGCCAGTTCATAAAAAATGACACCCAATCTATTAGCCCACGCGGAAAGTACTATTTTGAGTTATTTAGCGTAAGAGACTACGTGTGATCGCAAGGCGTAGATTTCTTTGTAAAAAGCAGTGCTTTTGTTTTAGAACAGTTGAGATGAAGTGAGCTTTTGACTAACGAAATATATATATTTTTCTTAGTTTTTATTTGCCTAATGTATTAGTTCATTATCCTTAGTGTCTGCTACGATGAAACTGGCATTATCCCCGTAAATTGTTTACTTGACTGAATCATCAAAATTCACATTATATATATATATATATATATATATATATATATATATATATATATATATATATATATATATATATATATATATATGTGTGTGTGTGTGTGTGTGTGTGTGTGTAAAATAAAGAGGCTCAGTACGCTGCCCTGAGGCGCACCCTGTGTAATATATCTTAATGAAAACTAATGTCTATTTATTGACACGCATTGGTGTCCATCTGTCAAGTAACTTTTAAGTAAATTTCGGAGAATTCTTAGTATGCCGTAACAATTTATTTGTCTAATAGGTTGCATGATTCATTTTATCAAAAGCTTTTGAGAAATCTAAAACACTCTCGGAGTTAAATTGTTAGCTTCAAATACTGCTAAAATGTTTTCTTTTTGATTAAGCAGAGCACTTTTTTGAGAAATCTAAAACACTCTCGGAGTTAAATTCTTAGCTTCAAATACTGCTAAAATGTTTTCTTTTTGATTAAGCAGAGCACTTTCAGTGGAACAGCCTGTTGTGAACCCGTGTTTTGACAGCGTTAGTGCGCAATGTTTGTTAAATAGACATCTCGTTTTGAGGAGAATATATTTCAATAAAACTTAGCAAATAAAGAAAGAATTGATATGTTGAAAGAATGGATAAAGTGGTTCTCGCACTTCACCTGCGAAATGCCTTCGACAATGTGACCCACAAGATCATCCTGTCCCTCTTGTCGCAAATGGGCTGTGGGATAATACTTTTCGTTATATCAATAAATTCATCACAAATCAATAATATTATATCCGGCTACAATACACAGAACATGGTCCATATCAATTAGGCACACAAGGGACCCCCCAGCTTGCTGTTCTGTGCCCCTATTACTTATTCTGGCCATCATACGAAGCTCCCTACCCAGTTAGCTATGGGTCACTGGTGTGCAGCACGCGCTGCGTACGGACGACATCCACGTATGGGCAACACAAGGCTTGGTTGGAGAGATTGAGACCAAGCTGCAACGAGTGGCAGCTGTTGTAGAAGAATATGCTCGTCCCTGTGGCCTTGAACGCTCCCCGAGCAAATCAGAACTCGTGCATATTCGCCAAAACTCATGGTTCACAACAAAAAGACTCTTGACACTGCTTAGTACACCAATACCAAAGTGCGCGAAAATCAGCATTCTCAAACTTTTTATTCACCAAGGACTCTAGATTAGCGCTACACTACGCAGGATACATAGGGTGGGCGACAAGGTTGGCCGGTTGGTTTGTCGCGTATCCAATAAAAAGGGGAGGCTACAATGCAAAAATGCCCTGCGCCTGGCTAACGCGATTGTCATCGGTTGAATTTTATACTCGGATCACTACCTTCGCGAACAAAACTCCTATGAAAATGCATTCGATGCAGTTCTACGCAAGGTCTACAATAGAGAACTTGACCTCCCCACAACGACGCCCAATCATCGTTTCCTGCATCTGGGGATAACCAATACGTTTGGAGCATTACAAGAAGCTCATCGTACTTATCGATAATCGCGCCTGAGCGAACCACCGGCGAGAAGCCGCCTTCTGGCCCATTTACAAATATCTCTCGTTGCACAGGTGGAAGAGCGGGTCCGTTTCCACAAAAGTTGGCGCTTCACACTTTAGGTGCGACCCCTTTTAAACAACATGACTAGAGACGCCTATGATGGTCGCCCCCTTGGGCGGGCAGACGCTATCTCTTAACCCTATGGTTATCACTGATAAGCCAGGTGTCTTCTACGTAGATGGTGGTGACCGCATCTTGGGGGTTGATACAAGGCGGCCATCATCTACCAAATCATTAGATTTCAATACCTTATTTTCGTGCCCCAGACTTTATATTTGTGAAGGAGATCGCCATTGCACTGGCAGCCGCAGATGCAGAGTCCTTGGACATTGTCACTGGCTCCGGGTTGCCTGCCGCAATAGTCAGCAAAGTCAAACTTCTTCACGCCTGAGTATACACCGGATATCGGGCCATTGTAACATCGTCTGGGGTCCGATTCATGCGGGTCTTGAGGAAAACGAGACAGCCGACGCTGCCGCCCACGCGCTTACTCACGGAGCATCGCGTCATCCGAAGCAAAATCTGAAACCCGATTTCAATCCTGCTATCGCCTTTAGAGAAATCACCTGTCTTCATCGATGCTCTCATGGTTTCTATCCCCCCTTCTCTAAAGGCCTTACCAGGGTGGATGAGCGCTAGCTTGTCCGCCTCTCCACCTATGCCTGGCAGTACCTAAGTGTTTTGATTCGGCCTTCTCAGATGCGTGCCCGCACTGTGCAGAGGATTTTTGTGACACCAATAACAGGGTGTGGGCGGCCCGTCAAATCCCACATACCCACCCCATCCCCACCCCACGAAAGAGGAGTGGGAAGCTGCCCTTCTCAGCTGCTTTGACCTTAAATCCTAGCAGGCATTCGCTGCTAGAGCCCGAGCCGCCGAGGTAGCTGCAGTTATACCGGACTAGGGATGCCTCCTAGTATTGGTGAATGGTGGGTCCTTCATATTCGCTTTATCCATACTTTACACTGTAAATTTATTTAAAAAATGCTTTTCACCACCCCTAGCAGCTCGAGACCTTGCACGCCGAGCTGTGGCACCTGCCGGCCGTCCCGGTATCTCCCACACATCGAGAGCGATGCGTGAGTGGAAAGGGGAGGGGTTTGCATGACCACTTTCAGAAACATCACCCAACACTACAGACTGAATAGACAGCAATATTCACCAGCTCAAGAAAAAAATTGAGCAAGAAACTGGAGGTTGTTCGATGACAATTACATACTCGCACGTACCCGAACCTAGTGATTCTTCGCCTCTGTACCCCAGGCATTTACACATTGGACGGCTCTAAAGCGTGTGGAGCAAGAGTGACGCTGCAGCAAATGCGCTGACAGTGTACTTGTATCGTGCAGCTGTCCCTAATGAACCAGATAGACATGGCAGTCTCCAACCACGGGGTGCAATGCGAGGCGGCTCTGCTCAGTACCAATCTCGCCGATCATCTGTGGGCAGTCTAGCACGCCTAGGAAGCCACCCGTGTTTGACTCGAGGCTCGATTCCGTCTCCCTGGCTAGGGTGCTTCTAGCCCCAACTCTTTAAAAACCGCCGGACAATCTCAACAATGTCTTCATTCACTAGAGCAGTTTTAAAATATCCTTGTGGCTCTGTGACGACCTACCACTCATGCAGAGGGTCTAGGTTGAATCTTCCCTCAGAACCAAATATTTTTATTGTTGTTACATACAGGTGTTATTCAGGTTTCGGTCACGGATGAAATTTTCTGCTCATAATCAATGACACCGATGCTGATACCTGAAATTATGCGATAAATGATAAATTTTCTTCAATAATATTGCCATAAAAATACTTTCTTTGAAAAGCATCATGCAGAGTCTCAAACAAGCGGAAGGTGGCGTCGGTTTGTTGAAATACGGTGTATTAAAAACGCTCAACGTGTGTTTCTGGAAATCTAGCTTTTTACCGCGATGATATCAGTAAACGATATCTATACACACATCTGAAGTTGCCTGACTACTTCATGAAACGCGGGTGTGTTCTCGAGCGTCAATACTGATATGGACCACCACCTGAATTCGCGACACCTGGTAGTAAGGTAATCATTGCAAATTTACCAGCTGTTTGTCCAGTTCTATTTACATCAATTTCCATATTGTGCAGCATCTGTAGAAATTATTAACATACCTCATTTTCCTAAAAAAACTGAAGGCTCGTTGATAATAATAAAGTACACTTACTTTGGAGACTGGGAGAAACAGAACATTAAACCAGCAACGATGAGAGCAATCACCGCAAAACAGGCCGCCCAGATGAGTGGCTTCGTGACACTTCCTGTTGGAAGAAAAGAATTGGATGCAGTTTAACTAAAAAATCGTTAATGGTCTCTGATTATCAGAGCTACTGAAGCGTGAAAAACCACCTTGAAATTATTTTAATGCTGCCACAACGACACCCAAAACGCACACAACACAAACTGCAATAAATTGCCCTAACTACATTTGAGGAGTAGCTATTCACTGAAGTACACCCGTACAGCCACTTTTAGACAGTTTAATATAAATTTTGCAACATCCGCACATCAAACCAAGAGTGATTTACACCATTGGGCTTTACTAATCAATAAAAAAACACCCTTTTGTGAAGTGTGGAGCAGCAACGCAGGAGGACCAGCCAAGTCGAGAGCTGAATTGCCACTTTTTATTCTCGAGATAATGAAATAGAACCGCAACATAGGTAGCGCTAGTCGTTATTCATTAGTTTCAGGCTAAAGCATAGATGGCAGCATCAATAGCTGGTGTACTGCGCCTACATGTTCACCCATCCCCCACCCTTCCTTTTTTGTGTAGACCAGATTTCAAAGGCGACTCCAACACTTTTCAATACATCATCATATTGCATGTTTTAATGGCCAGCTGCGCAAAATGAAGATTTAGGAGAGTAGTGAAGCGAAAACAGCGGCTTAAGAGGAAGGTCTTTAGCAGACTCAAAGTTATTCAGTCTCTAACATTCAAATTACAATCAGGTCGACGCTTACCCTCATCTTGATTTTTTCCCAGTCACCTGACCACGTTTCCAAGCCCTTTGACGTAAGATGGCTCCCCAATAAAAACTTGGACACCTCCTGCTAAGTTAAACTATGTGTACATGCGAAGCAGTGGGCGCTAACACTTACACTGGCGGTGACGTTGACGCTGGCGTTCCTCAACCGAAAACCAAGTGAGGACGGCGTTGGCTGACTTTCGAACGCATGATCCAGTGCCAGATCGCGCGTTCGCGCTTCTTCTTAATGGATCAGAGTAGCCACATATACAAGGTAGCCAGTGAATGGTTCTGCAGCGCCAATAGCCGGTTTTTTACTAGCTGACGCTGCCTGCGGCGGCCTCGCGAATTGATAAAGAGGGAGGAGAGCGACAGATGATAGAGGAGGAGGGTAGCAACAGATTTTCCAGTGTCTTTCAGGGCGGACACTATACGCCAGCATGCGCAGAGGGGTGTACGAAGGGACAGCATCACACATTGTATTCAAAGAGCTGCTTTGCATCAAAAATTAACCTAGAACGCTTACGCACCCGAAACTTTCATGCCACATGGTCCGATATCTACAGCGTAATATTGACGACCTTGACATGGTATAACAAATGATTTGGTCCCTGAAGAGTTAACCGCGCGTACGAAGCCACTCAACTCGTTAACACCTTTGCCATTTTTCGCTGTTTTACTATTATTTCTAGTTGTGACGCCGTGTACATAGAGACACTCTTTTCCACTTCGCTTTCTTCAAGTAACAGCGCCCAGGGCGTTCGAGGTGCATTTTCTTCATCAACGTGCCGCTGGGCCAATTCTTTGGGCGATTTTGGATTCTTCAAGCTCAAAAGTAGGAGAGGTTTACACTCTTCCGCGTTCAGAGAGAGCCTTTCTTAGGTAAAAAAAAAACTCCATAGTAATCTTCATTGAAATGCAGCGCCGCGATTACATCTAAGATAAGTAAATCCAATCACGAAGTTGGGTAGGGAGCCTACATGAACGGCCGTTTTTAGGGCGATGTCAGCCTTTGACTCACTACATGCCGCCAACGCACCGCCGCCCGCCAAAACACAATGTTGCCAGACAGCAACGCCGCGCTGTCGCCCCATCTTGGTGCCCGCACTGCGTCTACGCCCGGTTGCGTTTAGTTCTCAATAATACGGCGTCGAACGTTGCAGTAGCGTGTTAAACGCTGCCGGTGAAGACTTAGAATGCCTGGATGCTGCGTACCGCTCTGTACTAACCACAACAGAAAGGGGGTGCGAATGTTCCGCTTCCCAGCGAGCCCTGGCCGACGACAACTATGGCTGGCTCAAGCGAAGCGAGACGGCTGGGAGCCCACGAGTGCGTCTCGTATTTGCTCTGTGAGTACTGCGTATTTCGTTCCTGCGGCACACGTATATGTGTTTCGCGGTGTTCGCGAATGAGTAGATAACCGAAGTTGTCGTTGCTGCGTCCACGCATTGCGAGTAGGAAGCCCACAAACGGGACGCGTCCGCGCGTTCGTACGGAGACGCGCTCGCTAGTCTGAGCTGTTGCCACGCTTGCGTTCGTGTCAGCGTAACCTCAGTATTATGTCGCAAGTGTTTGTGTGTGGGCTGCAAATTTCTTCGTGCGCTCACTTTGAGAACTGGGTCGTTTACACGACCCTGAGAACCGCCGCTGTCAAAAGCCCAGGTGTTGTGTGTTGTTACAAGGGCTGGGCACCGACGCCGTACGTAGGTATACATGCTCGGTAGCCTCCCTACAATAATGCTGAATAGTCCAGCTGAATTCAATTCTAGCTGTTTGTCGCAAATGCATCTGCAGTCAGATGCCAGATGAGTGGTCGACACGATGTTTACGTAGGTGGAAAGAGCGGCGGCTGGCTCCAAAATGGCGGCGCACAGAAAACTATGCTGAATTTGGTGGAAGCTGGCAACAGCGTGCCCCGTAGCCTGTTGGTTTTGGCTGAGTTTCTTGAAGGCACTTATTAAGATTTCTCCACCCTAAAAACGGCCGTTCATGTAGGCTCCCTGAAGTTGGGCGCATCACAACGCCACAACAGACGCCACACCAAACGCACTCAGTGTCTCCAGCCAGCCTGGACCAGGCAGCCCCTCAAAGTGCGGATGATACTTCTAGCGGCCCGCCACCAGCGGTGATTCCCACAGAACCACAGGTCGAGCTCTCTCCACAGGAGGCGTCTTTAGGTGAACGCGTCGCAGATGATGACGGGATATCTGATGCTCACCCCATGGCTGCCCTGTATTTTTTTAGTCCCTCTATTATTGAAGAGAATTTGTCCCTAGGTAATGAGGTTTCAATCAACGAGAACTCGAGCAGCACTAGGAGTGACACGGCTCTGCAGATAGACACCGAAAGCACTCCTAGAGAGTCAGCCAGAACAGTTTAGACGAATTTGTGCCATCTTCGCTCAAGAGCCTCAGCACCAAGAGAGCCGAATATCCAACAGCGACTTGAACGCCCCCAGCAGAGATAGAAGTTCTCTGAGGGCTTCATTGTCGCCCCAGAATTCCCGTGCTTCTGGTGGGTCGCCTGGTCGTACGAAGTGAATGAGCTGCTTGCGGGGCACCCGCTCCCACGTCTGTCAGAACTGTGAGTTTAGTATCCAATTTTGTCTTTATTGGTTACGATGGCTACCGCATTGAATATTTTCTTCTTCAACGTAAAAAGCTGTCGCAGTCCGGTAAAACAGGCCGAGGTGATTAGTGTGGCCCGTGCTGCAAATTGTGAAGTTTTGTGCCTGCTGGAAACAAATTTCTTTTTACTATCCGAGGTTAGGGCTTTAAATAAAAGTTTACTTTAGATTGCTATGTTTATTTCACTACAACACGTTTTACGGTAGTTGGCATCATTATATTAAATCGGGCTTTATTGAGAGGCCACCAGGTTGTTTATCAAGGCGTCGGTAGAAATATGACTCTTCATTTTAATTATTTTTCCAATGAGTATACTATGTGTGTAGGCGCCTGCACAAACTGGATGGTCTAATGAGTTTTTTTTTTGAAAGTTGGATGTTTTTTCCTGGACGGTCGACACGTAATTCTAATTGGAGACTAACTGTGTGCTAAATACGCGATGCGTTACACGGTC
The DNA here is from genome assembly GCA_013436015.1 of Rhipicephalus annulatus. NCBI lineage: Eukaryota > Metazoa > Arthropoda > Arachnida > Ixodida > Ixodidae > Rhipicephalus > Rhipicephalus annulatus. The sequence continues at coordinate 486,409 of WOVY01010535.1, read as the reverse complement.
CTGGCTGGGGTCAATCTGCTTGGAATTCACGTGAGCTGTGACACCTTGTCCAGCATTTTTCATTTCTGAATGCGCAAAATATAATGCACGGGAATACTTTTGTTCGGAAATGGCGCCGCGGACCATCCTCCAGCAGACTCGACCAGGCTTATATTCCACAAGCTTTAGAGACGTTTGTCTCCGACTTACGTGTTCCGCCCAACCCACCTCCACCTGTGTACATCCCTGACCATTGACCGATGCTCTTAGAACTAAAAATGCCATTTTCTTTTTCAGAAAATCCATGGTGTCTTGAAGTTCGCGTTCTCCAGGACGTGTGCTCCCGGTCAAGTTTGTCATGTGCAATATGGGTGTCACTCGCTGCGTCTAATTTATTTGATTGGAACGCGCTTAAAACGCAGTGGCGCCTGCACTGCTCAGTTGAAGGGCGTTCACTTCGCTTCTGAAGAGCTGGCCGATACTGCAGTGAAGTCACGCATCGCCTTGGGCACCGAAACGTCGTCTTCCCTGATGCGAGCTTGGCAACATGATTTACGTGAACGCTTCCAGCCTTTGTTTGCCGCTTCGTCTCTGGCGGCAGCTTCATGACGTCGTAGGCACAACCGTTGTGCCCAACCCGAGGTGCTACGCCATGCGAGGCAATCGTGTTTTGGGCAGTCATAATCACCTGTTTTACGACCACGCCGACACCACCTACACAACCACTTCCTACGCGTGATCGATCTCTCTTTCTGGCGCATTTTGAAGAGATGTCATGTTCGGCTATGCCGACAAAGTATGATATAACACCGCCTATGCTTAGAGCTTTGCCTCGCGCTCCTCAACAAGCTGCCGATTTCCTACACGTCTCTCCATCAGTCGAAGAAGTAAAGGCAGCGCTACAATCTATGAAGCGGGGGACAGCCCCTCAGCCACACGGTTTTTCAGTTGAGTTTTACTTGTCATTTTGGAATGAGCATGGTACTGCCTTAACCGCGGTTATCTGGCGATGTTATGAGGATGGCGTCTTGTCATCAAGTTTTCGAGATGGACGGATTCTGCTTATTTCAAAGGGTGATGCTTCCTCCGTTAATCCTGAAGATTGGATATCTATCACGCTTCTTAACGTTGACCAAAAGATATTCGCAACGGTGATCGTTCATCGTTTGAAGGCTCTGGTGAACACCCTGGTGAATCATCACCGGGCTTCATCTATGCCTGGACGAGTACACAGCTTGTCCTTTAGCACCCGCAATATCATAGCCTATACTGTGCTGCGATCTGCGTGTGTTCTCCTTGTGTCTTTTGACGAAGAGAAAGCATTTGACCGACTAGAGCACACGTATATCATTAAAGTGCTCACAGCCCTTGGTTTTCCTGGTACTTTTGTAGAAATAATTAGACATACCTACTCTGGTATAAAAGTCACACTGGTTCTAGATGGTTGGGGGAGTGCTGCTTTTTCTATTACACGTGGTGTTCGCAAGGGATGCCCACTATCTCCTGTTCTAATTATCCTCAGCGATGAGCCAATTTTGTGTGCTCTAGAAGCGGATTCGCATGTCCGGGGTCTTGCACTTTCGGGCAGCAGTGCCGTGAAATTCACAGCTTTTGCTTACAACATAACCCTGTACCTTTCAGATGAAGATAGTCTTTCACATAGCCTGCGTTTATTTCAGTATGGTGACATTTCAGGTGCCGCGCTAAAGCTCTCTAAATCGCGGTATTTGTTCATCGGCTATTCTAACTCCAAACTTAGCTCCACATCTCTTCTTCAGCAGGCTGCGTCTGTTCGCATTTTCGGAATTCTATACAACCACTGCGGCGGTTGTAACTTCGTTTGGTCAAACGCCCTCGATGAAGTAAAACTAAAAATAGAAAACGCCCGGGATTTCAACTTCCCATTTCTTGAGTGGGGGTACCTTGCGCATACTGTATTCTGGGGTCGCATTTGGTACCTTTTTCACGTGGAACAGCCGCCTTTACGCATCGTGACGTCATTGCAGTCCGCCTTGTGTTCCTTCTTTTGGTCCGGGGGCACGGGGTTGGTCTCGTACGTCCTTATGACAGCGGCGTTCCCAGGGAGGTTTCGCTTTCCCTTCGGTATCAATGTGCTGCCGGCTATCGGCCCTGCGTTGCTTGTTTCGCCTCGTACAAGGAGAGCATTCTCCGCACGAACTCTGGCATATCATTTTCTTGGCACTCACCTTCGGTATTTATTGCCGAGTGTGCACCTTAATGGGGGCCCACAATTAGTAGTTCTTCCTTCGTTTTAAGGAACAGCTGTCGCGTTTTTCGTCATATCCAGTCGACTAGCCCTGAGTTAGATGTGTTAGACAATCCTAGCGTTGACACAGCAGCCGCTTTGTTGCTCCCGTTAGTTCCACCGGCACGCTGAACCTGCTCTAGTCTTGTGTCTTGGAGCACGCTGAAAGCATCATTTCTACCTGGCAACCTCCGGGACTTCATGTGGCGGCTGGGATGGGGCGTTCTTCCAACCCTTGACTACCTTGAAAGGTAGAGAATGGCCCAGTCATCAACATGTCTGAATATGCCGATTTTTTTCCTACAGGAAACGAGTCGGCATGTTTTAAGACAATGCGTCGTTGCTTGTGTTTTTGGAGGACTGTGCATGCAGGATTTCGTGTCCTCAGAGTAAACCACTTTGTTTCTTCTGGACGTTGTTCTCGAGACCGCTTTGCCTGCCTTCTTATTGTTGCTGGTGCCTACTGTCTTTGGCCTAACCACTATGAGGCTGTTGCAGCAGTTCATCGCTGCCGTGCTCGCTTCTCGATTTTGGAGCGACTGTACAGAGAAATACTATGTGTTCTTTCGGAGGAACTCTTCTTTCTGGGTGAGGGGGAATTCCTTCGACACTAGTCCTGCCCTTTTGTGTTCGTCTGCGAGAGACGTGTAAGGTTTGTTTTCAGGCCTGCCTGGTATAGGTTGGTTAATCTTTGTTTAGTACTCACACAAATACCTTGTAGATACTATGTAAATATCTGACGTATAAATCTTTACATTTTGTTCATGTGTTCTTTGTTTATAATGCGGTGTGCATATGTAGACATAACTTTTTGTAACAATTCTTCTGAATCTGTGTATGTTGTGTTCCGTGTACATATGTAAACATATCTTTTTGCAACAACTTTTGGTCTGTGTTAGCTTGTGTTCTGTCATGATGTTTGTTGAATTGTAATTGAAGGTCACTGTCCGTGAGAACAAATTTCTCTAAACGCAGAAACTATTTGAGCTTAGCTATAGGATGGAAATTTACAAGAAAAAAAAATTTTATTTCATCGGTATCACTGGTTTATGATAAACACATCGTTCCCAATGGGAACAATGGCTCGAGCATCTGTACGCTGGAATAGCTTACTCTGTCCTCGCGGGTCAGAAACGAGGTGTGTTCCTCCACGCGTGCCTTATTTTTTTGCGTGTGGACAAGTGAACAATGAATGTGGGTTGAAATGGAACACATCTCGCACTTCATTCGCCTGTTTTCGGTGCATTGGAGGCACATGCTCTGCTTTTCTAAGGGCACAAAATGATGGCCGTGGTCTTCTTTGCTATGAAAAAGAAGAGCACCTGAAGGACCAGGTCGTTCCCGCGGGTCCAGCTTCTTTGTCAGCAGACCTTGGACGATGCGCCTCAAAAACTGATGCTGGTCAAGTGGTGGTTGACTCCCTAATTCTGTGTACAACCTCCGGGCTGCAACACGTAGTGTTACAAAGAGGTTCCTCAGCAATGGCAAATACCACTTTTTTCCATGCAGACAAGGACAGTATTTGCTTTTGAGCCTATCAAGTAAATCGACAACACCTGTGTTTTTGTTGTATTTTTGTATTAGTCTCGATTGGGGAACCGGAACTCGCTTTCTCTATTAGCGGCTGTAGCGAATGACTGTGGTGGTCGGGTGAAGGCTATCTTAATTTGTGGCAACGAACACACACTTACTGTTATTTGATTTCAGAGCAACCACGTCATCATTGCACATCAAATCGAACAATCTCCCGCATTGACTGGCTAGTTCCTTCGAATAATAAAGAGTGCATTTCTTCAGCCTGACGTCTCTTATAGTTCCAGTGGCTCTGGATTTGTGTTTTTAAGCTCTTGCAGTAGGGCATGTGATTCGAAAAAAATTTCCATAAATACTACGTGGTCTGCTGGCACATCAACTCATTTTAGAGCGTTCAAACCAACGTGTGTTTCAACTGGTACATCGTTATTTCGCCATCGTTTTTGCCGCAGTAGATAACAATGTGAAAAGAGTACCCTTATGAAAAGCAAAGGACTCATTGCTTCGAACCAAATCGTATGGGCTCTAATCTTATAATCATCTTGCAGCTGTGCCTGTTAAATTATGGCACCATTTGCTCGTACGCGTTCAGATTGTTCAAAAACATTCCAAACGTCTGAAGGGAGCTATTTAGAAGCCTATGTAAAGGCCAAGTGTTTGCCGTTTTGTCACCCTTCTCGAGGTTTTGACTGCCACAAGCATGAATTATCTTTTTACCAACCGCAACTTTGCGTGACTCATTGTATTCGTCACCAAAGAAACACTGAGGTCATCAGCTTTAGAACAATGGAGGTCAAACCGTGGAAGCTTGTGATAACCGCTCACGAACAGAATGGCGACAAATTTAAGTATGTTCGGTTATGCTGAGGTTCTAATCGTTCTGTTGCTGGCCATAACGATTTGATTCTTTGGTTAGGAAACTTCTTGTTTTCTTGTTTAGATGGCAGGCAAAGAGATCAAAGGGCTCCTCATCGACACTCTGAATGGGCCATTTGAAGTGGCTGAAACTCTGTTTCTATATTGCAATCGAAAACAATGTAGTATGCTTCTAGGCACGAGGATTTTTAGACAGTTTTTTCGCGCTCAGAGGCACTTGTTTTTGCTGAGCTGCTTCACACTCGTTAGCATCATTCGCGTTGTCTTCAATCTCACAGGCAACATCATTTGGCACAGTGTCGACAATGGCGATATTACTGTCGTTCTTCTCTTCATCTGTAAGAATTTCACCCGCACTTCGTAGAGGTAGGAGCTCAACAACAGCTATTTCTGCAGAATCATCAGCAAAAACAACTTCCATGGCTTGCTACAGTGTAAGAAATCAGTCTCGAGGCATCTGAAGGAAGACGCATTGAACACAACATAAACAAAACTGCAGAGCGGCCGCTTTACGCCAACGTTGCAAAATGGGAGCAGGTACACTTTTGTTGCCATATTTTCATTATGCTTTCAAGCAGCTACTTTATTTAGTGTGTCCTAATTCTATGCACAGTCAAAAAGACGCTATAGGGTAAAAATGAGAGAATGCAGTTCAAAAACATACATTTTTTTGAAGAGACGTTTGGTGTGCCGCAGCACCGGGTTTGCGCCAAAAGTTCATTGAATTTGTCACCGCGTTACACAAAAACTAAACCAACAAGTAAATTATTTGCATCCAAAAAAAACTTTGGACACTTTTATTGGAGTTGTTATAAAATTTTAGCTCTTTGCTTGCAAACTTGAACAATTAGAGGTCAAGAAAATAACCACGTGTGGTGTTCCCATTTTGACACGATGGCGCTAAATGGGTTAAGGCACATCGGTAGACAAACTCGGATGTTTTCAAGGGGCTGTGTTTGTAAACATTGAACATACGGGCAGTAATCGCGATAGTAATGAGTACTAATAAAGTAAGTCTAGTCACAAACGGATGCTCTGTCTCCGGCACTGCGCTGTACTCGCACACAGGCCCTGGCGCACGCGCACTGACATGACATTTCCTCTTTATGCGAGAGTTCACAGGGCACTAAGGACGTAGTAGTCTGACAGTCGCCTCTCTCTATCGTTGCGACGCAATGGAGGCGAGACTGGCCTTGTGGAAGAGATGTTCGAGTTTTTTGTGGTTATGCCTGGATGGCAAATTACCCGACTGCTGTTGATTGGAGTTTCACTGGATCATTTGTGACACAGACGCTGATGCGAAGTCCCCAACATTCGTATCCATCACTTCAGGGCCCGTGTTGGTATTAGTAAAGGTGCTGTGTCTAGTTCGCCGTAGGTTTCAGTCAAGTGAATATCAGGCGTTTACTTCTCTGGCAGTATGCGAGGCCATAGATAGTCGGCATGAACATACCGCTTCTCGCTTCCCGTACTCACCGAATAGGCATAAACACTCACGCACAAGAGCACGATTGGTGCCAGCCATTTTTTTCTCACGTGTCTCTAAGTCATTCAGAAATACAGGTTGTCCTTCCACTAACTCCCGTCATTTTCTTCGCGTTTGGTTTTGCGTATCCATTCTCTTGTCTATCTTTTCTTCCATTCGTTGTTCAAGCTCGGGGTGCACAAGGCTGAGCCGTGTTTGAAGCTTCTACGATTGAAACAATTAGCTGGCATGTCCCCATTTGTTCCGGTTGACGAAATTTTGTACCTTAAGAGGAACTAATCGATATGATGCTGAAGTGGCCACAAGTCACCAGTTTATTTTTTCTCAAAGACTCGTTTTACAAAATGTCACTTTAACCTATGCACACAACGCTGAGCAGTGCCAGTCGAAGCACGATGGTAATAAAGCGTGTTTTCATGGCAGACTCCACTTAATTTTAAAGACATATCACAGACAGCAGTCCAAACTGTACCGTCGACCATTGTTTATTAATGTTTCTTCAGGTAAGTCATAGGTATCAAACACCGCGCGCAGCTTTTCCACCGTCTTTCCACTGTTACTTGTGTTCATTGCAAGAACTTCCTGATAACTGCAAGAACTTTATTAGCAAGAATTTACTTTGGCCCTGACTTCACTTCTCGCGAGTACCTCTCAACGAGCTACTGATGAAAGAAGTTCGCTGGAAATGAAGACCCGACTAAGAAGCTGCCTTCCGCGACCTTAAGACTGCCCTTCAAGCACCACCGATACTCGCGCACAATGATGAGATTGCCCCGACGATTCTACACACCGATGCTAGTGGTTTCGGCCTCGGAGCAGTTCTCTTGCAAGTTAACGAGACGGGCAGTAGATACCAGTCACTTATTCTAGCCTTCCTGATAACTGCAAGAACTTTATTAGCAAGAACTTACTTTGGCCCTGACTTCACTTCTCGCGCGGTACCTCTCAACGAGATACTGCTGAAAGAAGTTCGCTGGAAATGGAGACCCGACTAAGAAGCTGCCTTCCGCGACCTTAAGACTGCCCTTCAAGCACCACCGATGCTCGCGCACAATGATGAGAATGCCCCGACGATTTTACACGCCGATGCTAGTGGTTTCGGCCTCAGAGCTGTTCTCTTGCAAGTTAACAAGACGGGCAGTAGATACCAGTCGCTTATGCTAGCCGCCGGCTCAGTGAATCAGAGAGCCGATACCCCACCTCTGAACTTGAGTGCTTGGCGGTAGTTTAGGCAGTCAAAAAATTTCGCACGCACGTTTATCTTAAAAGCTTCACCGTCGTTGTCACCGACAAAGTTGTCCTTCGCTGGCTTTATACAAAAGAAACCTAAATGCTAAGTTTACCAGGTGGGCTCCCAAACTGCAAGCATACAATTTTCTGTATTGTCTATTGTAGTGGCGCTCGCCATAAAGACACTGACTACCTCTCTCGCCGCCCAACATCTTTCAGTGACATCTCCCCAGTCTCTGCAGTGCTTGATTTACGAACTACACTGCTACAAGACGGAGTAATTGTCGATATAACTCGATGAGTATTCGGGGAAAACACACTCCCAAGCATCTTCGTTAAAGTCATTCTGCGTCGTATTCCATCCGGTAGAGAATTCTTATCCCAGAAATTATCGGGATGGATCGCGCGTACCTATTATGCCGGTAGCCATGCGACAATCGGTGCTATTTAGGTACCACGGCACTCCGACAGCCGGTCACCTTGGGCTGCACAAAACCCTGGCACGCATCAAAGAGAGGTTCTGCGCATGCACAGTGACATTTCCCGCTACGTTTTGACGTGCACAGTCTGTCAAGCACAGAAGGCCACCACGAATCCACAAGCATACCCATGCAACCCAATTCTCCTCCGGAAACACCTTCTGAGAATATGGGACTTTTTTATATGGGACTGTTTTCGAGTACGTCACGCGGCAATAATTTCCTCACCGTTGCAATTAACTATCTCACAAAGTGGACTGAAGTCAGGGCCACCCCTGACTCTTCGACTCTGCACGTCTTCATGTTCATCAACGAGTGCGTCATTTTTCAATGCGGCACGTCATGCTTGCTGATCACTGACCGTGGCACGGCTTTCACGTCCCGCGCATTCAGAAACTTATGAACAACCAGGGAATTATGCCGCGGCCACTCCTCCGCACACACAATTAAACGGTCTGGTTGAACGTACAAACCGTACCTTAAAGGACATACTGTCGTCATATGTGAGTCCCAGCTATAACTGGGACGAATACGTTGCGGCAGCTGTCTTCGCCCTCAATACGTCACGGCAAGAAATCATACGGGAGTCACTGTTAAGGCTTGTCTATGGAAGCACGCCAAGGCTTCCGCAAGAGAGCTTCTTTGGTTTGAATACAACAACGCAAAACCGTCTGAATAATACCAGTACTTCGGAGATTCTTCGGAAGTCACGCTTTAGAGCACACCTGGCCATAGCGCATCATCAAGTCAAATTTCACTTGCCTTGCAACGAGAACCACACCGTTTTCAAATCAAAAGACCTAGTTCTGGTTCGACGCACCCAGCGTGTTCCACAGCGTTGCCAAGAGTTTTTTCTCAAATATGCCGGCCCATTTCACGTGGTGAAGCCGTAGGCCCTGCTACGTTCCGCCAGGAAGCTATTCCCTAACTAGGCACCAAAAGCAAAACCGGTGTTTTTCCTGCCGATGCAAGCCAGTTGAAACTTTATGTGCCACGTATTTTCTGTATTCGCGCGTTCGTCTTCTGGCTCAGACGCCAGGGTAGAGGGAGTGGCGAATGTAGTGGATCATAACAACGGGGTGACCGGTGCGTGAAGAAAAACTGTGGAAAGAGGACGATGAAGACAATGTCGTGCTGGATTGTGTTCGAGTGAGTGGTCCTTGTACGTTAACATATCTATTGATTTTCTTTCGTACATTTTCGACGCCATGTGGCATGTTCGCCATTGAGGTGGCAGACGGGTGTCTGCAAACCCAGACTCGATGAAGGTCGGTAGTGTCAACCTGACCTGTCCCGGCTGCCCGCTACACCATCTGCCAGCTGGACGACCGGAGCCTGATATATGGTAGAACACCTAGTTACATGCTCAGGTGGCTCTCGAAGCGTTCCAGTTCTGCTGCGGAAAGCAGGTCATAGATAAAAAAACGTAAATATCGAACACTTCCACAGGCCCCAGTTGCCGAATTGACCTTAGCGCACCTGCTGCTTGGTGAGAGCAACTGACCTGCGCTTTCTGTTTCGGTTTCACTGGCGCGAATTTCGAAATATTGTGCGCAACTGACGTTCGGCTATGGCGAAAGTTTATAATTTCAGACCACTTTTTTGAGCCCAACTGGCAGGAGTATTGTTCGCCGTTTTGATTTAGCGATTCTCTGTTTTGGGAAGCTCAAACTAGATCATGTGAACTCATGATGTAAGTTTATTTCGACAAAGTTATAATAGAAAGAGATGCTGGGTGTCGCGTCCTTGCAGCTGCACGCCACTGACGTCGCAGGTCTTTCTGTAGCGCGTTTCCGCTGCCTCCTTTAGCGGTGGATGACATATAGAACTTGGAAGCGTTGCTTGCAATCCTTCTTCGCTGTGAAATGAGGTCCCTCGCACAGGGTACAATTGGCCGAGTACTCATGGTCTTTGCGGGAGACGCAGTGCCGCATCCCCTGCAAATGATGTTCTTCGGGGTCAGACACACGTCGGCACGGTGATCTACCCTGCCACAGACGTAGCAAATTTCCGTATGGGGTCTGTAGAGCGTACAACGAAGTGCGCTGGCGCCGCACAAGACATAATTGTGTTTCACTTTGATGGCTTTCGGGTTCTTCGGCTGGAGGATGATTTTGCGTAGCTGGTTGTGGTCAAAGTAGAGATCGACGCCCCACACTATCTCTTTGCATGTGTTTTCTGACGCCGCAATGTACAGTTTGAATTCATCTTGGGTATACCCAACGAGTAAAGGTTCTATTTTCGCGTCAGCACGGTCATCTTACTGCGTCGGCGTACTAATGACAAAACGTTTTTTGACCTCAGTGGCGCAAACGATGTCCTCTTCTGTATTGGCCGGAGTGAGGTGAGTAGCCATGGCGAGATCCCTCGGTCACCATATTCTTGCTGATCTTTCTGACGCCAATTCCACCAATGGGCGAATGATGTGCTTTCTTGGTAGGTGGAGAGCCTAGAGGCAGCGGCGAGGTGCTTCTCGACGACTCCGGTGACGGGGGTGAGGGACCCACCACGTCCGCTGCCGCGTTGTGTCGAACTTGTTCCGACGCTGACTTCATGCTGGCTTTGCAACTAACGATTCGAAAAAGACGTGGTTCATCCGGGTTCTGGGTACACTTTGGGTACAATGCCCTCCTGAACTACCGTCACTTCAAGATACATGAAGTAGCGAGCGCACGGTAGCGTTCGAGAGTCTGGCCTCGATGCGCCAAAAAACCATTCCTCCGCACCGGAGAGAGCAGTTCCGAAAAATGGCGAAATTACCACCCACCGGCACAAACTTTGTATTGCCGTGGTACTCTGGAACAAATGCACTCAATGATGGAAATACTCGTTAAACATTAGACGCGTTCCTGAGCGAAAACACAGCCGATGAACGCGCGTACGCAGTAGCCGGCGCTGTTACGCCTAGGAGTCCACACCGAACGTCGATGCCACTGCAAAGGCAATCTGTGTCAAGGCCAGCGATCGAGGCCGCCTGACGCGATCATTTCAACGACGTCATCAAGCGGTGGCGCCGGTCTGTCTTACGCAATGCACATCGAGATCCCTCAGGCCACGAGCCCAATGAGGCCATGGGCGCCTTCCAGTCTGGCCAGTCTTACGCAATACGTGGCAACATCACTCATCTTTGGGTGCAACCCCGCGCAGCGGCTCCGGATTTGGTGATCATTACGCAACCCAGTAGCGAATCCCCATTCGAATATTCTGACATCACGGCCAATGGTGCTTCTGGTTGGACGTTGGTGACGCAAAAGATTTACCCAGTGCCTATAAAAAAGCCAAGCGGCGCGTTGCCAAAAGTTGACCTATGCGTCAGAGAGAAGCCGACGTTGCGTGCGATAGAAGACATCTCGGCTCTTCAAGCCCCTAAGCTATCGGCCCCAGTGCCGAATATGTAACGCCTCTATTTCTAAGTGGTACATAAATATTGCCCTATTTCCCCGCTGTCTCGTCCGCTCGTCTATCAGCTCTGCGCAGAAGCAGACGCGAGGTGAGCAACACACGCTACCAAAGGGCTGGTAACCTAGGCAGCGGAGTTTGGAGCAGTGGCGCCTTCGGGACCGTGTTGGCGTTGCGCGATCGTAACAGTAGACGGCAGCTGCGGGATCGGCCGGCGTCAGCGACGTTGATGCGGTGAGTGCCTGATACTTTCCCCTCAGTTCAGCAGGCTAACGTAGCACAGGTTATAGTAGTTTAGACAACGTCTGTGTGCAGCTTTAGAGTAAGCTCTAATCATTTCAAGCCACGTCGGAACGCTTCAAAACCAAAGTTGTTGCGAAGCGTGTAAGCACAGCAGTGTTAAACATTGCTTGTGCGTCTTGCTAGTAGGCTTATATTGGGTACGGCAAGTAGATTCTTAACAGAAACCAACAGCAAGAGGCTAGAGTGAACGATGGAGAACGTTAAAGTGAAGGAGCTCATCGAAATTCATGAGAAGCTTGGCCCTACTTTAGGCGGTTCGAAACGTAAGCAAGCCATCCTTGAGATCATGAAGGATGAAGAAGTGTTGGCTGAGAAAGTTGATGAGACCTGGGCGAGTATCACAGCACGCCGAGAGAAGGCTTAGAAGCGTGAAGTAGAAGTTCGCGAACTCGAAAAGGCTGAGATGTGAGAAGTTCGCGAACGTGAAGAAGCTGAAAGGCGCAAATGTCGCGAGCATGAGGAAGCTGAGAGACAGGAGCGCCTCGAGTTGAAACGAAAAAAATTGGCAACCTTACAGTGTTCGCAGGCACCTAGCGTAGCTTCTGCGACAGTTTAGGTCAGGGGTTATAGAGTTGGGGACCAACTGACACCGTTCGTAGAAGGTGAGGACATGGCGAAGTATCTGGTCAAGTTTGAACACGTCTGCGAGTGAAATGCTTTGGAGCGGTCTCTTTGGTTGCAAAACCTGTGAGGTTTTCTTCCCGGCGAAGTGTGCGACGTGATAACGTGCTTGTCGAGGGAAGCGTTTGAGAGCTAAGACGAGGTTAAGGAGGTACTCTTGATACGTTATAACTTGTCACCCTAGGCTTTCAGGCAAAGGTTCCAGTGTGCTAAAAAGGGAATGAGTCACATGTTCACTTCGCGTTTCACTCTAAAGCCGATTTATTAATGCCTTAAGGGTGAAGGTGTTTATGACGATCGCGATAAAGTGGTAGAATTCAATGCGTTTGAACATTTCTACCACTGCATCGAGGAGGGTGTCAAGCTTTGGCTGCAGGACAAGCTTGGCGAATTACAGCCAAACAAGGCCGCAGAGTTAGCTGAGAAGAATTACACTCGCCGAAACTTGAATAGTAGGGTAGTGCTCGTCAAACAAGATGAAAGAAAAGAGGGCGTTTCGAAGAAAACTGATCACTGGAAACCAACCCCACACCGTAATTTCTAGAAGGACCCGTCTCTTACGAAGGACACTGTGGGAGAAGGGAAAACAAAAGCAGGAGAAAGCACAGGGAGAGCGTTTCGGTCACGCCACTCAAAAGTTCTAGTAGACTCTAGTGTGGGTGCGCATACATGTTTTCTTTTCTATGCAAATTAAACGCTCAACACTTTCTCTTGTCCCACATTATCGGTTCACATCTGGCTCCACTGAAATATTTAACAAACATGCAACAAACTAATGTCAAATGCTCAAGTGATGTCGTGTACAGCGAAGAGTAGACTTGCATAGTAATAATTGATTAGCTTAGGGAGAAGTAATGTTACTGGTAGGACGCATCGGGTTAGAAGTAACGAAGTTGCAGGCATTCTTTGACGCACAAGAAGCGTGAGAGCGCTTCTACTAGCCGCGGAGAGTAACGTGAAGAAACAAAAGCTGCAGCTTGTAGGCTGCAATTTACAGCTACGTCTTCAAGTAGCACAAACGTAGAAGCAAACGTAGAAGCCAGCGACACTTGAAAGTAGAAGGACGGACGGTGCAACTGTGTTTGAGAGTAGCTGAGGTTGGTGTCGGAAAGCCTACGATATATGAAGCGCACATCCAAAGAAGCGCGTCTGCAGTTGTTAACACGCACACCTTTATACAAGTTTTCAACGAGGACAGAGACGACCTCCATGCCTATTGTAAGAGATTTGAGAGAGTGCTGACAGGTAAAGATTGAGAGTGAGAGAAATGAGTAACCATTCTTAGATGGTGTCTAAGCAGCGAAGCGCTTCATAAATAACGACGATTGTCCCCTGATGACTCCCTGTCACACAAGGTCGAGTTGGCCCTGCTTGCATGTTTTCGTTTTACGGCTGAATGCTACCGAGAGAAATTCCGGAAGAGAAAGTCCCCAGACAGTAAGACTGGAAGGCAGAATGCCACAATGCTGGATAAAAATGTCTCACAAAAAGAGGGGTTGTGATTGTGCCGTGTTATGCCTGCAAGTCTACACCGAACGTCCATGCCTCTGAAAAAGGCAATCTGTGTCAAAGCCAGCACGCGAGTCTGCCTGACGCGAACAACTTAGAAGCATCATCACGCGGCGGCGCCGATCTGTCGCGCACGCACGGGGAGCCACCTCAGCCCCGAGCCCACTGCAGCAATTGGCGCCTGCCAGTCTGGCGAGGTTTACGCAATACTTGGCCGCGTCACTCGTCCTTTGGTGCAGCCACGTGCAGCGGCTCCGCATTTGATGAGAATGACGCGGCCCAGCGGAGAGCCCCATTGGAGGATTCTGACCTCACGGCCAGCGGCTCTTCTGGTTGGACATTGGTTGACTCAAAGAATCCACCCGGTGCCTATAAAAAAAGCCCTGTGGCGCGTCGCGAGTAGTAGGCCTATGTGTCAGAGAAGAGAGCTCGGCTCTTCGATTCTTTAAGCTGTCAGCCCCAGTGGCAAATTTGTCACGCCTCAAAGCTTGTTAACTCACCGTCGTCTCGTCCGCTCGTCTATCAGCTCTGCGCAGAAGCAGTCGCGCGCTCAGAAACCTACGCTACCAAATGGCTGGTGACCTTGCCAGCGGAGTTCGAAGCAGGAGGGCTCTTCCATTGTCGGATTCCTGGCTTGGTTCTGGAGACCCGCGGGCTGCCCATGGGCTTCCCGAAAGCTACCGCTGCATCAGGTTCTGATAGAAAATGACGTAAACTGGCTATGCGTCCGCCCGGTGACAGCCCGAAGGTCGCAAAATCGAACGCAGGACAGCCAGCGCAAACGTAAACAAAGTTTACCGTCATGGAAGCTAACAAAACAATCCGCCACGTGTATGTTTTTTTTCTGCATTGTCCGCTTCGAAATACGTAGCTAAGCTCGCCGAAATCTGAAATATTATTCTCGAGCATGCGCGTTTGGGGCATGACTTCGTAAGCTCGCACGATCACTCTCCGCGTCCGCGAACGAAACAGCTAGCTGGCTGGCGCACGCTGCCTTGAGAACGATGCAAGGTGAGCTGCCGCGACGGTGGCGGCTTGAGAAGCTAACGGCTCTTTTAGTACATGTATCAGTCACTGCACAACACGATGCGAAGTCACACGAAAGTGATCGCGTCCCCAAAAGAGTTTGAAGAAATATACCTGCTCAGCTATCGCGTATCATACGTCACAAACACACCTTCACCAACTTACGTTTTTAGCTAAAGTTTACGATATGCGCAGGTATCGGTACCACGAGTGCGCGTCGTATATAAAATAAACATTTGGATGACACGTTCTTGACCCAATTGTAGAGCTTGCCTTTGCCTGTTTTTCAGTCCTAAGTGGCACTTAACGAATGTAATGTATATCAGCTTTGATTCGACATACTAGGTTATAGTACGTACGGCGCGGCATTATTACGAAGAGGTGAAAAAAGACAAAGCCAACAATGAAATGGGCCACAAAAGGATGTATACATTTCTGATTCCATTCACCGTTTTTTTTTCGCGCCGAGTTGTATAATATCATATCACATATGCTGGCTCATAGATGAATATAGGTTCGCACGCCGTTCGCGACCAGCGAGCATCACCAACTGTCGTGATCTAGGGCCTTCTATCACCATCGAAGACCAATCGTGTAGTCAGGACAGATGTTCTAAGAGGTTCACGTACGCAAACATACGATGAAGCGAGCTAGTTTGATCACAATCGTCTTCGCTAAGTGCAGAGAAAACAGGCACAGATTCACAAACGACTACTACGACAAAAAAATTAACTCCAAGGTTGTCTTCATGCGTGCGTAGAAAGTGTACTAAGTACATAACTTTTAGGGCATGCGCGCGACGCAATCAACAGGCAACAGTTCACCGCCTTGTTCATGGGAGGAAGCTTCACGGGAAACGTAACAAATTCGATGAGCAGTAGCTTCCAACACTCGCCGCCACTCCTAATCGCCTCATACGCAAGGCGGAGTAGGCTTTAGAAGATAACACCACGCGTAATGACAAGCAAAGGCGCAGTCCTCAAGCGCCCACATTACAATCCATCGAGTCCCTACAAAAATGGCACCGAGAGCGAATCGTACCTTTTCAGCGTCTGCTAGCCTGAAATCTGCCCAAAACCTTCCAGAAAGCTTCCACGACTGAATTGTCCTTAAAGCGTCTGGCGACCCTCGTGCTTCGTGCGGGTCGCCAGAACGTTCAGCCCGAGAAAAACGAACGCCAACCGGAAGTGCGCCACGGGGAAGATTGAGAATCCCGAGAAAAACGAGTGCGCTCTGGCTGGCTCTGGCAGCACGCGGGTATCCAGAAGTCGAAAATTCAATAGCCCCAGTAGTCGTGCCTTCGGGATGGTGTTGGCGTCGCCGTCTTTTGTAACAGTGGTGGCAGCGGTGGGATCAGCCTGCGTCAGCGACATCGACGCGGTGAGTGCCTGATGTTTTGCCCTCAGTTCACCAGACTACTCTAGCTCAGGGTATAGTAGTTTAAAGAAGGGATTTGTGAAGCATTAGAGTGAGCTTTGATGGTTCAAAGCCAAGTCAGGGCAATTTGAAACCAAAGTTAATGCAGAGGGTGTAAACACGCCAGTGTTAAAATTGCTTGTGCGTCTTCCTAGTAGACTTATAATGCGTACGCCAAGTAGATTCTTAACAGGGGAAACAGCAAGAGGCTAGAGATGGAGAACCCTAAAGTGAAAGAACTCATTGAAATTTGTGAGGAACTCGGCCTTACTTTGAGCCGGGCGAAGCGAAATCAAGCGATCCTTGAGATATTGAAGGATGAAGGAGTGTCGGCGGGGGAAGCCGATGAGGCCTGGGCGGATATCAAAGAACGCTGCGAGGAAGCTTAAAGGCGAGAAGTAGAAGCTCGCGAACGTGAAGAAGCTGAAAGACCGAGAAGTTCGCGATCGTGAAAAAGCTAAAAGGCGCGAACGCCGTGAGGAGGCCGAGAGATAGGAGCGCCTTGAGATGGAACAAATAGAATTGGCAATCCTATAGTGTTCGCAGGTGCCTAGCGTAGCTTCTGCGACAGTTCATGTCAGCGGTCAGAAAATTCGCGACCAACTGCCACCGTTCGTAGTAGGCGAGGACATGACGAAGTATCTCGTCAAGTATTGAACACGTCTGTCAGCAAAATGCTTTGGAGTGGTCTCTTTTGGCGCAGAACCTGTTAGCTCTTCTTCCCGTTGAAGTGTTCGACGCGATAACTTGATTGTCGAGGGAAGAGTTTGAGAGCTATGACGAGGTTAAGGAAGTGCTCTTGAGACGTTATAAGTTGTCACCAGAGGCTCTCAGGCAAACGTTCCGGTATGCTAAAAATGGCAATGAATCACAAGTTGACTTCGCGTGTCGTCCTAAAGCCGATTTATTTGAATGGCTCAAGGGCGAAGGTGTTTATGACAATCGCGATAAAGTGGTGGAATGCATTTCATTGGAGCAATTCTACCGCTGCATCGAGGAGGTTGTCAAGTTTTTGCTGCAGGACAAACTTGGTGAAGTACAGCTAAACAAGACAATAGAGTTAGCTGAGGAGTAATGATCTCGCCGAAAGTTCCATAGCAGGGCAGTGCACGTTGAAAGGGATGGAAAGAAACATGGCTTTTCAAGGAAACTTGATCAACAGAAACCCGCTCCGCACCGTAATTTCACGAAGGACCCGTCTCTTACGAAGGACACTGTTGGGGAAGGGCAAACGGAAGCGGAGAAATTGAGTGAGGTTCCTAAAGAACGCACTGATACCACACGGGCGTTTGAATCACGGAAGCCGCTAATCTGCTACAACTGCAAGAAGAAGGGCACATCCTGATAAACTGTAAGCAAAACTTTGCTTTCGCAACAACCCAAGAATCGGAAAAGAACATGCGGTTGTTAGAGCCGTATCTCCAAGAAGTTTGTATGATTGGGAAAACGTGTCGAGCACCTCGAGACTCAGCGGCAATCATGGACGTTGTCCATCCTTCGTTGGAGTCTCCGGATGACTTTACAGGAGAATGGGCGTGGATCAGAGAAGCCGCCGAGAAGCATAGTGCTTGCTTACGAATCGCTACGTTGTCATTAAAGGCCCGTTCAGTAAGCTTCGCACCGAAGCAGCTGTGTCTGCCACTCCTCCCGATTGTTCTCGTAATCTATTTTCTAACAACTCTGAACAGCTTCTCGAAGAGCAGGGTAAATTGTTCTCCAACTTAGCGTACATGGCCCAACTTGATCACAAGCGCGGAACCTTTCGCAGAACCTACTCTCTTCATTGTTATGAAGCACCAAGTCCAAAAGCTGCTGATTTGATTGACTTTGGCGGTGATTCGACGGAACCTCAGCCAGAAAATTCTCCATGCGAGTCATTTGAGCAGTCACTCTAGCGTTCCGTTGCCGAAGCGACTGGCGCGATCTGTGTCGGCAGAGGAGACGACATGGCGTCATTTAGTCAAAACGAGAGAGGTGCGATGCTCTCGCCTGTAGCGGAAAGTTAGAGTGAGCTGTCGAGGGTTGATCGGGAAACGCTCATTCGAGAGCAACTTGAGGACTTCTCGAATAAAGCGCTTTTGAAGAGAGTAAACTTGGGAAAAAGTAACGAATGATTTTTTTGAGATGGCAGAGCTCCTGTATCGGAGCTACACATGTGCGAGGTTGCGAGTATGAGCAGCTCTTGGTGCCGCAGATGTATGGACGCCAACTATTGAAACTGGCACATGAGAATGAGTGGGCAGGGCATCTCCCCATAACGAAGACCAAGGCTAGAGTTCCCGTTGGGTTTATTGGCTGAAATGCTGGAAGTATATGGAAGACTTCGTGCGCTCATGCGACACTTGTCAGAGAGCGAGGAAATCCACGGACAAGTGGAAGCCACCCCATGAAGCTTGTGCCAATTAACACCGAACCTTTTTGGCGCCTAGTAATTGATATCGTCGGGCCATTGCCAGAATCAATGCAAGATTGTCGGTACATCCTGACAGCCCTCTGTGTAGCCACAAAATGTCCGGAATCGATACCACCTAATGAGCTTGATTCTCCTCATGTCGTGAATGTACTCCTATCTACAATTCCACGCATCCGATTTCCTTCTCAAATCTAATGCGACAATGGTAGTGTCTTCATCAGCTGCCTTACCTCTACCATTTTGAATATTTGCGGAATAATAGTTGTGCACAACTCGAACCATCACCCGCGATCTTGTCCGGTAGAGCGTATGCATCCCGATAGTTATTGCGCGAGAACAAAACGACGACACATAGACAAGAAGGACGTCGTCGTTTTGTTCTCGCGCAATAACTATCGTCATGCCATACCAACTAGCCCAAGCTGCCACACTTCTAAGTATGCATCCCGTTCTGAAACGGATAGTGAGAGGTCTTTGCTAAGAGCGCAATTGCGACTGGGGGCGTGTATTTCTCCCGCTATGTTCGCTTTGCCATCAGCTCCTCACGAGAACACTGGTTTAAACCCTGCAGAGCTTGTGTATGGGAGGAGTTTCAGAACACCATTGCGAACGCTACGCTAGTCCTGAGAGGAATTCGATGAGGACCCTAATGTAGTTGCGTATGTTTTAGACCTCTTTTAAAGTGTTGGAAAAATTATTGTAATTTTGGAAAACCACATTAAAACTGCACAATTGTTGTCGAAGGTTTACTACGACAAATTGGCGACGAAGCGCACCTTTGAAGTGGATAGTGAGGTGATGCTGCTGCAGTCGTTCAAAAAGAACAAGCTTGAGGTTCACTGGGAAGGGCGCCCCATTGTAATATCGAAGCTTTGTGACACCAACTATGAAACGAAATAACAATGGTGGCCAAACAAAATTTACCATAGTAACTTGATGAATCCATACGTTCCACGTCAAGCGGTCGTAAATCTGCTTTTCAATGATTCAGAGAAAGAGGGAGCAGAAATTTCGACCCCTAGTGGTGTAATCTAAAGGTAATCTGATCTAATCTTGAAACAGTTGAACCTAGAGCCTAGATTAGGTGAATTCCACAAGGAGGACCTGAGAAGAATTGTTTCCGAGTTTGAAGACGTATTTTCGGTCCATCCTGGAAACACCACGGTGATTGAACACTATATCGAGCTAACTTGTGAGGAGCTTATCCGTAGCAAGTCGTATCAATGTTCTCCTGTGCAAAAGCAGATTATGAAAAAGAAGATCGATACAATTCTGAAATTGGGAGTCATAGTACCCGACGAGAGTGACTATACATCCGCTCTAATATTGGTTCAAGTGCCGCGAAAAGATCAAAGCCATGCATCGATTATCGGCGCCTTAACGCCTTAACTCGAGGCCAAACTTACCCGATACCAAACCTAGAGGAGAGGGTGGAAACTGTGTCACTGTCTAGCTATATTTCCACGTTAGACCTCGTGCGAGGGTATTCGCAAGTCCCCCTTGGGGAGCGCGCTAGCCGCTATGCCACATTCGTTTCTCTATTCGGAACGTATCGTCCACTTAAGCTGAACTTTGGAAGGAAAATTGCGCCCTTTTTGGCCTCTGCGAGTTCACTCTGCCATATCTTCACGATGTCGCCATCTTCTCAAACAACTGGGAAGGACGTGTCGAGCACTTACGCGTCGTGCTGACCAGGTTGAAAAAAGCTGGTCTGACCGTAAAACCTACTAAACGTCACCTAGGGTGCGGTGGGATGTCCTACCTGGGACACGTTGTAGGGCGTGCCCGGCGTAGACCTTCAGAAATTAAGGTAGCCACCGTCGTGAACAATCCATAACCAACCACAAAATTTGAGATAAGGGCATTCTAAGCCTAGCTGGATACTATCAGCATTACGTGCAGAGCTGCTCTAGCATTGCCAGCCCTCCAACTGACGCTCTACGAAAGTCCAAGCCGGTTAAAGTAGTATGGGACTCAGAAAAAGAGAATACGTTTTGAGAGCTGAAACAGGCCCTAAGCGAAAAGCCCGTTCTCATAACGCCCGATTTCTCTAAGAGATTTGCCATTCAACGCGACGCGACTGATCGGGCATGAGAGATATATTGCGTCAGGAAGACAGTGCTTGTAACGAAAGGCCAGTTTTGTATTTGGGTCGAAATCTCAGCAGCAGGGAAGAGGCATACAGTACTTCTGAAACAGGTGTGCTTGCCTCGCGAGGGCCATTCGTAAGCTAGCCATTATGTCTCTGGTTCGAGGTTTCTGGTCGAAACGGACCACAGTCCTCTAACGTGGTTAAATAACATGTCGCCTAAAAGTGGCCGGTCACTGAGCTGGAGTTTGATACTCCAACAGCACAACTTTGACGTTCGCTACAAAAAAAAGGAAAGCTAAACGCTGATACCGACGCATTGAGCTGTGCGCTTTGGTTGCATTTTTCGGTCTCCTGCTGGTGATTCAGGAAAAAAAATTTGCCTCATCGCGGCCTTAGCTGATCGCACTCGTCCAGAGTGATCTCAAGGTGCCAACTTTATGTTGTGTTCCATTTCATTACGTTGGCCAGTGGAGTTAGCCAGTGGAGCTAGTTTCCGTCCTCAAGAATGGGATGTGTTCACGAAACTGAGCCTAGAGCTACATTCTCGCCATGGCCCTGAAGGCAAACCTGGAGGGACCTAGCGAACGAGCACGCCCGACATCCGAGCCACGTGGAAGCAGCTTGTCTTTCTAGCGCATTGTCTGATGGTGGGGGTGCTGTTACGCCTTGGAGTGTACACCGAACGTGAATGCCACTGCAAAGGCAATCTGTGTCAAGGCCAGCGATTGAGCCTGCGTGACGCGATCAACTCAATGGTGGCGTCATCAAGTGGCGGCGGTCTGCCTTACGCAACGTACAGCGAGCTTCCTCAGCCCACGAGCCCTATGAAGCAATCGGCGCCTTCAGTCTGGAGAGTCTTACCCAATGCGTGGCAAGATCATACGTCCTTGGGTGGAACCCTGCGCAGCGGCTCCGGAATTGATGATCATGACGCAGCCCAGTGGTGACCTCCATTGGAGGATTCTGTGATCACGCCCAGGGGTGCTTTTGGTAGGACCTTGGTGACGCAAAAGATCCACCTGGTGCCTATATTAAAAGCCAAGCGGAGTGTCGCCAGCAGTTGACCTATGCGTCACAGAGAAGCCGACGTATGCGTGCGAGAGAAGACATCTCGGCTCTTCGAGTCCCTTAGCTGTCGTCCCCGGTGCCGAATATGTAACGCCTCTGCTTTTATGATGCACATAGACTTTGCCTTAACTCACCTTCATCTCGTTCGCTCGTCTATCAGCTCTGCGCAGAAGCAGTCGCGAGCTGAGTAACACGTGCTACCAAGCACCTGGTGACCTTGGCGGCGGAGTTCGGAGCAGTGGCGCCTTCAAGACAGTGTTGGCGTCGCGCCTTCGTAACAGCGCGCAGACACTGTTTATGGCAGTGTGCCTTAACAAAAATTACCGAGTAAGGTGTGTTAAATTATTTGTATGTATGAAAGCATGCCAAATATGGTGTATATTTACTGTTTCTATAAGAATTTCATTGGAATAATAATTTTTTTTTCATTTTTCACACTTCCTTCCTCCGGAATTTGGTTAAGAGCACTTGTTTGCTATGCAGTTGTGACGTATGTTGAGAAAAGGACTAGCCGCCGTGCCCATCGGGAACCCACCCGTTGACCTTTTCTTAATTCCGAATGCACTGCTCCCTTACGAATGATGATATCACCACTCCTCGTCTTCTACGTATTTTCAAGCAACTCGGCACCCCGTAGTGGCGAATGACCTCGAAGAACACTAAAATCACACAGGGGTTCCGAGTACACCATGCTCATCAACACCTGTTCCATGTCAGTCGTTTTAGAACTATTCGGATTTCTTTCTGTGATTGGCCTTGCAGCAATATTTACAGCGCTTGTGTCACCTTCGTGCTTTGACATCAAGACACGTGTGTTCTCGCTAATCAAATTTTTTTGACATTAAAGCTTGCAGGTAAACCTCTTTCAGCAGGATCTCGTGAAGCTATCTGTGAGGAACCTTTTTCTTAGCTTTCTCTAGCTTGCTGAATTTACCTTGTAAGCCTCAGTCTTCTGGTTCCGCCTTCGTCTGGTCCGTCTCATTCACCATGGTGACGCATTTCGCACATTCGATGAAATAATATGTGTCATACACACTCCTTTGAATATTCTGTTCTGCAGATTACTCCAAGAACTAATGCTTTCAGCAATGTAAGATGACCATGGAAGAAGTATTGTCAGATTGCGGTGACATTGTCAAAGAGAGTACTTTCTTTTGTGCCTTCGTTCTCATGCGTCAGCGTTTTAGGTCCAAGTGTGGGCGCCGAGCTTTTACTATGTTTGCTATTTTATATTCTGCTCTCCCCCTTCCTAGAATAATCTTGTGCTCGTAAACGTCAGCTTCTTCTGTATCTGCAACTAAGTTATCGATGTCAACTGTCTTTTGCATGTCCTCATCAATTCCTCTGAGAAGATTGGAATATTCAGTCAACATTTGGCCAATGTTGCGCAACTCACATAAAGGTAGATGATCCTGTTGTCGAAGACGTACGATATCTGCGATGACTCGCGTGATGGCCTTGCGTGTTTGAATCCGCCTTTCGTAAAGGACGTCCATGACTCGGTTCACTTTCGGAAACAGCAAAAATCACTGGCCGGCCGTGTCATGAGGCGAAGTCGTAGTCAACACGGCAGCCATCGCAGAAGGCTCGCACAACGAAGATGCGGCAATCGTCGAGATGTTATCCTTCACGATCTGGTTCATTAGTAGGGTTAGGCCTCGCGCATCAGGTTTACCTACGGCGGCTTCACAGAAGTCTTCGAGGTTACGACTGCAGTTAAAATTCTTGAAGTTCTCTCCACCTCACTTCCGCTTGTCCTTCCTCGTGGGTTTCCAACCTAAAATGTTGAGGAAAAGACGAGCCGCCATGCCCATCCCCAAGCCCACCGGTTGTCCTCTTCTTTATCCAGAATGCACTGCTGCCCTCTTAATGATGATATCACAAACGCCCATGCTGCGTCGACCTCCCGCCATCTTCTCCAACGTCTTCCACCACGTTCTCCCGTGTGCGCCCGTCCAAACTCTCGTGCTTGCCCGCAGTCTTCTTTTTTTAATTGGTTCTGTTGTTCGCGTTCCGGACGTTTATTTTTTTCTTTCTTCTCTTCTGCCAATATTCATGTCAACCCTGACAAGGTTGAAATGAACTGTGCATTTTTCTCCATTTCTCAACTGGCCGACTACGTTACTCTGTGAATGCTGTATGATTCTTTTTTTTCTGCAGTGTCTATCTCAGCTTGTCAACGTTAGTAGACTACTTCTGCATGTTCGTTCCGGCTAGTTTAATGGCCTCTGTTGTTTGGACATAAAAGAGGCAGACCATCTGAGCGCCAATTACAAAACGATCTACATAAAAATTTTCCTTGAGCTGAAAAGCTGTCTCTTGGTATTTGGTACCTGTGTGGTTAAGTGGTACCAAAGTGTAGCCGATAGGAGGAACGGACTCAAAGTTGTCCAGAGAGACCCTTCAGTAATCCTAGTCTCCTCGAGTTATGGAAGCTAGTTGTTCTTGGTGGGTTCTTTCTCAATCCACAAGAGGTGGAGCGTGTCTTTTTCCTCGAGAGATATGTGTAGGAAAGCCCTAAGTGCGGCAATTGTAAGTGTGTATGCATACAAACGAAACCTTAGTAGCATCTTTAGAAGGTAGGAGTTCAGGTTTGGTTTTTTTCAAGCCCTAATTAACACTACATGACGCTGTACTGTGCAACAATGCGTCGAAAATAATGCGCAGTCCTGTAGTAGTGGAAGTCTCGCGAAATACTTCAAGATGCGGCATGTAATAAACGTTTCCTCGCGAAGGTTGTATGTCCGTGATCTTCTCTGCATGCCAGTCAATTTGACATTGCCTAATAGCTTTGTCCTAGACATTGAAGGCTTCATTGTTTGAGGAAAGTGGTTGGCCTAAGAAATTCAGTCATGAAAGCGAACTTCGTGACTGTCTCCCATATCCCCTCCCGCTGGTTTTCTTGGCAGTGAAAACTCATAACAACCGCCTGGAAAATCGATGGTTTGAATGAACTTCGCCAAAGTGTTTTGTTTTTTGGATCTTGATGTATCCGAAATTCCAACGTTCCATTTTCCAGAATCTGTCTGATGAAAGAGGAAGTGGTTTCTTTCCCATGCGTCTACTTGAAAAAAATGGCAGATCCCACGTACAGTGTGGATCGATGACATGTGAAGCACAAATGAGAAAGGTTGATATGTCACTTTAAAATCAGCACAACGTTACGAGGTGAAGGTAAGTGATGTCATACATGACTTCCGTGTCATGATTATCATGTTTAGATGTGTCGTTTACCTTCGTCATCTATTCACGTCAAGTGATACCGAATTTAGTATATGCGGAGCTAGCGAAACACCTGCGAACAAGCTATGAGAATGGATCGTGATGTCCTTACATGACAAGCGTGTCAGAATTAACATGTTTGCACCAGTCATATATTTCGTCAACCACTGACTTCACGTAACACGAAATTCGGTATATGTGGAGCTAGTAAACGGCCACAAGTGTATCATGAAGGGCCCAATATACTCCAATGTAGCGTTGACGAGCACGCACACTGGGCACAGTGATGCTACGTTAGCAAAACCCTAGCACTGTTTAGTCTGACGCCAGGCGCAACCGGCGCGACCAGCGCCCGTCGGCGTGATCACTTGTCGTGCACCGGCGCGAAAGAGGACAGGCTCCATTTCGTGCCGATGCGTTGCCCACACAACATTGCGTCTCCCTCTTTTCGTGACAGAGGAACGCCGGACGCGCTGAAACACGCATGCGTCAAAGCAACGCAGCGCGGCGCGCGCGTGCGTGTATATCACGGGTATTACGACTTGGTGGCACTAGCCACCACCTGATCTAAAGGGTACAGCCATATCCATTCACCCATTCATCCATTCATTCATCCATCACATGACCGGCGCCTGGCATGGCAACGCTGGCGTGACGCAACAAAATGAACGCTGGCAAGCACGCCCACCGCGTCACGTCGAAATGAATTGGCGCCTTGACAGTGGCATGTAGTCATCTTCTCATGATTATCATGTTTGATCCAGTCCCATACCTTCGTCATCTATTGGCGCCACGTATTACCAAATTTGGCGTATGTCAAGCTAGCAAAACGGCCTTGAGCGCATCATGAGTGCGGCATGTAGTCATGTTACATGACACGTACGTCGTGATTAGCATGTTTGGATGTGTCATTTACTTATGTCGTCAGTTCGCGTCGCGTGATAACGAGTTCAGTATATTTGAAGCTAGCGATACCGCCGCGAACGCATTAAGAGCGTAGCATGTAGTCATGTTGTCATGAAATGCATCTCGTATTTATCATACTTGCACCAGTTTTATACCTTCGTCATCCATTCACGTCCCGTAATACTCAATTCAGTATAAGTGAAGCTAGCGACACGGCCGCGAGCACATCATGAGCATGGCATGTAGTCTTGTTACATGACACGCATGTCATGATTTTTGTGTTGGGGTCTGTCGGTTGGTTTCACCATGCAATCATGCCATAATATACCAGTTTTGCAACACGCCATGTGAACAAAACCACCGCAAAAGCTGCACAATCATGAATTGTAAATTATGACATTCATAGCATACATGTCACGAATTTCAAGTTATGACTAGACAAGTTTGTTCTTCATACAGACATGTTATGCCATACCAAGTTTTGTATTGATGCCATTTTCTAAACGGCCAGGAGAACTAGTAGTAGGCGGCTAGATAGATAGATAGATAGATAGATAGATAGATAGATAGATAGATAGATAGATAGATAGATAGATAGATAGATAGATAGATAGATAGATAGATAATTACGCTAAAAGCCGCCGAAGTTCGCTAACAAATGCTTCGCATGAAAAAGTCATATACGACAGCTGGTATTCCGACTAACTTTCTCCGAGGACGCCAGCAGTTCTTGAGCAGTCTGTCCGAAATTTATGTTGATGGCTACCATAGATCACTTTTCGGTGTCCAATTTTTTCTAGCTGCCTTGTCCACATTTGTATGCAAATTGTACATAATCTTTGTTCCCCAAATGCTCTATGTAAATGTTTTTTTATTTTTTGTATTTATGAATAAGTTGTACGTATGTTGTTTTGCAACTTTTCTTCTTTCCTCGAGTATTTTGTGCTCTTGCACTTTCTTCACTGACTCCACATGCATGTCTATATGCATAAATATTTAGACGCCATTATTTTTCTTGTTTTAATGTGAATTGTTTTGAAAACTTTTGTGATTCTCCGGCCCTTCCTCCTACGTAACAACTTCGAGCCTTTAGCGTAATAAAAGAAAAAAAAAGAAAAAAAAAACTTGCGATCGACATGAGGTTCCACATCTCTTTGGAACGGATCAGTAAACTCACTTCAAGTGCACTTGTGACTCCCAGGAAACCAATGAGTCTGCTTGTGGCTTGCTTTCCGCTACGATACCACAGCATAAGGTATTGTCGTGGGGCACTCCAATGATATTTTTACAGATTACTGGCGCGACGATCGCTTCTTTCCCATCTGAGATATTTTCGTGTGGCTGTGAAGTGCAATGCTGAATGTGGCATCGGAGGCTAACATCATCATCACCAGCAAGAAGCGCGGCTCGCCGTTCTTCGTGATGCTCGCGCTGCGCGGGCCCTCGGGTTTGCCGAAGCTCTGGCTGACCGGGAATAAAGGACGTGTCACCTATGCTCTGTTGAGTCAGTGTCGTGCGTTGTAACAGTGGCGACGAGGACAACGAGGACCTTATTTAGTCTTGGACCCGCAGAGCCATGAGCGTCGGACAACCATCAGTGTATGAGGGAACGTAGTCAACGTTGCGAGTTTGCCTCGAAGGCTACTTCGAAGCGCAAGACATCACAGATACGACGAAGCGACGAGCAGATGTAGTAGCCTCGCTACCAGACAGTGCGATTAGAGTTGTCCAAGAACGTGCCATTCAAGTCAAATCAACGCACTTAACTATGATGACGCTGTTAATTAGCTCGAGGAGTACTATGCCTCTGCAGTCAACTTAAATAGACCCTTTTCGTAAATACGCCATCTGACTGTGAGCTTTTCATTAGTTTCGCTTCCCAGAGGAGCGTGTAATAGCTAACGCCATCATGAGGGCACGAAAATCAAGCCGTTAAATGCATGATTGCTCTGATGTTCGTTTTGGCGGCCACTTCTCCGTATCATACACTGCAGTCGCACTGCCTGCTAGCTTGAACGAGCTCCTAGTACTCTCTGAAAAGCTTTCGGAGCTGCTTCCGCTGTACAATGAGCAGTGTTTTGTACGCTTCAACGGGTCGGACGAGAAGTTTTGCTCGACTGCGGCGGCTGCAGGACCATGACCACAGGTAACTAGCACGCGCGTCCGGAACGGGAATAAAAGGCTCGCTGAAGCTACAAACTTATCCCGGAAAGCAATTTCATCACATCGACTTTACGTGCGTGCTACAAGCACGAAAATTAAGTAGCTGCACTTCACATCATCGCTCACACTTCGATACTGGCGGTGTCTGCGCCGTTGTCCGCGTTCGCTCCGTTTACGGATATAATTTTTCCTAGTGAACTTTCATAATTGTACCTTCTACAGTGATTATTATGCTGACATGAAGAGTATTGAAGGTTAAATGAAAAGTTGTAAGTGGGAACGCAGCCGCTTGGATGCCTTAAAATTAAAAGAGAAGGTCGCTCCGTGTAGTGCTGCGCGAAATAAACAAATTGTCGTGTGACAACTTTCGATCGCGATTGAGGCAAATCTATTCCCGAATTTTCTATTATCTCCTGCAGCTAGCCCTAAAAAGTCATTGCAACCTAGCTTATTTTTGTGGATGAGGCGCGTTTGCGATTTAAATTTACCATACGAATACCGCAGAAGTGAAATGGGGGAGGGGAGGAGGGGGAAATCGCTTGTGCTTGCCACAAACGAGAAGCACCTAGAGATACTGCTGTGAAGACAGGACTAGTTTGGACCCTGTGGGTACCTTACATCAGCGAATGCCTATGCTGCCTTATCCTAAATCTGTGCACTCAAGTGAAATGTTCTTGCCTGCATAGAGGTTTGTGTTCGATTACGCTGCTGTCCAGCAATCACAAGAATTTTTTACCCAGTGATTCAGGCTGTATAAACATGCACATGCTTTAAGGGGTGCCCTGCATTATGTCCTAAGGATTTTAGGTGAGATTACGTTTTCTTTTCTATATGCAGGAACGACAGCTACTCTATACAAGCACGCTGATACCGCAGCAAAAGGAAAACACAGCCACCCTATCTTGTTTGTCCCACTATCACTGGCGATGGTAGTGTGCTCTATGGAAAATGCGAGTGCTCTGCTGGGAAGGAATCGGGCAGCCATGTTGCAGCAGTGCTTGACGTACTTTGACTGCTGCAAAAGAAAATATTTTGTGAGGTTCTGGATCACTGGTCGTGCAGTGATTTACTTCTGTAGTGGAGACAGCCACGGGGTGACACTGTAAAAGAAAGCAGCCTACAGAATGTGGACTGGCGAAGACTAATTGTGGATGGCCGTGAATTGTCATTGCTGAGCTGCCTTGATGTCAGTTAAGGTAAGGAGAGGAACATAGAAGGCTGGAGTAATGATCTCGCCCAGTTTGCCCAAGCCCTTTCGGACGAGAACGAAGATAGTGCCCTATTAACCGTACTAGCTGCTGCATATTGTGCCCCAGTGTGCAGCTCCAGATGTGACACCATATTTTGTGGCCCGCCACTAGCTTACCAGCCTCCACTCGTGTTTCATGGCTTCAATGTCCTGCTCTGCTGCTATCCGGGGGAGAAGGTCAACAACCATGACTAGAGTTCTACGCCGTGCCTGCCGAAACTCATGGAGACATTCCCTGGAAGCAGCTAGTGGTCCATACCAGGTGGCATCAGTAATGGTGAAAGACACATTTTGGAGGTATGTCGCACCTTTTAACTGTGCAAGCAGCACAAAAAACTGCAGATGCTACCAGAAAAGTTGTGGGCTCTCCTAATGTAATTTATTTCACTGTCAATCTTGGTGCACACTTTATTACCTTGGTAGGTATGCAAGGCATTGACAGCACCTCTTTTCTAAAGCACAAAAGTGAGCTTAGTGATCAAAGTGGGTCATCAGAAAATGGTAACGTCGAAAACACTGTGAAACATTTGTAGTAAAAATTTTTCAATCTGCAGCAACTGAGAAGCCAGGCGTATACACTCGAAACATGCTGTAAACAAAGGAGTAAGAGTGGCTCATGCATAGCGGTCTGCCGCTATATGCGTGCTACAGTCTAACATGTTCCAATATTTACCATCGAAGCGGGGAAAAGATACTTGAATCTGTCACCTTTTTACATGTTTTGGCCAGCTGTCTGTACGCGTAATAGCATAACATATATGAAATAAGTAAAGTGAAGTGACAACCTTCAAGTGTTTCTACATTTATATGAGTGGGAGTGGCTCTGTTGTCAAGTGGGTGAAAAAATAGGAAATTGTGTGTGATTAGGTCAGAATGTTGTCCTTTAAGTATGAAGCTTAGGCATAAGAAAACAGTGTAAAGGTCTGCGTTGTTGAGTGGAAGTGGCATGAGTAGCATAAAATAATTCACTAGCATAATTTCGCTGCCTGCTGTTTGCTGTGCTCCCTTATAAACAGTTTGCTTTCTCTGTGACAGCTTGAGTCGTTTCATGAGTGCCTTACATGAAGTCTGACTTTGTGATTGAGATGGCCCTTTGAGTTTCCTTTTTCTTCAAGAAAATTGTCAATGTATTGTTTCAGAAAATTGTGCTTAGTCCTCTGCGAGCACAGTGTCTAGAGAAAAACTCCCAGCAGCAGCGAGCCAGTCAAGCTTGGTGTCAAGAGAGAAATCATCGGCTGACATCCTCAAACTTTGGCACTGTGGTTATGCGCAGTCATTGGAGCCATAAAGGCTCGGCCACCTGACATCAGCGAAAGACCTATCCAAGGTACCGCTGTCCGGTGAGTCATTATATGATAATAAGATGCTTGCAATTGCTGATCAGTTGTGAATCACAATAGTGCTAGAAGTTTTGCTGAAGAAAATATCCAAGTGACCCATCCATTGAACATTTCAAGCACGTGTGCTGTTGCGCAAGTGATCCACCTTATTCAGTTTTCGGGCACTTATTTGTGTTGAGTAATTAAGACTACCTGAGAAGTTCATATATACGGTAGTCTGGTCACCCCCGGAAAAATATAAATATTTTTTGAAACCGTGAAGCTTTCAGAAACTTTTTTAGATGTGTACTTCGCCCTAATGGGTACATTTTCTTGATCTCAATATCCAATGTTAATAAAATAAGTAACTGTACTGTAAGATTAGAATGAAGCATCGTTTCTTTCCTTAAGCGACCTAAGGGTGAAACTAGTTAGCGGCTTTGTTTGAGAGTAGTTACCGGCAAAGCCAGTTATATAACTAGTGAATACCCTGCATATCGCGGTGTGTCTGTGTTGAAAACAGAAAATCCCACAACCTGGCCACAGCGGCTGAATTTTTCCACAGGGTTAAGAATGATTGAAGTCAGTGTGCTCAGGTTAAGGGTCAAATTGAGGAAAAACCGGGTGAACGAATCTTTCGGAGCTCTCCACTATTGTGTGTGTCGTAATCAGATCATCGTTTTCGGACATTTAGCCCTAACATTTATTATTGCGATATAAAATTGTTAATGTAGAAGGATAAAATTTTCGTGTGGCCTAATGCAAGCGTAGGGCAAACGAAGCACATGCAGTACAATGCACATTCAATCTAGAGAAAGCACCGATATAAGCATGATTCAAATGCTCTGGAATTTCATCCGACACAATGTATGTTCTTGACTATGCTTTGCATCCTCATGAAGCCCCACTTTGTGCCATGGCACTTTCACCATTTGTATCTGTCTAGCCTCCTACATCTGGCCACTCTCGTGGTGGTGTGTGTAACATGTATGAACAGAAATTTAACGTAAAAGAACATGAGTATATGATCAACAAGATTACCAGAATGTGACATAAAGTCAGATGCTTGTCTTGTACATCTTGATACCCTTTCCCTCAATTGTGTCACACACCATTTACCATAGCTCATTGTATTGTGGGTATTGGCCACATGTGATTCAGTGTATATGAACACAGGAATGGTGAGAACAGACATCGTAACTCTTTACGAGATACTTGCATAGTTCAACCCGTGTCTGAAAATAAGGTGCAAGCAACGATGGTGTGGCGTCGGCAGTGATAAAAAAATCTTTAGCGACTTGGATACAGAAATCAAAGTCGAGCCAGAGTCACAACTAGCCATCTTGCATTGCAGTCAAGCATACTGTCAGAAATAAACCCTATGCTGGCATAGGGCTATGCTGTATGATTACAGCATTAGAGTAAGCAGTGCCTCGTTTTTATTTGTTCATGAATGTGCGAACTGAGGTATTCGAGACTGATTTCAATCGCTCCTAAAATACTTAGTTTTATTGTATAGTCGTAGTCTGAATATGCTACAATGTTACTGTCACAATGTTCTCAGCAGTACAATTCTGATAGTAAATTGCACGTAAGCATAAGTAGAGAATTTCGAACCAACTTTTTAGTACTTTTCTATGCACAAAATTTTTGAGGGAGTGTGTTTGTAACACAGCTTATTGTGTATAGCTCGCAGAAATGTGCTCCCTGCATATACGGTCATGTATTATGATGACCATTACGTTAGCAAAAAGATTTTTCATGCTTGTGTGCATTTGCAGGTTAAGCTTTGCATAGTTACATTATAGAAGTACTAGAAAATATCAGTTAGTGACCATTAGATTATTAAGCTGCATCATTTAGGACACTTGCTCTTCCATAACCTTGAATAAATGCAATACGTTTATGAATGTAATAATAGAACTCGTTTTAAAATTACGCTGCTTGTAATCTTTTGTCTTCGAAATTCAGGCATGGCATTGCCAATGAAGAAAGAGCTCTCCAGCGTTACCAGGACGTTCTCAGGCACACAAGACGGGACATAGATCTTCAAAGCGTAGGGCTGTTTGTCGACCCAGATCAGCCATGGCTTGGGGCTTCTCCAGATACCCTTGTGTATGATCCTGTGAAAGACCCATCGTAGGTCTGTGTTGAAGTGAAGTGTCCTTAAAGCTTGGAAGATGCAGACAAAGAGAAGCTTCTTTCATATCGAGAGATTTGTGTGTCATTTGACAGCTTGAACCACCCCGCACTGAAGCAAACGCACCCATACTTCGCTCAAGTGATGGGCCAGATGGCCATCAATAAACTACAGTCGGCAGACTTTGTTATGTACAATGAAAACTACATTTGTGTGCAAAGGTTACGGTTTGACAAAAAAGGTTGGCATGAAATGAGAGCCAAGCTGGATATTTTTTATTTTGACACACTTTTGCTATACTTTGTGAGAAATGTGGGTATGAGCTAGTGTATTGCGGAGAGTTTGTTTAAAAGGCCCTTCAAAGCGAAGTTTCTGGCTGTGATTTTTTTGGTTTTTGTAGTGAGTCTGGTAATGCGGACATTAGGTTTAAAATGCCTTACCATATTGTAATTAATACTAGTGTTCGTATTTGTGACCCACTTAGCGTCACTTTTAACACCCGCCTAAAACTGTAAGAAACTTGTACCTTGCAGTAGAGAAGGACCTAAGAGCACGTGATTTTAAACCTTGGTGACGTTTAGAGAACAGCTTACACATTAGGGCCCTGTGCGCAGTATGGAATAAAATGTGTGTTTTTCAGTTTTCATTCAAAAAAAAATTCCTGACGTAAGCAGCTACAACCACCTAGAGGGCAGCCCGACAATAGTGGCAGAGGGGTGAAAAAATAGCCCTAGTTGGTTGGCGGTCCCAGTATTGTGCGCACATATCTTCTGCGACGTCTACAACACGTTTTTTGTGGAATGTACCAAGGGGCTCGTATCAAAGTCATAGTAATGGTGATGTTGCGAGTTGCAGAAAACTAAGGTCAGCAGTCATGCTTACACCCCTGTCCAACAGCACGTGTAATGTCATTCACAGTGAATCGCATTCATAAGGAATGTTGTTGCAAACTTGCGTTCCGGATCTACACAGCCTATTAAAATGACATTCGCAATATGTCAATGTTTATCGGCTGGCTGCTATGATACCAAAAAGTTGCCGCATTTATTTATATGCCATTGTCCGGCACGTTCAAAATCTACTGCGAAGCCCTAAAACAGCACCAGTAGAAATGAATATCCTCGTACACATCCCAAGCAAGACTAGCAATGAATGGCATTCAAAAGGAATGTTGCGAACTTGCGTTCCGGATCTACACAGCCATGTAAAATGACATTCGCAATATGTCCATGTTTATCGGCTGGCTGCTATGATTCTAAAATATTGGCGCATCTATTTGCATGCCATCGTCCGGCTGCTTCAAAATGTACTGCGAAGTGATTAAAGAGCCCCTGCAGAAACAAATATCCTCGTACACATCCCAAGCAAGACTAGCTTAAAGCCACTGACAAATTTCACTCAGCAATACTAGGAACCCTGGCTGCATTCATGAATTTCTGATTGCGATGAATGATGATCAGTGCAAACGAACGTTCATTGTTTTCCTGCCGCTGCTAATGAAGCATCAGAACCGATTGAAGCGCCTCAAACTTGCCATTGAAAAAACATCACCAACGATGAAGAATTCGGCTCTGCACATGTCCTCTGATTCGTTTACATTAGGCTTCGACTTAATTGGCGAATAACAGAGAACTGTGCCGCTTTCCTGAAAGAATAATTAGTTCGGAAACACTCTTTCCAAGCTTGTGTCCTACATTTGCGTGTGCATTGTGCTACTAGAGAGTCCAACGCTTCAACGCTGCACCAAAGTAACAGCAAGCGTTTTTAAATACGGCCGGCAAGATGTGCACTAGCGTCGAGTCGGAGTATAATAAAGAGAATATAGCTGCACAAATTGTTTCCACTCTCGCATTTTTCGTTAAAAAGTTACCAAAAGTCCAAAACCTTTATTAAACATCAAAATATTGACATAGTATCAATAATATCACTTAGGCTTGCTTCACGATGTCGATTTTGTACTCTCTTGTCAAGCGCCGGTTAACCAAATCAGACATGTCGCGCTTCTATGAGTTCGCTGAACACATTCAATGGGCGTATGTAATTAAGTGTAGGTATCACTCACTGTGCTTGTGTAGCAGCCACGGATTGACCTTAACACCTAATGTCATTCGCAGCGAATGACGTTGCAGGTGCCGTGTGACAGGGGAAATATATTTGGAAACAAAATTTTCGAAACTCAACATATTTTTTCAGATTGAATCAAGATGAGTAGGCGAAGCTCTGGTTATTATATGGGTAAGTAACCGTACGTTACCAAAACGTTGTCTTACATTACTGAGTGACAACGTCGACAAAGCTAGGTCTTGAGGTCCATAAATGGCTAGACTTAAGTGACCGACTAGTATGAAGGGTTTCTGCTTTTAGGTGTTTTATATTGTTTTATTTAATTTTTTATTCATTTTACTTAGTCTTTTTTTCTTTTTGTCATATTCTTGGATTGATATGAGCCTAAATGTATTTATATTGTAAAATTTTAAGTCTTTAAATAGTGTTATTCTTGTTAACCTTCTGTTCTGTCATGTGTTTTGATATATCGATGCTTAAATGTCAATGTTGCTGCAGTGTTGTGGACTTTTATTATGAAAGTAACGGTGGTCATATAGAGGTTGCTTGCCTTACATAGGCTGTGTCGTGAGCACGGACAACGCTCAATGGCAAGTCTCGAACCTATGGTGCTTCGCCCCTACCTTTAGGGCAATGTTTAGCACTGATAATTGGTCACAAGTGCAAGTGTGTACACAACAATACAACAACACAGTCGTCTCGAAGTTTTGATTTTAGTGTCGGGAGAGTCTTTAAATTGTTTTGCTTCATAATAAGAAGCGGCCAACAATATAGAATAAAGAATTCAGCACGTGCGTTGATAACCTTGCAATAAAGATATTTACACAAGTTACCTGACTGGTTTATTCATAAACTCTTACTATTGTAGTCTGCAGGTTGCTTAGCAGAGTTCACACCACCAAGATGTGATTTGCAAGTGTGTCAAGAGAGACGGGAAAAGCCCGGTCAAAAATGTGAAATGTTTTGATCCTTTGTTTTCCTCGCTCTACATGAATACTCAGGGATGCAACGTCGGCAGTTTTTTCCACTTCTGCTACACTGAACTGCCCCTTGGTAAAAAAATGGCAGCATATCCACGGGGTGAACGATGGAGAGTGGGGCGAAGCATCCGTCCATTCATTTGTTCTTGCTTCCGTCCGTCCACGCATCCGTCTGTGTGAACGTCCATGCGTCTATCCACCCGTCCGTGCATGCGTCTGTTCGTGCGTCCGCACATCTATCCGTGCGGCCGTCCCTGCGTTTATCCATGCATCCACCCCTGCGTCCATCTATGCGTCCATCCGTCCGTGCAGCCTTTCATGCGCCCGTCCATGCATCTGTCTGTGTGTCCGTTCGTCCATCCATTCAACACCCCAAGTACCACCATATGGCATCTTTTCATCAAATATGCGCCTGTCTTTGAGTCCATCCGTCCGTCCGTGCGTGCGTATGTCCGTGCATCCGCACGTCCATCCATGCGTCCACACCTGCGTTCATTCATGCACCCGCCCCTGCGTCCGTCCATGCGTTCATCTGTCCGTGCAGCCATCCGTTCGTCCATCCATGTGTGTCCGTTCGTCCATCTATTCAACACATCAAGTACCAACGTCTCGCATCTTTTCGACATATATTCTGCATATAGAAGCACAACCATCCAGCGGACATTCGAAGGACTAAACGAGAGGTGGAACACGCACACTTTCTTACGGCTTGCGCTTCGTGTCTACTTCCCACCTTTAACCACCTCAAGTTTATGGTATATACTAGTTCACTGTATTCATGCCACTGCGGCCCAACGCTCGCTAAACCTTTCTAAAACCGAAGAGGTTACGCCCAGCAAGTATAACCTAGTAACCTTTTTTTTGTCAGATAGGGCTCAGTAAACTGCCAAAGGCTGCTATTTGGGATTGAGAGACAGGAGAATTCAGCTTTTAGGTAACGCGCACGCTGCGAATCTTTATTGTTCAACAACGTACCGGAGAAATCCGCCCCCACCACCACCTTGCAGGTCAAAGCGTAAGACTGGTTACGCACTGCAACTACGACGAGGGACGAACGCGTGCCGCTTTGAGAAGCTTCGCCCCTAAAAGGGTGGTAAAGTTAGCCCAACATCAATGCTATCTAACAAGTCCTTAATCTTGAAGCCTTTATCTGCCATGATTGTGTCACCTTGGTCAAAAGCTTGTTTTAAAAGGCCACTTTTGATTACAAAGTCCCTTTCCGAAATACAGCCCGTAAATGGTTCAGACACAAAGCTAAGGAGACCATTTGCTGAATTCCAATGATTCCTTTGAACGTGTTTGCAGATTTGTTGTCGGAATATGTTTCAGATTCAATAACAAAGGAACTTGATGCTTCACATCGCCCTTCTGTGGCGTCAATGATGACACGTGTGGCAGGATACTTCTGCCTAAATGCTTCAGGCATTGTTAAGTCCACAATATCTCGTGTGAACCACCATGGCTATCTGTCGGTGCCTCCTAGAGCTTCTGCTCTTATGAAGAAAATATCCTTTATGCCGTACTAGGAGAGATATCAAAAATGTGCGACAAATTCAAGTAAAAACATCCAACTCTCAGCTCGATGAGTGTGATTAACATCTGATCTTCTTAAGAGGAAAGCTTGCAGCGGCGGCCCCTTGTTTCCTCTTCACGTGAACTTTCATCTCTGCATGTAGACTTCACTACGTTTACTAACGCTTTAAAGTGGCCGTAGTTTGGCAGTCCGGTATGGAATTGAATGCGCTGTCATCGTTCTGGAATTTTTCAATGCCGAAAATCCACCTCGCTTCATTTGCTTTTGACAGCTTTCTTGATAACTCTTGAATTTCTTTATCATGATCCTTCTTTTTATCTTCGCTCCTCCGTGTTATAGAAACTATGACTTCTTTTGCAAGTACAATGCTCATTCTTTTCTGCATAAGCGTGACGTGGAAATGTTGACGTTTCGTGCATTGCTTTTGCAATTGAATGCATTCTTGTCTTTCTATTAAGCTTGCTGCATGTCTTTGCAAGTTGTTCTTGTAGTCTTGTTGGCACTTTTTCTTTTTCTCTGAGTTGCTGTTGAGTTGCGAGGAGCTCCTGATGACAAGAGCAGCAACTGGCCTCCTGAAATGTGTTATTAGCATCAGTGTGCGACTCGTACCTTGGAGAACATACGCTTTCGACCATGCTTTCATTGTTAGAGACTCACTGATGTCGCATGCAGTTCCTCTGACGCAGTCTTCATTCCTAGGTTTAAGAAACCTTGCTGGAGGAGGCCGAGATGCAACTCGTTTTTCGAAGGGAAAAACAGAGGCCACAGCATGGTCTCAAAGCAGTCGTCTCCCACTTGCCACAGGCAGCAACATGTCTGCTTGAGTAAATTGCATGGAGCAGACTTTTGTTGTTTCAATATATTGAAATGTTTTCCTGTGTCCCAACGAATCGCATGAATCTACTGCTTGCGCAGCTTCTGATTCACAGAAAACCTATAAAACGTGATCTCTGATTAAAAAAAGTGTCACGTTAATGTGAAGAAACGAGCTCGGATATAGTTTATCATTGGGATAACAATGAACGCCATTTAGGTACAGGTAGTAAAAAGACATACAGCTTCAAGTTTTATCTACGAAATTACGCTGAAGCTAGGTCATGCAAAAAAATAAACGTTCTCGCTATTTTCAGTGTAACCGCAAACAGGGCCCCCTCAGGAATTTTTTTCGAGGGTGTTTGTGTGTAGAAAGGCTTACGTCGGTCACTGGTGGTGGATTTCAAGGTATGTAAATACTTTAGTGCTAGCCAAAAACTTATACCAAAAACAAACTTCGGTGGATGTCAGAGCCCTCTCAACTTCCCCCTAGTTACAGCCCTGAGTGCACACAATGCGGGCGACGGAAAAGAACATCACTGTCGCGAAACTAAAAGGCCGCAATCGGTGAAAATTCTGTCTGCCACAAGCCGTACAACGCAACTCTTTCCTGGATGCCACGCATATAGTATAGTTGTATGCGCTAAATGATGTTAACATGTGACTTGCGATACAGTCACTGGTAAATGAACAGTACGCAACTTCAATATTTTTCAGGCTGGCTTATACACCTTCCCAGTATTTCTGCACAAACAATTTATCGCAGTTCACCAAATGCAGGCACTTGGGAGTAGACTATTGATTCGTAAAATCAAGGCTACCCATGATGCTGTAAAATAAGTATGTCCGTTTTTGTAGCGAATACAAAAAACGATGGCTTTCCGCGTGTCTGTTCGACAGCGCATACAGAGATAGCACGTGCGTTTGTTCTTCGTTTTATCGCTTATCTTATCGCTATTCTCGGTGCAATATCTTCGATGGTGGCACATGGGGACGCATCACGTCTGCACCATTGCAACATGCCGTATCGACGAAAAACTTTTACGGAAGTTCAGGACTTGTTGGTGCTGAAATGTCACGCACAGGCACCTTGCCGAAGCTAAAGTGTACCGAAGCCTGCGTCG
Organism: Rhipicephalus annulatus; assembly: GCA_013436015.1. NCBI lineage: Eukaryota > Metazoa > Arthropoda > Arachnida > Ixodida > Ixodidae > Rhipicephalus > Rhipicephalus annulatus. The sequence continues at coordinate 447,199 of WOVY01010535.1, read as the reverse complement.
TCTGCAGCGGTGCCCGCACAATGGTGGCAGACTGTAGTTCGCGTCCGCGGTGCTAGGGGCGCCCTTTTTCGAAAAGGGTCTATAGCAGCAAGCCATGTTTTTTTTTTACTTCAACACAAGTAGAAGGAGAGGGGGTACCAGAATTTATTGCTGAAACAAGGCGGCTGGCAGAAAAATGCAATTTCGGATCATCGCTCGAATGCATGCTGTGAGACCGAAACGTGTGTGGAGTCTTAGATGAAGATGTGAGAAGACATTTGCTGACTCTCAGGAAGCTGACGCTAATAAAAGCAGAGGATTTTGTTATTGCAGCTCAGAACGCGACGGAGAATGCTATTGATTGATATGTGGGGTTTCACGTCCCAAAACCACCTTATATATATGAGAGGCGCCATAGTGGATGGCTCCGGAAATTTGAACCACCTGGGGTTCTTTACCGTGCGCCCAAATCTGAGCACACGGGCCTACAACATTTCTGCCTCCATCGAAAATGCAGCCGCCACAGCCGGGATTTGATCTCGCGACCTGCGGGTCAGCAGCCGAGTACCTTAGTCACTAGACCACCGCGGCGGGGCGACCGCGAATGCTAGAAGCGCGAAATCTACCGATCAAAGTAGCAGTTAATTCAAGCGTCAGAATAGGCCATGAAGAGGGCAATCGACAGCCGAAGGCATGACACCTTGCGCTCTTGTTGCTGTGAAGCTCACTCGATCGAGCAGTGCTATCACGTTTGTACTGCCTGCCGCTGATACAGTAAACGAGGACACGTCGCTCAAATGTGCAGATAACAAACCCAGTGGAAGCCCCATAGCGCTGTCGACAGCAGCTGACGATAGCTCGAAAGATCAGAAGCCCTATACTATAGTGGCTCATAAAACGTGTACTGGTCGCATGGTTAAGCCAATTTTGAAGGAAATCACGTGGGACGGTGTGCCGCTTACGATGTTGATCGATACGGGGTCACCTGTTAGCGGTGTTTCAATGACGCTGTCTAAGCAGAATTGTAGCAGATGCCCGCCTCCAAGCAGCACCCCTCTAAAATTGTCATGTTTTTGGGAGAACTTTCAGTGGTTAGAGAAGAGCACGTAAAAGCGACCTGTTAGGGGCACGATGTACGGGGCACCCTGGTTATCACCGATACACCTTGACCAGTGTGATGGGGAAGGGATACAACAAGGCGTTTAACAATTGTGGAGTGGCATGTTGCTGCCAAATGTCGCTGGAAACCTCAACACAAACAAGGAAAACCACGCAATCTTCAGACTTTGCTCAAGGAGCTCGAAGATGTGTTTGCGCAATGTTTAGGACTATACAAAGGTCCACCGGTGAAGCTTATCCTGAAGGAAAATGCCACGCCCCGACTTCGCAAAGCACAAATGGTGCCATACGGTTTCGCTACCAACGTGTCTGATGCTTTGGACTGATTGGTTGCCAATGGTGTGATATCACCGGTTATGGCTGCAGAATGGGCAACTCCAGTGGTTCCATTCGACCGAGTGGAGATTTTCGCCTGGCAGTGAGCACGGCCACAGTGACTGAACAGTACCCACAACCCCGTGTAAATGACATCTTCGCATGACTGAATGGCGGTGAAGTATTTAAATAGTACACTGGATTTGAATCAAGCGTACAACCAGCTGCACCTGGACCATGAGGCCAAGAAGCTGACAGTCATAAACACTCAAAATGGCCTATCCTGCTTCAGTAGGCTTCCTTTTGGGATTAGCTCAGCTCGGGCCATCTTCCAGAGGCATATGGATACCTTATTCAAGGATCTTCCAGGGGTACAAGCCTATCTGATTGACATCATAGTGGCTAAGAAGCGCATTGACACTTCATTTTAGAGCAAGTCTTGTCGCGCTTATGGAACTATAATCTCAGGCTAAGCATCAAGAAATGCAAATTCGTACAAAAAGAAGTCACCTTCTTCGGACATCAAAAGTGGTGCTAATGGGCTCAAACTGAAGTATGACAACATTGAAACAGTTCTTCAAGCACCGGTTCCCAAGTGACTGAGCGAACTGAAATCCTCCTTGGGCTTAATCAACTATTATGCCAAATTTTTACCTAACCTTTCCACAGTCGTAGCGCCAATATACAATCTGGTAACTAAATGAGCTACGTGGAAATGGCAGCAGGTACGCGAGAAAGCCGTTTGAAAGGTTAAGCAGGCTATACAAAGGTCAAAGGTTTTCTTGAACTTTGACCCTGACAAACCTTTGAATTCAGAAATACTGTCCCCATCTGTAAGATGGGGACAGTATTTTCTCATCACATCAATTGCACAAGCTATCCGATTGAATTTCGCCCCAGAACTTTGTCCAAAGCGAAACGAAACTACTCCCAGCTAGAAAAGGAAGCATTGGCCGTTGTATTTGGCGTGACGCGATTTAGGTACTACTTATATGGCAATCACTTTGTTTTGGTGACCGACCATAAACCACTGAGGGGTTCGTTTCACCATGAAAAGTCATTCCTCTCATGGCTGCGGCAAGAATTGAGAGGTGGGCTCTTGTCTTGGACACTTATAATTACACAATTCAATATCGCAGGTTACCCGAAAACTCAAATGCTGATGCCGTAAGTCGCCTGCCATTACCGAACACACAACGCGCTATCAGCAAAGAAAATCCGCCAGAGTATGTCCTCTACTCGATATGCTTGGAGAATAATTCATTAGTGTCAACGGTGTGGTAAGTTTTACAGAAAGGGATCCTCTGCTACAGCAAGTCATATTCTGGATTAAGAAAAGCTGGCCATAATTTGTCTGAAGAGCAGAGCCGCTTCGGCCGTAATTCAGCAAGAAGGCTGAGCTCACTTACTACCAAGACTTGGTCTACTGGGGACACCGCATCGTGCTTACCACAGCTCTAAATTCACGGATATTGAACTTGCTTTATAAAACACCCCAGGCATGGCGACCAGAGAGAACATTGCAAGATCCCTGTTTTGGTTTCCGGGTGTAAACAGTGAGATCAAGCGATTAGTGCGAGGATGTCCTGCTTGTATACAGGCTGCGGCGGTGCCTCCAGCACAAACACCTGTACCATGGTCCACGACGGGAGAGAAATTCAAATTCTTTATTTTCTGCCTTGTAGGGGTACAGACAGTGGAGGCGCAGAAAAAGCTGTCAGAGACAGCTTGACAAAGCCGCGACACCCTTTTGCTTAGCAGCAGCTTCACAGCAATGTTCATTAAACAACAGTATTAACATAGTGTAATGGCAAATAAACAATAATCGACAAATACAAAAGAGACTCTAAAAGATACTATAAATAGAGTATAAATAATATTCACATTAAGCACAGAGATATGAAAAAAAAAAAAAAAACTAAGTTTACATATTAACGTACATAGCACGCAAAGTATTCTTTGACGAACTGAAGAGATCAAAACCACTATGTAAATATGAATTTAGAAGGGAAGGAAGAGTAAATTGCAGGCGTTGTCGACCCAAGTTTATTCTGGGTGTCGGCACAACCCAAGACTCTCTATGCCTTGTCATAAATGTCATTTTTCGTGCATGCAAATCAGCAAGGTATCGTAGATGGTTTATATTTTTTAGAGTTTCGAGTTGAAACCTGACACTCAAACGGAATTTGTACAAGTTCTCGATCTTTATTACATTACTTTGCAAAAAGAGATCCGCACTGGGCGAGTGCCAGGGTACATTATGAACATGACGAAGGAATCTCTTTTGCAGAATGTAGATACGCTGGAGACAGCCAGGAGTAGTCGTGCCCCAGACTAAGTGGCAATAGTTTAAATAGGAGTAAAAAAGGGAATTGTACAATAGTAGTTTTATTGGTTTTGGGAGAACGTATTTGAGCCTGCCTACGATCCCAGTTATTTGAGCCAGTTTCGTTGAAATGTGGTCCACATGCTGTTCCCAAGACATAGAGGAGGAAAAAACCACTCCGAGGCACTTAAATTGTTCAACCACATCTATACATCGTGAGTTCAGTTTAATGCCGAAGGAAAAAGGAACTGGTTTATTTTTAGGGCGGAATACGACAGCTTGTGTTTTCTTCTCATTGATACGCATGCACTTGGATTCTGACCATTTTTGTAGCTCACTCATGGTATCATTGCAATCCCGAACAAGGATATCAAGATTATTTCCAGTAAAAAAGATGCTAGTATCATCAGCATAGATGATAAATTTAGCAGTGGTGTTGATATTGCAAATGTCGTTAAGATACATATTAAAAAGCAATGGTCCTAATATACTGCCCTGTGGAACGCCACAGGTAACAGACTTTAGTTCAGATTTTATGTTGTCTATGCAAACAGCCTGTTTTCTATGCGATAGATATGATTTCAGGAGCAATTGCGCCTGTCCACGAATACCATAACATTCTAAGTTTTGCAGGAGTATAGTGTGATTGACAAGATCAAACGCCTTCGAGAAATCTACGAAGATACCAATAACGAAGGCTTTCTTTTCAAACTGTGTTAATATATATTCCTTTTGTTCAAGTAGTGCTAGTTCAGCAGATTTATTTTTACAAAACCCAAATTGATTTGGTGATAGTAGGCTATGTTTATTAATAAAATCATACAACCTAGTATATAACACTTTCTCAAAAACTTTCGAAAATATTGGAAGTATGGATACTGGTCTATAATTACCTAAATCATTGCGATCTCCTTTCTTATATAGAACCGTTACTTTAGCAACTTGCATTTTTTTAGGAAATGTACCGGTATCTAAACATAGGTTAAATATGTCTGCAAGAGTAGGCGCAATGACGGCGGCAACATGTTTCACAGGTCTCACTTGAATGCCATCTATGTCACAGCTATGACTGTTTTTAAGGTTTTGTAACACTGCTATAACTTCTTCTGTTGTAACAGGGCTCAGGAATATTGTATCATTATTAAAAGAATTAATGTATTTATTAGAATCATCGGACGGACTGTTATGGGCGAGAGTTGTAAAAAAGTTGTTGAAAGCTTCCGCCAGTTCTACTCCAGATATATCTTTATCATTTAGCTTTAACATACGTGGGGAAGCCTGTGGTTGCTCCCGTCTAAGTAAGAGATTTAATCTTGACCACAGCAAGTCATGGCGACCGTTTTTAACTTCAAGTAAAGTAGAGTAGTATTCCGCTCGTGCCTTACGCAATTTTTTTGTTAGCCTATTCCTGTATTTCTTAAATACCTTGAGGTCATCAGCTGAACGCGTATTTAAGAATACTTTGAACAGCTTATCTTTCGTTTTAATTTCTTCGCGTAATTCAATAGTTACCCAAGGTTTGCGCGTTTTGCGTTTTAATCCGCGCACTTTTAGTGGGAAGCAGGAATGATAAAGCTGCTTGAATACGTAGAGAAACTTATCGTAGGCCTCATTTGCATCATTTGAAAGGCCGGTACCATCCCACTGAACTTGTGTTATTGAGTTGTAAAATAAACTCAGGGTTTGGTTTGTTATACGCTGATATGCAGCTTTTTCTTGCCAGTACTTTACCGCTGGAATCTTATTTATACTTAAGAACACCGGAAGGTGGTCACTGATTGCGCATGTTATTACACCTGTTGCAGCTATTGGTTGAGATGAGTTCGTAATAAGCAGATCAAGAAGAGACGCACCTTCTGGTGTAACCCTTGTTGGCATTTTTATAAGGTTAACGAATCCGTTCGAAGCCAGAGTTGTGTTAAAATTCATAGCAAAATAATTATCCTTCAACAAATCAATATTAAAATCCCCACCAGCTATTAATGTGTATTTACTGTCCGTTATAAATGAAAGGAAATTATCGTAAAACTGGAAAAACTTAAGCGCATTTCCCTTAGGGGGACGATAGCACACCGAAAACACGAACTGACCAGTACAGACTGATATGATTTCAAAATCATCAGTAATCAGAGAGTACGAGTCCAGCTTATCGCATTCTATATTGTTAGACACCAGCAAAGCAACTCCACCTCCTCGCAGGCTGGAGCGGTTCAGAGAATAAGTTTTATAGTGAGTCATCGTAAAGGTGTCAGAATCATTGGTGCTCCAAGTTTCAGTGAGCATGACCAAAGAAAAAGCAAATGAAAATTCACCGAAAAATTCCTCCAAACACATGGTCTTGTTTTTTACAGAGCGTACATTTAAGTGAATGGCTTTAAACGATGTTGGCTTAGTACATAAAGTAATTTTATTAAGATCACTCGGAAGAAAATAACTCATGTGCTCCATCGTGATTACATTTCAAAAGAAAACAAAGCATTCAACGGGAAGCACTATAGGTGCTCTAAGTCGCTCTTTCCCTTCACATGTACAGCATTCACTCCCTCGCTTTTTCGAACGAGAACTTTTCCGTTGAGATACCAAACAAACTTGTAGCCTTTATCTTTGGCGCATTCTTTCGTTGCTTGGAGCAGTTCTCTATTGCGGCGTGTCAGATTTTCTTGCACGAAAATTGGTGGGTGGCTATCCTTAAGGTTCTTTTTATTCCTGATCCACTGGTCCCTTATCGCTTGCTTTGTAAAGCGGACAATGATGCCTGGCACCTTGCCATGTTTTGCAGGAATTCGATGAACATTCGCAACATCCGATTCCATTAAGTGAGGCACTTGAAGTTTGTCAGCTACGTCATTTAATGTGACCATAAGATTCTCATTTGCTACTTCTCTAATGCCATGCAGTTCCAAGTTTAGCTGCCTGCTTCTAAATTCAAGTTCATGCATCTCTTTTTCTAGTTGGGCACAGGTTACTTGATTTAGGTCATCTTTTTTTTCAAGCTCAGACACCTTTTTTTTTATGTCTTTTATATCGGCTTCTTGATGGCAGAACTTTTGCTCAAATTCATCGAACTTTGTAGATATGAAGGTAAGAGACTCTTCAATGCTTTCAACTTTTTTTGTCAGGGGCATCAGCCGTTCTAACTTCTGGTTAATTGACATGAGGGCAAGCTTAATTTCTGTTTCAGAATCATTACTGTCTTTACTGCACATGTTGCCACCACTAGCACTTCTACACGACGGACACTGCCATGATTTCTTTGCGGCCTCGTTCTTTGCCTTGAACGACTTTTCTGTTAGGCCAGCGCATTTTCCAAAGTGATAACCGTTCTCGCACTTACAACATTCCACAAAGGGCTCGTCAGGAGAGATGAGCAGATTACATGTGTTACAAGAAAGAGACATTGTTTCAAGTGTAGCTATGCAACCACAATACGGTGCCCAGCGGTACACAAGCAAAACCAATAGCAGCAGCAGCGACAGCAGCAGCAGTAGAAATACTATTGCAACTGAATATTATTGAAACACAGTAACACTAACCTGCAAAAAGAGCAGTTTTTGAGACGATGTTCACGGCTTGCTGCCGCTGCTGCTACGTGGTGGGCGGATCGCCGTGCTCCGCTTTTCTTGTGCCGAGCTGGCTAGATGCGCATGTGCAGAGACGACTTGCGGGTGAATCCTCGTCCCAAGGGCAGATCACGTGAAATTCGCAGTAAACGGTCCGGCGAAACACTTCGTGCACTCCGTTCACGGCGGGTCCGGACGTGGAGCCGGTTGGAGCCGGTTGCACGCTGGCACGAAATGGAGCCGGTTGCACGCTGGCTAGGTAAGTCCTATTGAAGGACACTTTTGATTGGTAGTGGTAGATGCCGAAACGAAGTGGATGTAGGCAGGTCTATCGAAATATGCAGCAGCAGGTGACAGTGGAGGCCCCGAAGGCAGTGCTTGTGAGGTTCGGTCTACCACGTACACTTGTGACAGATAATGGACCTTAGTTTACGGGTTTCCGATTCTGCAATTTCCTAGCGTAGAGCCAAGTAAAACACTTGACGACAACGCCTTATAATCCCCAATTAAATGGTTTAGCGGAACGAGCCGTAAGAGCGTTAAAAGAAGGCTTGAAGAAAAACAAAAATTACTGTTACAAACTCGACTTTCAAGATATCTGTTCCGTTACCGCCGCACGCCAGTAAAAGAGGGAAAGTCTCCATAGGAGCTTTTGCTGGGGTATAACTGAGAACGAAACTTGACTGCAGTATGGCGACCACAGATGTTGCTAGAGAAAAGCCATGCAACTAACGAAAACAGTGATGGGTGAAAGAAGAGCGTGTTGGGACACGAACTTTCCGGCCAGGGAAAAGGTGGATACCAGGTATTATGCGGTACCATCAAAGCAAGCGCATGGTCACAGTTGACACGACTGAGGGAGGAGAACGGCAGCATATTCACCAAGCGCTATGGCGGGATGTTTCAGTTGACAAATCGTGCGACACCGACACGCTATCGGTCCATCAAGAACTTTCACGTGAAGGCGGAGAAGATACACTGATTCCGGCGACTCACCCTTTGTGGCGCTCAACACAAAAGTGCTGCGCTCCTGATCGTTTGAACGTTTGAGAAGGCGAGAAGCTGTGGCATAAGATGCTAGCACCATCAGCACCAGCAAGAAGCACGGCTCACAGTTTTTCGTGACGCTTGCGCTGCGTGGTAGCTAGGGTTCGCCGAAGCTCTGGCTGACCGAAAATAAACACTTGCCACCTAGGTTCTGCTGAGTCCGTGTCGTGCGTTGTAAAACTCGCTATTGAGGAATCGCACGTGATAACCAATGACCAAGAGCCACATAACGGTAACCTGATAACCATTGGGCACATACGCTGAATGGCAGGAAGGTTAACATTCCTGGATGAATGTTCCTGCAAAGTTTGTTTGCCTCGATTGTTTAAAACATGGCGGACATAACAGAAGTGAGTAGGAGCCGTCAGCCAGGGTTGGTACATCTGCAGGAGACCCTCAGTGGCGAATGGAACCTGGGTACCGTTCGTTGGTACGTGCATGACGACACTTTGTGTCTTTCTCGGTCTTGCTTCAGCTGATCTCTTTACATATCAGCATGCACATTGAGAAAACATTACATTGCTTGCATGCTGTACACTGGTTTTTGCTACGGTAACTGGCAAAAACCTAATGTTTCGTTTACAACTATACCATCGAACATCCTACCTGCGCGTACTTCTCTGGCCCTCAAGGGTCGCACCACCGAAGCATTTATGGTTCAAGGCAGCGGTTATGTTAATACATTTGCATTACTGAGGAGAACCTTTGCTACAGGTTTCGACGTGACACTTCAAAACAGATTTTGTTTAGTGCTTGCTTCATTGAGGTTATGAGCCGTAGTCTGGACAGACTTCTCTCTACATTCAATTTCTACAGCACCGCTGCGCGTGGGAACTGATGATATATTGCACTCCTCGATTTTTTCGCTCTTTCAATACTCTACTACCATATCTCGAGGCACCGTCCTCAAGAGTATTTCGCATAGTGTTCTAGCGTAAGATGAAGCACTCGTTTAAAGGTTGGCGAGTTCTTTTCGGCTATTTGGAATGATATGCAATAAGTTCCGTAAGGATTTAACGTTGTCGAATGATGTCGCCAGTGCAAGCATGCGCAGGTTTTTAAGTTTTTCCTCAATCAACTTGTGGCTGCCATAGCGCTATTTCAACATTCCAACGGCGTCGTCGGGACTTCATTCCGTTACTAGATTTCCGATAGCGGCCTTAGCAGCAGCTCTGTAAGGCAGAGATACTATGTAATGAAAGCCGTTCGTGTAAGAAAGCATTCACTGTTAGCAAAACCAAACATTGACATGAGCGGCACACAAAACCGATGCCAAAGAAATTTCGTAGGCGCCGCTTTCTGTAGCGCACCTGCACAGTTCCCAAAATGTGTCCAACCAGAGTTTTGTTTAGGAACCATGTAAATAGTATCGTTTACAGGATAGGACTTTGGTCAGGCTGGCGATATTCTACAATCTACACCGCTTCATACCACAGCGACTTCGCAGTGGCCGCCCTAAAACTTCGAACGCGCTACACATTAGCTCAGAGGTTATGAGGCGACGCTGCTAGACTGCCATGGCGCGCAAGGACACTGCCGGGCGCGCGTGATGCTGCGCAAGCTGTTGCCGGCCGATGTCGCAACGGACTACTTTCTTCTTTTTACTTGCGGAGCATGGTATACTAGGGGCTAGTCATGCGTCATCACCGTCCACAGCCTCCCCTCCTCTTCCGCCAGCCATCAATGCATCTCTTTCTCTTCTCAACACAGCGCGCACTGCGCTCGGTTCTCCCCTCCGCACGCCGCGTGACCTTTAGTTGCGCAGGCCTGAGCCGGTGCTCGCTATAAATAACCGAGTTTCTTGGCGCGCCACCCTTCGTCGGCTGGTTTGTGTGGTCGCTCCACGTCAGCCGTCACTGGTGAAAGGGCGCGCTAGCAAAATTTACAGGTGCTGCAGAAATACAGAGGGACTCTTTTGTGCAACGGTTACTTGGCACAACCTACACTACTTTACCCTCGTTAAAGTCGTCCGCCAGGCCGACGCCACGTCATCCGACCATGGTTAGCAAGACGTGCAACGACCACGCCTTTGCAAATTTTGACCTTCGACCGCTGCAACCAAACCCACTCACCCTTACTTTAGGGACCACAAAGCCATCTTGCTCAAAATGCTCAAAGCGTCTCATCAATACGCATCGTCTTTGGCAGCATACGTGCGTGCGTGTTCACTCGCGTTCACTCGTGTTCACTCATAACACACACGCATGTCGCAAATTACAAACCACATTTATCGCAGTTCCAGACATGTGCTCCGCATGCTAACCAGTGTTCCCCCTCGGGAAACAGCGGCCATTTTTGATTAGCGACGGTTTCCACCGTGGATATATTCGTTTTCGCGCCTTTTTCTACGAAGCGCAGCGTTTAGCCTCTACAGCGTCACGCTTGCAAGACTAAGGATTGCACGGAAAGTTTCCGCTTGTTCAATTATCTTTCAGTTTTGTGCATCCACGAGTCACTGACCCATCGCATACGCGTGCGCCTAATATTCCTTTTTTGGCGGGCTTTGTCACTTTAAGTAGCGTGTTGTTAGGGACGTTCATCCGTGGTTTTCTTTTTTCTGGTCATGCAGGTGGACCGCAGAGCTTGCTGCATGGTCTTGCTACATAACAGGGTCACTCAGAGAACCTAATAGAATTGATTAGTGAATCACGTGTACGTGCTTGTAGCGTTGCTAAAACGCTCACCAAGCATATATACATATGTAATTTACGGCCGGTGTGGTGGTGATTCGTGTCGTGTGTGATGTGTATGGCGTACACTGCAAGAACGTGCATCAGCTATGAAAGAGGGAGTAATTGCTCCCGCTATTGAAATATCTGTCAGAGATATCATCCTCGCTTTTCGGGAATAAGAATCGAGACAGTTTGGCTGCGCGCACCACTGCAGAATATTGAATAAAAGGATGATGTAGCTGACGAAATTATTCATTTTCATGCATGCAATGCAAAACGCGGTGTCATTGTTAAAGAGTTGTCACATTTTGCCCATATCATATCCTACGCATGTGATTCGCAGCGGGCTAGCATATTACATATCGCGTGATCAGATTCTATGATTCTGGTTGACTTCACTTCCTTTCTCTCGTTTTGATATATATATATATATATATTGTAATGAATTAATGAGTCTGAATAACGGACGCTCTACTGGCAACGAAGAAGACGATGATGATCGGTGGCTGCAGTAGTAGCTCGCGCACGCCGCTCGCCATTAGCCAGACCTGCCTGATAAAGGACATTTTGCCAAGCTACGTCTGAACATTTCTCGACGTACAACACCTCTATTTTAAGTGGTGGAGGAGCCGCGTTTCCCATCAACCTGGAACTTCGCAATCGGACGCTACCCTCACCGTTCACCATGACTGCTCCTGGCCCTTCTCAAGCTGCCTTACCAACGACAGTCTACTGTACTGGCGCGCCTCGGCAACGCGACCCACCAATTTTTCGCGGCAACGATGAACAAGACGTCGAGGACTGGCTCGTCGAGTACGAAATCGTAAGCGCTTCCAACAAGTGGAACGCCTGCGACCAGCTCAAAAACATGCGCTTTTACCTCGCTGATGTGACCAGCCTCTGGTTCAAGGACCACGAAGGCGAAATTACCAACTGGTCCGCCTTCAAGACCACCATCTCCGCGGTCTTCGGCCGTCCCGCCGTGCGCCGGCTTCGCGCCGAACAGCGTCTCCGTAGTCGAGTCCAGCGTAGGGACGAGACCTTTACGAGTTACATTGAAGATGTCTTGTATCTTTGCAAGCGCGTCGATGAATCTCTAACCGAACGCGACAAAATCAAGCACATCATCAAAGGAGTTGACGACGACACCTTCCAGATGCTCGTCGCTAGGAATCCACAGACCGTCACCGATGTTGTCGAGCTCTGTCACGAGTTGCGTAAGCAGCGTGTCTCGACGCGCAGGGCCGCAGAAGATACGGCTGAAGTTTCCGCCCTCGTACACAACGTCGCTGCTGATCACACCGTCTTACTGCCCCAAATAAAACAATTCATTCGTGAGGAAGTTGCGCGTCAGCTTTCTCTTGTGGCCGAAGCATCCGCGCCAGTGACCTCGTTAGACCCACGTCTACGCCAGGTCATTGAGACACAGGTCACGCAGGCACTGCCTCCATCGCCACCTGTACCTACGCCGCTGACCTACGCTGCCGTCGTTGCTAGACCCCCAGCCCCACCTGTCTCTGGCGCATACCGGGGCACCGGGTCCTCCTACCCTACGACGCTGCCTACATACACAGCACCCCATCCCGTTTCGCCCCCTGCACCTTCTGTCGTTAACCCATGGCGCACCTTGGATAATCGACCCATCTGTTTCGCATGCGGTTTCGTGGGACATATAGCACGCTACTGTCGCCGTCGCAACTTCCAGCCTCCAGACCATGGGAATTCTGCAAATTACCAGGCTGCCCAGAATCCCCAGCGACCATCTTCTCCTATCACCGACTCATTGTCCTCACGACGCCCCGTCGATTCTCGCCGGTTATTACCACCCCGTCGCCGATCTGTCTCCCCGATGCTTCGGCGCACGAGCCCCGCTCGAGAGGAAAACTGACAGCCGCTGTTCCGGAGGCAAGAACTGCGTCGTCGTCGAACTTTCTAAGACCTCTTCTTTGTCCGACCAACGAAATTGATGTGCTAGTAGAAGGTGTTGCTGTACGTGCACTTGTCGACACAGGCGCCGTCGTTTCTGTAATTAGTGAAAAACTGTGTCGCGATTTGAGAAAAGTTACAACGCCACTTACGAATCTTGCTCTACGTACAGCCACCTCCCATTTCATTGCGCCGAGAGCTCAGTGCACAGCACGCGTTCTTATTCAAGATGTTTGGTACGCCGTCAACTTTGTTGTTCTCCCACGTTCATCTTACGACGTCATACTAGGATGGGATTTCCTTTCTACCCATCAGGTCTTCGTCGACTGCGCTCATGCTGAACTCACGTTGACGAATCCGTGCCTTGATATCGACCACCACAGTCCCTCGAAAGTGTTTGCCGCAGCTGACGTCCGCATCGCGCCGTTGTCCGCCGTCCTAGTGCCTGTGTTTTCCCTTGCTGCCACTAACTCGACGCTCCTGTTCCAACCAACTATAGCTAGTGTGCAACACCAAACCATCGTCCTCCCGTTTGCCGTCATCAACTTTTCCAATGGTTCGGCGGTACTTTATGCGTGCAACGTTTCTGCTTGTCCGTACATCCTGCTACGCGGTGAGTGTCTGGGAAGCCTCGAGACCTCAAATTGTATTTTCGAAGACCCGATCTATCCAGACAAGCCATTTCTACCGACTTGTGCCGTTACACCCGCAACTGACGCTATGAACCTATGGATGTATTCCGCAAGTCCATCGATTGTAATCTCACGCCTGGGCAGCAGAAACAGCTGATCAAGCTCCTACAGCGTTTTCGAGCCTCGTTTGACCACAATCAGCCTTCCTTAGATCGAGCGTCATCTGTTGTTCACCGTATAGGTACCGGTCAAGAGAGGCATTACGGCAGCGTCCATATCGTGTGTCAACTACCGAACGCCGTGCCATCAATGAACAGGTTGACGACATGCTGACACGTGGCATAATCGAACCGTCAAGCTGTCCCTTGGCCTCTCCAGTTGTGTTGGTGAAGAAGAAGGACGGATCCATCAGGTTTTGCGTGGACCAACGGCGTCTCAACCGAATCACGCGCAAGGATGTCTATCCGCTGCCACGCATTGACGATGCCTTGGACTGCCTACAGGGAGCCGAATTTCTCTCTTCTTTAGATCTCCGCTCTGGATACTGGCAGGTACCCATGGCAGTGACCGATCGTGAAAAAAAACTGCTTTCATCACGCCCGACGGGCTTTACGAATTCACAGTCATGCCCTTCGGCCTCTGCAACGCGCCAGCTACTTTCGAGCGGATGATGCACTCTATCCTTCGAGGCCTCAAATGGAACGTTTGCCTTTGTTATTTAGATGATATTGTCGTCTTTTCAACTAATTTTGCAACCCATTTAACCCGCATCGAGAAAGTCCTCGCGTGTATTTCTGCCGAGGGGCTGCAACTGAATCTGAAGAAGTGCAATTTCGCCGCTCGAAAGCTTACGATCCTTGGCCACGTGGTTTCGAAAGACGGCATACTTCCTGACCCTGCCAAACTTACAGCCGTTTCAGCGTTTCCCAAACCGACCACCATGAAAGAGCTCCGAAGCTTCACAGGCCTTTGCTTTTACTTCCGGGCTCTTCGTCCGCAATTTCGCGACGATCATCGCTCCTTTGACCAAGCTCCTCGCCGGCTCCAGAGACCTTTCAGCCTGGTCTGCCACCTGTGACGACTCTTTCAATGAACTGCGCCGCCTCCTCACGTCGCCGCCTATTCTGCGACACTACGACCCATCGGCACCCACAGAGATCCACACCGACGCTAGTGGTGTCGGGCTAGGCGCTATTCTTGCACAGAAGAAAGACGGCTTCCAAGAGTACGTGGTTGCCTACGCAAGCCGAACTCTTAGCAAAGCCGAAAGCAACTATTCTGTCACTGAAAAGGAATGCCTCGCCATTATTTGGGCGATAGAAAAATTTCGACCTTACGTGTGCGGGCGCCCTTTTGACGTCGTGACTGACCACCACGCCCTCTGCTGGTTGTCGTCATTGAAGGATCCAAGCGGTCGCCTCGCCCGATGGGCATTACGCCTCCAAGAATATAATATTCGCGTGGTCTATCGCTCCGGCCGGAAACATTCGGACGCAGACGCCCTATCCCGTTCGCCTCTACCCCCTGACCCGGACTGCTGCGAAAGTCTAACCTGTGATGCCACTGCCGTCACCATCGCCGACATGCCATCTGAGCAACGCAAGGACCCTTGGGTTGCTTCGATTCTAGACATCCTGGCTGGGCGGACGGCTTCCCCCCCTTCTCGCACGTTGCGTCGGCAAGTGGAGCACTTCGCCACTCGCGACGACGTGCTGTACGGACGCAACTACGCACCCGGTGGACGTCAGTGTCTACTCGTGATTCCACGTCATCTGCGATCCGAAATTTGTTCCACGTTTCATGACGACCCCCAATGTGGCCACGCAGGTTTCCTGAAGACTTATTCTCGCATACGTCTCCGATATTACTGGCGTGGCATGTACCGTTTTATACGACAATACGTTCGGGCCTGCTTGACGTGCCAGAGACGAAAAACTCCCCCTTGTCACGCCAGCGGTACCTTGCTACCCTTACCATGCCCATCCCGACCATTCGACCGCGTCGGCATCAATATCTGTGGTCCCCTTCCCAACACTGCTGACGGTAACCGCTGGATCATAGTTGCCGTCGACCATCTCACGCGGTATGCCAAAACTTCCTCCCTTCCCTCGTCTACAGCAAAAGACGTTGCGACTTTCGTTCTTCACAACATCGTATTACGTCATGGAGCACCTCGGGAGTTACTGAGCGATCGTGGTCGCGTATTCTTGTCAGACGTCATCACAGCATTGCTGCGTGAGTGCCACGTCGTTCACCGCACTACAAGCGCCTATCATCCCCAGACCAATGGAATGACAGAGCGCTTCAACCGCACCCTTGGTGACATGCTGTCTATGTATATCTCGTCAGACCACTTCAATTGGGACCGAGTGCTCCCGTTTATCACGTTCGCTTATAATACCGCCATTCAAAGCACTACTGGGTTCTCTCCTTTTTTCCTCCTTTACGGACGCGAACCTTCTTGCACTATGGACACCATTCTTTCGTACAAACCTGACTCCTCAGAGTCCACGACTTTGTCTCAAGCCGCTACATACGCTGAGGAATGCCGCCAACTGGCAAAATCATTCACAACCCAAGACCAAGGACGCCAAAAGCACCACCATGACGCATCAAATAACACTACTTCCTACGATCCAGGTTCACTCGTCTGGCTGCATGTTCCTTCTGCTACACCTGGCCTTTCTACCAAGTTGGTCCCCAAGTATCACGGCCCATATCGTGTGCTACAAAAAACGTCACCGGTGAATTACCTCATCGAGCCATTGGAACCATCTTCTGACCAACATCGCCGCGGCCAGGAAATTGTCCACGTCTCGAGGGCCCTGCTACGACCCTCCCGTGTTTACTTGTCCATAGGTCGCCAGGATGGCTCCTTATTTCGCGGGGAGCAGTTGTAATGAAATAATGAATCTGAATAACGGACGCTCTGCTGGCAACGAAGACGACGATGATGATCGGTGGCTGCAGTAGTAGCTCGCGCACGCCGCTCGCCATTAGCCAGACCTGCCTGATAAAGGACATTTTGCAAAGCTACGTCTTAACCTTCCTCGACGTACAACACCTCTATTTTATTATATATATATATATATATATATATATATATATATATATATATATATATATATATATATACTTAGGTATACACTTCTTGGGTCTCTTACTCGCAGACTCGGTGCCGTTAGGTTGCATACGAGGGACTATTGGTCAGCTGCCAGCTCGTAATAAGTTCGTGTGTTACGTGACGCCATGCAGACTCATGAAAGGATGTGCCACACCCGCCGCCATGGCTACAGATGGGGCTGACTGACACTCCCACGTTTAAATTCACATATACACCCTATAATGTGGCTGGGGGAATAGCCGCCGTGATAGCTCAGTGGTAGAGCATCGAACGCGTTATTGGAAAGTCGTGAGTTCGATTTCTTCTCGTCGAAGTTATTTTCTCACCCAGTTTTCTTTCTTCTTAATTACAATACATTGATTTTATTAACTTCCCTTCTACATTCCTTGGCATTATCGTCTGTTAGATGTCATTATTATTGTTAGGCAAAATGACACGAGGCGTGTCTATTCAGGATCTATATTGACCCTGATGCATTAGCATCGACTAAGATGGAGGACAGCATGTAGAAGCGACAGACCACCCTCTCGTTGTCGTCTTCTGATGGCTGATATGTCAGCTACGTAGCATTACCCCCTCCCCCCCCAGTTGTAAAAGCGCCGTCTCGGTGCATAATAATTACCGTCTTCAGTAGGCAGCTGGTTTAGGTTTTAGCCTGCTGACGTGCACAAAATCACTGGGTGTGGTAGCAGGCAGGCTTGTTGTCTCAGATGCACGAATGACTTATACGCAATGTCGGTTACCTGGCGGATGATACGGTAAGGACCCGTGGAGCGAGACAACTTCTCTGATGAACCTACTCGACGAAATGGGCAGAACGAGAGCACCGGGTGAGAAGTGAACGTCAACATGCCAGCTGTCGTAGATGGCTTTCTGGGTGGCTTGCGAAGCCGAAAGTTTAGAGCGGGCAATCTGACGTGCGTGGTAGGCATGAGCAATAGCGTCGCGCGCATATTCGGTTGACGGCGTTATAGTGGTTGGAAGTAGGGTGTCGAGCGGTAACGTCGGATCATGGCCATGGAGCAAACAAACTGGTGAATAACCAGTGGTGTTGTGGTGCGAAAAACTGTACGCGAAGTTCACGTGAGGTAGCGCCAGGTCCCAGTCAAGGTGGTCGGAGGACACATACATCGCGAGCATCCCTACTGAAACGTTCCGTACGATGCGGAAACCTCAAGTACAGAATTATTGGAATACGAAAGCCGTAAGATGCGGACTCCGCATTTTATGGAAAGACATATGATGCGGACTTCGCATTTTATGGAAAGACTTATGATGCAGAAGTGATACGGAACTCCGCATTTCCTGGAAAGGCGAATCATGCCGAAATTGTTGAAATGTGTGCATGTTACGGAAATGTGTGCATGTGTGCATGTTACGTCCGAATCTAGTGCAAAGCAATATAATGTGTAAATTGAATAGACGTCCTCATCTTGAGTACATGAAATACTGTGTACCAATCACAACATTTCCTAAATATGCATGATGAGAGATTGAATCATCGCCATCTTTCCAATTATCGTGATGCGGAATCAAAATTAGCTTTAAATAAAATACGTTACAAAGCTACTAAAGTAACATGCTAGCAATCATAAATGGTGGTTACATTGCAACACTATAATGCAGTGTTCTATACAAATCATAAAAACTTATAAAGTTATTATTTGCAATAGAGAAGCAATATTATACACAGCGCTGCTACAATCAATATATTTTTTTATTTGTCTGTATGCTCCAGCTGGGAATAGCGACATTGCAGTGTTGATGGTACGCAAATGAGGTGACTGCACCGTAATTTCACGAGCTCCACCTAAGCCACAGGATGGTGGCACAAAACACAATGTAACACCAACTTTGGAACGAAATCTTTTAACATAAATAATAATTATAGCACTGTGAAAGCGTGGCGCTGTGTTTATCTCATGAACGCCTTGTGGATACTGGCGAAATGCTGCTTGAGGCTCCGGCACCACTGTAGATTTGGGAGGTCACTTCCATAGAACTTGTGTCCTTCATAGTGACCTGGAAATGTAAATATTTGGCACAAAATGTCAGATACACTTGTTAGCACATTAGTTAACATGCACAAGATATATAATACACAGAATGAAACAGAAAATGTAACGCACACAATCCTTCATGTATTAGTGTGTGAATAATAGAAGAAAGAAGTGTATACATTAGTTCTGCACATGAAATAAAACAGCATGCTTATCACAGTGAAAATAACTAGGTTGTTGTCACGATTTTCAACGGTAGAGATAATCTATTGATATGTACTTATAAAATTATAATTTAAATGCTTCCTGCACACTAAATCATTAGGAACTGCCAGTGAAAGCTCTTAGTGTACATTTATTAGTGCGTATATATACATTTTCTGCCTTTAAGCTATACAGTTTGTGCGCAAAAGTGGCATCCTAAACAATTTTGAGACGTAAAACTATGCAACCTATAAAGGTTAATATTAATAATAATTAATAATATAATTATTAATTAATATAATATTAATAATAATGTAACATATAAGTAATATATTATAATAATATAATATAAGTATTAAATAATAATATAATTAATAATAATAATAAAGGTAATATAAAGTATTTGAAGCCGAGTAACATTAGTGCAAGTTTTGCGCTGCATAGGCTTTAAAGAATTCAGCCAAACTGTTTATCGTTTGCATTTATTGTATGGCAATACTGCACTTTGTATGAATATTTGAGCCATAACTACTCAGTCCATAAAAGTAAACTTTCACAAAAAAAAGTTATGTCCAGATTAGAAATATCACCATATAATCGTTTTGTCCACATTGAGATGCAATTTGCACTATGTGTTTGTCTAATTGAAAATTACTTTTATGTGTAAGTTGAAAGCAAATAAACAGTTCTTGTTATACGGCAAGTGTTATCGTTACAATTTTTGTTTCAATGAGGAAAATGATGTTTGAAGTCTCCTATTGAGGGCCATTAGGAACTTCGGAATGGAAGCTGTCGTATATCAAATGCGAAAAAAGCCATCATTAGGGAACTTCAAAAATTATTTTCTTCCTTAAAACAAAAAAGTGTAATCACATAATTTGCCATATAAAGAGAACTGCTTTCTTGCTTTTGATATCGCGAAAAAAATTGTACTAATATTACTGGGCTTCATGCACTACACACAATTACCTTTAATTATACCTAGACCAAATTTGGTGTAGAAGATGAAGTAATTCTGAAACACTTTTTTTTACAAACAAGACCCAGATGACATCCTGGGAAGTGCATAAGGCACCAAGGTGGCCTAAAATTTTGTTCTCTGCAATATGTTCTAGCATTTTGTTGTTTTCAATACAGTAAATGAGCACATCTTATTTTTCAAAACACATTTAGAATAGTTGGCAAAATGGCTAGGATGTTTCATGTGGAATTGCCTCACTGCCAGTATTTATTCTTCCGAAGCTCAAGCTATCACCTCTCTGTTACTGCCATCCTTACATACAATGCCTGCATAGGAAATAAAAAGAAAGGCAGGTCTGATAAACTTCACAAGGTAAGATATTTTCATGTTGGATAAACTTATTAGCATAAACAGCAGCAAAATAACATTCATTTTGAGTAGTCCAAGACACAAGCTATATACCAGTATACTAAGAGCCAAGCGCAAATTTTTCATTTGAATCTGTGTGGTGATAGACCAGAAGCACTTATTGCAAGACTGATCAACCTGTAATTAAACTGAATGAAGTATCATGCACTGTTCAATCCAACACCACATAGGCACCTTTGCTATAGCACAGCCATGTGTCATTGATTCAAGCACTAGATGGAACAATGGAAATGTAAAAAAAGTGAAAAAATAAGGGAAAAAGAAGAAAAGGGGAGATGCAAAGTAGGAGCAATGTAGCACACTACTTTTACTTTGCATCCTCTTTTTTCTTTTTTTTATTTCTTTTACCTGTTTTTTGCTTCCCTTACTCTCAACCTCTGACAGGAGAACACTTTGTATCATCGCAATCTAACTTGAAAGGAAGCGTGGGCTGCACTGTTTTGCATTACAGGTTTTTATTTTCAGACAAACATTTCCAACAGGCACACATGCCTACACCAAAAGACGATGTCATTACAAACCTCATTTAAACAAACACGCCAAGGATGATAAGGTGAGTTATGAAAAAAAGGTCCTGGTATCGCAACATCAGCCAGCCTGTCAGAGGCACTTTAGCTGTTCACCCTGATTTCCCCACTAAATGCTTCGATCTGTCGACTCGCATCTTCATTTTGGATAACACTAAGACGAGCTTACATTGATAAATACGCACGAAAGTTTAGTGATGTATCATGCATCAGATTAAGCAACCGTGTTAAGAAACTAATAATAGGTAGCTTCCAGGCTTTTTATACTATAATACGGTGCTTAAAGTAGCCTGAAACTGGGTAATGTCTTCTATGCACGTGAACCAGATTGACAACTTGATGCACAACATGCTCAAGAATATTGCGAGAAACATGAAAACAACAAAACGACCAGCCACCCAAAGTTTTCGCTGTACATGTTTAATATGTTCATGTTCGTCCAAACAAGGTGCTTATGATACAAGCCGAAAAACCTTACAAGTGGGCCCTTGGGGCCATCTGTAAGTAGACGTGTAGCATTTTTTCTGTGGAGGTCTTTGCACCCATAGGTGAGGAACAAAACTGCTGTACAATGAAGAATGTTGGCAGCTATCAGTTATAAAAAAACTAATGCAGCTAATCTTCCCAGACACATCTGTACATTTACAGAGGTGACAAAGCTTCTGTCATTTGTGGCAGTAACTCCTACAGGACCATTGCAAAAATTGGCACTGCTTGGCTAGACATATGTCCAAATATGCCTGCCCGACTCCTTTTAGCCATCCCGGCTGAATCTGACACATGATTTTTTGACTGCCGGCTGGACAAAAACAAATCCACTGAAGCACTCACAATACACAGTGTGAAGTTCCTCTACAGTGGTCAACTTCCTCATCCACAATGAAAGAGCAGCACAGTGTACTGATAAGGCACTCCTTGCCATATACAACACAGTGACTGCTGTTGCTGTCGAAGAGAGCTTGGGGAGCTTGGAGGGTGTTTGCTCTTTTCTGGTGGCTGCTGCCACTCCTCGTTTTCTGCTCAAGGTCAACCTGCACAAAGTTGTAGACGAGGCTTTAAGTGTTGTATATAACGATATACAAATTTTTGCAGAACACACATTTCCTCTTGGCACACCAAGGAATTTCTTTAAAACTTCAGGCCTCACTTATGCAAACAATTACAATCGATCCGAAGATGCGCTTGACTCTAAAGGAGCAAGTTTTTTATGTAGTGTATATAAAAAAAGGTCATACAGCACAACCACAACTACAGTTGCACATGAAAACAACATAAGCTGGACGCTGTGGGCCGCTTTCATGGCATAGCTTAAGCTGGCACTGATCGTGCAAGAATACTAAAAATATGCAAAGATTGCCTGATCAATTTCAGGCAGTATTGAAGGGTTGGGCACGAGTCTATTATTCTGCTCATGAGCAATGCACGAAATTCAACATTAGTACCAACCCATTCAGCTAAAATTTTGATTAGGATTTCTTCATTAAAGAGACTGACAAGTCGCCAGAATGTGTGATTGGAGGTGGAAATCAAAATCCTCGAATTGACCTGCATTCTTTTTGCAACTAGAGTGGCATTTCCTTTTAAGATTGCACTTAAAAAGCCTAAATATCAGTATGTCATGCAGCCTGTTTGTTTACTGCAAACTATTTGAAGCTTTGACATGCAAAAAGATTAGTGGTCATAGTTACAGCATATGTCCATATTACCTGTGCCAACATTATTCTGGGCTGCCTATTCAGAGGAGTCTACCCTCAAAAAGCAGCACTGCCATCGTGGCAAACAGTGCAAAATATGTGCATTTCACATGCATGTGAAATGCATGCTTTCGCAGCAAACTGCAATGCACAAACATATAAAGCTGTTAAGCTGACCTCCCACTGTTCGCAGCCTGTGTTGTGTGACAATTCATAGCAGTCAGAGACCCGAAAATTCTTGAAATGTGTCCAGCACTTTCTCATGCAATGTACTCAGCAATGTACTCATGCAGCCATGTCAAACAAAAAGAAACAAGCCCCGAAAATTCTTTTCTTTCACTGTGTGATTATACGCTCAGACCAGTAAACTTTCTATTGCAGAAAAAAACAGCTACTATAAAAATTGATATTTGGTACCAATAACTGCTTTATGCTTTAAGCCATGTTATTATGTTAAACAGGTGTCCTGTTCTACACGATCTGGTCTGCATGAACTCTCGAACCGGGCACCTTATAGCTTGAAAGACACACACAGAGTTTGAGACAAACCTAGTTTTCCATGGAGCATCCATATGCACTATAACAACACATCTCTATCTAGTTAGTTGATGAGAACAAGGTGAAAACAGCTTGCACTTGAAAAGGACGGGCAAAAGGAATGACGCCTGCACCCTGTGCTTTCTGTACATTCTCGTTGAGGGTGCTGTTTTCACCTTGTCCTTATGTAGGTTCGC
Organism: Rhipicephalus annulatus; assembly: GCA_013436015.1. Taxonomy (NCBI): domain Eukaryota; kingdom Metazoa; phylum Arthropoda; class Arachnida; order Ixodida; family Ixodidae; genus Rhipicephalus; species Rhipicephalus annulatus. The sequence goes on along the minus strand of WOVY01010535.1, from coordinate 423,950 downwards.
ATTTATAACATTGTTCGCTGCATATTCTTTGTGGCATTAAAGTGTGTGATACCGTCATGTGTAGCCCATGTAATTTATAATTATAGAATTCAAGATAGCTCGATTCAAAAATAACAAAGTGCATCCAGCACCATGTCCTGTAGCCATTCTTTAGACAAGTGGCGGTATGATTTATTCTTCAAAACATATCTTACTTGTAATCACTACAAGAGCTAACTCGTACACTGGCACATTCTGTTTGCCTCTTCAGATTATAAAGTACCTTTTAGAGTAAACACCAGAAAATCTGCAAGAAGAATAGAAGTGTTGTAATTGTGAAGAAACAAAAGTAGAAGGGAAAAACATAACCTGCCCTATACAGGGACCGAGCCTGCGACCTTCAAATAACGTGTTCGAAGCTCTATCAACTGAGCTACCATGGCGGCAATCCCCCTTCCATTTTGTACGGTATATATGTGGAAGAGTTATGGGAGAGTCAGTCAGCGCTGCCTGTTACCATCATGGCGAGTGTGGGACACCTTTTTGTTGCCTACTGGTGGCACACAGCACGCGCTATTACTACACGAGCTAACAGCTGACCAATTATCCCTCATATACAGCCTCATGGCACCAAGCCTTCCATAACATGTTCCTCACTACGAATGAAGGAAAGAAGGGCTCGTTTTTCTTTGTTAGAAACAATATTATTGAGAACCGACAATGCTGCCAGAAAAACACTAGGGATATTAATGGAAGTCTTCATAATGTGATTGAGAAGAAAGCAACGTGGAAGAAAAGGTAACTTGTCGTGCGCAATAACCGAATCGAAAAACCTTTGAATGATGCATCTGATGCACTAGTAACTGCGCTACCATGACAGTTATCTACCAGTCCACTATAGGGGTACATATGTGCATTAAGCACACGAGCGTTAGTCAGGCCACCAGCGTGTAATAAAATCACATGCTACGTGATGCCAATAGAAAAAAAAGTGCCCAAACTAGCCATAATGGCAACAATTGGGGCTGACTGTCTCTCCAACGATTATGTACACATATATACCTTGCCAAGCGGAAGGGGCAATAGCTGCTGTGGTACATATCACAGTTGGTAGAGCACTGCACGCTTTATTCGTAGGTGGCAGGCTCAGCCCCCTGACACGGCAAGTTATCTTTCTTCCACTTTTCTTTCTTGACAATTACATTACGTACTTCCCATATCCCTATACTTCTTTGGCAGCATTATGCATCTGTTAGTTCTCAGAAAATCTGCTAGTCACAGGAGGTGGCAATGGTTCGCCCTCCAACCTAAATGCACGTACACGAACACACGCACAACTATCAAAAAAAACAAGTCACACACTGCTAAGCTTACTGAGATTCACTGCGTCAGATTCATGAGTATAGGAAGGAACTATAAATTCAAGGGTTCGTTGTTTTTGCCGAACACATTATAATGAGAACTAACAGACAATGTGGCCAAACAATCTATAGGGTATGTTATCGAAAATAACTCTAACAAAATTGTGAAAAGAAAAGTGAACGAAAACGTAACTTGGCGACAAGTTACTAATGGGTTCACGTTTATTGCCTATTGAATTGACAATACTTTTCATAACATGACTATATTTTCCTGGAAAATGTGTTCGGGTAATTCTCTTTATTAGAGTGGTGAGAAGGCCGACAAAGGAAGGATATAGCATTGATACTTCTTTTGAACACCAAATAGTTTGAGGACCTTCAAAGAGTGGAAGCTGCTTTGAGTAGACCAGAATATTTAGTTGGAGCGAAAGAAAAGGTGCACACACGTTTACCAGGCTTTCTGACATACTTTGAGACATAAAAGTGTATGCTGCCAGTAATGTTAAGTACCATTATTTTTTTCACACTATGCACTTAGCAGGTGTAGTTATAGTGGTAATAGTGAAGCATTAATCAAGCACGTCACCAACTGCTCTCACATGTTTGGTTGCGTATTTCAAAAATAATCCTACTGTATAAAAAAATTTGAGCATTTATGATTTTATTTAAATCAAGTTATACCAAGTGGGTAAGCAAACCATTTGAATAAAATCAAAAGGCATAAAGTGATTCATGTATTATACCTATGTGAACAACTTCAGCAACACAGGGCAGAGTGACAACAGTTCTATTAAAACCCCCTCTCACTATAGCATGCATGAAAAGCACCACACCAGAATATTTTATAGTGCATGTAATATCGTGACTACTAAGCTGTCTATTGACCTTTTAAAAGAAGGGTATCTCCTTTACTTTCAAGGGGCAACCACTTAGCCTTTTCCTGAGCTTTTCTTTGAATATTTCCTGAATTTCAGATATCGTAAGGATTGATTCACAGTGGACAGACTTTGCTTACATATTGAAACTTAGTTCTGTATGTAACTGCAATAAAAGGTGCCAAACCACTTCCAGTTATTTTTTAAAATTTCAAGCGATTGTGTACAACGACTTCAGAATAGTGTCCTGATCAACAATGACAACTGCAGCAGCACAGCTGGCTATGGGTGCTTAAAAAGTAGCTAGAAACAATAGCTTTCCTCTTGAGCCTTTTGGACGTGTTCAGCCCCTCAGTGCTCACCTTACAACATCATTTTTTTTACATACGTGTTTGTGTGCCTACTGCTTTTGCTCCTTGCACAGTGAGGAGGAGCACACGGCAAGAAGAGACAAGAAAGAAGCATAGCGAAAAAAAAAGGTAAAGAAGTGAGGACCTCGTTTGTATCATCCGATGTGTGTAACATTACTATTGCGACAACATATAGAAAAATTATCATGGTTATGCATCCATTGTAGAGTCATACACAGCTCCAACACCACGACTAAATTTCAACCTTGTGTTGGCTTAGGATTTCTTTATAGAGGCAAGCTAAAGATATCTGCATTTGTTCGACACATATTAAGATGCAGTGAAATGTGATATGGTAATCCCGTTTAAAATGTACGTCATATGGCTTTATTGTATATGTGGCCACAAGTAACTCTGGTTGCAAAGCAATATGGCAGATCCTAAACAGATGTCACCCACCACTCCAATCTGAACTTGCCTTTGCTACTTGCCCATTATCATCACAGCAAAAATGAACAATTGAATATCCTATAGAATCCTATAGAATGTGGAACCTATAGAATGTGGAATCTATAGAATCTATAGAATATCCTATAGAATGTGGAATCTTATGGTAAAGACCAAATATGAAGGATGTTTTGTCATCAGTGAGATCAGTTATTTGTTCAAGAACACTTGCTGTCAAACACAAATACATTGCCATGAAAGCATCGAGACTCAAATATAAAGCAAAAAGATGTGTCTGTTTAAAAATTACAGGCCACAAGGTACAAAATAATTATTTGATATACTTTGGATTTAACTCACGCACAAGAGCTGCTGCCATATTACATTTTGCCCTGTGTTGAAACCAGCTTGCTTTACTCACACAACATATCTGTAAAAATGCCGTGAAAACACCAAGCAGTTGACGCAGCATGGTTGAACACATGTCCAGGAATTTCACCATTCATATTGGCTAAGCAGCCCTACAGCCTCCACAGTCCTGCAACCATTTGTAAGACAATTATAGTTCTACCCAAAGTTCTTGGTTTACAGACACAAATGCAAGACGCATAACCACTGTATAGGAAGTTTTGATGATAATGCGTTGGGTAGCGAAACGGATTCCAATATCAACTTGGTAAGCCGGCCTGCCGCTTTTTTCTTTCCGTTATTAAAATTTAATCAATCCATGCTTAATAAATGCTCCCCCAACGTGAAGTGTTACAGGCAGTTTGGTGAAGAAGTGCAATGTATTTCAAACACCATCCAATTCATGGCAAGTAAGCATGCAATAGCGTTTATCAGCTGTTCAAGAAAACAGCATGAAGTATAGCTAAAAGTCAAGTTTTTTATAAACACCATTCATTTTGATATTTAAAATTGTGAGTATTATGTGCAAGAACATGGATTTGTGTTTAATCAATGAGAACTTATATAGTACTGATATTAATGCAACTAACTGACTATGAAACAATAAATTTTGCTTGAGCATTTATAGTTATGAACGATATAGCACTTGCCAGCTGCATCTTGTCCAAAACAGCGGCAAGCTAGGCTAGTTTCTGTAGGTGAGCAGTAATGAACAGTGCAAAGTGACAACGAGAAACACCGAACATAACAGTATGGTGCAAGCACAGACTGCCAACTGTATAATTTGTTTCACAAAATTTTGCCTGAATATCAATCACACTGCTCGTGTAAATGAAGGTCCAGTTGAAAACGAACAAGTTACGAAATCAACAATGCCTGCTTTTACTAACAGAACCCTCATTCACATAAAATATGCAGTGATAGGCTTCTACCGAGGTACGTCACAGCATGATGTCACTGGCACACGTAAAAGGTGTGGATGGAAAAACACTCCCGCTGGTGGCTCAGCCCTGTACAGTCGTGCGGTGTTTGGAGCAATTTTTAATTGTTCAAGCTTATACTTCACGTTACAATGTCGACATTAGCTGTAGTAGGTGTAAGCAAACATCTAGCCGTGTGATAAACTGTGTGGTAAAATATTTGCCACGCTGTCTGTTCATATTGAAGAAGTGAACACACGGGATGGCCTGTGCGAGGAACAGCGGCATAGTCTTCAAAAATCAGCACTGTTGATTGCGGCATGTAGTGTGCATTGAAAGGTATTGAGAATATTGGTTCATCTGAGAATATTGTGTGTGGTGTCTGCAGTGTGGATAATAATGTGTCTTATTTGCGAAGACGTTAGCACTCGTGGCAGCGACTGGTTGTGGAGAAAACTCGATTCGACATTTTAGTGATGGTAAATATTCACTTGATGCGGTTATCTGCGAGTTGGTACATGTCGATGTTTGCGCTGTGTGCAGAAAAAATTGCATGGTCACCGGATTTTAAGATACGATTTGCTGAAGCTGCATGTATGCATCGCCCCGACGAGTACGCAAGCCCAATAAAGGTATAACTCGTTTTATCGAAGGCCTCATGGGTCTTCATGTAGTAAGCAGAGATTGTTGTTTCACATATACTCAATACCTTTACCGCTCGATATTCATGAAGTGACAATACACACTACAAGCTTCAGAGTTAGATCCTAAAGAACAATGTAAATATGCAAACAAGTTGTAGGTGTCAGATGCAGCGATGTAACTGCACAAAGGATTACGTACATATTAGGCTACAGGTTTAGAATCGCATTCATCTCAGTGGGCTATCATGACCATCACCAACAACATCCTTTCCAACCAGTCCTTGCACCGAGGAAGGGAATGGCTGGCACAGTGCTCGAAGTGACGTCACATTATTTGCAAACATAGCGAGGTTTCTTACTTAGGCAACATTTTGCACAATACATTTTTAGATGCAAGACTGTACTCGTCCCACATTGATCATACTTATTTCTTTTGTTCTTACATTGTGCTGTGAATTACTAGGCATTTAGTCACCATGATCTTTAAAAGCTAATTTCAGTTTTATAGATTGCCGCTTCTCGCGGTTGAAAACAAGCGTTTTTACGCCCACGCACAAGCTTGAGGAGTTGAAGTTTGTTTCCCGGGGCTCTCTCGCGATTGAGTCGGCCACCACAGGAACTTAGAGTGATACGCCTATAATTCCTGCATTTAGTTGTATTCCACTTAGTAGCTCTTTCGCTCGTTGACAAATCGAGCGCGGGGCATGACGCTAATGCGCAAGACCATGCCTCGCGTAGCGACGACATCCGCTGATCGCGCCGGCCGGCTTGCTTCAATTTGCTTCCAAGCAAAGAAATGTCATGCCTTGAAAGATTGCATACTGCACTATGTCAAAATGTTACTGCTTTTCTAGTCATCCTATGATTCAATGAGAATTGATACCTCTGATACGACCACTATAGAGCTCTGCGTCGGCGACATGCGCCGAACGTAAAACCGCACTACGTCTGTCGCAGAAGCAGTAAAAGGCTGTTGTCTGCTAGAACAAAAACAAAACAAAAGAAAGACCTGCAAAAATATTCATAATGTGTAACTTGTTTCTCAAATAACCGTTTCTCAATTTTAAAGTTATGTTGCCAGATAGCATACATTTTTTTAATTTATTGCAGCGACAGATGTTTTTTTTATTATCCTCACACAGATATTCAAGTCAAATCCATCCACAGCTAAAGCGACATTTTGCTTGTCTTCTTTGTTTCCGTGAGAATGCCGTTTCGGAGCGTCTCTCATGGATTCGCGCTGCTACAAAAGAGAACACGAAATGTTAAATTTACGCAAGGAAGCGTCGTTGCTCGTTTGTGCGATGTCCAAAGATTGCGCGCTATTATCGCGGTTTTTCGAGTGCGGATCAAGCGCAAGTCGTTCAAGGAATCGGCGGGTTGTGCGGGCACTCGAAGGACTCCGAGGTGACGGCTGACGCCTGTGGTCGCTTCCCTCAGGACAGTGTGAAAGAATCTAAAGGTAAGGGGGACACTTTTTTATGTAGACTAAGTATGCCACTCAGTGCAAGTGTGTGTTGCCGCACTCGAACGAGGCGTCATGAAACGGCAGCCTTACGCGCCTTTGCGAGTGCGGTTACCGATTCGCTTTGACAACGCTAACGCCAGCAGAGCCATGGCGCATCGGCGCGGCCTTACTGGAGCTGAATCGTGACAACTGCGGCAACATGCATGTGTAAAGTGATGGATTTTTTTCATGTGTGCAATGTAGTGAGGAGGACGCACACGGCGCTTGCTACGTTGTTTATTAAACAAAGCCTGCAGTGCCATTTGATGCAAAGCAGCATTTTGTTCACGTTCGCGGGCGATACAATTTGTATCTTGGCTCAATTCACCTAGCCAACCGCCTAAGTGGGTTGATAAGCATACGTTCACGGTAGAGCGTTATTATGCCCCTAAACAGTGGCGTATACTTGTTAAAAGATATGTGTGAGCCTAGTGTAGAGAGATGAAGTGTACCTGCAAGACGCCTTTGCTTGTAACTAATAATGTACCGGCCAGCACCTACATTGTACGCCTGACTTTGAAGAAAACTTGCATGCACACTGTGAGGTTTTGTAATCTGCCAGAGTTACTTTTTATAAAATAATGCACTGCCAGCATGTTCAAAATATGTTTCGCAGCTGTGTGGCAGGGGTGCGGTTACACGCTGTTGTGTAGTTGCTGATGCAAACACTTATAGTTTTGATGCATTAGTATTTCTCATCTAGCTCATCAGGTGTTTGGTCGTTTCAGCAAAAACAAGGCAAAGGAAGAAGGAAGAGGGGTAATGACAGGACCAGTGCCGACTTTTCTTTGCAGGATAATACCCATGTTGGTGTGTTGATTAAGACAGCATTTCTGTGTTGCTTTTTTGCTTGATTTATGCAACGACACAGTTGTGAGCAATATGAGACAGAACACTGAAATTAGCTTTTAAGGATCATAGTGACTAAATGCCTAGTAACTCAAAGAACAAAATAAGAACAAAAGACACCAGTATGATCAATATTGGACGAGTAGAGTGTGTCATCTAAAAAATGTTTGTGCGAAGTTTTCCCCAAGTAGGAGCCCTCTCTATGTTTGCAAACAGTGTGACGTCACTTCGAGCACAGTGCCAGCCAATCCCATCCTTGGTGCAAGGACTGGTTGGAAAGGAAGTTGTTGGTGACGTTCCTGATAGCCCACTGAGATGTATGTAATTCTAAACCTGTAACCTAATACATACGTAATATTTTGTGCGCTTACATCGGTGCATCTGACACCTAGAACTTATTTGCATATTTACATTGCTCCCTTAGGACCTAACACACAAACTTGTAGTGTGCATTGTCACTTCATGAATATCGAGCGGTAAAGGTACTGAGTATATGTGAAACAAGAATCTCTGCTTATTACATGAAGACGTATGAGGCCTTCGATAAAACGAGTTATACCTTTATTGGGCTTGCGTACTTGTCTGGGCGATGCATACAAGCAGCTTCAGCGAATGGTATCTTCCAGCCCGGTGACCATTCAATATTTTTTCTGCACACAGCGCAAACACCGAGATTTACCCACTCGCAGATGATCGCGTCAAGTGCATATTTACCTTGACTAAAATGTTGAATCAAGTTTTTTACAATAACCGGTCGCTGCCACGAGTGCTAACGTCTTCGCAAACAAGACACATTGTTCACACTGCACACACCACACACACTATTCTCAGTCGAACCAATATTCTCAATACCTTTTAATGCACACTACATGCCGCAATCAAAAGTGCACATTTTTCAAGACTATGCCCCTGTTCCTCGCACAGGCCAAGATGTGTGACTTCTTCAAGATAATTAGACAGCGTGGCAAATATTTAACCACACAGTGTACCACACAGCTAGATGTTTGCTGACACATACTACAGCTAAAGTTGACATTGTAACGTGAAGAGTAAGCGTTGAAAAATTAAAACTTGCCCCAAACACCACACGACTGTACCGGGCTGAGCCACCAGTGGGAGTGTTTTTCCATCCACACCTTTTACGTGTGCCAGTGACATCATGCTGTGACGTACCTCGGTAGGGGCCTATCACTGCATACTTTATGTGAATGAGGGTCCAGTGAGAGAAAGCAGGCATTGTTCATTTCGTAACTTGTTCATTTCCGACTGGACCTTCATTTACACGAGTTTTCAGACTGATATTCAGGCGATATTTTCTGCAACAAAGTATACAATTGGGAGTCTGTGCTTGCCCCGTACTGTTGTTACTGGTGTTTCTCGTTGTTACTTTGCACTGTTCATTACTGCTCACCTAGAGAAACTAGCCTAGCTTGCCGCTGTTTTGGACACGATGCAGCTTGCAAGTGCGATAGCGTTCGTAACTCTAAATTCTCAAGCAAAAATTCTCGTTTATATTCAGTTAGTTGCATTCGTATCAGTACATTATAAGTTATCATTGAATAAACATAAATCCGTGTTCTTTCACATAATACTCACAATTGTAAATATAATATTGAATGGTGTGTATAAAAAACATGGGTTTTAGCTATATTTCATGCTGTTTCCTTGAACACCTGACTAAGCGCTATTGCATGCTTACTTGCCATGAATTGGATTGTGTTTGAAATACATTGCAATTATTCACCAAACTGTTAGTAACACTTCACGTTGGGGGAACATTTATTAACCATGGATTGATTAAATTTTAAGAACGGAAAGCAAGCGGCAGGCCGGCATACCTACTTGATATAGGCATCCATTTTGCTACCCAGCGCATTATCATGCAAACTTCCTATAGAGTGGTTATGCGTCTTGCATATGTGTCTGTAAACCAAGAACTTTAGGTAGAACTATAATTGTCCTACATATGGTTGCAGGACTGTGGAGGCTGTAGGGCTGCTTAGCCAATCTGAATGGTGAAATTCTTGGACATGGGTTCAACCATGCTGCGTCAGCTGCTTGGTGTTTTCATGGCATTTTTACAGATATCTTGTCTGAGTAAAGCAAGCCGGTTTCAACACTGGAAAAAATATAATATGGCAGCACCTCTTGTGCATGCCTTAAATCCCAAGCATATCAAATAATTATCTTGTACCTTGGGGCCTGTAATTTTTAAAAAAACACTTCTTTTTGTTTGATATTTGAGTTTCGATGCTTCGACAGCAATGTATTTGTGTTTGACAGCAAGAGTTCTTGAACAAATAACTGATCTCAATAATGAGAAAACACCCTTCATACTTGGTCCTTAGCATAAGCTTGCCCACATCTATAGCAGATACAATTGTTTATTTTTTGCTGGGATGATAATGCGCAAGTAGCAAAGGCAAGTTCAGATTGGAGTGGTCGGTGACGTCTGTTTAGGATGTGCCATATTGCTTTGCAACCAGAGTTACTTGTCGCCACATATACAATAAAGCCATAATACGTGCATTCTAAATGAGATTACCATATCACATTTCACTGCATCCTAATATGTGTCAAACAAATGCAGATATATTTAGCTTGCCACTATAAAGGGATCCTAAACCAACACAAGGTTGAAATTTAGTCGTGGTATTGCAGCTGTGTATGACTCTAGAATAGAAGCGTAGCCATGACAATTTTTCTATATGTTGTCGCAATAGTAAGGTTACACACATCGGATGATACAAAAGAGGTCCTCGCTTCTTTAGCTTTTTTTTCACTATGCTTCTTTCTTGTCTCTTCTTGCCATGTGCTCCTCCTCACTGTGCAAGGAGCAAGAGCAGTGGGCACACAAACACGTATTAAAAAAAATGTTTTTGTAAGGTGAGCACTCGAGGGGCTGAACACTTCCAAAAGGCTCAAAGAGGAAAAGGTATTGTTTTTAGCTACTTTTTGGGCACCCTTAGCTAGTTGTGCTGCTGCAGTTGTCATTGTTGATCAGGACACTATTCTGAAGCCATTGCACACATTTGCTTTAGTTGTTAAAATATAATTGGAGGTGATTTGGCACCCTTTAATGCAGTTACATACAGAACTAGGTTTCAATGTGTAAGCAAAATCTGTTCACTATAAATCAATCTTATATTATCTGAAATTCAGGAAATATTCACAGAAAAGCTCACGAAAAGGCTAAGTTGTGGCCCCTTGAACGTGAAGGTTATACTCATCTTCTAAAAGGTCAATAGACAGTCTATTTGTCTCGATATTACATGCACTATAAAATATTTTGGTGTGGTACTTTTCATTCATGTTATAATGAGAGGGGTGTTTAATAGAACTGTTGTCACTTTGGCCTGTGTTGCTGAAATTGTTCACATAGTTATAATACGTGAATAACTTTATGCCTTTTGATTTTATGCAAATGTTTGTCTTACCCAGTCGGTAACACTTGATTTGGATAAAATCATAAATGCTGTAAAGTTTTTTATACTATACAGCAGTTTTAATTTTAAAATACACGACCGTAGATGTGAACGCAGTTGGTGGAGTGCTTGATTAATGCTTCACTACCACCACTCTAACTACACCTGCTACAGTGCATAGTGTGACAAAAATAATGGTACTTAACATTACTGGAAGCATACACTTTTATGTCTCATATTGTGTCAGAAAGCCTGGTAAACATGTGTGTACTTTTTCTTTCGCTCCAACTAAATATTCTGGTCTACTCAAAGCAGCTTCCACTCTTTTAAGGACCTCAAACTATTTGGTGTTCAAAAGAAGTATCAATGTCCTATCCTTCCTTTGTCGGCCTACTCACCACTCTAATAACGAGAATTATCCGAACACATTACCCAGGAAAATATAGGGATGTTATAAAAAGTTTCAGTTGTCAAAAAACGTGAAACCTTTAGTATTTTGTCGCCAGGTTACATTTTCGTTCACTTTTTTTTCACAATTTTGTTAAAGTTATTGTTGATAACATCCCCTATAGTTTGTTTGGCATCATTCTGTGTTAGTTCTCATTATAATGTGTTCAGCAAAAACAAAGAAACCTTAAATATATAGTTCTTTCCTTCACTCATGAATCTTAAACAGTGAATCTCAGTAATCTTAGCAGTGTGTGACTTGTTTTTTTGATCAGTTGTGCGTGTGTTCGTGTACGTGCATTTAGGTTGGAGGGCGAACCATTGCCACCTCCTGTGACTAGCAGATTTTCTGAGAACTAACAGATGCATAATGCTGCCAAAGAAGTATAGGGATATGGGAAGTACGTAATGTAATTGTCAAGAAAGAAAAGTGGAAGAAAAGATATCTTGCCACGGTGAGGGACTGACCCTGTCACCTACAAATAAAGCGTGCGGTGTTCTACCAACTGGGCTACATACCACAGCAGCTATTGCCCCTTCCGCTTGGCAAGGCATATATGTGTACCTAGTCGTCGGGAAGACGGTCAGCCCCGCTTGTTGCCATCATTGCTAGTTTGGGACACAATTTCTTTTCTATTGCCATCACGTAGCATGTGATTTTATTAAAATCTTGCAGCCTGACTAACGCTCCTGTGCTTAATACACATATATACCACATAAGTGGACAGGTAGATAACTGTCGTAGTAGCACAGTTAGTGGGGCATCAGATGCATTATTCAAAAGCTTCCAGATTCGGTTATTGCGCACGACAAGTTACCTTTTCTTGCACGTTACGTTCTTCTCAATCGCATTGGAAATACTTCCACTAATATCACTAGTGCTTTTTCTGGCAGCATTGTCAGTTCTCAATAATATCGTTTCTCACAAATAAAAACGAGTCCTTCATTCCTTCGTTCGTACTGAGGAACTTGTTATGGCAGGCTTGGTGCCAGAAGGTTGTATACGAGGGATAATTGGTCAGCTGTTAGCTCGTGTAATAATAGAGCGTGCTGCGTGCCGCCAGTAGGCAACAAAAAGGTTTCCCACACTCGCTATAATGGTAACATGCAGCGCTGACTGACTCTTCCATGAATAAATACACATATATACTGTACAAAATGGAAGGGGGATAGCCGCCATGGTAACTCAGTTGATAGAGCATCAGACACGGCATTCGAAGGTCGCAGGCTCAGATCCTGTCCAGGGTAGGTTATCTTTTTTCCTTCTACTTTTGTTTCTTCACAATTACAACACCTCTATTCTTCTTGCAGATTTACTGGTGTTTGCTCTAAAAGGTACTTTATAATCTGAAGAGGCAAACAGAATGTGCCAGTGTACGAGTTAGCTTTTGTAGCGATTACAAGTAAGATATGTTTTGAAGGATAAATCATTCTGCCACTTGCCTAAACAATGGCTACAGGACATGGTTGTGGACGCACTTTGTTATTTTTGAATCAAGCTATCTTGAATTCTATATTTATAAATTGCATGGGCTACACATGATGGTATCACACACTTTAATGCCACAAAGAATATGCAGCGAACATTGTTATAAATGCGAACTTACATAAGGATAAGGTGAAAACAGCACCCTCAACGAGAATGTACAGGAAGCACAGGGTGCAGGCGTCATTCCTTTTGCCCGTCCTTTTCAAGTGCGAGCTGTTTTCGCCTTGTTCTCATCAACAAACTAGATTGAGATGTGTTGTTATAGTGCATATGAATGCTCCACGGAAAACTAGGTTTGTCTCAAATTCTGTGTGTGTCTTTCAAGCTATATGGTGCCCGGTTCAAGAGTTCATGCAGACCAGATCGTGTAAAACAGGAGACCCGTTTAACATAATAACATGGCTTAAAACATAAAGAAGTTAATGGGACCGAATATCAATTTTTATAGTAGCTGTTTTTTTCTGCAATAGAAAACTTACTGATCTGAGCGTATAGTCATGCAGTGAAAGTTGAGAATTTTCGGGGCTTGTTTCTTTTTGTTTGACGTGGCTTCCATGAGTACATTTAATGGTAACACAAAAAGTGCTGGAAACATTTTAAGAATTTTAAGGTCTCTGACTGCTATGAAGTGTCACAAAACACAAGCTGCAAACATTGGGAGGGCAGCATAACAGCTTCATATGTTTGTGCATTGCAGTCTGCTGCGAAAGCGTGCATTTCACGTGCGTCTGAAATGCACATATTTCGCACTGTTTGCCACGATGGCAGTGCTGCTTTTTGAGGGTTGACCCGCTGCGTAGGTAGCACATAATAATGTTGGCACAGGTAATATGGATATAAGCTGTAACTTTGACCACGAATCTTTTTGCATGTTAAAGCATCAAACTATTTGCAGTAAACATACAGGCTGCATGGCATACGGATTTTAGGCTTTTTAAGTGCAATCTTAAAAGGAATTGCCACTCAAGTTGCAAAAAGAATGCAGTTCAATTCACATTTTTGATTTCCACCTCCAATCACACAATCTGATGACTTGTGAGTCTCTTTAATGAAGAAATCCTAATCAAAACTTTTAGCTGAATGGGTTGGTACTGATTTTGAGTTTTGTGTACTGCTCATGAGTAGAATGATGGATTCGTGCCCTACCCTTCAGTACTGCCTGAAATCGATCAGGCAATCTTTGCATAATTTTAGTATCGTTGGACGATCAGTGTCAGCGTAAGCTATGCCATTAAAGCGGCCCACAGCGTCCAGCTAATGTTGTTTTCGTGTGCAACTGTAGTGGTGGCTGTGCTGAATGACCTTTCTTTATATACACTACATAACAAACTTACTCCTTCAGAGTCAAGTGCATCTTCGGATCGATTGTAAATGTTTTCATATGCGAGGCCATAAGTTTTATAAGAAGATCCTCAGTGTGCCATGAGGAAATGTGTGTTCAGAAAAATTTGTATATCATTATATACAACTCTTAAAGCCTCGTCTACAACTTTGTGCAGGTTGACCTTGAGCAGAAAATGAGGAGCGGCAGTAGCCCCCAGAAAACAGCAAGCACCCTCCAATCTCCCCAAGCTCTCTTCGACAGCAACAGCAGTCCCTGTGTGACATTGAAAACCATTGCAAGGGTGCCTTATCTCTCTTCCATCGCGGAAGACGAAGTTGACCGCTCTTGACGAACTTCACGCTGTGTATTGTGAGTGCTTCAGTAGTATTGGTTTGTCCAGCCAGAGTCAGGAAATCACGTGTCAGATTCAGTCGGGATGGTTAGAGGGAGCTGGGCAGGCATGTTTGGGTATTTTTCTAGCCAAGTAGTGCCAATTTTCCCACTGGTCTTTTTGGAGTTACTGCCACAAATGACAGAAGCTTCGTCACCTCTGTAAATGTACAGATGTGTCGGGGAAGATTAGCTGCATTAAATTTTTCTATAACTAATAGCTCCCACATTCTTCAATGTACAGGAGTTCTGTTCCACACTTATGGGTGTAAAGCCCTCCACAGAAAAAATGCTACACGTCTACTTACAGAAGGCCCCAAGGCCCTACTTGTAGGTTTTTTCGGCTTGTAATCATAAGCACCTCGTTTGGGTGAACATGAACATTTTCAACATGTTAAGCGAAAAATTTGGTTGGCTTGTCGTTTTGTTGTTATCATGTTTCTTGCAATATTCTTAAGCATGTTGTGCACTACGTTGTCAATCTGGTTCTTGTGCATAGAAGACATTACGCAGTTTGAGGCTACTTCAAGCACCGTATTGTAGTATAAAAAGCCCCGAAGCAACCTATCAATAATTGTTTAACACAGTTGCCTAATCTGATGCATGATACATCACTAAACGTTCGTGCGTATTCATGAGTGTAAGCTCCTCTTAGTGTTATCCGAAATGATGACTCGAGTCGACAGATGGAAGCATCTAGTGGGGTAATCAGGGTGAACAGTGAAAGTGCCTCAGACAGGCTGGCTGATGTTGCGATACCAGGACCTTTTTTTTCATAACTCACATTGTCATCCTTCGCGTGTTATTTTAAATGGGGTTAGTAATGACATCGTCTTTTGGTGCAGGCGTGTGTGCCTGTTGGAAATGTTAGTCTGAAAAAAAAACTATAAAGCAGAAGAGTGCAGCCCTCGCTTCCTTTCAAGTTAGGTTGCGATCATACAAAGTGTTTTCCTGTCGGAGGTTGGGAGTAAGGGAAGCAAAAAAAGGTAAAAGAAAGAAAAGAAGAAAACAGAAGAAAGAAAAGGGGGATGCAAAGTAAAAGTAGTGTGTTACACTGCTCCTACTTTGCATCCCCGCTTTTCTTTTTTCCCTTCTTTTCTTTTTTCACCTTTTTTTAAATTTGCAAAATGTCCCATCTAGTGCATGAATCAATGACACAAGGCTTTGCTATAGCAAAAATGCCTATGTAGTGTTGGATTGAACAGTGCATTGTACTTCATTCAGTTTAAATGCAGGCTGATCAGCCTTGCAATAAGTGCTTACTGTCCATCACCACACATGATGAAATGAAAAGCTTGCGCTAGGCTCTTAGTATACTGGTATATAGCTTGTGTCTTGGACTACTCAAAATGAATGTTATTTTGCTGCTGTTTATGGTAATGAATTTATTCAACATGAAAATATCTTGCCTTGTGAACTTTGTCAGACCTGCCTTTCTTTTTCTTTCCTATGCAGGCATTGTATGTAAGGATGGCAGTACCAGAGAGGTGATAGCTTGAGCTGCGGAAGAATAAATACTGGCAGTGAGGCAATTCCACATCAAACATACCAGCCATTTTGCCAACCATTGTAAATGTTTTGAAAAAAAATATATTGTGCTCGTTTACTGTATTGAAAACGGCAAAAGGCTAAATTATATCGCAGAGAACAAAATATTAGGCCACCTTAGTGCCTTCTGGATTTGCCAGGACGTCGTGTGGGTGTTGCTTATAAAAAAGTATTTCAAAAATACTGCCTCTTCTACACCAAATTTAGTCTAGGTATTAAGTAAAGGTGTTTGTGTGTAGTGCATGAAGCTCAGTAATATTAGTGCATTTTTTTCGCCGCATCAAAAGGAAGAAAGCAGTTCTCTTTATATTGCAGGTATATGATTACAGTTTTTGTTTTAAAGAAAATAGTTTTTGAAGTTTCCGAATGATGGCGGTTTCGCATTTAATATACGACAGCTTCCGTTCCAAAGTTCCCCAAGGCCCTCAATAGGAGACTTCAAAAATCATTTTCCTAATTGAAAGAAGAATTGTAGTGATAAGACTTGTCATATAACGAGAACTGTTTATTTGCTTTTAACTTACATATAAAAGTAGTTTTCAAATATACAAACTCTTAGTACAAATCGCATCTCAATGTGGACGAAAACAGTTATATAGTAATATTTGTATCCTGGACCGAACATTAGTTTTTTCTCGTGAATTATACCTTCTGTAGAGTGAGTGTTTACGGCTCTAATATTCATAAATAGTGCAGTATTGCCATACAAGAAATGCACACTATAAACAGTTTGGCTGAATTTTTCAAAGCCTATGTTGCGGAAAAATTGCACTAATGTTACTCGGCTTCAAATACTTTAAAGAAGCACCTTTACTTAATATGAAAATCAAATTTGATGTGGCAAGGAAAAGCGGTACTTTTATATTTTTCTCACAAACAACACCCCCACGAAGTTCTGCAAAATTCTGAAGGTACCCAAGTGACCACTACTTTTTTCTCTTGAAGATATTTCAAGAAACACTGTTTTGAAAAGAGTAAATTACCACCAGTTTTTAAACTATATATCTGTGATGGTCGCCAGGCAGTATGGTTTGGATGCTTGGTGTACAATGACCCAGTGGGAAAAACAACAAATATCTGAACATCCTCTGACACTCGGGCAATTTCGGAAGCATTTTTTGTTAGTATTAATTCAATTAAGCCATTGTCTTTATGCTTAGGCCCAAAAACAAAACACAAGTAACCAAAGTCGTCCTAAGAATCATGCAGTCTCGCTGTTCCAAGGCTTGCAAAGCCTACTTTAGTGCAAGATTCACCATTTTTTTTTAATTTAGATTCAGCCAACAGGTTTTGGAGGCACAGTGCATTTTCAGCTAATTTTTTTCACACGAGTTACTACGATAAAAAGCGGCAAGTAGAGATAAAAATACCATTTTAAAGGCATTGTAGGTAATAACAAAAAGGTCTGCTTTTTTTGAGCGGTGCTTTGCCTGAACGCTGCGCTTTTTGTGGTATAGTTCGTTGTCTAGTGAACATAGACCTTAAAGACTAACACTACCCTTGTTGTTCTCGATTTCTTGGTAATAGTCAAAGTAGCCATATTAAAAAATATGACTTCAAACTTGATTGTTCTTTCAACGATTTTTTCTTGCATATTGACATTTCAGAGTCTTAGTCAATTTTGTTATAAGAAAACGTGATGTCATTATAGGCTAACTTTTTATAGAGTCGTTCAGTTCTAACTCACCTTTACTTTCCTAATAGAGTAGTTGTTTTCGATATCAGTATTTAAAATGGAATGAGCATGCTGTATGTAGGAAGGATTAAGCACTTACAGATAGCACATGCACTCAACTTTTCTGTTGGCAGTTTATTTCTGTTATTTTTGATTGATATGTGAGGTTTCACGTCCCAAAACCACTATATGATTATAAGAGACGCCGTAGTGGAGGGCTCTGGATGTTTTGACCACTTGGGGTTCTTTACCGTGCACCCAAATCTGAGCACACGTGCCTACAGCAGTTCTGCCTCCATCGGAAATGCAGCCGCTGCAGCCGGGATTTGATACCGCGACCTGCGAGTCAGCAGCCGCATTTCTGTTAGTTTTGCTCCCCTACTTCTGTGCAGTTCGGGTATAGTAGTCTGGCTTGCACGGATTTTTAATGGCACCTGCCTGATCCTGCTTGCTTTCATGGTGATTTTAATCTTCATAAGTTGCATTGTTTTACGTCTCAAAATTGTTTAAAATGCCAATTTTGTGCACAAACAGTAGAGTTTAAAGGCAGCAAATGTGCATGTACGCACTATTAAATGTACATTGAGAGCTTTCACTGGCATTTTTGAAGCTTTGGTGTGCAAGAAGCATTTCAATCATAATTTTATAAGGACCTATGTGATAAGTGAAGTGCGCGTTTCGTGAAGTGCGCGAGTGCAACCAGTGTTCGGTTTAAAATGTGCGCGAGTGCACCGGCATAGGAAAAAAGACGACGACGACCGATGGTGTGGACGCGCGCTTTCGCGATGTATTCGGTGAGAAAGACGATGGTCAGACGAGGCGCGTGAAGTTCGGACCAATGAGAGGCCCCCACGCTGGTTTGGAAGAAGCCCGAACGAAGAACGGGGCAGACGTGGCCGGGACGCGACGGAGGCAAGCAGGCTACCAGGGCGCGGGGGTGGCGGCCGAGTTCCTGAGGCAAGGCTGCTGCGGGCTCCCACCTGGTCGGGCACCCGAGCATCAGCTATCGTCTGGCGTTGGCCAGGCCACTCGTCGTCTGGCGTTGGCCAGGCTGCTCGTCGTTTGGCGTTGGCCAGGCTTCTCACCATCTGGCTTTGGCCAGGCTCGTCCCGTTTCCAGGGCTACGTCCCAGCGTCGGAGGACGAACGCTGAGAGGTCACTGACCTTGGTGCGCCCGGAGTTACCTTCAACCACGAGCAACGCTTGGACCTCTGATCCACCTTGTCTGCACCCCATCGCATCAGCCCTCGCCGTCTACAAGAGTACCGCGACCGAACGGTGACAGTAGCTTTTGCTATTGCGGAACTTACGCATCCTTAGCATTTCGCGGTCATTAGGTTAACTTCTCCTCAAATTTGTGTGCTTTGTTTGTTTTTCCTCTCATCCCTTTCTCTTTATCTAGTTTATTGAAAATATATTTAGTTGTTTTTTGTGTGCATAAACGGTCTCGTGTTCTCTTTACCGATGTGGGTTTTCTCATCGGTTTGTATGCACAAGAACCTACACGAGAGCTTGTGGGTTGACTAGCCTCGTGACAATTGGCGTCCGCGACAGGACGAGATTGTTTATGCAATTAAGGTTTTTACAGAAAGAGAGAAAATGACTACGTCTGATTTAACGGCGTTAGCGATACGCATGGGGCTAGAGGGCGATCAGTTGAAGGCATGGCTTGATGAGCGTGAGGCACGAGCTCGCGAAGAAAGGCCAGCTGAGCGAGAGGCAAGAAAGAAGAGGATGGAACAGGCGGAGTTGGAACAAAAACTTGAGGCCAAATGCCAGAAGACGATTCAACTGCGTCTTCAACTTGCTCAGGTGGAAGGGGTCAGGGGATCCGCGGCGTCGGACCATGGTCGACAGGTGCGAGAACCGTGTAACGTTAACCCGCACAATTTCATATCCGGATTTAATGAAAACCGGGATGACCTTGATGCTTATCTCAAGAGATTTGAGAATGTGGCCACCGGTCAGGAATGGCCTAAGGATAAGTGGGCAACGGTACTGAGTCTGTGTCAGAGCGGAGAAGCTCTCAAAGTATTTGGTCACTTGTCTCCAGAAGAGGCACTTGACTACGAGTAAGCCAAGCTAGCATTACTGCAGCGTTTTCGTTTCACGGCGGAGGGCTACCGGGAGAAGTTCCGGCATAGCAGACCTCAAGATGGAGAAACAGGCAAGCAGTATGCAACCAGGTTGGCAAGTTGTTTCGACAGATGGGTGGAGATGTCCAAGACAGCAAAAGAATATTCGTCTGTTCGAGATCTCATAGTAGCTGAACAGTTTATCAATCAATGCCATAACCGCGTGGCGCTTTTCCTACGTGAAAAAAAATGTCGTATGCTAGATGAAATGGCTGAGGCTGCGTACAATTTTGTAGAGGCCAAACAACAGTCAAATTTGTTGGTTTTTCGCGACAAAACGGAAAACGGCGCCGCAGGAAAATGCGGAAGTACAGCGGGGAAGTCTCCCACTCGATGTTTTGTCTGTGATAAAACAGGTCACAGGGCAGCAGAATGTCGTGCTCGGACAAGACCATACTGTGACTACTGTCGCAAAACGGGGCATGATATTAATGTATGTACTAGAAAGCAGAACGTCACTAAGAGGACTTCTTTTATCTTGTCGTCAGAGGAAAAGGCAGAAGTAGTGAATGATATACCTGCGGACAAGCAGGAGGAGAATATGACCAGTGCGGTAAATACGCAGCCGAAGTCAGAAAAACGTCCGATGCCAGTGCTGCAGGGCATTATATTCGGCCAAGCTGCTTCCGTCCTACGGGATACAGGAAGCAATACAATGGTGGTTCGGCGTTCTTTGGTGCCAGATGAAGCACTGACAGGAACCACGACGGCCTTGTTCTTAGCAGACGGGAGCCGGATCACGGTACCAGAGGCGAAGGTGGAGATTGTTTCGCCATATTTTTCAGGCACGTGTATCGTGAAATGCATGTCCTCCCCGCTATATGACATCATCATTGGCAATATGCCAGGATCTCGTGCTGCTGATGACCCTGACAAGAAATGGAAAGAAAAACTGGCTGAAGGGAACTTCACTCTGAACGGCGTAGCCGAGACCTTGTATAAGAAGAAAGAAGACCATCGTTTAAAGGCATCACTTGGTAGTATGAAGAGCACAAGCGTCCGGCCGGATTCAGCTGCAGTTAGCGCCAGAAGTTTGAAGATGAACAGGAGGGAGCTCGAGAGGGCCCAAGCAGAAGACAAGACCCTGAAAGCTTGCAGGGACAAAGTAGGGCAGGTTTTTTCTGGCAGAGGGTCGACCCAGTATTCCTT
The DNA here is from genome assembly GCA_013436015.1 of Rhipicephalus annulatus. NCBI lineage: Eukaryota > Metazoa > Arthropoda > Arachnida > Ixodida > Ixodidae > Rhipicephalus > Rhipicephalus annulatus. The sequence continues at coordinate 403,028 of WOVY01010535.1, read as the reverse complement.
TGTCATGGAGAAGTCATTGTTGTATCGAAATTACCGACTATCCTCTGGCAAATTGATACAGCAGGTCGTAGTTCCTCTCAAGCTGCGAAGTCAAGTGTTGAAGATGGCCCATGAGAGTTTGATGTCCGTGCATCAAGGAGTAACAAGAACGACTGATCGGGTGTTAGGTTCGTTCTATTGGCCAGGGGTCCAGGAAGAGATTAAAAGATACGTGCGGTCCTGTGACACGTGCCAAAGAATGTATCCAAAGCACAAAGTAGGAAAGGCTCCTCTTGGGAAAATGCCCCTGATTGACACTCCTTTTGAGCGCGTGGCCATGGACAATATTGGACCCTTAAAGCCGGTCTCAAATAGGGGCAACAGATACCTACTGACCATGGTCGATTTCGCTACGCGCTATCCTGACGCCATTGCTTTGCCGGCGATTGCCTCCGCGACTGTGACAGACGGGTTGGTCGAAATGTTTTCCCGCGTTGGATTTCCCCACCAAAGCCTGTGCGATCAGGCCTCGTGCTTCACGTCGGACCTGATGAGAGAAGTAAACGATCTGTTGGCAATCAAACATCTGAGTTCGACGCCCTATCATCCCATGTGCAATGGTTTGGTAGATCGATTTAATGGGACTTTGAAACAAATGCTGCGCAAGCTACGCCAAGAGGATCCGAAATCATGGGATCGATTGCTTGCACCACTTCTATTTGCATATCGAGAAGTTCCTCAGACCAGCATGGCGTTCTCTCCTTTCGAACTCATTTACGGGAGATACGTCCGAGGACCACTCAACTTGTTAAAAGAGCTGTGGACTGGAGAAAAGATTGAAGAGGAGGTGAAAACGACCTACGGATATGTCCTCGATCTCCGGGATCGTCTGGAAAGAACGCTAAAATTAGCCCATGAGAACCTGATACGAGCGAAAACGACTCAAAAATATCACTATGATCGGAAGAGCAAGAGCCGTCAGCTGAAAGTTGGAGACCGAGCTCTTATTATGCTTCCTACAACAGCGAATAAGTTGTTGATGGAATGGAAAGGGCCGTTTCCGGTCATTGGGAAAAAGGGCGACTACGACTATTGGCTGGACTTGGGGCATGACGCCAAACTTTTCCATATCACTATGTTAAAACGATATGAAGACCGGCAACTAGACACAATTCTACAAACAGCATCTTTTGTGGTTATGAAAGAGGAGGAGACAGATACCCCTCTACCAGCTTGCACAGTTAAGCCGACTGTGGGTGTAGAAGCGATTCCGATCGGCAGTAGCTTAGAAGACAAACGGACAGAACTTCGGAAGATTATAACCACCTACCAAGATGTATTCTCTGAGATACCGGGAAAGACAAATCTGTTGGAATGCCGACTTCAATTGAGGACCTCTGAACCGATCAACACACCGCAGTATCCTTTGCCGTTGGCCATGAAGGAAGTGGTAGAACAAGAAGTTCAGGACATGTTAAGACTGGGTGTGATTGAGCGATCCCATTCGCCCTACAATTCGCCCTTAGTACTTATTAAGAAGCCGGATAACACCTATCGCACATGCGTCGACTTCCGTCGCATCAACGAGATACTGGTTTCCGACGCTGAACCTATACCTAGGACCGACCTAATGCTTACAGAGGTGGGCACAAAGAGATACTTCTCAAAGTTTGATCTCACAAAGGGGTATTGGAAAGTTCCACTTGACCGGACATCGAGGCCAGTAATGGCATTCTCAACGCAATCCGGTCATTTCCAATTTATATACATGCCGTTTGGCATAAAGACAGCTTCTCCGGGGTTTACGCGTCTAATGAGAACACTCCTACAGGGCCTTGAAAATGTAGTCCACTACATCGATGACGTTCTCATAGCCACGAACACCTGGGAAGAGCACATAGACACTTTGCAACGCTTGTTGCAAAAAGTACGGGAGTCTGGCTTAACCATCAAGCCTCAGAAGTGCGAAATTGCTGTGGAGTCGATAGTCTTCTTGGGACATCGTCTAGGAGGCGGGACTATTCAACCTGTGGAAACTACGGTTTTGAAGATAGCCAGTGCACCTCTACCTGACACCAAGAAGCAACTCCGATCTTTTCTTGGACTAGCTGAGTATTAACGAGATTTAATACCTCGCTATGCGGAGAAAGCACAGCCTTTAACTCAGCTAACCAGAAAAATGGAGAAAAACAAGATTTGTTGGACTCCTGAAACAGAAGGAGCACTTCAAACGCTGAAGCAAGCCCTTGCTTCTGGGCCGATCGTGAAGGCACTAGACCCAAAACGTGTGTTCATACTCCGTACAGACGCATCCGACACATGCATCGGTGCAGTCCTCATGCAAGAACACGAGGGGCTGTTGCACCCAGTGTCGTATGCCAGCCGCCAGCTGTTGCCTCGGGAGCAGAACTACTCGACTGTCGAACGAGAATGCTTAGCGCTAGTATGGGCGGTAGACAAATTTCATATTTTTTTGTACGGAGTACAGTTTATCGTACAGACAGATCATCAACCACTACAATACTCAGCGAAGGCAAAACACCTGAACAGTAGGTTGCTAAGGTGGAGTCTAGTACTACAAGAGTACACTTTTCATATTCAACATATCAAAGGTTCTGAAAACGCAGGTGCCGACTTCATGAGCAGGTTACGGCCATAGATACGAATTCAGGTGTTGCTAAAGATGGGAGGCAAAGCATTTCAACCAACCATCGGAACATTGTTTACCATATGTGGATTTTTTTTCCTGTAAGTGTGCTCCTTAAGACTTGTTGCAGTGATACCAGTGTGCATGTGTTCATGCAAACTCCAAGAACGTATCCTGTGTGGTGAAACACGCATCCGGCAGTTTTTTCCGTTGGGAAAAACTTTTCGAAAAAGGGGCATGTTGTGATAAGTGAAGTGCGCGTTTCGTGAAGTGCGCGAGTGCAACCAGTGTTCGGTTTAAAATGTGCGAGAGTGCAGCGGCATAGGAAAGAAGACGACGACGACCGATGGTGTGGACGCGCGCTTTCGCGATGTATTCGGTGAGAAAGACGATGGGCAGACGAGGCGCGTGAAGTTCGGACCAATCAGAGGCCCCCACGCTGGTTTGAAAGAAGCCCGAACGAAGAACGGGGCAGACGTGGCCGGGATGCGACGGAGGCAAGTAGGCTACCAGGGCGCGGGGGTGGCGGCCGAGTTCCTGAGGCAAGGCTGCTGCGGGCTCCCACCTGGTCGGGCACCCGAGCATCATCTATTGTCTGGCGTTGGCCAGGCCGCTCGTCGTCTGGCGTTGGCAAGGCCGCTCGTCGTCTGGCGTTGGCCAGGCCGCTCGTCGTCTGGCGTTGGCCAGGCTGATCGTCGTTTGGCGTTGGCCAGGCTTCTCACCATCTGGCTTTGGCCAGGCTCGTCCAGTTTCCAGGGCTACGTCCCAGCATCGGAGAACGAACGCTGAGAGGTCACTGACCTTGGTGCGCCCAGAGTTACCTTCAACCACGAGCAACGCTTGGACCTCTGATCTACCTTGTCTGCACCCCATCGCATCAACCCTCGCCGTCTACAAGAGTGCCGCGACCGAACGGTGACAGTCGCTTTTGGTATTGCGGAACTTACGCATCCTTAGCATTTTGCGGTCATTAGGTTAACTTCTCCTCGAATTTGTGTGCTTTGTTTGTTTTTCCTCTTATCCCTTTCTCTTTATCTAGTTTATTGAAAATATATTTAGTTGTTTTTCTTGTGTGCATGAACGGTCTCGTGTTCTCTTTACCGATGTGGGTTTTCTCATCGGTTTGTATGCACAAGAACCTACACGAGAGCTTGTGGGTTGACTAGCCTCGTGACAACCTATCAATAGATTATCTCTTCCATTGCAAATCGTGACAACAACCTTGTTATTTTCCCACTGATAAGCATGCTGGTTTCTTTCACGTAGCAAAACTAACTTATACACTTCTTTCTTTTATTTTTCACATATGCATACCATGAAGGATTGTGTGCATTACATTTTCAGTCTCATTCTGTGTGTTATATTTCTTGTGCATGTGAACTAAGGTGGTAACATGTGTCTCTGAGATCATTTGTGCCAAATATTTACATTTTCAGGTGCCTAGGAAGGACACATAGGTTCTATGGCAGTGACCTCCCAAATCTACAGTGGTGCCGGTGCCTCAAGCAGCATTTCGACGATCTCCACAAGGCGTTCATGAGATAAACACAGCGCCACACTTTCACAGTGCTATAATTATTATTTACGTTTAAAGATTTTGTTCCAAAATGGCTTTTACTATGTGTTTTGTACCATCATCCTGTGGCTTAGGTGGAGCTCGTAAAATTATGGTGCAGTAACCTCATTTGCGTACCGTCAACACTGCAATGTCGCTATTCACAGCTGAAGCATACAGACAAATAAAAAAATATATTGATCGTAGCAGGACTGATGTGTGCATTAATGCTTCTCTATTGCAAATAATAACTTTATAAGCTTTTTAGGTCTTGCATAGAACACTGCATTATTGTGTTGCATTGTAACCACCATTTATTATCACTAGCATGTTAATTTAGTAGCTTTGTAACGTATTTTATTTCAAAGCTAATTTTGCTTCAGCATCACGACAATTGGAAAGATGCCGATGATTCAATCTCTCATCATGCATCTTTAAGAAATTTTGTGATTTGTACGCAGTATTGCATGTACTCAAGATGTGGGCTTCTATTCAATTTACACATTATATTGCTTTGCACTAGATTTGGACGGTCATTTCATTTCCGTATAATTAATACAGCTTTCCTTATCTGCAGAGCTTTCCGCGTCATGCGGCTTTCCTTATTTGGGGACAATTCTGCTTTATGCGGCGTTCCTTATGTGCGGACCTTTCCGCATCCTGGGCTTTTCTTATCTGCGGAACTTTCCGTATCATGCGGCTTTCCATAGTCCAAGAATGGCGTACGTGCGGAGCCGCACATACAGAAATTTTCAGTAGGCTACGCTGTAGGGCAGCAAATAATCTACCTGGTTGAGCTGCCTGCCTTTCTTCCGTCTTCTTCCCTCTTTTTTTTCTGTTCCCTTTCATTTTCCTGTGTACTACACAGAGGTAATATTCATGTGGATGAATATTCACTGCCTATCGTAAAGTAAATAAGAGGCAATTTTGCTTCACGCACCTGTATTTTAAACTTGCTCTCTTGATAACTTCCATGAAAGCTAATAACCAAGTAGCTCGACATGTGTGTGGTCGCACCACACGATAGAAGGTGTTCATCTGTTATTTCACGTTCTAGAAATCCTGAATAGACCTGAAACGTTCATTTTTCTGTGTAGTTTTTTTGTCACCCCGCGCCGTGTTGCTCATTTGTCACGCCGTGTTGCTTGTGGTTATTTTATCGGCTGTGTGTATACTGGTTAAGAGGGTCGTGTTGGCTCATGGTGAGTATTTATTCTGCGACATAAAATTTCTATTCATATTTATTTAGCAAATTAGCATGTTTTTAAGAGGAATAACTAAAGGAATAAATGTTGCAAAAGAGCGCTCATGCTGTCGCCGTTTTTTTCGTTTATGTGCTCGTCATTCTGGCACAGGACTAATTATTTCTGTATATGTTCACTTTTTTATCACTCTATCACTTCCTTCATTCTCTGCGGCCATTTATTTCTGAATTGTCGACATTGACATCACGTACAATCACAATGACATTGCAAATCGTGACATTGCTTTTTCTGGCAGCGGTGTAGCACCACCACGAATCGAATGGTATTTTTAGTTCACACTGCCATTTGAATGTAGTGACATTAAGATCTCCAGTCTTATTAGTCTGCTCGCGCTCCTTATTTTTTCATACTTCCGTAAGGAAGTTTCCCTGTGCTCCGTATATCTTCCTTGAAGTAGTTCCTGTATACTACGTACAGCTTTCCATATTTTCTGTAAGTAATTTTACGTATATACGACATGACTTTCGTATGTTTCCTTATCTTCCATAGGAAAATTTCTATATATTTCATATAATTTCCGTATTCTTCCATGTTTTTTTTAATTTTTCGTATATGCCATACAACTTCCGTATGCTTCCATAAAAATTTATATCTTTTCCGTATAGCTCGTAAGTAAATCGTACGGAGTTCATATGTTTTCCCTAAGATTTCATACGTGAACGTTTCAGTAGGATTGTTGCTGAGGGTGCGATTTAGGCGTTCGGTAGGCCATTTGTTAGCGAATAGTAGGAAGTGATCAACTAGTGCTGCGTCGAGGAATAGCGCAGAAGATCGTCGATTACTCGGGAGAAAAATGCGTGGCTGTGTGGCGAGGAGCGCCATGGTATAGGATGACGTCGTGGAGTAAGAAGTCCGCAACGTCAGTATGGATACTGGTGGGGAGCGCTCGAGTGATGGCATACCTGGTCGCGTAGTCTATAGCAATGGCGACCCACTTGTTACCCGATTTCAACTCAGGAAAAGGACTGAGATGTTGATGTTTGATGTTTTGTGGCAAAAGGGCCATTTCATGGCCAAAGAGTGGCAGTTCATTTTACTATAAATATATGGACAATGATTGTGATAAGCGGCCGTATAGGGCCATAAAATTCCTCGCGTTGAGCCGGGTAAAATTAGAAGGAATAAAATCATGACCATGCCGTGAAAGGTGGGTGGTGTTAATGGATAACAAAAATTTGTGATAATAAAAACGATGGTGTACATCTATGACATTACCACAAGTGCCTCACTTGTTCACACCGTTGCTTCCAGAGGCCAAGAGGCAAGTGCGTTGTTGAGTGTAGCAACCGCAGTGGAGGTCTCTCTGGAGAGGTCGTGCTACAGAATGCCCAGGTATATGATAATAAACATACAATTTTTTTAGAAAGCTAACAACGATTTATGAGTATAAAGTGGTTCCCTACCGACGAACATTGCAGGATGGAGTAGTATCTGTTCTCGGTAAGGTAATGGAAAGTGTTGTCTTTCCAGAGTGTCCAATTATTTACACTGGATTAGAATGTGAAATACGGTGAGCGCCTCTCCACATCTATCACACAAAGTTGGATCGCCCCCAGACAAAAGAAATGAATGCGTTGTGTGTGTATGTCCTGTTCTTAACCTTGTAAGGATTTCTTCTGGGTGGCGTGATTTCGATGCTGGCGGCCAATGACCAAGTTGTGGCTTGATGACTGCAATTTATTATCTTTGTGTGTGTCCCATGTGCTGTGCCAGTTGCCTTTGACCTTTCGTTCTAGAAGAGGTTTCAAGTCGGGTGCAGGATTTGGTACCATAGTGTTGATAGCAGTTTTGTTGGTAGATACAGCTAGCTGGTCCACCAGAACGTTGCCTTGAATTTCGCAGTGTCCTGGCACCCAGCAGACCACATCATGCTGCTTAGATTAGCACATATGAGTGAATAAAGCGAGAAAAAGACAGGGTTTTTGTGCTTTGTAAGAGTTTTCAGCGCTTTTACTACGCTTAGGGAATCTGTATATATTAATGCCTTATGTAGTTTTATTTTTTATGTGTTCAACTGCCGCAAGTATCGCATAAGCTTCGCCAGTAAAATTGTTTGAATCAGAGTACATAACGCCGGCTTCAGAAAAGAATGGGCCGACGGCTGCGTACGCGACAGAATTTTCGAACTTGGAAGCATCTGTAAAGAATTCAGGACATTTGTACTTCTGTTGTAGTTCTAGGAAGTACGTCTGGATATGTGAAATTGTTGCATGCTTCGTAAACTCCAAGAAAGACTCGTCGCAATATAGTGTCTGTCAATGCCACGGCGGCAGGCATACTTCGAGAGCCATGAAACGGTGTTCAAGTGGCACACCGGTTTTCTTCGCTGGGCCCCTCACACGGAGTGAGTAGGGCTGTCTCATAGAAGGCCGTTTCTCAGACACAGCAAGGCTTGACAGGTCAGAAACTGTGGAATGTAATGGGTGATCCTTGTGTGCATTTACATTAGGATAATATTTAAAAGACATGTAACATCTCTGTATGTGGAGCGACGATTCGTTCGATTTCACGCACAGGCTTTCCACGGGGCTAACGCGAAATACACCCGTGGAGAGACAGATGTCTAGATTATGAACAAGGCAAGCATTTTAAGAGCAGTAGGTGTCGCAGACTGATATGCTATTGCCCCACAGTCTCGGCGCGTAAGTACGAGGCTTTTATACAAATTCATTTCTTACTTCTTGTCGCTTCCCCACGTAGTGCGAGACAACACTTTTAGAGCGTTCATAGCTTTTGTGCTCTTGTTTTTTTAATATTTGATGTGTGGTATGATTGTTAGCTAGGTGTCCAAGATTAGGCCTAAGAATTTGTGTTCGGTATTAACGGAGAGACGTTTCTTATGCAGTTGAATATCGGGTTCAGGATGAATGCCTCTCTTCCTTGAGGACAAGACACACGTGCTTTTCTGTGCATTCGGTCAGAACCCGTTGTCTTCAGCCTAATTGGATACTTTGTTCAAACCAAGCTGAACCTGGCGCTCACACAAGGCCAGATCGCCAGAACTAAATTAAATTAGCCCAGCTGGACGTCATCAACATATGTACAATAATACATTTTGCGAGAGGTGGACAAGCACGAAGAATTCATTTTGATGATAAAATGTGGGCAACTATCTGCACCACCTTGCGGCACGCCTGTTTCTTGAACAATTTTTTGTGGAAGAACGCTTCCTACTCGAACTCGGAATGTCCTGTTTGACAGGTAACTTTCGATTATAGTGAGCATTCTGCCACACACGCCGTGGTGGGACAGGTCTCTGAGTATTCCAAAGCGCAATGTTGTATCATATGCCTTTTCGATATCAAGGAACACAGAGAGAAAGTATTGCTTATGAACGAAAGCGTTTTTCAACTGTGCCTCTATACGAACAAGTTGGTAAGTGGTGGATCTACTCTCTCGAAACACACACTGAAATGGGTCAAGAAAATTCTTCGTTTCAAGGAGATGTACAAGTCGGCAGTTTATCATTTTTTCGAGAAGTTTGCATAAGCAGCTTGTAAGCGCTATAGGCTTATAACTCGAAACTGAAGAAGGGTTGCCCCACCGCGGTGGTCTAGCGGCTAAGGTACTCGGCTACTGACCCGCAGGGCGCGGGTTCGAATCCCGGCTGCGGCGGCTGCATTTCCGATGGAGGCGGAAATGTTGTAGGCCCGTGTGCTCAGATTTGGGTGCACGTTAAAGAACCCCAGGTGATCTAAATTTCCGGAGCCCTCCACTACGACGTCTCTCATAATCATATAGTGGTTTTGGGACGTTAAACCCCACATATCAATCAATCAACTGAAGAAGGGTTCTTGTCCTGTTCTGAAATGGGAATAACAATAGCCTCTTTCCAGGAAGTAGGGATAGCGCCAGAGAACCAGATAGCATTGTACAAACAAGGAAAAGGTGTTTGTGTTTCGATTGGAAGGTTTTTTAACATTTCATAAACCACACGGTCAGTACCTGGAGCGGAATGACGGCAGGGGTTCAATGATATTTGTAGGTAAGCTAAGATGAAAGATTGGTTGTACGCCTCGTATCTCGTACATTTGTGTTCAAGTTCTTGCTTTTCTATTTTTGTTCTGTAATTTTGGAAAGCGTCAGTATAGTGTGACGAGCTGAAAACCCGCTCAAAATGTCCACCGAGGAAGTTCGCCTGATCTTCCGAGGTGGCACCTTGTGTGTACAAGTGGGAGTGTGCGTGTTTGTTTTCCTGCTACCCTACAAGCACTGTTCCAGACTTTTGCTTCCTGTGTACATGAATTGATCCCTGATAAACACTTCTGCCGGCTTTCTCTTGTAGCCTGCTGACGCGTTCTCCTGGCCTGAGACTTGATTCTCTTAAAGATGTGAAGATTTTCAGCTGCCGGCGAGTTCCGAAGAAACCTCTATGCTTTATTTTGCTGCTTGCGCGCATTTCGGCACAAAAAGTTCCATTATGACACACGTCGTTTTTCAGGATGTATATTTGTTTGTGGGATGCATTTTGCTGCTGCATCAATCAGAAATGCTATGAAGTAGTTCACAGCCGCATCAATGTTTAAAGTGCATATGTCGCACCAACTTAAATGAGTGATGGTATAAAACTGTTCCCAGTCGGCTTTGCTTAATAGTCAATTGGGAACCAGTGGCGGGCATTCAGTTGATGTAGGTATGCTCAAAACTACGTGAAAATGGTCACTCCCGTAGGGATTAGTGATGACTTTTCAGTGAAGTAGAAGCACAAGCGATGTAGAGACTATGCTTAGGTCTGTGAAGGAATAGGTATTGATAGCAAAGTTATAATACGTTGGTTCTTCTTGATTCAGGAGACACGCGCTGGAAGAGAGATTAAACTGTTCAATCTGTCGACCTCGGGCGTCACAACGAAGGTCGCCCCATAACCTGTCATGTGCAATAAAGACCTTTAAAAGAAGATAGGCTTCGGGAAGTTGATCTATCAAGGGCTGGAATTAACGTTTGTGTAGTTGAAACTGTGAAGGTATGTATATAAAGCAAATGGTGACGAGTTTGCTTAGAAGCACCACCTAACAGCCACTGTCTCAAGAGACGTTTAAACTTTAAAGTGTTTACTTGCTAAACCTTGCTCAACTATTACAGCTACACGTCCAGATAATGCCACGGCATCACCGCGGTCCTTCCGGAGAATAATGTAACTGCGTAGAAAGTTGGTGTATTTTGATTTTAAGTGTATTTCCTGTACACACAACACTTTTGGCGAGTGTTTGTGTAGAAGTTTTTGGACATCATCGAGGTTTGTAAAAAGGCCTCTGAGGTTCCATTGTAAAATGTGTGTTTTCATATTGGATGGAAAGTGGTGCTGTGTGCACAAAAGAGAAGTGGCTGTTTAAGTGGGAAGTTGTAACTTAAGTATCAGGGCTGTCGTCGGGCCTTTTATTGGTTTTTTGGTTTTCTTAGCGCGCTCCAGGGAGCCACGCCACGCTACCGGGACCCGAGGTACCGTGTTTGTGTTCATTGCCTCATGTGAAGCACTGAATTCCCGCGTACGCGAGCTGTTTTTGCGTATTTTCGACCTCGCCTGGTGTGACGTGGTCGGTAGACCCGACGACCCTGGAGTCGCCCGAGTCTCTGGCTAGGTGGAGCAGGCTTGGCTGCTTCCACCACGGGGTTGGCCACCACACCCGATGGCTAACTTTGCGTGGACATAGGTAGTGGCGGAGGTTGATGTGACGAAGCCCCCTGACATGCCACATCAGCGTAAGTTGTGCCATGAAACACCGAATACCTTCGGCGTGCTTCCTTGAAGGAGATGTTTTCGCGGATCTTCAGTGTAAAAATGTCTTTCTTTTTTTTTCACTGTGGACAAAACGTAAATATGATGCCTGGTCTCCATCACCGTTTACACAGCGTGGGGTTTTGTTACATTTGTCAGCGACATGGCCTTGGGCACCACATTTGACACAAGCAGGTCGACCGCGACATCACCGAGAGCCATGGCCGAACTTTTGACACTGGTAACATCGGTGGGGATTTGGTAGGTAGGGTCTGATTGGTGTCTTAGTATAGCCAGTTTCTATTGTTTGTGGTAGTTCATTTGTGGCAAAGGTCAGCACCAAATGTTTCGTGGGGTTTTTCTTGTTGTTCCTTCAGATGACGATTCGCTTCACATTGGTCACATTCTGTTCTTTCCAGCCCTCGACGAGTTCAGCCTCCATCAGGTCAAAGAGGTCTGTGTCGGAAACAACTCCACGTGTGGAGTTCATAGATCGATCAGGTGTTACGCTGATGAGAATGTCGCCGAATGTTGCAAGGTTCTTCATTTTGTCAAACTGTTTTTTTTCACAGACTTCTAAAATGAAGGTCGCCACTAGCCATTTTTGTAACTTTATAGCCATCATCTAATGTGGCTGTCAATGACCGCGATACTATGAACATGGACAATGTTCTGGCTGTTTTGTTCGGATGCTTACTGTGTACGAAGTGATAGCGATGGATTAATTGTTTGGCTCGACTGAAAAAGAAAAAATCTTCGGTGCGTACGCGCTTTGAAGCGGCACGATCATTGAGGAGTGAGAAATTTCTATGCATGATAGAAGAATATAATTCAGTAACGATGGCGGCCACCAACTACGGAGCCCAACGAGGGGACGCTACAAGATTCGTGAAACGCAAAACATGCAGACGACAGCCGTACACCACTACAATAACCTAATATACACAGGCCAAGGTTGGCTCATTGCACTTGGTTAACCCAAGCCGCCTATGAAATTGGGAAGATAACAGAAGAAATTAGAAGACAGGACAGATGAGAAAGAAAACAGAAAAAAAAGATTGACGAGGGCAATAGCAAAAGGCGGCTGCCGATTCCCCTGGTTGGGTCAGCCCAGGCGTACCGTCTACGTGAAGCCGAGGTCAAACGGGTGTGTTGCCTCTGCCGCGGGGCCTGAAAATTCCAATCACCCGGCGTCGGCTCAACCTCCAGAATCTCCTTTCTCCGGACACGACTCAGAGACGCACGGCTAGGCTTGGGAGAGGTCGAAAACCCCCGTTAGCTAGAGTCCGTGGTGTCCCTACACACAAAACGCCTGCTTTCACAGACGCCCCTGCGGGGAAAAGGACTGAGAAGATCTATACCAACACGGAAGAAGGGTTCGGTTGGGATGATGATCGGTTGAAGAAGTCGAGCCGAGAGTGCAGTATATCGTTTCCTACTTTGGCAATTATCGCAAGGGGACACGTAACGACAAACGAACCTGGCGAGACCGCCCCAAAAGAAGCGGCGACGCATACACTCGTACGTCCAAGATACACCTAGACGACCAGCAATTGGTTAATTGTGAAGCTCTTCCAGCACAGTTGAACGCAAATGTTTCGGCACGACAAGAAGCAGCTCAGTGCCATCTGGCTGGAGGCTTCGACGGTACTGCGTGCCATTCAGGAGGACGTACATGCGAAGCGATGTCGTTTGAAGCAGAGTCGAGATGATCAATTAGTTGTCGCAGGGAAGCATCACGACGTTGTTCATCACCAATCTGAAGAAACTGGGACATTGACATGACGCTGATGCTAGGCTCATTGTCTTATTATTCGGGCTGATCAATGGGGTAGATGGATAAGCCATTGGCGTGCAGATGGAGACGTCCAGGCTTATGAGCAACCGAGTAGGAAAACTCGGGTAGGCCTAATGCCCAGCGGCCAAGTCGTTCAGTGGGGTTCTTCAGAGAAGAAAGCCAACACAGCGCGCGATGATCTGCAATGACACGGAAAGGGCGGCCATGCAAGTAAGGACGGAATTTCGAAACCACCCAGACAAGGGCGAGACATTCTCGTTCTCTTATAGAGTAATTGCCTTCATACTTTGAAAGCAGACGGCTTGCATACACGATTACACAGTCGTTCCCCCCTTGAACTTTTGCCAAAACGACACCAATTCCATGTCCACTCGCGTCTGTACCTACTTCTGCAGGAGCATCGGGGTCGAAATGTGCAAAAATAGGAGGAACATTAGAGCGGTGATTAGCTGAGAGAGGGTGTCGGCTTGAAGAGGGCCCCAACAAACTGGGACGCCTTGTTTGAGAAGGTCAGTGAGCGGCCGTGTGAGAGCAGCAAAGTTTTTCACGAACCGGCGAAAGTAGGAGCATAGGCCCACGAAACTGCAAGAATCATGGGAGGAGCGTTGAACTGGGAAGTTTGCTACAGCGCGTACTTTCGCCAGGTCTCGTCGTACGCTGGCAGCGTCAACAAGGTGACCCAACTCGGTAATCTGACGAAGACCAAAGTAGCACTTGGAGACATTGAGCTGCATGCAGGCCGGCCCGTCGCAGTATGGATAGAATTGTCAAAACGTGTTCAAGGTGGGTTGACAAGGTAGGTGAGAAAATGATCACGTCGTCCAGGTACCACAAACATGTCGACCATTTAAATCCTTGTAGGAACGTGTCCATCAGTCTCTCGAAGGTCGCTGGAGCGTTGCAGAGCGTGAAGGGCATGATTTGAATTGGTAAAGACTGTCAGGGGTAACGAAGGTGGTCTTTTCTTGGTCCATGTCATCCACAACACTTTGCCAGTAGCCAGATCGGAGGCTGAGAGGTGAAAAGTAAGTGGGCCCCGCCGCGGTGGTTTAGTGGCTAAGGTACTCGGCTGCTGACCCGCAGGGCGCGGGTTCGAATCCCGGCTACGGCGGCTGCATTTCCGATGGAGGCGGAAATGTTGTAGGCCCGTGTGCTCAGATTTGGGTGCACGTTAAAGAACCCCAGGTGGTCTAAATTTCCGGAGCCCTCCACTACAGCGTCTCTCATAATCATATAGTGGTTTTGGGACGTTAAACCCCACATTTTTTTTTTTTTTTTTTGAACATGTGTATTGAAAAGGCATCAGTCGATTATTTTTTGTGCAGCATGCACTGACATTCACTGTGATTGCGACGTCAAAGTGTATTTTTTCGTCCTATTTTCTTTTGTTAGTTCATGTATAAACTTATCTAGTTTGTTTCCTTTTGTGCTCTATCTCTTAGTGCCACTTTTATTTTTTTTTTTTTTTTTCCCCCTTCGATGTTACAATTTTTTGACTAAGTTTCTTTTTCTGTGTATTCCTTATAGTGTTTTCATTTACTTCAGCCCCTCCCCTCTACAATGCTTCTTGTAAGCCCTGAGGGTACCAATAAATAAATAAATAAATAAATAAATATCAATCAATCAAAAGTAAGTGGCGGCATGGAGGCAATCGAGGGCATCGTTAATGCGTGTTGGAGGGTGCACGTCTTTTTTGGTAATTTTGTTGAGGTGGCGATAATCAACGCGGAAACGCTATGAGCCGTCTCTCTTTTTTACTAACACCACGGGAGTTGCACAAGGGCTCAATGATGATTCCATTACATTTTTGCAAGCATTTCGGCCACAACTTTTTGAATCACTTTTCGCTCGGACGCTGACACGCGGTACGGCCGACTGTGAATGGGCGTAGTGTCACCAGTGTTGATTCGGTGAGTGACAATTTGAGTCTGGCCCAAAAGACGGTCGTCGGTGTCAAAAATGTCACAGTATGAGGTCAAAACCTGGCAGAGAGCGTCGACCTGGTGAGACTAAAGCTCCCATTCAATCATGTTTCAAAAACTAGCATCATCTGAGCTGGGTGACCATGAGACTGCGCTTAGATCGGGAGCAGATACAGCGACAACACTGACGTTGTCATCTGTTATGGCAGTTAGCTGGGCTAGAGACATCTGGCAGGACAACACTAGAGGGGCGAAACGAAAGTTAAGAAGCGGAAGGAACACAGATATCTGCTATGGTCGCGATGGTATGGGCCACAGTAGCACTGCGCGTAAGTCGAACGTCAGTAATGCGCGTAACAATATAATCACCGTCAGAAACGGGAGCGGCCGATGACAAAGACACGTACGTGACGGCATGAGGTGGAAGGTGAACGAAAGTGGTTGGGCTCAAGTGGCTGGTGGGCTTTGCAGAGTAGTCGGCGAAGATTGGAAGATCGAGGCTGAGGGTACCAGACGAACAGTCAGTCAGGCCCAGTGTGTCGAAAGGAAATCGAGGCCAAGTATTAGGTTATGAAGGCAAAAGGCTAGCACGGCAAAAAGGACCACAACGTGACGACAGGCAATGCTTACACGAGCACTGCTCATGCCGATTACTGGTACAGTACCGCCATCGGCAACACGTATTGCCTGCGTCGTAGACTGCATCATAATCTTTTGCAAGCGGCGGCGTAGAGAAGCGCTCATAATATACAGGTGCACACCTGTGTCGAAGAGGGCGGTCACAGGAACATGGTCGACTTGTACTTCAAGCAGGCTGTGGTGCGTGGAAAGCGTCAGTAGAGGATTTTTGGCCATCATTGGTATTGCAGCTTCACCTGTATAAGCTGCAATATCTAGTTTTTCTGCTGCAATCAACAGAGAAGCTCGGCGAGGAAAAGCACCTAGGCGGCGGAGAGCGGCATTGGCGCCCTAGCGGCGACGGGAAGGGGGAGCTGCGGCGACCGGTCGAAGAGGCGTCAGTGTAGCGGCGACCGGGCATAGGGGCGTCAGTGGAAAGCTGGTAAGATGACGATGAATAGAAACTGATGGGTGCGGTGGCAGAACGTTGAGGGGTCGTCGGGTGGATGTCCGCAGAGGCAGAGAAGGTGTGACGTTGTTCGTTTGACCAACGGCGGCGGTAATAGCGAAAAACGTGCCCAGGTTGGTGGCAGGAAAAACAAATAGACTGGCCGTGGGGTGTTCGTCATCCTAAAGGTTTACGGAAAAGCATTGTTGAAGGTAAATGGCAAGCGTGTCCGAGGGATTAAGACGGGGCTTCCGGGCGAGCCAAAGGACATGCTGATGAAAGGCCGAGGTTTGCAAACTCCTGCCTCACCACAGCTTGTAATAACGCCATTGACGACTGTTGTTGGCGAGAGGCGGGTGTTGCGAAAAGGAATGGCGGAATAGGAGCTGGACAGGCAGATTTCCCGACGTACAATGCGCGTGACGTTGTCATAGGTGGGGGACTGGCCGGTGGCTTCACACAAAGAGGTTGCGGCCGTGTTGGGCAGCCCGGTGAATCTCTAATACGGCGGCTCTTGGCTTCTTCGAACCAACGGCACTGTTTAAAAGGCCACTCGCCAGGCCCTATACTAAATTTTAGTTACACTGAGGAAGTTGTTGGGTGGGCGATGAGAAACATTTTGGTACAAAAATTTTTTTCGAATCGGTTCATCAAGAGCGGAGAAAACAGGTTTTATGAAGCGGTGGCAAATGAGCATGAGAGGAGGCGAGCTCGAAACCCTTGCTGCTCCTCCGCGTAGGCTTCGCGAGCCAAAATCTCTTCCCCACCATCTCCAGCATCCGACCATGAGGTGACGTGCGCATGACGTGCCCAAAGAAGTTCAACCCCCGAGCACTCGAGCAGCGTTGCTTTGTTGACCAGCGTTGTTTCGTGGTCTTCTGCTTGTTTTTGCGGGATGGTTTGGAAACTCTGGCTTAGACGCGGTAGAGTAGATGAGCACACTGAGTGCACGAATGCGTAGGCACATTCCACGGCGCTCGTCTGCTCATTGCGTTGACGACGGGGACACGAACGCATGCAAAACGCTGGCACATCAGCCCCGTATCTGGTAGCATTTCACGGGAAAAAATGGAAGATAAACGCTCGCAATTTTTGTTGCGTCTCATTATTTATTTCAAGTTTTATTTTTCTCTTGAAGCAGCAAATACATAAACTACGCATGTTGTGGTAAATCATTTTCCTATGTAACGTGGTATACAGCTGACAGAGCAGAGTCGTCTACGTAGAAGACCAACTTCAATGCACTGCCGTGTACGTAGGGTCATTCATACACCCCCGGCATGCCCTCATTCGCTAGGCGTGCGCTGGCAGAAGGGAGGGGTAGCAGCGTTAATCTTAAAATTTGACCCATTTCCACTGCGCGTAACGTTGCAAGTTTTGGCAGACGGGATTATGAGCGCCTCATCTACGCATTGTGCGTGTCTACTCTACGCGCCTCATCTACGCATTGTGCGGCAAGGAATCTGCATTGGTTCCTGTGTCGCACCGGTCCTTTTCGATATTTTTTTAGCGGATGTAGATAGGGACTTGGACAATGCTTTTGAAGGTTTTAAAGGGGAGGTTTTAAAGGTTTTTAGGTACGTTGACGATTTTTTCATTCTTTTAGAAAAACAGGGTGACCTTACTACCCCTGATTCTATTTCAAACGTTTTTATAAGACTAGGACAAGGACTTTCCTTTACTGTTGAATTGCCTCAAGAAGCTTGTCTGCAGTTTTTAAACTTGAGCCTCACGTGGAAAGATGAGCATCTTTGCTGGTATTATCATCCTCGTGCTGAGAAGCAGCTGTCGCTGTACTGTTCTGCCCACTCAAAGATTGTGAAGAGGGGCGTTGCGTCTCTTTGCTTAGAATCAGCGCTAAAAAGGTCGTGCCCACACAGCATGAAACTTAGTTTCCTTAATCAGGTGAGCCGACTAGAGGCTGCTGGGTTCTCTCGATCGGTCATTACGGCCGTTGCTGAATCACTTCTGCAGAAGTTTAAACGTGGAACACGGGAAGCGATGACTGCTACCCAGCCCTTAAGGATTAGGCCACAAGTTGTGCCATACATTCATAAGGTCTCGCACAACCTTAAGAAAGTCGCGGCCAGGCACGGCGTACCGATGGTGTTTCCCGCACCAGAAAAAATTGGAAGACTGTGCCAACGTGTGCGCGATAGAAAGAAGCGCGGCTGTCAGAAGAAACATGAGAGGGCCTTTGTTAAGTGTTCCATGGGGGTTGTGTACTCCATACCCTTATCCTGCGGAAAAGTGAACATTGGCCAAACCGAACGGTGTATAATGACCGATTAAGAGAACACGCCCAAAAATTAACGAAAAGAGATGACAAGTATGCGCACCTGGTTGCGCATGTCATCTCGTGTGGTTGTGACGCACGATTTTTCGAGACGAAGATTCTGGGCAGAAGCGCAAGTAAAACTGAACGTGAAGTGTTAGAGGCCATTTTCATTGAAAAAAAATAAAGATCACTGTGTAAGCGCTCCTTCAATTTCGTTATTACCGAGCGGACTTCAGTTTATCGCTCTAAGGCTTTGATACTGATTAGCTGTACGTTTTGATAATGTATGCTGTTGGCCTTCTTTGGTGTGTCTGCGCACAATGTGTCCAGTATATATTCAAGCCTTCGAGCTATGAATAAATCAGTTGGAAGTGAGCGCTGTGTGTTTGATGCATGGGTGTGTGCGTGTGTGAGTGATCGTGTCAAGTTTTCGCACTCGAACTAACTTGGTCGAAATGCTCTACCAACTAGCCCAACAACAAGTTCTCTTAGGATCCATTTGTCGACCGGAAAATACACCGGGCTTAGCAGCAGGAGGTAGAACGACGTACGTAAAAGACATGAAAGGGGCAGGTAGCGAAGACTGTGGTTGTTCAACCTGTGACATAGTTGAGCCTATGGTTATGCGGCCGTTGCAGAGCTTCGTGATGAAGTCAGGGAAGTACCCAGCACCTCCGCCACAAATATGTTACGTAAAATGTTGAGTATAGCATCGACTAAGATGGAGGACAGCATGCACAACCGACAGACAACTTCTTCGTTGTCGTCTCCTGACCGCTGCGATGTTATATATTGTGGTATGTAATATATTGGGTCAAAACACGGAAAAACGAGCCCTTAGGTATACACTTCTTTCCCTTAATCCTTAACGATGGTCTCGTACTGGCAGACTTGGTGCCATTAGGTTGTATACAAGGGACTATTGGTCAGCTGCCAGCCCGTAATAACTTCACGTGCTACGTGACAACATACAGGCTCGTAAAAAAGTGTGCCACATTCGCCGCGAGGGCTACAGGTAGTGCTGACGGACACTACCACGTTTAAATTTGCATATTTATTCATTTTGTACTTTATTTTTACATACTGCAGCCCGAATCGGGCTATCGCAGGAGTGGGTTTGCCATACATCAGCCCACACAAGAATACAACTCTTAACAAACAGAAATAGAACTTTTAATAAACAAATTCCGAATCAATACATTCATGCAAGAAATTACAACTCTTAAGAAACAAATCGCAAATCAATACATCCATGCAAGAAATCTAAAGGCAATGATCTGGTTGACCCAGTCAATACATTCCATTTTTCTATAGTGTGCGGGAAAAGCATAATTTAAATAGGTTAGTACGTGGATGGTATGGTGTCAGGTTGCGTTTGTGGCTATTCCTTGAGGGTTTCAGTTTATTAGGAGACAGATATTCGCTAGTTAATGCGTAGCGTGCAACATTAACAAGTATATGTAGCAAGTTTAGGCATTCGAGCTCACATCGCTCGGACAGGGTTCGCAGACCTAGCGTGGCAAGTTGAGAGGAGGGTGAGAAATTCCACTCGTAACGACAGGAAATGAAAGGGATGGCTTTCTTCAAAACGGACTCTATTGTGCTGATATCCGATTTTTTATGAGGGTTCCATACGGGGCAGGCATATTGGAGGATAGGACGGATGAGCGATTTATATGTTAGCAACTTTGTTTTGGGTCGAGCATCTTTAAATGTACGATTAAGTTAGCCCAGTTTCTTTAAAGCTTTATTGCAAGAGTATTCAATATGTTTAGACCAAAACATAATGGGTGTGAAGATGAGGCCTAGTTACTAATATTCGGACAAACGTGACAGAGAGGAGCCATTGAAGGAGTAATTGAACAACGAAACGGAGCTGCGTTTACAGAAGAAAAGAACAACTGTTTTAGTAAAGTTTATGTTCATTTGCCATGTGTCACACCATCTATAAAAGTGTGCAAAACAATCATTAAATAAATTGTGGTCATCATTAGTAATAATTACATTATATAGGAGACAGTTTTCAACGTAAAGGCGGATTTTCGCAGACACATAATTGGGCAAATCATTTATGTACAATAAGAACAAAAGTGGTCCCAGGACTGAAGCCTGGGGGACTCTGGATGAAACATTCACAACAGGCGAGTTTGAGTAATTAAAAGAAACAAACTGAGAACGGTTGTTTAAAAAGCTAGCAATACAATCAACTAAAGAATAATTGTTAAGAACAGCGTGAAGTTTGTGCAGAAGTTTAGAATGTGTAAGTGTCGAATGCTTTTGCAAAGTCGATAAAATTTGATTCAATTTGTTAGTCAGAGTCTAGAGTGTTCGATATGTCGTGAGAAAATTCTACAAGCTGGGTTTTTGTACTAATACCTTGGCGAAAATTATGCTGAGCATTACTTAGGATGTTATTATTTTCAAGAAACCCCATGATATGCTTAAAGATTATGTGTTATAAACGTTTACTGATTGAGACGTTAATAAAATCAGGCGATAGTTTAATGGTGACTGCTTGATTGATTGATTTGATTGATTTTTGGGGTTTAACGTCCCAAAACCACCATTTGATAATGAGAGACGCCGTAGTGGCGGACTCCTGAAATTTTGACCAATGGTGACTGCTTGCTGCCAGATTTATGCATAGGAAGAATTTTCGCTAATTTCGAAGCTGAAGGAACAGTTCAAATGCTTAAGGACTTTTAAAAAATTATGGTCAAGTAGCGGCTGGTCCACTCACAATATTTAGGAAGAAAAATATTAGAAATGCCGTCAGGACCAAGAGATTTCTCATGTCCCAGGTGCAAAATTAGGTTCATAACACCGTCGAGAGATACGGAAATGTCACTGATTGAGTTATTTGAACCATCATGAAAGCTAGGGATGTCTATGTTGTCAGTTGTGAATACCGATTGGAAGTATTTGTTGAACGCGTTAGAAGTGGTTGAGAGTCACTGCAGGGGACGTTATTTATAACAACTGTATTTGTGGCAGCTGAGGTAAGTAAAAGAGAAGCCCAAATTTTTTTAGGATTCCATTTCATTAAATCTCGCAACGTAAATTTGAAATAAAAGTCCTTCGACGAATTTATTTTGATACGAAGTTTTTCTTTGGTGAGGTTAAATTCCTGTATTTTAAGGGGGCCACCATTTCTTTTTAGACGTCTCAGACTGGCAACCCAACGCGACAGGCGAAGTATATCACGGGATATCCAGGGAAGGTTGGGGTTTTGCTTTTCGTTTTATTTGAGACGAATCGCTCAATACAAGTTGCCACAGTCTTTCCAAAAGAAGCCACCAAAGAATTCGCATCATTACATTCGCTGAGGCATTCGAAATCATCAATAAATCCGACAAAAGATCAAAAACAGACGCGTCATCGGCTTGTGAAAAATCGCCAAATGTAGAATAGACAAAATGGTTGGTATGTACAGGAGCAGAAATTCATACTAGAACGGCCTTGTGGTATCAAATACCATCAGCAACATCGCATTCATAACCATGGTCTAAGAGGAAAGGACGAACAAAAACTAAATTTAAAACTGCATCCCCTCGTATGTTAGTTTCAACAATCTCTTTTAAACAAAAATAGAGCGAGAAGTCTAACAGAACATTGCAGATTTCTACGTCATAGCCTTTGAGCGATAGAGATGGCAACAAAATACCTGGAGTGTGAAATCACCCAGGCAGATCAAGTTGGAAGTAGATAAGAAACGCTCGTGCATAAGAGTTGCTAAAGCGAGCAGATGATCTATATTTGATGATGGCGAGCGTTAGATTATGCCAAAAACTATGGAAATGCTTCCAACCCGAAGGTCGCGCGTTAAATCCCGGCTGCGGCGGCTGCATTTCCGATGGAGGCGGAAATGTTGTAGGCCCGTGTGCTCAGATTTGGGTGCACGTTAAAGAACCCCAGGTGGTCAAAATTTCCAGAGCCCTCCACTACGGCGTCTCTCATAATCATATGGTGCTTTTGGGACGTTAAACCCCACAAATCAATCAATCAAATGCTTCCAAAAAAGACCTTGCACCAAACAGATTCGGTATCAGGTGGACTAGGGATAACTGAAAATTTAGGATCGGACCGTAAAAATAGTGCGACACCCCCTCCCCTGCCATGACGTCTGTCAGTTTTGACGATTGTAAAACCTGGGGGTGTTACTTCGCTATCGTAAATTTGTTCGTTTAACCAAGTTTCTGTTACGCCAGCTATATGCGGTGATTGGGCCGTAATAAGTGAAAGAAAGTTCTGGAACTTGTTGACTAGGCTTCTGGCATTAACATTTGGGATGTGCAGGGGCTGGTTAGTATCATTCCTGAGGCGTCAAGCCGCTTTAGTGGTGACCTTAGAAGAAGCTTTTGCTGGGCGAGAATGAATCTTATAGAGGGTGTTAGGGTCATCGTTCCAGTTGTACTTCACTTGGTATATAAACATATGATCCAAACTTAAACGTACAATGGAGCCCTTATCCTGAAAGGGTTGTGATGCTTCCCATGACCTCTTTCTGATTGTTCGTATGCACAAGGAATAGTGTTCAGAAACGCGAAATTTAGACCCTTTAGGTTGTAGCCATTTTTAGGGAAAGATGTTTTTTCGCGATAGTCGAGCAGCTTTATGATAATGAAACGCGGACGATCGGCTTGCCTACGTCCAATCTTGTGACACCTTTCGATATTAGGCTAATCAATTTGCAGATTTCCTTTGAACCATTCACAAAGGTTAGACAGAAAAAGGTTAGAGGATTCATCTGGTGTCTCAGCGAGGCCAAGCAGCAGCAAATTATTGCGACGAGATCGGTTTTCTAGATCATCGTTCCGCATAGCGAGTTGCTTGATTTTAATTTATAGCTGCTGAATATCGCTGTTCACCTTTTTACCGGCAGCTGTAGAAGGTGGGACGGGAAGAGATTCCAATGCAGAGACACGAGTCTCCAAAGCATCAAGCCTCGAATTGACAACTTCATGATACCTCTACACATCAGTTATCTCTTGCGATATACGTTGCTGACCCTTAATTAATTCGGTAAGCATTTGAGTCACTGATGACAAGTCAGCATCCGCATGCATCAAAATCACCCGTCTCATCAGCAAAGGACGAACCACGTAAACGAGTGTTAGCCTTGTTTAACTTAGGAGGCCCCAGGTTCAATTCTACATCACCGCACAAGAGAATCCTCCTAACGCAGACCATAAAGTCAGAGCATAATGACAAAAATCAGAGGTACATGTCAAACTGTGTGGGCGAGACAAGAGCAGCAGGAAGCGATTATCTGAACGAATGCACTTGGCATTCTTAAAGTAACATACCTGCATAAAATGCAAAAACGGTTCAGCATTCTGTCAGCGCTGCTGTGAACTCGCCCACTAAAGTAGGCAGGCATCGATGATGTCCTTTCATGCATTGCCAACGATGTCACGAGCGAGGCTGGTCAACGATTCAAGAACCCAACCCCGCCGCGGTGGTCTAGTGGCTAAGGTACTCGGCTGCTGACCCTCAGCTCGCGGGTTCGAAACTAGCTGCGGCGGCTGCATTTCCGGTGAACGCGGAAATGTTGTAGGCCCCTGTGCTCAGATTCGGGCGCATGTTAAAGAACCCCAGATGATCGAAATTTCCGAAGCCCTCCACTACAGCGTCTCTCTTATTTATATGGTGGTTTTGCGACGTTAAACCCCACATATCATATTGAAGAAACCAGAATGTCGTCATCATAGATGATGGCACGTAGAACACCAGCTGACGAGGCAACGAACAGGCCAGGACTATCTCTAGCGAGGCTGATAGGGGCGTCCACGCCACCAGGACGAGAGTTGCGCACGTGGCGCAACTCGGTCGAAGAACGGTAGTTCATGGTATTGCTTTCCAGGCGAAGAAATTCTGATGAGTTGGTGACAGGATCGGTGAGGCAGGCCAAACACTGCGTAAAAAGCAGAAAACGCTTCAGCATTCTGCCAGCGCTGCTGTGAGCTCGCCCACTGAAGAAGGCAGACGTCGACGGTGTCCTTTTATGCCTTGCCGACGATGTGTCCGAGCCAGGCTGGTCAACGATTGAAGACACCACGATGTCGTCATCATAGATGATGGCACGTAGAACACCAGGTTACAAGGCAACGAACAGGTCAGGACTATCTCTAGCGAGGCTGATAGGGGCGTCCACGCCACCAGGACCAGAGTTGCGCACGTGGCGAAACTCGGTCGAAGAACGGTAGTTATTGGTATTGCTTCCCAGGCAAAAAAATTCAGACGAGTCGGTGACAGGACCAGTGAGGCAGGCCAAACACTGCGTAAACACAGAAAACGGTTCAGCATTCTGCTGGCGCTGCTGTGAACTCGCCCACAATATGAACTCAATAAAGTGGCTGGGGTGATAGCCGCCGTGGGAGCACAATGGTAAAGTTTCTATAGCGTTAATCGTAGGTCGTAGGTTCGATTCCTGCTCACGGCAAGTTATTTTATCACCCACATTTCTTTCTTCCTAAATACATTACATTGTTTTTATGAACTTCCCCTATACACTCCTTGGCATTATTGTCCGTTAGATCTCATTATTATTGTGTCAAAACACGCAAAAAGAAACCCTTAGGTAACACTTCTTTACCTTATATATATATATATATATATATATATATATATATATATATATATATATATATATATATATTGTGGTGAAGCCTTCGAACAGTGGGTCGTCCTCTCCAGTTCCTTCTAGTGGGGTGCCCTTTTTAGCAAGAAGAAGAGCAGCTCGTGCAGAGAGTCGGTACCCGCATTGACTGTCGCTGTCAAGCATCGTCGACAAGCGTCCGCCAATAAACGTCTCAACAATTTGGTGGAGAGGACTGTGCCCTTCTAACACCTTCGGTTAGCATTTGATGCCCCTGGAGCTTCGATCCCGCACCGTGCCTTCTACCATGGCGCCGCACAGCAAACGCTTCCTCCTGCGCCGACGCCATGTTCCGGTGTTCCCCGCGTCCGCGACCCTCCTGTCTTCACCGGCGCGGATGGCACCGATGTCGAGAACTGGCTTGCTATGTACGAACGCGTCAGCGTCCCCAATCATTGGGACGAGGCAGGTAAACTCGGCAACCTGGTTTTCTACCTCGCGGGCGTGGCCGGCATGTGGTACAACAACCGCGCATCCGCTTTCCCCACTTGGTCCACTTTTACAACCGCCGTCGTCGACGTGTTCGGCCGTCCTGCCGTTCGTAAGCTCCAAGCCGAACAGCGGTTACGTGAACGAGCACAGCAGACCGGTGAGTCCTTCACAAGCTACATAGAGGACATCCTTGACTTGTGCAAGAAAGTGGACGCGAGCATGTCAGAGGCCGACAAAATTACCCATGTTCTAAAAGGCACCGCCGACGATGCCTTCAACATGCTCCTGGCCAAGAACCCTCGCACTATGGCAGAGATCATTACACTTTGCCAAAGTTACGAGGAGCTGCGACGGCAGCGCTCGATGACCCGTCGACCACCCTCACGTGACACTGATCTCTCGGCTTTGTCAACACTTCCAGACCACACCGCCTTGCTTGCTGAAATCAAGTCATTCATGCGTGAGGAAGTTGCCCGCCAGGTCTCTTTACGGGTCTTTGCTTCCCCGCAACGTGCTGAACAGTCGTCAAGCACACTTCTGCCTCCCCTCCGCCGAGCCATTTAGCAGGAAATCGCGGAGGTCGTTCCAGAATATCACCAGCCGCCTCCAGTATCTACACCACTCAGTTACGCCCAAGTTGTCGCCAGGCCACCCCCACCGATTCCTGTGACTTGCCCTCTTGGTTACACCGAAACTATCGCCAGACCCCAGGCCTGCGGAGAAACTGTGCCGCCTACATATACCGACGTCATCCACGTGCCCCGTGTGCCACCCACTATGCAGTTATATCAGCAGCCAGCTCGCCCATCGCTTTCTTCGTCATGGATGGGACCCGCGAACTGATGGCGCACTGCGGACAATCGCCCCATCTGCTTTGCTTGTGGTTGCGTCGGTCACGTAGCACGCTACTGCAAATGTGGGCAGCGACCGCAGGTCGCCTCCAATTTTCCCAGCCAATCGAGCCGCTTTTATGACCAACCGCCACCTACGTCGCCGTCGTCCCGCCCCGCTCCATCTACCCGCCGCTCACATTCTCCGCGACGTCGCTCACTGTCGCCGATGCGACCACGTCCACTAGAGGGTGACCAGGAAAACTAGTCGTCGCAGTCCACGAGGCAAGAGCTGCGACGCTGTCGAACTGCGGAAGCCCTCAGGAAAGACCATCCAACGTGATAGACGTGCTTGTGGATGGTGTTCGTGCATCTGGCGCTGTATCCGTGATGGACGCAAAGCTTAGCCGATTACTGCGCAAAGTGACCACGCCACTTTCCGGGCTCTCCCTCCGTACAGCCAGCGCCCAAAGCATTCACCCTACAGCGATGTGTAGAGCCCGCCTCATGATTCAGGACGTGATGTATGCCGTCGAATTCATCATAATTCCTTCATGCTCTCACGACCTCATCCTAGGATGAGATTTTTGCTCCCGCCACGACGCCGTCATTCATTGCGCACCAGCAGAAACAGAGCTGACACCATTCTCTTCTTTGACGCCGGCCGACAGTCCATCTACTGCAAGCAAATTACTGGTCAGGGACGAAACGCAAGTGCCTGCGAACTTGTCCGCGGCGGTGTCGGTCTACTGTGCAAGTCTTTCAGACACCGCTGCACTTCTCTCACCATTTCATCGTGTTTTCACCAGAAAAGGTTTGCTGGTTCCTTTCGCGACCGTGCAAGTAACTCGCGGCAACACCACTATTTTTGTTCTGAACTCATCCCCGTACAGTGTTACGTTGGTGCGAGGAGAATGTCTCGGCAGCGTGGAACCCATCGAAAACGCACAAGTCATCGATCAACCCGATGACACGCACTGCCGAAGTTCCAATACGCTTAGTGCTGTTTCTACATCTGTTTTATCATCCGCTGATGTATTTGGTCCTTCCATTGCCGACAACCTTACGCTGGTCCAGCGCTCCCAGCTTCTGGCCCTGTTGGAAGAATTCCGCTCTTCTTTCGATGTCTCTCAACCTTCTCTCGGCCGCACATCCACTGTTACGCATCGCATTGACACAGGCGCACAACCACCACTACGGCAACGTCCATATCGCGTATCTTTCACAGAACACCGTGTAATCAACGAGCAAGTGGACGACATGCTACACCGCGATTTTATTCGACCCTCTAACAGCCCCTGGGCGTCTTCTGTCGTTCTCGTCGCGAAGAAGGATGGTTCTGTGCGGTTCTGTGTGGACTACCGACGTCTCAACAAGATCACTCGTAAGGACGTGTACCCACTACCGCGTGTGGATGACGCGATTGACAGCCTGCAAGGAGCCGAATTCTTTCATCTCTAGATTTGCGCTCATGGTACTGGCAAGTACCAATGGGTGAGGACGCTCGACCGAAGACCGCTTTCGTCACTCCCGACGGCTTGTACGAATTCAACGTCATGCCGTTTCGGCTGTGCGATGCACCTGCCACCTTTGAGCGCATGATGGATACCGTTCTGCGTGACCTGAAATGGCACACGTGCCTGTGCTACTTCGATGACGTCGTCGTTTTCGCTCCGGACTTCTCCACGCACCTTCAACGCCTTCGGCATGTTTTAACGCGTCTGAGTGACGCCAGTCTGCAACTGAACCTAAAAAAGTGCCGATTTGCAGCTCGGCAGTTGACAATACTCGGCTACGTTGTGTCCAGAAACGGAATTCTCCCCGATCCAGCCAAGCTTCGGGCCGTGACCGAGTTCCCCAAGCCGACATCCGTCAAGGAACTGCGCAGTTTTATAGGACTGTGTTCCTACTTTCGGCGCTTCATCCGAAACTTTGCGTCTATCGTATCGCCGCTGACAAAGCTCCTCGGTAGTAACGGGCCTCTCCATTCGTGGTCATCACAGTGTGACGACGCATTCACAACGCTCCGTCGTTTACTGACGTCGCCTCCCATACTCCGCCCCTACGACCCTACTGCCCCTACAGAGGTACACACGGACGCCAGTGGTGTCGGTCTGGGCGCTGTCCTTGCGCAGCGCAAACCAGGGTTCCCGGAATATGTCGTGGCGTATGCAAGCCGTACGCTTACAAAAACCGATACTAATTACACCGTCACAGAGAAAGAATGTCTAGCAATTGTCTGGGCCCTTACAAGGTTCCGACCTTATTTATATGGTCACCCATTTGATGCAGTCACCGACCGTCACGCACTATGCTGGTTGTCATCATTGAAAGAACCCTCAGGCCGTCTCGCCCGGTGGGCACTTCGCCTGCAAGACTACGACATCCGCGTGCTGTACCGCAACGGAAGGCAACATGCTGACGCCGACGCCCTGTCGCGCTCTCCCTTGCCTGACGACAATGCCCACGACTCAGCGTCTCACCTTGCCGTTTCTTCCATTAGCATTCATGCCGTTGCTACTGAACAGCGCAAGGATCAATGGATTGCCTCACTGATAGACTTGCTGACTGATCCATCCACTCCATCCACTCGCGCGTTGCGTCGTCAAGTCCACCATTTCGCCGTTCGCGACGACCTTCTCCACCGACGCAACAACAGCGGTGACGGCCGCCAGGGGCTACTAGTCATACCCCGCAGTCTGCGCTGTGACATATGCGAATTCTTTCATACTTATCCGCAATGTGCGCACTCCGGCGTATCGAAGACTTACCAGCGCATTCGCCAACGGTACTTTTGGCGCGCATGTACCGCTATGTGCAGAAATTCGTTCGCTCCTGCATAGAATGTCAGCGCCGCAAAACTTCAACGCACCTGTCGCCGGTAGGTCTGCAACCTCTACCTTACCTTGCCAGGCCGTTTGGGCGCGTTGGCATCGATTTGTATGGGCCACTTCCACTAACGTCGGCCGGTAACCGCTGGGCCATTGTTGCTGTGGACCACCTCACGCGATACGCCGAAACTGCCGCTCTCCCCGCGGCTACAGCGAGCGATGTGGCCTCCTTCCTGCTCCAACGATTCATGCTGCGACACGGTCCACCTCAGGAACTGCTCAGTATCGAGGCCGCGTCTTCCTGTCTGAAGTCGTCGAAGCCATTCTCAAAGAGTGCAACGTTGTTCACCGCAAAACTGCTGCTTACCACCCGCAGACGAATGGCCTCACTGAACGCTTCAACCGTACGCTCGGCGACATGCTCTCCAAGTACGTCGCCGCCGATCACACAAATTTGGATTACATTCTACCCTTCGTCACCTACGCATCTAACACCGCCCCTCAGAGCACTACTGAATTTTCACCTTTCTTTTTATTATATGGAAGGCACCCGTCGCACACCATCGACACTATACTTCCGTACAAGCCAGATCCGTCAGAGTGGGTGCCTATTTCTACTACAGCGAAGCTTGCTGAAGAGTGTCGAGAGCTTGCAAGGACCTTTACAGCGCATGATCAAGAGCGGCAAAAAGGCATTCGCGCTGACACCAGCACTACTGCGCCCATGTTCCTCCCTGGAGCGCTCGTCTGGCTCTCGATCCCTACCACTTCAACTCGCCTATCTTCAAGACTATTGCCCAAATACGAAGGCCCTACCGTGTCGTCGAACGCACTTCCCTTGTAAATTACTTGATCGAACCCATCGAACCATCTTCGGACATGCACCGTTGAGGGCACGACATTGTCAACGTGGAGCGCCTCAAAGCCTACCACGACCTGCTCATAGTAACCAGCTGCTAGGTCGCCAGGCGGCTTCCTTTTCGTACCCGGGGTAGTTGTGGTGAAGCCTTCGAACAGTGGGTCGTCCTCTCCAGCGCCTTCTAGTGGGTTGCCCTATTTAGCAAGAAGAGCAGCTCGTGCAGAGAGTCGGTACCCGCATTGACTGTCGCTGTCAAGCATCGTCGATAAGCGTCCGCCAATATATGTCTCAACAATATATATATATATATATATATATATATATATATATATATATATATATATATATATATATATATATTTCTAGAAGGTTTCAGAAATGTTTTGTTTTACCGAGGGGGAGGGGCACTTGTTGAAGGTCTGGAAGAGAACACCTATTTGTATTATTGTTGACCTCCATAAAACACTCCCTTTATTTATTTAAATTCTGAGGTAGGGAGGTGGGGGCAACGTTATATATATATATATATATATATACGTGCTGCGTCACGCTGAGCTCATAAAATTTTTTCCCTGGTGAGCTGCGATTAGTTACAATAGCATGACCATTTTCATTAAAGCTACCTACATACCTTTTGCAACGCTTGTAAAAACGATCGCGCTAAAGATGCTTTCGTCAGTCGGAAAGAATCGGATATATTGACCGGCATCAAAGTCCTGGCGAATATGTTTTGTGCTTCGAACGAACATGCTTTAGGATCGCTGCGGTGTGTAAGTCGGCATGTTAATTTCTGGTTAGAGATTGCAATATTATACGTCATCACAATTTCGAACACGTTAAATACGTGCAGGGGCGAGGGTGCACATTCCTGCAAACATATGCGTGCGCAAGAAAGAAGGGAAGGCAGTAGGGCTGCGACGAATGTTCAGCCCGCCTGAAGCATACCCTGCGCACGCATGTGCCGGCAAATGAGTACTGTAAATCAGTGACCAAATATAAAACCGGCTGAATTAACAAATGAAGAATATTTAAAAAATTAAGTACCATCTTACTGAATCAACAAGAAGGAGTTAAGTTATTTATTTTATTTCATATTGAATGATTGATCCAGTTCTCGTAGAATATGCAGCTTATGCCTCAACATTGTCTGGGTTTTTTTAAGTGCTTAGCTTACGTAATAATTTGCCTATCTTTCGTTTCTTACCGTGAACATCTAAATGTCTGTACTCGGGCCGGAGCCTCCCTAATTTCGCTGACAATTTCAAATTTTCGCACTGTTCCTGAAAAGCGATTCCCCCCCCCCCTCCAGTGCCCCTCGCATGGCACACCAATTAAAAAAGTTGTCCCTGACAAGAGCCCATACACGCATGCACCGCGTTCATGCTCGCCCCGCACTGGTTGTTTAGTTGTTATCGCCGTCAACTGTTAAACCGAACGCCGCGGAATGGAGTGTCGGCTGAGGCGGTTGCATTTTCGATGTAGTTAGATTTAGGTTCACGTTAAGAAAATCCAAGTATTCGAAATTTCTGGAGCCCGCCACTACGACGTCTTTGATAAATCATAAAGTTGTTTCGGGACGTGTTAAACCCGACAAATACATATATAATTACCACGTCCATGCTTCTTTAATCCAATCTAAAGCCCGATTCCTGAGCGCCTGCGCCTAATGTTTGTCTGTTTCTTTTTTTCTGTATATAGCGTGATTAGCCTGATACCCGAGCGCCTGCGCCGGAAGTTTGTTGGTGTTTTTTTCTTCTTCACGGTGATGTAGCGCCCCGAGTTTGGCGTAGGACATCCAATAATGTTCTAGTTTGCGCTAGCGAAAGCGTGCGTGTCCTTCGAGATCTAGCTACATAGCTATCAAAACTAATGCTTTAAGCTATGCCTCACGCAGAATCCTTGCGTTCGCATGAGCTTCTTTATGGAGATGCTCCAACGCAAGGCTTCGATCTTCCTGTCTAATCGCGTCGCCCTGGTGATATCGTTTGCAGTCGTCATTTTAATGCATCGTGCCACAATCCTGAACGAGGTTTCTGAGTATGTACTCTGGACAAGATAGTTTTACCGCTGCCATATTTATTTTCGTGTCATACCAAAAAGCCCCCCCGCCCTTTTCACATAATTAAGTAATGTTTTTCGGGAGGGGGCAGTGCTTGCTCAAAATTTCTCGAGGTTTTTTTTCATTCACCGTGGCTTAGAGATTACTCCACTACTAACTCTGATGCAAGTAGCCAAATAATTAAGATGATGAAAAATGTACACATCCTTATAAACAAAACATAAATACTTCTTAGCGCACTTTTTCATGGAAGTGTCATTGTCATGCAGTGAACATTTCAGCAAGAGCAACGCAATGCCGAAACAAAGTGTGCAAATAAATGTGCAAACTCTCTGCTGTAGTTGATTGTCCAGAGAGTTGTAGTTTTGTGATTCGTGAAAGTTTGTGTTCCTTACATTGCCGAGCATTTGTAACCATTGAAGTAAGTTCACTGACGTACTTGTAAGACACCGTTTAAATAGGTGTCAGTGAAAGTGGCCTTTTCGATGGGTGAAGTTTCAGCCATCTTTTGCTGCACAAAATATGCACTGCTACCTCACGTGAAAGTGCTGGGGATCTAAAAACTAGACATGAGCAGCAGTAGCACTTTTTCTAAAAGAATTCCAAAATACCTATGCTACTGTTGAACTTCTGAAATGAATGGTAGTCTACAGCAACACCGTAAATTCCTTTCCAAAGTGTGCAGGGGGAATGAATAGGCCTTTGGCATCATGAACTTTATGTTACTATTTAGTAATGTTTACTCATTTAAATGAACATAATTAGTCATAATAAATGCAGCCTGATAAAGGAAAAATTTTTTATAACAATTCACATACATAGCTGTGACCTAGTTATCAGTATAAACATGTCCCAACCACTCTTTATGACTGAAATGCACTACTGCAAGAAATTCAACACTTTTCTCCTCATTAGAAGCTGTCTTCGAACACACCTTTTACCATGATAGCTCATCAAGACATGTACCCTGTAGCACTGTTGGCTCTGAGGCTGCCTGGCAGCATTTGTATGGTGGCTACCAACGGGTATATAAACTTTTCTTGTGTTTTCATTTGACGTGCGGTTGAGCGTTGCAGGTGGTGGAGAGAGTGAAGCGAGAGAGAAGTATGTAGAGAGTGGGTAGGAGAGCCGGCAGCTACCGTGGGTGAGAAAGATAGTGACGTCAACACGCAGCTTTAACTTGACCTACTTGGCCCCGCTCAATCACGTGCGGCAAGGACTTTTGTGGACACACGGCACAGCGTCACAAAGGCTAGTCAAACAACTGCTTTGCATCTAAAATATATCCAGCATGTATCGTTATTGAAACTGAGAGCGCTACATGTGAGCTGGCTGTCGTACCCCTCAGTCACGTTATTGCTGGCATCTTGCCGAAAACCGTGACATTTTCGTGGCGTTTTATCAAGGAATAAATAGCGCAAGTAACTATGTAGTGGCACATGTTTAATAAAAGCTGCACAATGTTGCATTTGGCTCGCCTGCATGAAATTGCGAAAGCGAGTTTGCCTTAAAGACCCATTGTGCTGCGAATGGCTGTGCTGCAGCATTTAAGGGCGTCCACAGGAATTATTGCAGGAAGTGCATCTGCAAAGGGTAGAGGAAGAGGAGTTTGCTGTAGAGCACGGGGAGCCTTTCTTTCACTTCTGTGTCAGAACCGCCTAATTAGTCATTAGTGGGAACGTATAGCTGCTAATACTGAATGCAATTTAACACAGATATAAGGGACTGGCGTTTGCTAATCAAGCTGACGGCTACTACAAAGAAAAACATCTGAAATTCTAAGAGGGTGGCTGCCCCCTATGGCACGCTATGTCTGCATTCGTAAGCAGCAGTAGCACCGTCAACAGAGCCCGTTTATTTTTCACGACCAGCATGTGCAGCTTCTTCGGTGGAAACGTCTATTTGAGCAGTTTTTCACAGTGTGTCATTACACACAAAGTGCATAACATTGAATTAGGCTTTTCCATATTTACTACTTAGTAGTCACATAAGTGCCTGTTGCTCCAGCACTGGGTAATGCATCTTGAACAGTCATGGAAGTATTTTACGACTCTATGTGGCATGATTGCAGGCCATTCCAGCGCTTGTGCCTCACAGTTTTATTATAGTAATGCTGGTGCCATACACTGAAAGACAGTTAATCCAGAAAATGTTTCTTTGTCATAGAAGTAGAACTCCTAATTTTCAGCGAACTCTTTGCTGAATATTGTGCATTGTTGGTTTCATGAAGCTGATGAAAATGAATTTCAAGATTGAGCGTCGTAAACATTTTGTAAATGCATGTTCAGTCGTAACCACCATCCTGTCTTGTTTGAAACTTTTCAGAATAATTTTAATGATATGCTTTCTGTGCTTCTAGATGATTTTGCATTTCATGTGCACAGATGCAGTTTTTGAGAAAAATGAAGCACCTATAGTAGAAAAGCTGCTTCTCCTGGAAGAATTCTGTGGCTGTAAAAAACACTAATTCAAAACTCAATAAAATGATATCTTATTAAAAACGTCAGCAAATCTCACGTACCTCGGAAATGATGTTTGACGAAGCAGGCGGAGGGAAGGTGACCATGCCGCAATTTTTTTATTGAGCTACCTGTTATAGAACGACGCTAAGTATATGTAAGAATAATGCACGCACACACATCAATTGAAGAGTTGCTGATGTTTATATAACCAGTAGTTTGCACTTGCCCAACGATGCAGAATGTGCGTATCAGCAACACCAGAAGCTGATATGAAGCGCTGATGCTCGCGAAGATGCTGACCCTGGACAATGCTGCATAACTCAACTTCAGCACATGGCAGCTAACTACAATTGACGCTAACTCGACGTGACGGCTGTATCAAAGCAGTACTTATGTTGTGTTTATAAAATTGGGTATGCAGCACTTGGGTATGCATCCATTGTCTATCGCTTTATCTACTGGCCTTGATTTGCATTCGTCAATATATTCGCACGCCAAGCGGCAAAGATTTCATAACACTTGAATCTGTCGACTTCTGCCTGCTTTCATCCTCAAAAAATGCCGAATTACCGTTTAGACTTACAAATGTTCTTCACTGTTCTGTCGTGGAAAGACCTCCCTTCACTACGTACGCTTCAGTTGTAACTGTGTGAGTTTTCTGGGTATTGTACGCTGACGAGACTTCTGAAGGGGTGGGCCATGTCTTTGAAAATAGTGGTTGCTCAGAGCAGGTTCCTGAGATCATCTTTTTTGCTAATACAACAATACGGTGCACGCTAAGATAAACATATATTTATATTGTTTTGTTTTGTTGTCATAAAATTGTTGGTAAGTAGTAACATTGAGTCGAATCCCGGTCTGTCTGTAAAGACCTACTGGTGGAGTCATTTCCCCGCCAAATTAAAATTAGCGCTACAAAACAAAATATCCAAGCCAAGCAAAAGAAATTTGAGAGCAACATTAGTACCTCAACTGAAACCAATAATGGATTAGAACAGCAGATTTCCTGTCTCAAGAAATGAGCAACTCAATGTAAATGACATGGAGAGGGTTTTTTTCACAGCAACATGCTGCTTTAGTCTCAGTCATTCATAAAGTAAATGACAAAAAGAGAAGAAGTCGCAGAAATAAGGTAATATTATATGGCTTAGATGGGACATTGGTAGAATCTAATGAGGATGATGATGATGAGTGGTTTTTTAATGGCACAAGGATCAATTGGTCGCCAAAGAGCGCCAACCAAGTGAGGAGCTAGAAAAGGAAGTTGTAAAAGGTATCTTCTTAAAAACTCCAAGTACCAACTAAGGCATTAGAAAGAATACATAGACTCGGCTTCAAAGGTGAAAAAACTCGCCGTGTAATCAATATATTTATATGTGTATGGAAACGTCACCCCGACACAACTGAATTAGCACCCAATTGAAGAAGACGACAACGTGGTTGTTGTTGGTTGGCCTGCATGACTGTGCGCTCTTTAAGCTGTTAGCAAGACCAGCTCTCGGTGAATAAATCTTCCCCGTAACATCTTTTGGTGGAAGGTGCGAGGTCTTCACACAACCCGGCTCTGAAACTCCGCAGTGGACGCCAGCTTTGTCCAGCCGCGATGCCCGAAACCGGCAGTTAGGCCTCACCATCCACGCCGGCTCCATTACCTCTGATTCCCCCCATATTCTCGACCCTGGCACGTTTTCCGGGACGGAGAGCATGGACGACGACGAACGCCTCACATTATTCGTGCGCGTCAGCAAGCACTACAGGTGGGACGAAACGCTTATGCTGGCAAATATTCAATTCTACCTACGGGGTACGGCACGCACCTGGTACGAGACGCATGAAGAAGAATTAACCAGCTGGGACACATGCAACCAAAAGCTTCGCGATTTGTTCGGTCGGTCAGTTGATCGTCAGATGGCAGCCAGGCAGGAACTCCCGTCGCGTGTTCAATCATCGACGGAGTCGTATATCACGTACATCCAAGACGTACTGGCACTGTGCCGAAAGACTGACAAAAACATGTCCGAGGCGGACTAGATCAGCAACGTGTTGAAAGGCATTGCTGATGATGCTTTCAACATACTAATGTGCAAGAACTGCACCACTGTCGACTCTATCATATCTGAATGCCGACGATTTCAACAAGCTAAAAGCAGGCAAATAACCTCCACATCACGAGACTACTAAACACTGCTGCGACTTTGTCTTGCGAGGATTCTGCAGCGCCCAGTTCACTTGCGCCTCCTGACAATATCGCAAGGATTGTTCGCAAAGAGCTGGAAGCCATGGCACCCGCTTCCTATCAGCCCCCTGCGCAAGACAACTGGGCAACAGTCTCGCTTATTCAAGCCGTCGTACGTCAGGAGTTTGCTAACCTGGGCCTCCAGGTTCCCCAGCCCGCCAGACTTATGCCGCAGACCATGAGCACTCCCGTCCACAACGCTGACCACCACTCTGCTCCACTTGTCGCCGCGGCAGCTTCGACTCCTCGGTTTCCACCACGCTACTGAAATCCATCTGAGTGGCGCACGCACGGGGATCGACCCATCTGCTTTTCTTGCTCTCGAGTTGGGCACATCTCCCGCCATTGCCGCAACAGGTCGTATTTCTGGCCAAGTTTTTCTAATGTCGACCGCCGTCAGAACCGTGGACACTATTCGCAACCAGGTTTTTCGGATGACCATATTCAGTACCCTTCAGCTCGCTGTTCAGCTCCACACTCCGAACCGTCCTACGCGGATGTCGTCGCCCAAAGAACCTGGTCTAGCCGCTCGCCGTCACCTCAGGGTCGGCCGTCACGCTCCCCTCAACGCCGCCGCCCTCCATCACCGGCTTATTCTGGCCATTCCCCGGGAAACTGACGAGTGCAGCTCCTGGAGGCGGCGCTGCGTTGACGACTTGGAACGAAAACCCTCAACCGGCTACAAATTCAAGACGCAATTTACTTCGGGTGTTCGTTGATGGCCACGCCGTTACTGCTCTAATTGACACTGGTGCCAAAGTATCTGTTATGAGTTCTACACTTCGATCTCGCCTGAAAAATGTTCTAACACTGGCTATGTTCTCTACTGTTCGACTTGCCAACGGAAGTCGAACATCGGTGCTTTGTATATGCACTGCCCGCGTTACTGTTGCTGGCCACCACACTCTCGTTTTATTCGCTGTCATCGATGCTTGCCCACACGACGTCATCCTTGGAATTGACTTCTGAACCGCCCACTCCGCCCTCATCGATAGTTCTACCTGTATCTTACGGCTCGAATTGCCTTTGTGCTCCGATTTCACTCCTCCAAGTTGCACTCGGCTACGATCCGTGGAATCTCTACGGTTACCGCCCCAGGCATCTATGTACAATCCTCTGTCGCCCTTCCTGTCCGTTCCTGATAGAGACTATCTGGTGGCTCCCCTCATTGATTTGACCCTTACGCACCACATAGCACCAGCACATACTATAGTTGTTGCTAACAATAGGGTGCTACTTCAAGTTCTGAACTTCTCTATGTCGAACCAAGTTCTTCCCCAAGGCATCACTTTAGCTGATCTTTCCACCCTTGATGAATGTTCGATTTGTTCTTTTACCCCTGACACTAAGGCCATGGCGAAAACTGTCATCACGTCGCAAATAAGGCGTTCCTCGACAAAATGATATCCAGCGACCTCTTACCTTCTCAAGTTGCAGCGCTCCGGGATGTTCTATTTTCTTACCTGGATATCTTTGATGTCGATGACTGTCCCCTGGGCCGTACAGGTGCTGTAACCCACCGCATCGACACCGGCGATGCCAGTCTACTCCACAAACGCATTTATCGCGTGTCACATTCTGAGCTCCAAGTTATACGGATGGAGGTCAAGAAAATGCTGAGTAAAGACGTCATTGAGCCTTTATTGTGTCCTTGGGCATCCCCTGTGGTCTTAGTTAAAAAGAAGGACTACACCTGGCGCTTTTGCGACGACTATCGCCACCTGAAGCGGATCACCAAGAGGGACGCTTATCCTTTACCCCGAATCGATGACGCGCTCGACTGCCTCCACGGCGCCAACTATTTCATGTCCCTTGACCTTCGATCCGGATACTGGCAAATTTCGGTCGACGACCGTGACTGCGAGAAGACAGCATTCATCGCACCCGACGGCCTTCACCAAATCAAGGTCATGCCTTTTGGGTTGTGCAATGCCCCGGCTACTTTTGAACGTATGATGGACTCTCTTCTTCGCGGTTTCGAATGGTCAACCTGCCTTTGCTATCTGGATGATGTAATAGTTTTGTCGGCATCCTTCGAAAGCCACCTGTCTCGTCTCTCGGCTATTCCTGACGTTTATGGTTGCGCTGGTCTCCAACCGAATTCGTCGAAATGCTCATTTGGACGTCGGCAGATTAAACTACTCGGCCACCTTGTTGCCGCCACTGGTGTTAAACCCGACTCTGACAAAGTCCGTGCAGTCCGAGAATTCCCGGTTCCACGTTCCACACAAGAATTTCGCAGTTTTATTGGGCTCTGCTCATACTTCCGCTGCTTTGTCTTCAACTTCGCGGATATTGCTAGGCCCCTCATGGATCTCCTCAAAAAGAATGTGGCCTTTTCTTGGGGAAGGGACCAAAAACATTCCTTCGCGTCGCTAATTACCGCCCTCACATCACAACCTGTGTTGCCTCATTTTGATCCAGCGGCTCGAACAGAGCTTCGCACCAATGCAAGCGGCCATGGTATTGGTGCTATACTCGCTCAGATACAGAATGGCACCAACCGTGTGATAGCCTACGCTAGCCGCCTTTTGTTGCAAGCAGAACAAAATTATTCTATCACTGAGCGGAAATGCTTAGCCCTCGTTTGGGCAATTGCGAAAGTCCGCTCGTGTTTATACGGACGCTCGTTCACAGTCATCACGGATCATCATGCGCTTTGCTGGCTTCCGACTCTTAAAAACCCTACAGGAAGACTTGGCCTATGGGCACTTCGACTACAGGAGTACACGTTCTCGGTTGGTTACAAATCTGGAAAGCTGCACAGCGATGCTGACTGCTTATCCCGGCACCTTGTTGATCCACCCAGCTCCACTGATTTGGAATCCAATGCTCCGTTTTAGCCATCACTGACTTTCTGAACGTGGCCGACGAACAGCGCCGAGATCCATCGCTGCTCACCATCATTGACCGCCTGAAATCGCGTTATGCTGACCCTTCTCTTAGCAGATAGCTGCTTCAAGACAACGTTTTGTACCGCCGCAACTAACACCCCGACGGCGCGGAACATTTCCTCATCGTACCGCATCACCTGCGAAAGAATATTCTGCGACAATTCCACGACGCTCCAACTTCTGGACATCTAGGAGTCTCCAGAACTTACGACCGCATTCGACGACGAGTATTCTGGAAGGGTCTCTGCCGCTCTGTTCACCGTTACGTCGCATCTTGCGACCTCTGCCAGCGCCGAATGAAGCCTACGACTCCCCTTGGCAGCCTTCTTAAACCTATTGAAGTTCCAGCCGAGCCATTTTATCGAGTGGGGTTGGACTGGCTAGGTCCCTTTCCTACTTCTACAACTGGAAATAAATGAATTGCAGTGGCAACAGGCTATGCTACTCGGTATGCAATCACTCGAGCGCTACCAACTAGCTGCGCAACGGACGTTGCTGCCTTTCTGCTGTACCACATTATTCTCCAGCATGGCGCTCCGTCTCACCTGCTCACAGACCTTGTTCGCTACTTTCTATCTCGTGTGGTTGATGATCTACTCCGATCTTGTGCTACCCGTCACAACTTCACCACATCTTACCACCCTTAGACTAACGGCCTTACGGAGTGCCTAAATCGCACATTGACAGACATGCTTTTCGTGTGCGTATCTACCGACCACACTGATTGGGACTTAGCTCTTCCGTTCGTAACCTTCGCCTATAACTCGTCGCATCATGAAACAGCAGGCTACTCCGCGTTTTATCTACTCTTCGGACGTTATCCCTTACTGCCCTTCAACACACTGCTTTCATCAGACCACCCATCCTCCACTTCGTACGCTCAGGATGTGATCACCCGTGCCCTCACGGCACGCGCGGTAGCGCGCGCTCGGTTATCGTCGTCGCAGACAGCACAGAAGTCCATTTATGACCGCCGACATGAAGATGCCGTTTTTTCTGCGGGATTTCTTGTTCTCCTGTGGCTGCCATCTTGACGTGTTGGCCTCTGCGAAAAACTATCGCAATGCGCTGGGCCCTACCGAGTCATTCGTCAGGTCACACCTGTGACCTACGAGATTGCCGCTACCACAAACTCATCAGCTGCTGCACCCAGAACGGAAGTAGTGCACGTTTCTAGTCTCAAGCGGTACAACGCCGAGTCGCTCATTTAACAGGCACCGAGACGGTGCCTTATGGGCCGCGGTGATGATACGTGTATGGAACTGTCGCTCCGACACAGATGAATTGGCACCCAAATGAAGAAGACGACAACGTGGTTGTTGTGGGTTGGACTCTCGAGCTTCTACCGTTGGCCTGCACGACTGTGCGCTCTTTAAGCCGTTAGCAAGACCAGCTCTCGTTGAATAAATCTTCCCCGTAACAATATATTTGAATTATCGTGAAAAAAACCGTTCCCAAAAAGTGTGTTCAGGAAATACCGTGGAGGCAGAGGAGGAGGAGTCAGCTTTCTCTTAGAAAATTCCTGGAGCTATAATATAATACCTGATATACTTAATTAGGAAGCTCCCTACTGCAAAACTCATCACAAAAGTGTTAAGTACCTTATTGGCGTTGTTCACAGGCCACCCCTCTTGGAGCTCATCGTTCTTAATGAACTACAAAGTGTGATAGTATCAATCACCTAAAAAAAGATAAAGGTGTTTCGGCTGGTGACTTTAGCGCACCAAACATTGATTGGAATTTCCTGACTACATGGAAGCAAAACGACAAAGTAGGCGAAGCAACTATAGACGTATTTGCATGCTTAGTAATACTGTTCATTTCTATAGCTTCATTTTGTTTCCATTTCTCCATTTTGTATTATGTACCTTTTTACACTTTTCCAGTTCTGCATAGCGTTACTCGTCGAATAATTTTGTTAATTGTGTATATTTGGTTTTCACTTTCGACATTACTTCAATTCTCTACTTCAGACGTGTTTAGTTCATACTAATGACTAGGGCTTTTGTTGATTCAAACACTAGTTATGTTTCAAAACAGTCTCTTCGTATCAGGAAATCTCGATACAGCGTATGACATTAGAACCTCCTTTTATATACTAAACGCGTGCAAAACTCCTGTATTGGCATCAATATACTATTCTGATTTGGATTTGGGACACTTTGTGACCGGAAATATTATACTTCTGCAACACAGAAAGACAATATGTGAGAATAAACATACAGGGAGGCGAGTCATGCACAGCGCTTATCTAGGCTACTTCAGTAGAAAGCTCGTAAGAAGTTCGCTGAATTTTACAGATTTAAGGCAAGGCAGCACGAGCTACGAGGATTGTCAATTTGAGAAGTGATCCGCAGTCAGTGTAGTGTTCAACGGTGTTAAGAAAGTTTGGCATCAACCTAGCATGCAAGGAGTCTGTAGTCCAAAAGCTGATGTTCTAAAATTTCCAACAGGATATATTTATTTTAAACAACACGGGACGATCGAATCTCCATAAAAACGTTAGGGCGTGGTCTCACTGGCGACAAAAGTCAGTTGCGCACTCACTCACCAGAGTACGATTGGCCGACCTAGTGCCGTATGTGGCACATGAAAACTAATTTAACCTCCACCTGCAGTCACCAGTGTGTGTGAAGCAACTGAGCAACGCGATGGTCACACCTGTACACAGCAGAGGGTGCTATAAGTCTCTGGGTCCGGAGAGGCCTTCATTGGAATAGGACCTTCGCTATGTTTAATTTGGAACGTTGTTTAGCGAGGTTTGTCTAGCTGTGCTATACAGGAAATTAGACGGGGCTAAATAGAAAGTAATAGGTGTCAGCGAAGTTAGGAGGACACATGCGGCTTGAACATAGCTGAAGATCGGACACGTTCTGTGCTACCGTAGACTCATTGACAAAAGAAAACTTGTGGTAAGGTTTTTTATACTTAAGGATATCTCCGGCAACATAGCATCAGTGAGAGGGTGGAAAGTATTGTATTTAAGTTCAAAAACGGTACAAAATACAGATGTTACAAGCCTATGCACTACATCGAGCAATGAATATCATTTGGTTGAAAGCTCCTACGAAGAGTAGTTAGAAACGAAGACACGTAGTCCTACGACACGTAGTCCTACGAAGAGTAGTAGTTAGAAACGTAGACACGTAGTATCCTGTAATAATGGCTGACTTCACTGCTAACGTAGGCAAGGCACCGCTGGAGACAATGCACCGAGGCGCATTCCAAGAGTCTTAAAATGCTAGAGTGGAACTGCTAACACAGTGCTCAGATGTAATAAATAACATCATGAATGCCTTCCACAAAAAAAGGATAACCATAAGTGAACATGCAAGAGTCCGATGGCAGAAACAATTTATTAGAACAGATTTAACAAATTTTCTCACGCACCGTTTCATACTGGAATGATTCATTGCAGCACTTATACACATTGGAATCATCGCTAATTGTATTACCTATATTTGTGTTGGTTTTTTTCCCTTCCCCCACCCTGCTTGCATTAGTATGTGTTCTTCAGTACCAAATAAAGTAAAAAAACGAAATAAACTTCAGTCTACGTGCGCACCTGGACATAGTACATGATGTGGAAGTAGTTAAAATGATAAGGTCTAGAATTCACCTACTCTGAAGAGAGCAATGCCAGGAACTGATACGCAGAACCCAAGGTATGAGCAAGCACCGCGAGGGAAGTAACGGGGCTTAAGATTTCCGCGTCAGAATAGACTCGCGGCTTTGTCATAACCGACGTTAACTTGGTTCAGCGGAATTCAGAGGCTCAGGCGTCAGATAATTAAGAGGTTTCCTGCCTTGGAGGCAGGAAACCTCATTAGAAGACGACAAATCATGCAACCTTTAAACGCAACAGAAAAAATAGCGTTCAGTAGCACTGACAGTTCGGTGTGTTGGCGCGAGTGACGAAAAAATTATACAAAACCAAGATACGAAGCGAAGAGGAACACAAAGACGGCTGCCCGTCTTTGTGTTTCTCTTCTTTTTGTGTCTTGTTTTCTTGTGCCATTCTTAACTATGAAAGACAAAATATAGCTGAATAAGCTTTGCAATTCTCCATTGGCGTAGAATATCCGACGTAAGAAGAAACAAAAGAAGACAATTGAGGTTCCTGTAAAAGTGTTAGAGGCCTAGAAGCTGTAAAGGCAAACCTGTGATTAGGCAAAAGTCAGATGTGTTCGTTAAGGGACAAGGAAAGCTAGTTGAGGTAGCGAAAAAGTTTACAGGAATCTGTACAGTAGCCTAGACAGCCAGGACAATATCCCAGGAAATGGTAATAGCCCAGAAGAGTTTGACAACCCACCAGTATATCAGCGGAAGTAAATGAAAACCCTGAAGGGAATGCAAAGAGATAAAGCTGCTGGTAAGGATGAGGTAACATCGAGGCTTTTGAAGGATGGTGATGAGGTTGTGCTTTAAAAACTTGTCACCTTGTATATGAAGTGTATCTTCAGGGGAAGAGTGCCAGAATCTTGAAAAAAAATATAGGTTTATCTTGATTCTTAAGAAATTGGCATCAGCGGCTTGAAGAAAAACTGGCCGGGTAAGCTTATTGTCCGTTCTCTACAAGCTATTTACATTTAGTATCGCAGCTTTGCCGCAAAAGCGAATCAATGAACGTGATAGCAACAAATTAGAAGGTCACGCTAAGAATGGCAGGCAGATAGAGACGTGCCTGACGCTTATGACGCATACATGACGCACGAAACGTACTCACAGGTACATAATAACGCAAATAGGCATCTGAGTTGTTACTTCGCTGCGTCTGAAAAGTGCTCCTTTTTCGCAAACGGAGGCTGTGCTACGAGTGCAGTGACCATTGTATGCCCGCTGCCTACCACAGGAATATTATATAAACACACTTGAAGAAATCTACAGTGTATCCACAGCGACAGTAGTCATCCTTGAAAATATAAACAGAGTCCTTATAAGGAAGGGTGCAAGACATGGAGACAATTTCTTCATTGGTGTTCATCGCATAGTTACACGGAATTTTCTGAGTCCGGGACCGAGTGAAGTTAGGAATGAGAGTCAGTTGGAAGTATCTTAGTAACTGGCAGTTTGATGATGGTCTTGCAT
The DNA here is from genome assembly GCA_013436015.1 of Rhipicephalus annulatus. Taxonomy (NCBI): domain Eukaryota; kingdom Metazoa; phylum Arthropoda; class Arachnida; order Ixodida; family Ixodidae; genus Rhipicephalus; species Rhipicephalus annulatus. The sequence continues at coordinate 358,453 of WOVY01010535.1, read as the reverse complement.
TGCAGAGTAACTCAGGGGGCAAAACACAGCGCATGAATACTGAACTTGACATTGAAAGCAGAAGAGTATATCTGAAAATTAGTATACAGAAAACTAACGTATTCTATGACAGTCGTGGCAGAAAACAGCGTTTTGCGATAAGTGGCCAGACACTGGAAGTTCTAAATGTATACATTTACTTAAGATAGGTAGTGGCCACGCAGTCGAACTATAAGACTGAAATAACTAGAAGAAAATAGATGGCGTAGAATACATTTGGCAAGCATTATAAATTGATGGATAGTACTCAACCCCTACTCGTCATGAAGAAGGTATAAAACAGCTGCATCATTCCAATACTTACCTACGGAGAAGATGTCTGGAGGCTTACAAAGAGGGTTCAGCTTTGAGGACGACCCAATCAGCGATGGAAAAAAATATGATAGGTGTAATATTAAGAGCGAAGACGAGAGCAGAGAGGCTACGGGAACAAACTGGTGTTCAGAATAATACTTATGAAAATGAAGAAAAAGTGCATATGGGGCGAGCAACTAGCACGTAGCGACGATCACCGCTGGCCGTTAAGGGTACCTGACAGTATCTCCAGAGAGTGTGCATGTGCGAGGAAGAGACAGAAACTTAGGTGGGCTGACGAGATTAAGACGTTCACAGGTATAGCTTGGCAGCAGAAAGCGCAAGACCAGATTGGTTGGCGGAACCTCTGCGAGGCGTATTCCATGCACTGAGCGTAATCAGGCTCTATCTGCTGCTGATTATGATGATGCTTGTGTTGTTTAATAGCTTCTTTGGATCCGTCGTTTTACGCGCAATATACTGTCGCACTAACGTGGCAGTCTTGGCCCGCAAACACGGAGATTAGGAGACCTGAAAATAAGTAAACTTTGTGCGAACTTGTACGCATATGGTATTGCATCAAAAAATTGTCGGCTTTGAAGCAGCCTGTGCGAAGGAGCGTTGGCGGAAAAAATACCCGTGCTCTGTTCACCGATACGCATCAGTTCCTCACGTGGTCTCACTGCTTATCAAAAGCATGCCCAGCAAGCGAGCGACGGAACCACGCGCTACCGACGTCACACTGTAGATATGCTGACTGCAGTGCTGCGCAAAGAAGAAGACACCAACATGAACGCACGTGGCAGTGCTTCCTACGAAAGAGCGTCGTCCCGGAGCTACAAGGTAATCAATACAAATATTTGATTGGTATGTGGGGTTTAATGTCCCAAAACCACCATAAGATTATGAGAGAGGCCGTAGTGGAGGGCTCCGGAAATTTAGACCACCTGGGGTTCTTTAACGTGCACCCAAATCTGAGCACACGGGCCTACAACATTTCCGCCTCCATCGGAAATGAATGAATACAAATAAAAGTGAAAGTTTTCCTAACGAAGAGTGTAGGAAAAAGTATACATATAAAAGATTGTCCGTGAGTCCGCTAACGTTGGAAACACTTTTCATGCGCACGACATGCACGACTACAGAGCGCACCTGGCGTCATTCAGATTGCGTAACCCCGTCAGCAATATCTTGACACATGAGCAGCCCCAGACACCGTGTGATCTTGTAAGGTCCAAAGTAGCGACGGAGGAGCTTATCGCTGAGACCGCGATGGCGAATTGGCATCCATGCCATTACACGATAACCAGGAGTGAAATCCTGCTTGCGGCGTCGCAAGTTGTAGTGTCGCGCATCGGCGTGTTGCTGCTTCTTTATGAGTGTTCGGACAAGCTGGTGGGCTTCCTCTGCACGGCGTAGAAATCCGGCAACATCCTCGTTGATGTTCTCGTCATCGACGTGTGGTAGCATGGTGTCCAGCGTAGTCATAGCGTCTCGGCCAAGAATAAGTTATAAAGGCGTCATATGTGTTGTCTCCTGCTACGCTGTATTATACGCTAACGTAACGCAGGGGAGAGCTTCATTCCGCGTTTTGTGCTCGACGTCCACGTACTTAGCGAGCATATCGGCAAGCGTCTTGTTCAAACGTTCTGTGTGGTCGTTTGTCTGGAGCTGGTAAGCGGCTGCACGGCGATGACAGGTGTGACTGAAACGCCATATCTGTTCTGTGACTTCTGCAGTGAACGCCGTTCCCCTGTCGATAATAAGGACCTCAGGTGCACCATGACGGAGAACGATGTTTTTCACAAAGAATCTTGTGACCTTTAGAGCAGTCCCTGATGGTAACGCTTTAGTTTCGACGTAGCACGTCAGGTAGGCCTTAGCCACTACTACCCATCTGTTCGCGTTGGATGACGTCAAGAACGGACCCAGCAGGTTCATACCGATTTGCTGAAAGGCATTTGTTGGAGGGTCAATTGGCCGCAGGAGTCCAGCCGGCCTAACATGTGGGGTCTCTCGCCGTTGACCGTCGCTCAGGTTCTCACATGTAACGTAAGAAGGTAGCGATGGTTGGGAGTTAGAAGTAAAAGCCGAGTAGGAAGAAGTGAGAATAGAAAAAAAAAACATGGCGTATGAGCCAGACCACGTCTCCCATTCGTCATAGCGTCACACGAGCCGACAGGATGGAGACCTGCCTGCCCCTTCATCAGTCACTCATCATCTACGCAGTTCCCCGCATGACACCCTGAGCGTACATGTACTACCGTGCAAGCGCCTAGCATTACGCATCGACCAGCATCATGTCAGAGTCATGTACTGACCTTCCCATCCCCAAGTACACCAGAGCAGTGGACGATGAACCTGTAAAGCACTGGTTCGACCTATTCGAGCTCCATGCTACCGCTGCCTCATGGTCTGAACGGGAGATGATCATCAACTTTACTGACTACGTTTCCGGTGAGGTTTTCAAAATCTACCTCACCCACACATTTCAAAACGACGAGTCATGAAAAAAGATCAAAGAAAAAATAATCATTAGATTTAAAGACTACAGTGAAGACTACAACAAAGACTCGATTAGAACCCACGATTTGCAGACAATTGCACTCAGTCGTCAAATTCACAGACAGTCTTCAATCATTCGAGCCACAACAAGATTCAACCACTGGCACAAGACGAAGTGGCACACGGGTTGAGTAACAGACGACAATGCGTATTTTGGGAGAAACAAAACAATCAAGCGGGCCTCTCTTGTGCACAAAAGTTGGCACTTTCGAAGTCATCGCTCCAGCATATGACACGAGACGTTGCTCAACAACCTTATGTCCTTCACTCTTCATCGCGCATACGTGGTCCACCATCTGGGTTTTCATCACGTGGTTCTTCAAGCACTCCTAATACTCACCACTTGCCTTATAAGGACGCCATATTCGTGGTAGATGACCTGGCGCATTGGGAAAATACCTTGTCAAGCCACTGCCATTCCGAAAGGCGTTGTAATTCAGGAACGCGTAGCTGAATTCTCCCGCAAAGAAACAAACATACGGAACCGGAACCCCATCAAGCCATGTTTGCGGGGATCTCATCCTCGGAAACTGGACCAACCCAAAGTAGAAATAGTACGGAGTCATCATTGATTGCAAGTCTCGTTGATAAAAACGAAAATGTATCTACTGCTTTCCTTGACACAAATAATGCTTGCAATGCACTCGTAAATAACGCTGGGACTACCGACAGCGTCTCCCCCTTCAACGACAATGACCACCCGCAATTTTCTCAGCGCCATCACCACACCAAGAAAAGACGATGACGAACGAAAACTTCAAACCTTCCGCAGACAACCACATTCGGTCGTCACAGTCAAAAGCAGCCTTCACGCATTGACCAACCTCCTGCTTTTCCATCGCGTGGGTCTTCGGTCGCTCACAACGCCCACCTCGCGTCTCACACGTTCACTATGGTCGGAATGGGATATGATCATCAACTTCACTGACTACATCTCAGGTGAGGCACTCAAATTTTACCTCACCCACATCTTCGAGAACAATGAGTCTTGGAAAAAGATCGAAGAAGAAATGATCACCCGTTTCAAAGAATACGATGAAGAGATGTCCATACCTCATCAGCGGAAGGCTTTTCAACTCACCCATCACAGTTACGCGAAGTCTTCCCGCAGTAAGCCTATTTTCCAAACGAGACTTCAGAGAAAATGTACCACCATTGCACCATCATATGACTCTTCCAAAAAAAAACGTCACGCATTCGAACAGCGACTGGTAACTTGCACGTCGCAACAGACAAGGTAAAGCCTTCGTATACCGAAAGGAATCTAGACTCTTCGCCAAAAGACAAATCCTAAAGCCGGCTTTCCCGAGAGAAATGAAATCAGCATTTTCAACGTGTTCACTGCACCACACAGCTTCAAATTTTACTGAACCAACCGAATCCCTTGATGCTTCGTGTCACACACAACACCCACACGGTTTCGAACGTGCGACGGAATTTAGGCACGACGAGCTGGTGAATCCTCACAATAACAGCCCATACCCTGACGTTCCGAACCAGGGTCGTTCGACAGACAGTCTCAGCTTAATCACTCTGCAAAAAGAAAAACATACGCCATCAGAACCACCCGAATCAAAGTCTGTTGTGCTGTCATCATCAAGTGATAATACATATGTGAGTGAAAGCACATGATAATACATCGAGTCAAACCACAGCAGGAATTTCGAATCCACCAACGCCGGCGCGTTGTCAACTGACAGAAGCATTTACAATCATTGATGATTCACAACCATCTTGGGAGCTTTCTCATCAGTCTGTCACGCTGATTTCATCACAAGACCAGCCCAGCAGTACAGTTTCGACTACCGACCATCTAATCACATTACCATGCAAAGAAAACTCATGCCATGGCACGATGCCCATCTGGTCACATATGTTTCTGCAAGAAGCCCATCTGACCAACTTTCACAACAAAATGAGCAATTTCAACAAAGGAAACTCCACGAACTCCAGAAACTACAATGACTACTCGAACAAGAACAACGATCATGTGAAACCTCCTCACAAGTACACCTGTGGCTTAAAGGTCATCAGAGACAAGAGCAAATAAAAAGCAAAGACAAAGTCAATGCCTAAGCCTTCATCGCATAAAGCAACGTCGACAAAATTTTCTGCACCAGTTCTCAAGGCCGTGTCTGCCATCCAACACAACAAACAGAGAGAACGCCACAGAAAGTTACGAAAGAGGCACAAAGCTACCACGTATACAACGAAGAAAAAAAGACTTCCTCCCATCAGCCTTAACTCTCACGCACGCCGACTAGAAGCAAAGCGTCTGTTGTCATGACGGCGCTGGATCTGATGCCAAAGACATCCGTCAATACAATGGTACACGGATTTCAAGCCTTGTTCGCTGTTCTCAAGACCTCAAGTCGTGTCATCATCAGTGCAGATGTGCAGGGCGGGGTTATGCCATTCAGGCCGCAACAGCCAGCTTCGTCCACCCGAGTTCTCTTACATATGACCTAAATGGTTCCCCCTGCTGTAGATTTTTTGTGCGAGTTAAGGAACTCCCTTCTGAAATGAAACTATGGTGCATTTTTGTCATTTTTCGCTCGCTTTAACATCCGTTTTTTTGTTTTGTTAAGTGTCTGAGGCGACTTCTTCAGGGGGGAGGGGGAATCCTGTAACGTAAGAAGGTAGCGATGGTTGGGAGTTAGAAGTAGACGCCGAGAAGGAAGTAGTCAGAATAGAAAAAACATGGCGCATGAGCCAGGCCACGTCTCCTATTCATCATAGCGTCATACACATAATGAGCAACGTGGGCGTTGAGATGCGGCCAGTAGTATTTTTCCCGGATTCTCGATGAAGTACGACCGAATCCAAGATGTCCGTCGGTTGGCTCGTCGTGAGACACCTGCAAAACCTCTTGCCGCAGATTTTGTGGCATGACTAAAAAGTATGTCGACCTATTCGGTGCAAAGTTCTTTCAGTGTACTCCATCGCGAAGCACAGTGACGAGATGACACGCCTGTACATCCTGGGTGGTGAATCGATGTTGCTTTTCAAGAAGTCAATGACGCTACGTAGTTCGGGATCTGCCGCTAACAATGAATACTTAGCCAGAGAAAACTGTCGTCGTCATCGCGGTTAATGGGAGCTGGTTCAACAGGTGATATACAGTGTGGCGTGGGTAGCGCGTAGTGCCGTTGCTTGCGCGCTAGGCATGCTTTTCATAAGCTGAGGGCAGTGCTGCGCAAAGAAGTGGGCACCAACGAAGAAGAGGGCGCGATGAGTGAAACGCCGGAAAGGGAGAACGTCGCTGCGTCAAAGGAAAAAGGAGCCATTTCTTCATTCTCGCTCTCCTTTTTTTAAAGTGTAGAGCACACTTGGTTGCTCATGACACTGACGGCTACTAAATGCTGCCATCGGTGAGTTGACCTTGCAGAACTAATTTTTTTGCTATTGAAGCAGTACTATAACGTGTGCAAGTTTTTTAACCGATCAGATTTAATGTTTCCCTATGTTATGTTCAAGCATGAAAAATTTACTACTACTGTTATACACAAATGTATATTATGGAAAGGTGGGCAAATACATCTGAAGGTTTTTGTGATTTGATAAAAGTGAGCTCTTGTTTGAATCGACAGGCCGATCCCTATTAGGATGGGCCTGTCGATTTACCACGTTTGATAGTTGGAAAGTTAATGTGAGTTTACTTTCCAGGAGCCAGGTTGCACTTGAGGAAATTATGTTATTTTTAAAATTACTTCTATAAACTATTACCGCTGTGGTAACAATATACTTCCCTAGCACAATTATATTGCGGTAAGTAAAGTTTACATGAGGCTTCAGTTTATGTCGGAGTGATTATAGCAGATTTGATTGCTTTGACGAAGTGATAGCTTCGTCAAATAAATATTAAAATTGATTGCTTTTAATGATTGTTTTAAATATCTTGTTTTTCGCTCTTCACAGATCGCAGAGATTAGTTCGTTGAGGCTCTTTGGTGCGTCGGTGACACGCAATGGCACATGAAGCCTCATCATGACTCGAAGCACCTGTACAAAAATAGGAACGAAACGTTCTCCCTAACTGTGTGTGTCTATCTAAATGCTGAGACTGCTATCATTCAGCGAATCTGGTAGCCTGCAAGCATGCATGGCAGCCACATCTGAAAGGACTGCGATCAGCTTGGGAGCTTCAAGGGCACAAAACTGTCGAAAGGCTGGCTGCAAGGTTAGTTTTTCTATAACACATACGAATGGGTGAACTGTGCACAACTTGAAAACCCAAGCATGGTTGCTTGCAGTGGATACCTGTATTATTCCCACACATAATGCTTATTGAGCTTTTGTAGAAATAAATTGCGAGATAATTGAATGAATGAAACTCCAATCGTCTGAGGCTCGAAAGCTAGTGCTTTTGAACGAGCACAAATACTTTGATTTTTTATTGAGCTCTCGAGTTGGTGACTTCCTCAGTGGATCAAGTGCTCCGGAAGGAAACAGCAAGTGGGTGAAAGTCGCCTGGCTGTTCGCAACTTGCAAGAAGAAAAACCCATTGAACAAGCATCAGACGATATAGGGCCAGTAACTGCCTCTTTTACTTGAAGTAGCTTTTTCTGTCCCAGGGCTGTGGCTTGTGTGTCAGCCGAACGTGTTCACCACGATTGCATAGTCAAATATTTTTTTTTCTACTAACTTTGCCTGACCAAAGTATGCATTGTTGATCTCTAAAGGTAAAATTCAGTGTCTTTCATAGTCAAATCTTCTCATCTCTCTCTCTGTGGCTAGCCTACTTGAGCAGCAGTGCGGTGCAGCCAGCACACATGCAAACCAAGTCATGGAGCGCTCCTTTGGTGTTCTGTGCAGGACACAGCATTTTCATTCGGCAAGACACTGATATCACCAATAACGATGAGTGATGGTGGCACCTGTAGGACCCCGTTCTGTTTGTTGCGTGATTATTGTCCTTAATAAAGCGCAGTTTTTAAAGGTTTTCTTCGTTTGTAATAATAGATATCAGCAACAAGCACAATCATATTCCACAAGTGCTTTGTGTCTTCTGGACTGCCCATTTGCTTCTATACGTGGTATGGTGAGCTCACTATGTTAAACAGCCTTAAAATAATGAGAATTAGGTGTTGTGCCGTAGTGCACCCTAACATGTATTTTTAGTGAACTTATTTGTGGTCTGGTATTCGCAAGTCAGAATACAAGAAACTTTATTGGCTTATTATGCCTGGCAGACGTTTCATGCCTTCATCTATAACGTTGTAGTTTCGCTCTTGTATCAAAATAAAATATATTTTTGGTCTTCACTGTTTGTGTGTGTGTTGAGACTTGTCATCGGCTTTTTAAATTACGACATCTGTAACAAAGAGCACACATTTAACAACTACACTTTTGCATGTAGCATGGTTGTAGCAATGATCTGTTTTTCTCTAAGTTCCAGCAGTTACAAGGGATCCACGGTCATGTATAGCGTATCAAGAACAGAGCACAGAAGACCAACAAGTAGAAAGGGACTGCCAGTGACTGTTCTCCTGCGCAAATTTTACGACAGCAGAAAAAGCACATTGTGATGTCAGGAGCAGTCTGAATTGCATACGTAGTAACATTCTGTGCAGCTGCAGTTTAACTTCTTAGCAGTTCTTTTGCTTGCATTCCAATTTATTTAAATTTTGTATGGAAGATACCAAACTATGACACTAACCTAAAGGCTGCTACAATGTTAGTGGACAAATAATTTGGAACTGAAGTTTTTAACATGCATGGTAATCAAAGTGCCTGCGTGTCTCTGCATTAACCTGCAAAAAATCACAGCATCCATGGCCGGCAATGGTGACTCTGTTTGCATTCTTTGTAGTACAAGAAGTAAAGCCATGGATGCGGTATTCTTGTACTTAGTCGATATATTTCTTCAGTATACACTCATTTGTATAGCACCTATGATACCATGTGTGTATAAGCTCTGGGAAGGGAATCTATGTGGAATATAATATTTGGAAGGACGAGGATCATCACTACTGATAGTATATCTAACAGTAGATTTTAGTGCTTGTGTATTGTTATCCTACTGCCTGTCCGTCCTTCAACAGTCTACTTCTCTGTTTCTACTTTGTAGGCGTAACTTTTTAAATAAATATTGTGCTCGGATTAGTTTGTTCATATTGTAATTGTGTACTACGCATGTGGCTTATCTATGCAGCTTTGCTCAGACTACAAATAAAAGTATTTATTGTATTTTTATGCGGCTATAGCATGCATTTAGTTATCTTTTTCTAGGTGCCTGTACAATTGTTTAGCCCTACAAAGCTACCGGTATACTCTAACATTGAAGCTAGCATCTTAAAACAGTTTCTTAGTGGGAGTATCATTGTGTTTTTAACCATTATTACTATTCTAAGATGAGCTGTGAGAACTTCATCGAAACATATTTACATTTTTTAACTGTGTGAATGTAAATGCTCTTGTGTTCTTTTATTGTGGCCCCTGTTTCATGCAAATGACACATTATTGTGCAGTGACATAGTATTATTCGTGATTTTACACTTATGTGCTGAGCAACATCGCAGTTAAGGGCAGTAGCCAGGCATACATGCAGTGCACTGGAGCATCACCTCACATAATTAGTGTACAGTCTTTGCCCACCAGTGAGCCCATTTTTTTTTTCAAGCAGTCTAGCAGACAGCTGTATGGGAACTGTATTGATGTCCAAACTTTAAACTCTTTTTGAGGAGTGTTTTAGGGAATCGAAATGGGGTCTATAGCCGTAAATATAAACATTGTTTGCACGAAGGAGGCTAGTAGCTTAGAGTTGTATTATACATGTATTGTCTAGAATTTCTTTGCACTATGCTGAATTTCAGCCCACGTGTCCTAACAGGCTTGTTAGTGTGTTGTAAATGAGCCAAGCTATGTAAATAAACAGAGTAACACTGCAGACATGTATGAAATATTGATGCACAGCTCTTTTATGTAGCATGACATTGTCAAGGGCTTTATTCTTATGTTCCTTTAAAAAACTGTTTCTCACTGTGTGGCAGTAGAAACTATCCATCAAGGTTTTCCTTGATAGTTCAAGAAACACCGAGTTTGGACATAACAGTGCCAAAGGTTTTCTCTCGTAGGTTACTTTCTGTATATTCAAAATGAGCGTATTGGAATCGTTGATTCATAGCTATTCATCTTAGTACTTACAAGTCAGTGTGTGTATTTATGTATGTATGTATGTATGTATGTATGTATGTACGTATGTATCTATGTATGTATGTGTGTATCTTTAATTGAGAATGCGTTTATCATTCTTGTGTAAGTTTGGTAATGATTTGGCTGATTTTGTTTCCAGTTCATTCTCTTCAGAGCCAATGTACATTTCAATTAGTTTTTTTGCTGCATAAAAATAAACGCAACCTTACACAAAATATGTGCATTCAAAGAAGTTGTTTCATTTGCACACGTATAGTCATGAGCAGGAAATTGGGTAAAATGGAACCAACCAGCGAATATTAGTTTAGAGCATAGCTACTCTACATGACATATCTTGTGCACATTGCGTTTGTCGAATGTGTCGATTTGAACATATCAATTTTAATCAGAATAAACAAGCTATCACCCGTGGTTGTACATAAGTGTAATACTTATGCATATTGTATTACCGGTTGGCAATTACTATTAAGGTCACAAACCTGGTCAAGCTGAATACACGAATTTTGTTCATGCACCTTTCATATGTACTAAAACTGTTAATGATAAAAAATAAACTTCGGTTTAAAAATTTATTTTAGTAACTAAAAGCAGAGTATTCCTCTATGGCATAAATCAAATTGCCATTGTTATGTTTCGTTGTGGACAATAGGAGACCCTCTCAGCAGAACTCTAATAACTGTTACAGTTCATTTTACCTATAAACAGTGACATTACAAGAAGCGCGCAGCGTGACAGATAGCGAGAGAGAAGGCACAAACTAATCACTCTGCGTCTTTTCTAATGGTCCGTGCTCTTTGGCCTAGCTGCATGTAGATTCGCCCCCCAAATTAGCACAAAAATGTGTCCCGACAAATGCAGTCATCTTCGCAGCAAGCAATTAGCACGCTGCATGTGTAGATTTTCTTCAAAACACCGTGACGACTGATCGCTGGTCGAATATTCAAACACGTGAAAGTAATATACCAGGTATGATATTGGTAGTTTAGCACTGGAAACTTTTGCGATAAGAGAAAATGGAGAGGGAAATTAGTAACCGTGAATTATGTAATTTATGACGGAGCACGGCACAGTACTTCTGGTTCAAAAGGGGAGTGAAACAAGAAAGCGCGAAAGCCACCTTCACAAAAAATTATTACCCGCTGCCACGCATAATCTGAGGCCGGGCAACCTCTTAAAAAAGTGCTCGGTGACACTGCGGTCAAACCTAGTACCTTCTTGATTGTAGCTTATTGTAGCTTCTTGATAGTAGCTGTATTCACTCGTCCACTGCAGCAGCGCTTGCATTCACCCTATTGCTGATATATTGTCAATGCTTGGAATTACGCCAAATGCAAAGATATGTGGAGAAACTTGGTCAAAAATAGACAAAATACTTAGAGTGTGTTTGCCCAAGAATACTAAAAGATAGAAACTGCCACGTGTGGCTGTATAACCGTGCACTAATCATCTTGTACATAACTGTCATGATGTTGGGATAGCCGGCTCTAACGTACGCTACGTTTTTATAGTTTGCCAATTATAAATAAAAACAAAAATATATATATCGGCCTGTGACAACTCTAATAAACTCATTGATATGCGGTGTTTAACGTTCCAAAACCACCATATGATTATGAGAGACGCCGTAGTGGAGGGCTCCGGAAATTTCGACCACCAGGGGTTCTTTAACGTGCACCCAAATCTGAGCACACGGGCCTACAACATTTCCGCCTCCATCGGAAAGCAGCCGCCGCAGCCGGGATTTGAACCCGCGACCTGCGGGTCAGCAGCCGAGTACCTTAGCCACTAGACCACCGCGGTGGGGCCAATGCTAATAAACTATAATGAATTTACTGTCACTAGTGTCACCTTCACTAGATGAATCACAGTTGAAACTGTGATTCATGAAGCTGTGTCACCTTCACTAGATGAATCACAGATGAAACACAGTTTTTTTTCTAACATAAATATTAAAGGAAGATTTGGCTCCATAACTCATAACTCTTCTAATTAGCATTGTTTCTCACACCTCAAGCCACTCACACTTCATCTCGCTTTCTGTCTGGCTGTCGTTCCTATAAAACGCGTACTCCACATTTTTTATGCTCTCCAAGCATCCGACGCTGCTTTGCGGAAATTTTTCTGACGTCTGCTGGGACAAAAAATTGTCTTCATTATCTATCGATTTCAAGCTTTCGCGCAGATGAAACGAAAGTCTCTCTCTCTCTTTCGTTTTTCTTGCACGTGCGATAACGTCTCTCGACTTCAAGACTCGTTTATACGTCCCTTGCTTTGTTTGTTCACTCAAACAAAGCTGGACTAAATATTTGCACCGTGGTTTGTGAAAAGCATTAGCACTGAAACACCTCCTGACGAGTCTCCCTAGTTTTACGTAGACACATGTCTAAGCATAAGCGTATGCACGTTCTCGCATTCAGGCTTTATAAAAAATGCTGCGGTGCATGAAACCAGCTGAATTCCACTTAAAATTTTATTTCATTACTGCTGTTCTCTATTTCTACACAATTTGTCTGCAGGCACAGAAGTCACTCCTGTGTCACGTAACAAATAAGATTATTGTAAGAAAGGTAACCTCTTACGTTCAGGTACAAAACACCCTTACGTTTATCACTATACCAAGCTTGAGTACACCGGATAAGTTGAGTATCAGTGCAGCTTCATTAAAATGTAAGGTAACTGGTCGCGTTAAACAGGGAAAGACATTTGAGGCACATTTTCAAATTGCGCATGCATCAATTTATGCGTGCTTTCATTGATGTGGTGCACTTGTAGTGTTGTTCACTTGTACTTGGCGAGATAGTGCATGGATTGCTCGATGGCTTAAGGTAATCGAGCAATTTCTTTTTTAGCTAGTCATTGATAAAAGGCGAGTGCTTGGCTTTGCGCAGCACGCCAAAACGTCTATTACAACGTACGCGGCAACCCGTAAATGCTGTAGCAGACGCTCGCGGAACTGAAACTTAGATGCAGCATATTATTGGCGATCATCGTATACTCTCGATGCTAGACGCTTTGCGTGCTGCCTTGATATTATCGGCACTCACTTCTTTCTTTCCTTGACGTTTCATCGGCTATTGTGTGTCCTCCTCGCCCTCTTAAGTGCCTAAAAGGTTAAATTTGTTCACACGCTATAGTAATCCCTCCAGACAAAAGAATTTTTGGCCAATAAAACGCGTAGCCAAGAAAAAGCTTTGTGAATTCGGCCCCAGACCTTTGTCAGCCTCATTCACAACCAGCTGAAGACAGTTGCAGAGTTTGTGACAGAAGTGGCAACAATTGAAAAAAAAAAACACTTGATCTGCGAGCCAGACAATACAACCGCGGCCTGCCAGCTATTTCTTCGGGAAACGTGGATTTTGATACACTAGACGATCATAGTCTTCGTGCGACGATACGGACCATAATCTGCGAAGAACTTCAGAAAATGCTCTCTGTGATTAGCCCACACATCGCAGCTCTGACAAGCATCGATCGCGACGAGCTGCATCAGGCGCTCAAAACAGCATTTCCGACCCAGACGGCTTTGCAACCAGTGTTCCGCAGTCCGTCGTGATAGAAATAAAATAAATGGAATAAACTTTATTTGAGCAAAATTATGCACCTAAAGAATTGCGTGAAAAAACTGTCGGCCTCGAAACGGCCAGTGCGATTCAGCGTTGGCGGAAGGAATGCCCGTGCTCTCTTCACTGATACGCATCACTTCCTCACGTGGTCCCACTGCTCACCAAAAACATGCCCAGCCTGCGAGCGACGGAACCACGCACTACCGACGGCACACTGTAAATAAGCTCAGGGCTGTGCAGCGCAACGAAATGTGCACAAACATAAACGCACTTAGCGCCTCTCCTCCTGTTTGTTCAAAGCTAATATCTTTTTTAGATTTTTCCTATAATTATTGCTTTTTTCTCCTAATAAGCCAGTGTGCGCGCCTACGTGTGTGTGTGTGTATTGCTCTAGCCATGTAGGCTACATGGCTAGTGTGTTTACTTCTCATAGATGGGTACAGTGTTTGAATTTCAGTGTCAACCGAAAAATCATCGGTTTTTTTCCAATGAGTGGAGGAGTGCTGTGATCTGGCGCTAAGCTGTTTTCAGATAATCTTCTTGAAACATCGCCCCATAAATTTCTCTGATAGCCCATTGGCGTGCCTTAAACCACCATGGCCTAACGAAATTGTCGATCATTTGCCATTCCTGAGGGAAAAGAGAATTGCTGCCACTAGGCACCTACTTGTTTATTAGGTAGAAGCGCACTTCCGGCCACGTGTTCGGGTGAACGAAGTTCATCGCTTGAGAGAGCGCTCATTCTATGGAAAAGCGGTGGCATAGGACCACCAAACATATAAATACGTTCATGTTTTGTATGTGTGTGTTCTATTTATTGTGCGTATGCACTGAATTCAGTGTCATTTTTTGTTGCGCTGTGTAATAACAGTCCGACAACTTTGCAGCGGCACATCATATAAGCCGCAAATAATAAAAATATACTATCTCTCACTGAAGGGAACCATATTGGGATGCCAAGCAGAGCTGGTGTTCACTTTTTTATTTGTTTATTTCTGTTAATCTTTTATTTGTGCGCGTAGTTGTGTATATGATGTGTACCACTTATGTTACTGTGACAGGCTCGGTTATTAAACCCAGTTGGGCCAGCAGTGAAACTTTACGGTGGGACCAGAGTAGGAGAAGAGCGTTTTATTCGTCCAAAAAAGAAAGTATATATGCACAACAAAAAATACAGAAAGAGAATGCTAGAATCAACAAAAAATAAACTAACACGCGCCGGCCAAATGAAATATAGACGCACTTCTTATTACCGAGGCGAAATGTTCAAGACACTAAACGGCCCCTCGTGTGCAGCCACTCAAGTTAGAGTATGGACGCGCAAGCAGAGTGATACCAGTCACCAGTGGTTAATGCACTTGCGATCAATACGCTATGGTGGGTGTGCAAAACAACAACAGCTGATCCAGCGAGAAATACGCCGTGGTGCGTGTGCACAAGGACGGGCCCGTAGCCCGATGGCTCGCTCTCGCTCCCGGTGGACGCCACCATCCGCGGCACGCTCCTCTGTCCGAGCACCAGATTTACGTGATGCCAGTGGCTCGGCAATAGCCTCAGTGGTTGAATGGTCAGCAGGACCCCGTGAAATTCGTTGCTTGCAAACTGCATGCCTTGAAGCCCGGGTGCACTTACCGGGTGAGCTCGCACAACGCACCCTAGCCACGTTTTTCCAACCACCCGAACGGATGTTTCTCTTTCTCCTGGCACTCGCGCGTTTCACCTACACCAAGATTCTTCCCTTTCGAAAAGTTTGTTCCAAGAAGAAAAATAAGCTGCAGTGCAGTACGCCAAAAGTTACTATGTGTCGTCTATCCTGAAAACGTCTTTAACAAACAAAACTAACTGGAGTAGTTGCTTATTTCAAGGAAACAATTGCGAAATTCATAAATGGCTCATGTAACCTTCCCTGACATTTTTAGAGCCTTTATTGTGCTCGACCCAGAATGTCTATTCTTGTAATGCCAGGATCCACCCTTATACCCTCCACTTCAGGTTTTTGTCCTTAAGGCATACTGCAGTGGTTGGTGATCCGTTTCTACGGCAAATAATGTTTCGTGCAGAAAACCATATTACTTTTCGGTTGCCCAAACCAACGCTAAGCATCCCACTCTGTTGCAAAGTATCTCTTTCCGCGAGGCTGGAAATGACGGCTGACTTACGACACAAAGTGGAGTAAGCTATCGTACTCTTGCATATGAATAGCTTCTGTACAAGAATTGGAGGTGCCTGAGACAAGCACAAAGTCTCTTTGGAGATCGAGTGCTCTGACAATTTGTCCGGAACACATAAACTTCTTGAGCCATTCAGATGCTTCTTCTCTAACAGAGGTCTAAATAGTCTTGTTTTTCTCAGTCTTCCTTGTCATCACGGTAAACGGCTATGCACTCTCGGCCTAGCTAGGTATGAGGTCGTAGTAGCAGCCAGCCAGCCCAAAGAATGACCGAACCGGATTCTTTGTGTTAGGCTTAAAAGCATGGACAATCTTTTGTAACGTGCTTGCGACTGGCTGGATATTGCCGTCTCACAATTGATGTCCCAAAGACGTGACGGTGCTCATTGCAACTGAACATTTGTGTGGCTTGATCATTAGTACAGCTTATCGCACTCTGGCAAACAACTTCTGCAAAGTGGTCAGATGTTCCTGCCATGTCGTGGTAGGCAACAGTACGTCGTCCACGTAATGAACTACGTTGGGACTCCGAGTAGTATCCTCCTCATCAGACGAGGGAAGACAGTTGACGCAATCTTGATGCTGAGAGGCATAAAGAGGAAAAGATAATGCCCAGATCGGCTTCAAAAGGCGTATTTCTGCAAGTCTTTTGTAAGATTAACCTGCAATATTCTTTGGGTAAATCAAACTTCGAAAATCATGTCGTTGTTCTCACTTCAACAAACAAGTGATCAGTTCTGGGTATAGGCTCTGCGTCAAATCTCAGATCATGGTTTACACGGTGAAAGTCATTGGGCATCCAGTAGCTAATGTCCTGCTTTTTCACCAGTACCAATTGAGAAATATGTGGTGACTCTTAAGGTTTACAATTCCAAGTTCTATGATGTGCTGCACCTCCTTTTAAGCGGCTTCTTTTATAGCGAATGGCAAGGAGTGATGTGATGTTTCAATTAGTTCTGTAGTGGTCATTTCTAACCAACACTTCACAAGGTTTGTTTTACCCGGGAACTCCTAAAAGAAGTCTTCGTAGGTATTTTATAAGTTCAGTATCTGCCCCCGCTGTCACTCCTCGATACGTGTCCGAGATTTATGAAGTTGATACCACAGCTGTCTTGTTCTTTGAAAGTTTGTAGTGGGTCCTCGGACTCCTCTCCCTCCAGAACGACAAAAAATTGATGTCTGAGAAAGGTCTTCTTGGTAACATTCTTTATGTTTTTTTAGCATGTTGATGCGGTTTCTGAGTCGAAAATATAGTCAGTATTCTTCTTTCCTAGTATTAGAAACGGTCCTTTCCAAAGCATTATTAACCTGTTCTTTCTTGTGAGAGGCCAGATCAACGCGCGGTCACCAGCTGTCAGCTGACCTTGCCTGCTGAGGTGGTAGTGATACCTTTTTTGTGACACGTGTGCTCAGTTGAGACTTTGTGCTAGCTCGAGTGTATTTCGAGTTTGTGGTCTTAAATCTAAGACATATCCGTAAATTTTCTTAAGTTCTGATTTCTCATATTCTTGGGTTCATAGCTCTTTCAGTATGCTCTGAGGCCTTCGAATATGTCGGCCATAAATAAGTTTAAAAAGCGAGACCTCGGAGCTTGGCGGTGATACTTCACGATAAGCAAAGAAAAGAGGTACTAGACAGCAATTCCAACAATGAGGCTGTTTTTTAACCATTTTGCGAGCATTTGTGGGAACTCTCCAATAAACCTCTCTACTATCCCGTTGTAGAAGTTTGTTATGCAGGTAAGATGCTCAACCGCCAGTGATTCGCTTTCCTTTTTCATTGAATATGAAGTAAAGCATCATGCTTGATCACAAAGCACCGCGTAATAAAAGAAATGATTTGCTCTCACATACTAAAACCCTTGTCACACAGGCTATACTCAAATGCCACACAGAATACTAAACGTCACAAAGGCCAAACACTACACGATCGTCTCTCTAAACCTTGCCCTCTTCCTACACTATATACTAAAAGGGGACGTGCATTCTAACATTAGGCCATCCTGCAACAATTAACGTCCTTGTTAAGGCTGTTCTGAAAATAATCTTGTGATTTAACATACAAGTGCTCGTCCATTCTCTTACATGAAATACTTCGTCTATAACACATGAAAAACAAGCCAAAGAAGCAACAGAAACCACACAAAGAAAGCAGCTATCTCTATACACTGGCGCGTCAAGTTCTTCATGACACGCAAATCGTCCTTTCGGAGCGTGAAACTTTTAAGAAGGTATTGTACTTTCCGGCCATCTTGACCGGCTTAACCTTAAAGAAAACCTCAATATGCATTATACCAGTGTGCTTTTTTCTGCACTTCACTTTCAACGCTTCGTCCGGCTCGGGCTTCGGTTTTTCCCCCATCTGTGGCGAATGTTTCTGCGGATTTTCTCTGGCATTTTAAATGTGCTTGGTATCGCCTGTTAGCCCCGCCGTGGTGGTCTAGTGGCTAAGGTACTCGGCTGCTGACCCGCAGGTTGCGGGTTCGATTCTCGGCTGTGGCGGCTGCATTTACGATGGAGGCGGAAATGTTGTAGGCCCGTGTACTCAGATTTGGGTGCACGTTAAAGAACCCCAGGTGGTCAAAATTTCCGGAGCCCTCCACTACGGCGTCTCTCATAATCAAATGGTGATTTTTCGACGTTAAACCCCACAAATCAAATCAATCGGTATCGCCTGTTAGATACAGCTGTTTTCGCTCACTATACTATTTTGAATCGGTTCAGAACTATTCATTCTCCTTTCTTTCCATCAGCTGTTCGGCAATTTTTTCCGATTCTTCCGGTGGCTTGTCCTCAGTGCCGTTGTCTTGACTTGGTTGGCCTTCTGGCTTTTTGTCTTCTGCAACCTCACCTTCCTCCTGCTTATTCTTATGTGTCGCCTTTTGTCCCTGCGCTGCTTCTTCATCATCTTCCTTTTTCTTTCGTTCTTCGCCGCAATGTCCTGCTGCTTCTTTCGCCGTTCCTAGCTTTTCCGCGCTGTCTTCTTGTGTAGCACCAGGTTGCGTGTTTGATTTCTTTTGTTGCTTTCAGCTTGGGCTTCGTTCTGCCTTCTAGCTTTTCGTTGGCTCCAGTAGATGTCTTGGGCTTTTGCTCTTCACCTATCTTCGCAGTCAGTACATAACTATCTCCGGAATTCTCAGCGTGTGGCAGGGCTCGTTCTTAAGACGCGTCCAGGTGTCTTCTGTTGGTTGCATCTGGCATGACTTCCAGTTCTTGTAGACTAGGGTCGTCGTCTGTTTAAACCTAGGCGCTCACTGTTGCGAGCAGACGACGGCCTTTCACGTAGACTTCGGTCTCTATTGCGCTGTGTAGGTTGACGGGTGGCAATGGTTGGCATCGTTCCGTTCATTGATTGGTGTCGGTCGTCAATTTTCGTGCTGAGAAGCGGGCAGGCAGCGTTCTGAACCTGAAAGGGGTCTGAGGCTTCGGTTGCGTGTGCCAAAAACCTCCTGTAGTTCTCATTTGATGCGTTCTAGCTTGAAGATGTCATGCATCGCATCCAACAGCATATTGTGCTGTTCGCGAGACCTAAAGGCCGAGATAACTTGTTCTCGCGTACGTTTAAAGTCGAGGTCGACTTCGTGGCACAGGCGCACCTTAGAGTGCAAGTAGACGTCCGTGCTCTGATTAGGCTGCTTCCCATGCTCTAGTCTCCTGCAACACTGTTCTGAAATGGGAGTCTGGCTTACGAAGGTACGACGTAAGCGCAACCCAAATTCTTCTCACAATGTGATCTGGGAACTCCTAGTGCCGTACCAGTCCTTGATAGCTTCTACCAATCGCACCTTGGCTGTTTCCAGCGTGTGAGCAGCTGGCCAACCATAAAATTTTGACGTTGGACTAACGCTTTCGATCAATTCACGCGCTACATAACCGTCTTCATCGAAGGCACTGATATTGTGACTTAGGCCGGTAATCACCCGGAGCCTTAACGTAGGCTCAGGTCGTGCTGCGCCGGCAAGACAGTCGTTCCAGCAGCGTTCATAGCAGACGGTTCTTTTCTTGGACCATTCGTAGCAGGTTACGAGCAGTGATTGTATTTCCGTTGTTGGAATCTGCGTCTCGACCACCAGTCAGGTTGACTCGTTCGTTGGCGCATTCCATTAGGCTTACGTTAACAGGCTTCGTAGGCTGACCAAACTCATTTTCTCACCTTAGCGATTAAACGGCGATATCGAGCTTTCTGGAATGTTGACTTCAACTGTGTAATAACTGAAATAATTTACTCTCCCATATTAAAAGAGTTGCCACACTGGCTACTAAACGCTACACAGGCCAAACACTGCACGAGCGTCTCTCTGAATATCGTCCTCTTCCTTCACTATCTATCAAAATGGAACACTTAATTCTAACAGAAAAGATTCTCGTGGGAAATCAATGAGAAAAAACTACTACACAAGTTTCTCGGCACTATAGATGAGTCATCTTCTGTCAAAGGCACGGCTTCGAGGTAGCGTGAGGCAAAATCACAAAAATAAAATATATCGATGACCTTCCACCGAAGTTCGAGTTAACGGTACAGCGATGTTCACCACCACAAGTTCAAAAACGGTGTCGATCAGAGGCATACCCCTTGAGGTACCTTGTCAACCTTACCTTTTGATACCGTCGTTTGACAGGCGTCACAATATCTCAAATCTACGGACATCTTCTGCGGACATCAGCTGAACACCTCAAAAACTCGATCTATTGTCTTTTGGACACCCTGATGAACGGACTTCACATCCTCATAAGCCAAACGCAACACTTGGCCACCCGGGAACTTCGGGTTTACGGTCTGTTGAATGCTCTTACGAGGGGCAGGAAGGGCTGTCGGTAATGCATAGCGTTATTGACGGCGAAAGAAGAAGATTTTGAATTCTTGCCGACAAACTTATTACCCTCTCTGGCTCTGCAGGTGTCAAGCATCCCGTCTTTTTTTTCTGTTCCACCTGAAAATCTTTGTCAGACATTTATCGGCCAAGGGTGTTCAGCAGGTATCGCCCTTCGGGAACTCTTAGGACCTGTGACACCAACCAGTTGAGAATTCCGCTGGTTATCTTCGTCCATAGAATGAACACACACTTCTTGCTGAATTGATCCATAGAAGAAAGTTTTCATGACACGTCCGGGTAATTGACGTTACTGGAATCCGGTACGTTTCCCACTATCACATCGCATAGTGGCGATAACATACACGTGACAATGACCCTGTTGCAAAAGCATGGTAGCCTGTTATTTATTTATGCCTTAGAGACTACAGTGGTGCTAACTACAACCAGACAACGTAGGGATAGTGCCAGTCAGTCCTTCATAAGGTACTAATGACAGGCGTACAACCAACGGGTTGCTTCCGTGTCCCTTCGGAATCAAGCGATTCGTCCATTTACTTAGTCTGGTTACACTGACATGCAACGTTTCGTACATAGGGGTTGCGTCTTCACCGTGCTCGTGACAATTCCCCGAGTTGTGGCTATGTTATGTGGGGTGTTGTGAACTAGTATCGTCCTTGCGTAGCATCAATCAAGATGTCGTTGACTTCGAAGTGTTATTCCTGTTCAGACAGCTCTTGAAATCACTTCCCCAATTACAGCACTATATCAAATATAATTGCTTTGGCTTACTCCGACAGTCGAAATCTTTGTGCCGCTTACGGCCACAAACAAAATACTGAGTCTCGGCTCTTGGACTTGAACTCAATTCAGCCATCAGAGTTGCGCCTTTATAGTTATCTATTTATTAGCTGTATCTGCCATGGCTTACAGTGTCTTGCAGTTCATCTCCCGTAAGAAGAGTGCGAACTGACTGCTGCCGCTCGCCATGAATCGCTCAGCCACCATAGAGTAACGGCTGTTACGAAGCGCGCCTGCGACGACGTTATAAAGGGCGCCACGAGTCTCGCCGCTGCCAACACTGTTACGAAAGACGGCGACACCAACACCGTCCCGAAGGCGCAACTGATTCGAACTCCACCGGCAAGGTCACCAGCCGTTTGGTAGCTTAGGATTCTTAGCTCGCGACTGCTTCTGGGCAGAGCTGATGGACGAGCGGACGAGACGACGGTGAGTTAACAAGGTTTATGTACAGCAAATATATAGAGGCGTTACAAATTCGGCACTGGGGCCGACAGCTTAGAGACTCGAAGATTCGAGCTCTTTTCTTTGACACATAGGTGTACTACTCGCGACGCGCAGCAGGGCTTTTTTTTATAGGCACCGGGTGGATTCTTTGAGTTACCAAATGTCCAACCAGAAGCGCCACTGGCCGTGAGGTCAGAATCCTCTAATGGGGCTCGCCGCTGCGCCGCGTCATCCTCATAAAATCCGGAGCTGCTGCACGTGGCTGCACCCAAGGAGGAATGATGTTGCCACGCATTGCGTAAGGCTCCTCAGCCTGGAAGGCGCCGATTGCTTCATCGGGCTCGTGGGCTGAGGAAGCTCGCTGTGCGTTGCGTAAGAGGGACCACCACCGTTTGATGACGCCGTTGAGTTGATCGCGTCAGGCGGGATCGCGTGCTGGCCTTAACAGAGATTGCCTATTCAGAGGCAAGGACGTTCGGTGTGAACTAGCAGGCATAACAGCACCCCCGCCGCCAGACAATGTGCCGGAAGACAAGCTGCTTCCACGTGGCTCGGATGTCAGGTGCGCTCGTTCGCCAAGTCCGCCTCCAGGGCCATGAAGAGAATGCAGCTTCAGATTCCGTTCCGCGGACACATGCAATTTTTGAGGATGGATTCCAGCTCCACTGGCTTGTCGCCACAACTTGCCGGCCAGCTTCGCTCGTCTCTTCTGACAATTTTTATTCTCAGCACTTGTCGATGGTTCTGCAACTTGTCAAGAACGGTTCGACAACAGACAACACATGACACAAGCAAGTGCTTTCAGTCACCTGACAGAACACCAGACAAAGTATATTACAACATATACCTAGCTACGTGTCTATCAGAATTTTGTTCCCTCTACACCAAGAGGCACTGTTGAGACACAACACTCTAAAAATGAGAACTCACATTTTTACACGTACAACAACGTAACAAAATAGAATACAACATAAAGTTGACTTCTTGATCTCACTCTGGACGAGAGCGCTCAGCTAAGGCCGTGATGAGGACGATATTTTGGCCCAAGTCACCAGCGAGAAATCGAAAGGTGGAGAAAGTACTAACTAAAACGTACGGTTCAATGCGTCTGCGTTAGTGTTTAGCTTTCCTTTGTTGTAGCGAACGTCAAAGTTGTGCTGTTGGAGTACCAAGCTCCACCTCAGTAACCGGGCACTTTAAGGCAACGATACCTATGCGGTACTAAGGGCCGCTCGTACTTGCGACATTGCACATCAGTGTAGCTACAATATGGGAGTCCAGATTTCTCAGAAGAAGAAACATTCCTCCTCAGGTCCTTTTTCTGGACTACACTTAGCCTGGGCCCGAGGTTCAACTGCTCCAAGGTTACCTCCGATCCCCTTTCGATTACATCACTAGAACTCAAAATTTCTGCTACCTCTTCCTCTGAAGCATTCAACAGCAGATTTACGACCGCTTGACGTTGAACGTATGGTTTCATCAAGTTACTGTGATAAATTTTGTTCGACCGCCTTCCTAATTTCTCTTCATAATTGGTATCAGAAAGGTTCGATATTACTTTGGCGGGCCTTTCTGAATGGGCCTCAAGCTTGTTCTTTTTGGACGTGTGCAGCAGCATTACCTGACTACCTACTTAAAAAGCACGCTTCTTCGCCGATTTCTTGTCGTACTCCTTCGACAACACTTGTGCAGCCTTCATGTGGCCTTCCACAAGATCTTTTGTTTTTCCAAGCCTCTGAAGGAGGTTCAGAACATATGCAACCACACTAGGGTCCTTATCGAATCTCTCCCAGGACTCGCGTAGCATTCGCAATGGTGTTCTCAAGCTCCTGCCATACACAAGCTCTGCGAGGCTAAAACCAGTGCTCTCATGAGGAGCTGATCTCAAAGCGAACATAGCGGGAGGAATACACGCTTCCCAGTTGCACTTGTGCTCGTAGCAGAGAGCTGTCAGTATTCATTTCAGAACGGAATGCATACGCTCTGCCTAATTAGATTGTGGGTGATGGATCGAGCTGTGCACTACTTTTATTCCATATTTATGCATAAAAATAGAGGTAAGGCAGCTGGTGAAGACACTATCATTGTCGCATTGGATTTTAGAAGGAAATCCGACGCGTGCAAATATAGATAGCAGTGCATCCACGACATGAGGGGAATTGGGCTCCTTAAGTGGTATCAATTCCGCAAATTTTGAGTCTACACGGAGAGCCGTGAGGATGTACCGACAACCTTGCCTTGACTCTGGCAATTGCTCGACGATATTAATTACTAGGTGCCGGAAAAGCTCTATGTTAATTGGCACAAGCGTCATGGGTGCCTTTCACTTCTCCGTGGATTTCCCCGCTCTCTGACAAGTGTCGCATGAGCATACAAAGTCTTCGATATCCTTCCAGCATTTCGGCTAATAAAACTCAAGGGGAACTCAAGTCTTGGTCTTTTTTATGCCGAGATTTCCGGCCCACGAGTTTTTATGCGCTTGTTCCAATAGTTGGTGACGATACTTTTGTGGCACCAAGAGCTGCTCATACTTGCGACCTTGCGCATTTGTGCAGCCCCTATACAGGAGCCCTACTTTCTCAAAAAAAAAACATCCTTTTTCTTTTTTCCCAAGTTTACGCTTTCTATTAGCGCTTTAATCGAGAGGTTCTCACGCTGCTCTCGAATGAGCGTTTCTCGATCAACCCTCGACATTTCACTCCAACTTTCCGCTACAGGCGAGAGCGTTGCGCCTCTATCGCTCTGACTCAATGGCGCCTTGTCGTCTCCTCCTGCTACGGAAACCACGTCAGTCACTTCGGTGACTGGCCGCTCGAGTGACTGCTCACATGACTCACACGGAGCATATTCTCTCTCTCTCTCTCTCTCTGAGGTTCCGTCGACACGCCGCCAAGGTCACTTTATGCTTCACCACATTGAACAAGATCAAGCTCCTGCGAAAGCTTCCGCACTTGCGATCGCGTGAGGGCCATGTACGCTAAGTTGGCGAAGAACGATTTACCCTGCTCTTTGAGAAGCTGCTTTGAATTGTTAGAGAAAAAATAAGGAAAACGATCGGGAAACACAGCACACACAACCGCTTCGGTGCGAAGCTTACCGAACGGTCCTTCAATGACAACCGTAGCGATTGGTAAGCAAGCACTATGCTCCTCGGCGACTTGCCTGATTCACGCGCATTTTTTTTTAAAGGCATCCGGAGACACCAATGAAGGATGAACAACGTCCGTGGTTGCCGCTGAGTGTCGAAGTGCTGGACAAGTTTTCCGATTTACACTAATTTCTTGGAGATACGGCTCTAACAATCGCATGTTTTTTCCAATTCTCGGATCGTTGCGATAGCTAACTTTTGCTTATAGTTTATCGCGATGCACCCTTACTTTTTGCAGTTGTAGCAGATTAGCGGCTTCCGTGATTCAAACGCCCGTGTGGGATCAGTGCGTTCTTTAGGAACCTCGCTCATTTTCTCCGCTTCCGTTTGCCCTTCCCCTACAGTGTCCTTCGTAAGAGACGGGTCCTTCGTGAAATTACGGTGCGGAGCGGGTTTCTGTTGATCAAGTTTCTTTGAAAAGCCATGTTTCCTTCCATCCCTTTCAACGTGCACTGCCCTGCTATGCAACTTTTGGCGAGATCATTACTCCTCAGCTAACTCTACTGTCTTGTTTAGCTGTACTTCACCAAGTTTGTCCTGCAGCAAAAACTTGACAACCTCCTCGATGCAGCGGTAGAATTGCTCCAATGAAATGCATTCCACCACTTTATCGCGATTGTCATAAACACCTTCGCCCTTGAGCCATTCAAATAAATCGGCTTTAGGACGACACGCGAAGTCAACGTGCGATTCATTCCCATTTTTAGCATACCGGAACGTTTGCCTGAAAGCCTCTGGTAACAACTTATAACGTCTCAAGAGCACTTCCTTAACCTCGTCATAGCTCTCAAACTCTTCCCTCGACAATCAAGTTATCGCGTCGAACACTTCACCGGGAAGAAGAGCTAACAGGTTCTGCGCCAAAAGAGACCACTCCAAAGCATTTTGCTGACAGACGTGTTCCATACTTGACGAGATACTTTGTCATGTCCTCGCCTACTACGAACGGTGGCAGTTGGTCGCGAATTCTCTGACCGCTGACATGAACTGTCGCAGAAGCTACGCTAGGCACCTGCGAACACTGTAGGATTGCCAATTATATCTGTTTCATCTCAAGGCGCTCCTGTCTCTCGGCCTCGTCACGGCGTTCTCGCCTTTTAGCTTCTTCACGATCGCGAACTTCTCGTCTTTCAGCTTCTTCACGTTCGCGAGCTTCTACTTCTCGCCTTTAAGCTTCCTCGCAGCGTTCTTTGATATCCGCCCAGGCCTCATCGGCTTCCCCCGCCGACACTCCTTCATCGTTCATTATCTCAAGGATCGCTTGATTTCGCTTCGCACGGCTCAAAGTAAGGCGGAGTTCCTCACAAATTTCAATGAGTTCTTTCACTTTAGGGTTCTCCATCCTTCACTCTAGCCTCTTGCTGTTTCCCCAGTTAAGAGTCTATTTGGCGTACGCACTATAAGTCTACTAGGAAGACGCACAAGCAATTTTTACACTGGCGTGTTTACACCCTCTGCATTACCTTTGGTTTCAAATTGCCCTGACTTGGCTTTAAACCATCAAAGCTCACTCTAATACTTCACAAATCCCTTCTCTAAACTACTATACCCTGAGCTAGAGTAGTCTGGTGAACTGAGGGCAAAACATCAGGCACTCACCGCGTCGATGTCGCTGACGCAGGCTGATCCCACCGCTGCCACCACTGTACAAAAGACGGCGACGCCAACACCATCCCGAAGGCACCACTACTGGGGCTATTCAATTTTCGAGTTCTGGATACCCGCGTGCTGCCAGAGCCAGCCAGAGCGCACTCGTTTTTCTCGGGATTCTCCATCTTCCCCGTGGCGCACTTCCGGTTGGCGTTCGTTTTTCTCGGGCTGAACATTCTGGCGACCCGCAGGAAGCACGAGGGTCGCCAGACGCTTCAAGGACAATTTAGTCGTGGAAGCTTTCTGGAAGGTTTTGGGCAGATTTCAGGCTAGCAGACGCTGAAAAGGTACGATTCGCTCTCGGTGCCATCTTTGTAGGGACTCGATGGATTGTAATGTGGGCGCTTGAGGACTGCGCCTTTGCTTGTCATTAGGCGTGGTGTTATCTTCTAAAGCCTACTCCGCCTTGCGAGATGGGGCGATTAGGAGTGGCGGCGAGTGTTGGAAGCTACTGTTCATCGAATTTGTTACGTTTCCCGTGAAGCTTCCTCCCGTGAACAAGGCGGTGAACTGTTGCCTGTTGATTGCGTCGCGCGCATGCCCTAAAAGTTTTGTACTTAGTACACTTTCTACGCACGCATGAAGACAACCTTGGAGTTAATTTTTTGGCGTAGTAGTCGTTTGTGAATCTGTGCCTGTTTTCTCTGCACTTAGCGAAGACGATTGTGATCAAACTAGCTCGCTTCATCGTATGTTTGCGTACGTGAACCTCTTAGAACATCTGTCCTGACTACACGATTGGTCTTCGATGGTGATAGAAGGCCCTAGATCACGACAGTTGGTGATGCTCGCTCGTCGCGAACGGCGTACGAACCTATATTCATCTATGAGCCAGCATATGTGATATGATATTATACAATACGGCGCGAAAAAAAAACGGTGAATGGAATCAGAAATGTATACATCCTTTTGTGGCCCATTTCATCGTTGGCTTTGTCTTTTTTCACCTCTTCGTAATAATGCCGCGCCGTACGTACTATAACCTAGTATGTCGAATCAAAGCTGATATACATTACATTCGTTAAGTGCCACTTAGGACTGA
Source organism: Rhipicephalus annulatus (assembly GCA_013436015.1). Taxonomy (NCBI): domain Eukaryota; kingdom Metazoa; phylum Arthropoda; class Arachnida; order Ixodida; family Ixodidae; genus Rhipicephalus; species Rhipicephalus annulatus. The sequence goes on along the minus strand of WOVY01010535.1, from coordinate 330,770 downwards.
AAAACAGGCAAAGGCAAGCTCTACAATTGGGTCAAGAACGTGTCATCCAAATGTTTATTTTATATACGACGCGCACTCGTGGTACCGATACCTGCGCATATCGTAAACTTTAGCTAAAAACGTAAGTTGCTGAAGGTGTGTTTGTGACGTATGATACGCGATAGCTGAGCAGGTATATTTCGTCAAGCTCTTTTGGGGACGCGATCACTTTCGTGTGACTTCGCATCGTGTTGAGCAGTGACTAATACATGTACTAAAAGAGACGTTAGCTTCTCAAGCCGCCACCGTCGCGGCAGCTCACCTTGCATCGTTCTCAAGGCAGCGTGCGCCAGCTGGCTGTTTCGTTCGCGGACGCGGAGAGTGATCGTGCGAGCTTACGAAGTCATACCCCAAACGCACATGCTCGAGAATAAAATTTCAGATTTAGGCGAGCTTAGCCACGTATTTCGAAGCGGACAATGCAGAAAAAAACACATACACGTGGCGGATTGTTTTGTTTGCTGCCATGACGGTAAATTTTGTTTACGTTTGCGCTGGCTGTCCTGCGTTCGATTTTGCGACCTTCGGGCTGTCACCGGGCGGACGCGTAGCCAGTTTACGTCATTTTCTATCAGAACCTGATGCAGCGGTAGCTTTCAGGGAGCCCATGGGCAGCCCGCGGGTCTCCAGAACCAAGCCAGGAATCCGACAATCGAAGAGCCCCACTGCTTCGAACTCCACTGGCAAGGTCACCAGCCATTTGGTAGCGTAGGTTTCTGAGCTCGCAACTGCTTCTGCGCAGAGCTGATAGACGAGCGGACGAGACGACGGTGAGTTAACAAGCTTTGAGGCGTGACAAATTTGCCACTGGGGCTGACAGCTTAAAGAATCGAAGAGCCGAGCTTTCTTCTCTGACACATAGGCCTACTACTCGCGACGAGCCACATGGCTTTTTTTTATAGGCACCGGGTGGATTCTTTGAGTCAACCAATGTCCAACCAGAAGAGCCGCTGGCCGTGAGGTCAGAATCCTCCAATGGGGCTCTCCGCTGGGCCGCGTCATTCTCATCAAATTCGGAGCCACTGCACGTGGCTGCACCAAAGGACGAGTGACGCGGCCAAGCATTGCGTAAACCTCGCCAGACTGGCAGGCGCCTATTGCTGCAATGGGCTCGTGGGCTGAGGTGGCTCCTCGTGCGTGCGCGACAGATCGGCGCCGCCGCGTGATGATGCTTCTAAGTTGTTCGCGTCAGGCAGGCTCGCGTGCTGGCTTTGACACAGATTGCCTTTTTCAGAGGCATGGATGTTCGGTGTAGACTTGCAGGCATAACACGGCACAATCACAACCCCTCTATTTGTGAGACAGTTTTATCCAGCATTGTGGCATTCTACCTTCCAGTCTTACTGTCTGGGAACTTTCTCTTCCGGAATTTCTCTCGGTAGCATTCAGCCGCAAAACGAAAACATGCAAGCAGGGCCAACTTGACCTTGTGTGACAGGGAGTCATCAGGGGACAATCGTCGTTATTTATGAAGCGCTTCGCTGCTTAGACACCATCTAAGAATGGTTACTCATTTCTCTCACTCTCAATCTTGACCTGTCAGCACTCTCTCAAATCTCTTACAATAGGCATGGAGGTCGTCTCTGTCCTCGTTGAAAACTTGTATAAAGGTGTGCGTGTTAACAACTGCAGACGCGCTTCTTTGGATGTGCGCTTCATCTATCGTAGGCTTTACGACACCAACCTCAGCTACTCTCAAACACAGTTGCACCGTCCGTCCTTCTACTTTCAAGTGTCGCTGGCTTCTACGTTTGCTTCTACGTTTGTGCTACTTGAAGACGTAGCTGTAAATCGCAGCCTACAAGCTGCAGCTTTTGTTTCTTCGCGTTACTCTCCGCGGCTAGTAGAAGCGCTCTCACGCTTCTCGTGCGTCAAAGAATGCCTGCAACTTTGTTACTTCTAACCCGATGCGTCCTACCAGTAACATTACTTCTCCCTAAGCTAATCAATTATTACTATGCAAGTCTACTCTTCGGTGTACACGACATCACTTGAGCATTTGACATTAGTTTGTTGCATGTTTGTTAAATATTTCAGTGGAGCCAGCTGTGAACCGATATTGTGGGACAAGAGAAAGTGTTGAGCGTTTAATTTGCATAGAAAAGAAAACATGTATGCACACCCACACTAGAGTGTACTAGAGCTTTTGAGTGGCGTGACCGAAACGCTCTCCCCATGCTTTCTCCATCCCCAACTTGCGGCGAAAGTAGCAGCGGCGCTGCCATCGCCCAATCTTCCAACTTGGTTTACTCGGCTGGCTCGGCGGCATGGCCGGCAACTCGGTTTTAGTCGCAAAATGACGAAGAAGCAGCGTCTAAACCATTGTTACGCGCCAAGTTGCACAACTGGATATCAGCGTGTGCAACGAAGTCGGAAGTTATCGTTTTTTAAGGCCCCGAAAGACGAAGAACGACGACTTCTTTGGGAGCAGAACCTTCATCGGCTTGACAAGCCGCTTGACGCCGATTGTGCTGTGTGCGAGTTACATTTCGAACCGCATTTCATTGTGAGAGACTACGTACATGTTATCAATAGTGTTCAAGTCCGAATTCCTAGGGGAACGCCGACACTTGCCCCTGATGCAGTCCCGACGATCTTGCCCAACGTGCCTGCATACTTGACGCTCAAAACTCCGGCTCCGCGGACCCAAACAAAGCGGCGGCATGAGTGTGTGACGGCTGAGAAGGACAACAGAAAATGGCGACACATTAGCACTCCTGCACAGCTTCTTGTGGATACCAACGGTGCAACTTCTGCAGATGGCGACGAAGCTGACGAGGCAAGCTCGTCCCTCGTCTGACGCGGACGAGGCAAGCTCGTCCCTCGTCTCTCGTTGACCTTCGTGGTCTTGTCCTACCATCAAAGTCATGGGCGCTGCAAGAGTTTTCTGGATTTGACGGCGTGTCGTACGTAGCGTGCTCACTGAATCTTAGCACTCGTGAACTTTGCATTCAACGAGCCGTATACCTCACCTGTGCAGACAATGGAAGCGTGCAATGTGAAGTGTTCGTGCAAGATATTAATCAGCAAGTCCAGTTTAGTAAGTGTTCGAGAAGCCTCAGATGCTCTGCAGCTTGTTGCAAGCGTCCCACTCTGTTGTGGTGCAGCAGAAACTTCATTTTTGCCACCATCGGGCCTTACCCACGGTCTACACGCGCAAATGAAGTCAAGAGGAGAAATCTTCTACCGTGTCAAAAGCGCACAGCAGCACCTGAAATTGAGTAGGCTATAAATTGCTGCAGTGGCGTAAAAAGGATGTCATTCTTCATGCATATTTTCTTGCACTCTCAATTTTTGGACGGGGTACCAAGAAGAAAACCATTTTTTTAGAAGAGGCTTATAAGCGAGAGAACGTGCAAATAATGACGCGAAATCTCAAAATAAATCTTTGATCTTGAATATTTTTGTATTAAACCTGTGATGGTAAATTTAGCAGCATTAGGGATCTCGGTGCATAATTCATCGATCTGAGCCAATTCATTGTTGCACTTCAGTGTCCCTTCAAGCTATCTTTCGACCATAACATCTTTTTTTTTATTTAAATGCATTTTGGAAAGACAACCTAAACTCTGTCGTTCTGTTTGTGTTGTTTTATGTTATTTTTTGTATCCTGGCTCTATATTTTACGTTTTTTACAGTTTACCGAATTGCAAATGTATTGTTTTATAAATATGTAAACCTTGCATTTTCAAGTTATCAATTATGATTATCATTAGTTACGACTCTGATTTGCAGTGTTGTTGCGTTTTTTAAACTCTCAAAATCTTCCACTACTATGTTTCACTTAAGACATTCTTCTGCAGTATTACGTATTTGCATTTCTGTGGGTCCTACAACAATGAATCTATTCCCATATTTCAAAACCAAAGGGAGGTTTGGAAAACCTCTGCCGTTTAATAAATAATATCAATAAAGCCTACTTTTTTGTCTTGTGTGCACGCAGCCACAAGCAACGAGCCTTTTATTTGAGCCCAGCTTTGGTGCTTTTCGTGGAATAGACCAAGAGTTCTTCGTTTTGTGTGCAGCACATTACTTTTTTGGGGGGAGGGGGCGCTTCTGGTGTGTACCGGCCAGCTGGCTTCTCGTCTAAAATGTGTACACTTTAAAAATTAAAAAAAAACGCGCTCGTTATAATGTACAAAGTGCTCTGCTACTTCGGGCTGAAGTGCGGTCAGCAGCAACTTCAATAACAATAATGTCAAATAACCTTTATTTGCGCGAAAAAGGGGAGGTATGTGAATCAGAAAAAAAGAGGAAGATCATCTTCACACTAGGCGCGACGGAGAGGTACCAACACGTACGCGGAACCACTGCCAGCCATCCGCCCGGGAAGATTGGTCGACACCAGCGCCACCGCATCATTCCACGCCGAAACGGCCGCTCCTAGGCAGCCGCTCGCGCCACTCAAAAGCTTCTAGGACACTCTATCGACATGAAAAGCACGAAAATGAAATTCTAGAAACGATGAAAATCAAGCTAACAAGCACCGGCCAAACGGTAATTTAGGCGCAGTTCTCGTTAACATTGGGAAACCTCCAAGAGTCTAAGCGGTCTCGTCATTGCAGCCACTCAATTTATTGCTGGAGTCCGGACACCAGGGACAGCGATACGGCTCACCAGCGGTTGATCCAGCTGAACAGTCGTGCGAGCAGTAGGCTGTGGAGGGTGTGCACAAGCTCGGGCCCGTAGCCCGACGGCACTCTCCTGCTCCCGGTATACGCCGTCATCCGCGGCGCTCTCTTCTGCTCCAGCACCAGAATCACGCCGTGCCACCTACTCGGCAATCGCCTTGGCGATTGAATGGTCACCAGGACCTCGTGAAAGTCGTCGCTGGCTTGGTGGATGCTTTGAAGTCCAGGTACACGCACCCGGCGAGCTCGCACGCCGCACCCTTGCTACAATCTTCAAACTGCCCGCAGGACTCTTTTTCTTCCTCTTTTTCTGTCCACTGGATTATATCATCACTTTTGCTAGGTTCTCCTTCTTTGTCCGCCATTGATACTGGGTGCGCACAAAGATAACACAGTCTCAGTTGCCTGTCTTCGTCACCTTGCCACGCCAACATTGAAAATCACCTCAGTCGTGCACTTCCCTCACGACAGTTAGTTTCGCTCTCATTTGTGTGTATTTCTTTCGTGTCTTTCTGTGTCTGTTTCATCTGTGTTTGAAGTTGTGTATATGTTGTGTACCACTTTTGTTACTCTCCTTCGCATTTGAATATAATTAATTTGTATATTTCTGTGCGTGTTCCATTTATGTGCAGACTTGTATATATGTTTTGTACCACTATGTTACCCTCCCAATCATTTGTGTTGTATATTCCAATTGTATATTTCCGTCTAAGTTTTATTAGTGTGCGGCGCAGTGTATATATTGTATACAGTTATATTACTCTCCCTCTTATTTGTGTATATTCCAATTGTATGTTTCTTTGTATTTTTCATTTGTGTGCAGAGCTTTGTATATGTTGTGAGCCATTTATGTTATTCTCCCTCTCATTTGTGTGTATGACCTTGCGTGTAATGATCAAAATTTAACAGCTTTCCTGCAAGTAGAGTCCACGGAGCGAGCACGCGCTGCATTGAACGCGAGTGCACAGCTGTGGTGAAGATAGAAACGGGAGAGTAGAACCAAATGGAGGCAGCGTTCTGCGAACTCCTCCATTGCACCTTGTCGCGCTCGCGCAAAAAAACAAAACGGAAAGTTGACGAATGCACAGAGGAGGCAGCAGATGATCACCGAGTAACAGACACATTCCCGACTAAGATATGCTTCGTATCTAAAAAGCAAGCGCACATTACACTAGTGGAAATCTCGTTGCTGTCTCACGTGCTCTGCAGACTCCACGCCAAGGTGACGGCCTCCCAACGCACTGGCAGCGCCTTTTCTTGCACTCCATACCCGGATCGCTGGCCACGCACTGCTCACTCCAAGCGCACTCCTCGTGCAGTTGCCGCAAAGGCTCGCAGAGGGGGCCCAGTCTGTCCTTACTACCCAAGATCAGCACGGGACGCGAGAAGGGGCAGCCACACGTTCTTTCCACGCACATCAGCGCCCCGGGGCAGCCCGCATCGTTGGCGCACAAAGGAAAAGCATGGGACCAGGCGTTGTCTGGCTGCACAGCGGTCGTGTTCTGCTGAGGCTCGGTCGTGGTCCTGAGAGAGAGCGTCAGCACATCATTTCGGCATTGTGCGCGAAGGCAGCATAGAATGTTCACCCTTGGCTCTAATGCCACTGAATTCTATTCTTCTGAAACCAATGCGTTTTGTGTAGTATAGCAGCCCTATACTTAAAAAGCATAGTTCCTGAAGCATAGAATTATTATTATTTTTGTACGTACTGTAGCCCTGAATACTTATTTCATGAGTGGAAATGAATGTAAAACACTCTCAAAATAGTGAAAGCAATATGAATACAAAAACAACAAAATTAAAATAAATATCGGCTTCTATTGTTCAGTAGTCTTTGAGAGCACTAACAAGGCTGTATTTGAAAGTACATGTGCTGGTAACATAAGGGCGTTGATCAGATGATGGTAAGTTCTGGTTCTACGTGATTTACCATCCCATTGCTACTAATTTATAGTTAAATGGTGTGCTTGCTTAGCTACAGATGAAGTGACTGCGTATGGAGCTAAAGTCGGGTACTGCAAGAAGTGCATCTCGTTACAGGCACTGCAGTGGCACTCCTGAAATTATCGAATGGGCGTTAATGAAGGCGTCCTGCTTTAAGCTTGTGCGATTCTATGGACAGCTCCACAAGACGTCGGGTTGTCTAAAAACGTATAGCGTTCCCCTTGCCGTTGTTTTGTGATGGCAGTTTTGAGCAATTAGTGTACCGCATAAACTGCGCTAAATTGTGTGAAACAACTTCAGGAGAGTAGAATTCCAGTGCTGTTGTAAGTGTTGTGCAAACTTCGCCGACATTTCGCTTTGCGGTGTGACGAGAGCATTCAATTCAAAATAAATTTACAGAATTACGTTCACCCACAAACAACCCTTCAAAATGTAATGCTTGAAAATTTTAAAATAAATGAGAGTAGAAGAGACTACATTACTTCGCGCACCGCCGCTAAAAAGTTCCAGACATGTTTCAGAAGCCGCTACCCTGGAAGTAAGAAAAATTTTGTGTGTTATTTTTTAAATTTGTGCAATCGTTTAAAGTAGTATTCGCACATTTAAATAAAGTCATTTCAAGTCGGTAACAGAGTTTGCCTCACTTCGAAATAATTCATCAACAAGTGTAGATTTGCATCACAAGTTTACTATTAGAAAGACGTCAAAATAGCTCGCAGGACAACACACTACAGCCCACACAGGACACCATATCATAACACAGCATTCCGTTCTAATGGTCATCATGATCATCAGCCTGCTTATGTCCACTGCAGGATGGAGGCCTCTCTTAAATTGCGCCAGCACACTCAGTCCTATACCGCCTTCCCTTCTCTGGAAATTCAGTTAGCTACCGTTATTGACCAGTGGTTATCGTGCCTACGCACCACAAGCGCTGACCATGTCCATTTGTTCTTCTTGATTTCAACTATGATATTCTCAACTCGGTTTGCTTCCTCATCCACTGTGCTCTCTTCTTCTCTCTTAAGGTATCGTATCATCTATTATTTTCATTTCAATCACTCAATGTGTCCACCTAATTTAGGCTGAATTCTCTTTGTAAGCCGCCAGGTCTGTGATCCTAAGGTAAATACCGCAAAGATTCAGCTGTTATATGCCTTCTTCTATAAGGATAGTGTCATTATAGTTGCCAAGATTTGAAAATTTTTGCCAAATGGGCTTCATCTAATTCTTATTTTCCTAGTTACTTCAATATCGTGGTTCCACTCCGCGGTTGCTACCTGTCGTAAATAGACCCCTTCTTTTAAACTTCAAGTGCACTGCTACCTATTTCGAAGCAGTTTTACCGGTAACGAAATGAATGATAATCCGATGAGTGTTATTATACAGTGTGAAGTGGTAGTCGAAGGTACAGTGATTAAACAGGACACTAGCAAGTTGTTTCACGAGACAAAACCTCAATAAAAACGTCTGAACATGAAAGCCTCAACCGAACAGAGTAAATAGAACTGGCACAACATTTGAAGTTGAATAATAAGCGTAAGGTATTGGTTGCAATAAGGTTTAGATTGAAGAAAATCTAGCATGCTCTATGGAATGGAGGAAGTGCTTAATTGGTGAAGAGGAAACTTGGGATAGCCAAAAGCGAATCGATGCACTAAGGGACAATGAAGGGAGAGTAACTATCCTCATGAATAGGACAGGTAAAGTAGGGAATATATTTTAGAGAAATTCCTACAGTAGCTGGAACAACAACGATCATATTGTGCAAACTCGCACTAACCCAGATAACATCCCACAAGCAAAGAAAGAAGTCAGGAAAGCCTTAAATGCAAAAGGGCAAAGCTGCTGGTGAGGATCAGGTAACATCAAATCTACTGAAAGACGGGGGCAGAATGTGTAAAAAACGAGCTACCCTTTATGCGAAGTGTCTCTTGACGGGGAAAGTGCCAGAATATAAGAAGGGTGCTAACATCATTTTAAGCCAGTGAAAGGGGACAAATACTTTAGGAATTACACGCCGATCAGCTTGCTCTTCACTGTTCGCAAGCTATTGGCAAAGTTAATTGTAAACGGTGTCAGGAGAACATGATAATTCAATCAACCAAACGAGCAAACAAGCTTTCAATTAGGCTACTTAACAATCAAGCACAATAATACCAACCATGTTGTGATGGAGAAACGCTCAAAATACACACAGTCATAATACATAATCTTCATAGACTACGAGAAAACATTTGATTCAGTAGAGATATTAGCAGTCATGCGTACACTGCGGAAGCAGGGCGTCAACAAAATATAGAAAAATGCCACCTGCCACTTCTGAAGCGGAACTCGAGTAATTGCGTCACAGAGTGGTGAGGGTATTGCGTTAATTTTGCCGAATTGGGTATGGTTTAGGAATGCGTGTTTTTATTTCGTCTTTATTATTTCCATGTATTAAATGAGGCAGAAGTGTTGTGTGCAACGTCAAGCGAGAGCCTAGTAAAGAAGCTCTTGACTGAATTACTAACGCGCCATCTAGTGCCTACTTATACGGGGTGGCCAGTGAACTGTTGTTGAGCGCTAGCAGTGTTTTTAAAGACGATTGTCTTTCTTGGGAACCATCGACGCAAAAAGTATTGTCTGTCTGTATGTCTATATCTGTCTGTCTGTCTGTCTGTCTGTCTGTACATTTGTCTCTTTGTCCTCCTAATGGTACCCTACACAGCACTCAAGTGGCCAAACGATACTCAGAAAGGCCGATTCCCTCCGCTGCGCCTACCAATATTGTTCAAGTTTTAGCTTTTATAGTTGTGTGACTGTCAATGAAAAATTGGCTCCGTATCTGCAAGTTATCTGCAAATGTCGTCGAAAGACCATAGTCTTGCGTCTGGAGACATTGAAAAAAACGTTTATTTAACGTTCTGCGCAACAAAATTGGTGAATGGTATACTGGAGGCGCTGCGTTAGAGTACCTCGAGCGGGCAGCGGAGGCGAACGAGCGCACCAAGTCCCGTCACACGCGAGACATGAGCGCTATCTGGCAGCTGTCTTGGAAAACAGGGCACGCGCGCCCAGCGCGCTCGTCTCGGAGGTGATAAGGTGTAGAACACGAGGTCACGGGTAGGTGCCATCACCGCCGCGTCTTAGCAAAGCGTTGGAAACACTCAACATTTCGGGCAAGCGTTGCATGATCAGCGCAGCGTGATAAGCGCTACGGTCCTTAAAATTACTTATGTATGCTTTTTCTACTAAAAATGCTTATGCAGAATATTGCCGCGACAGGTTGGCCACGTTCAAGTAGCCCGCCGCAATCATCTTGGCAATAGCACTAGCAAGACCCGGCTGGCATGCGCCACGCGTTCGTGCGCTTGGCCTACGATGAAGAGGAAGATAATTGAATCTGTGCCACTCGGCTACTCGGACTCGACGACCATTATAGTCGTTTGACTCGTGGGCACAAGTTCGCCCTAATAAAGACGCTTGTTTTTTAGCATGTCTGCCTCAGCATCGCTACAGTTGTGGCGGAGCTGCTGGGTAATGAATCGAAGCCCCGCGAGCTCAAGCCAGCGTAGCCCTGACGACCAGCCTGTCAACCCCGTGGAAGTGACTCCTGTACACCAGAGGGCAAGTCGCTGTCTTCGAGATGACTCACCTGAGTTCGGTCCTCTCCACTTCACACCAAGGGGAAGTCAAACGATGGACGCCACCACTATGACTAGCCAGGTAACACCGGCACAAGTGTTCATCAGCCAACCACACCAGCCGCTAGTATTCCACGGCGACTCGTACGAGGACGTGGAAGATTGGTTGGACCTGTTCGAGAGAGTGGCGAGCTTGAATGGATGAAACGAAAGAGGGAAGCTCCGTCGCGTATACTTCGCCCTGGAAGACTTCGCAAAGATATGGTTTGAGAACCATAAAACCTCGTTGTGAACCTGGGAAGTATTTCGACGACAATCGGTGACTACGTTCGCCAACATAGACCGAAAAAAAGGCGGAAGCTGCTCTTCAATCCAGGAACCAGCTCACAAACGAGAGTGCTGCCATGTACATTGAGAACATGGTCCGTCCGTTCAAGCGTGCGGATTACAACATGGCTGAGGATAAAAAGGTGCGTCACCTAATGCGCGGAGTGAAGCAAGAGCTGTTCGCCGTTCTCGTCCGTAACCTTCCAAGCACAGTTGCTGAGTTTTATTCGGAAGCGACGGCCATCGAAAAAACACTCGAACATCGGGCTTGGCAGTACAACCGGAATCTTAACTGCGCATCTGCACAAGTATTCTCTGGAGGTGTGCAAAACGACGTTGAAACCCTGCGAGAGCTCGTTAGATCAGTTATTAGGGAATAACTGAGCAGACTGCAAATGCCCCAGACTCCAGCTGCACTGTCTGTTACAGACGTTGTTCGTGACGAACTGACGCAGGTCATATGAGAACCAGAGCGTGAGCTGCAGCCAGTTTGACCTATACGAACGTACTTTGAAGTTCTCAGACAACCCACAGTACACAGCAATGCAGCAGTTGCGACGGCGGCAACTTCTCTCCCATTTGCAGCACGCAGCGCACCTCGTCCACGGGAGCCCACGCCTACATATCTGCCCCCAGGAGCACGTAGCACACATAGCTATGTGGAGCCTATGCCCAGGAAAAGTGACGTCGGGCGTGATCACGAGCGCAGACCTCTGTGTTTTCATTTTGGCGAAGCGGGTCATTTGTACAGATTCTGCCCTTACCGACAGGCTGGATTAAGAGGCTTCCCGTCGTATGCACCATGCCCCCGAAACGGCGAATGACCAGCGGAGATTGAGGAGTACTTGTCCACGCGCCATAACTCGCCACCTCTACGACAAAATCGGTCACGGTCACCATCGCCTATGCGCTACCGGTCATCCAGCCCACGTGCATCTTCAAGGCAGCCTGTTCATCGCTCTCCAAGTCCACTCCCGGAAAACTGAAGCAAGCGACCTGTGGAGGTGAGGCCGCAGATAACATCAGTTACGAAGATCCTCCAATATGGCTTGAGGGCGACGACGGTGTATTTCCGGTAAATGGATGCAGCAACAAAAGCGTTACTTCAGATTTGCGGTTGAGAGTGGAAGGATGGGAGCTGAAGGCTTTAGTCGACACCGGTGCTGATTATTCAGTGATAAGTCACAAGATTGTGAAGAAGCTAAACAAAGTTGTGACAGGGTGGAGTGGATCGCAGATACGCCCGGCAGGTGGTCACATTATTACGCCCCTTGGCAGATGCACTGCAAGACTCGAAATACGGGGCTTTATTTACGTTGCCAATTTCATTGTGCTACCAGAATGATCAAGCGACCTCATTATAGGAATGGACGTTTTGAGAGATAATGGCGCCGTAATTAACCTGCGTAGGTCCAGCGTGTCATTTTCGACGGAACGAGCTATACGTGTACAGGAATCTGAGGAACGATGCCTAACTGCTCTACGCGTTGTTCAAGATGACGTAACTGTGCCGCCACGCTGCAGTATAATGATGCTCGTAGAGAATGATGCATTTTACAACCGCGAAGGCATAGCGGATACAAATGTAGGGCTGTTTTTGAAAAAAGGTGTCTGCGTAGCTCGGGGTCTTGTTCACTCCACGAATGGCCATGCAGATGTCCTACTTACGAATTTCTCCAAAGAACTTCAACACGTCGCTCAAAGCACGGCTATTGCCTATTTACACGACTTCTGTATGGTGACCGAACTATGCAGCTTAACGACGTCAACCACTCGACCAGTGACCTGCAACATCGACACATCTGTGATCGTCAACCAGAACCTTCCGGACAGTAAAAAAAAAACAGATTTACGCCTTGGTAAAGGAATTGATTGCTTTTCAATTGCCTCGAAGGTCCAGCGCACGTCTATTACGAAACACAGAAATATAACGCAAGACGACACGAGGCCTATATGCCAGCATCCATATCGAGTGTCACAGAAAGAACGGGAAATCATTAAGAAGCAAGTGGAGGAAATGCTTTTGGATGATGTAATCCAGCCTTCGAATAGTTCATGGGCGTCCCCCGCAGTGCTCATTAAGAAGAAAGACAATACGCTTAGATTTTGTGTCGACTACCGAAAACTCAACAGAGTAACTAAACGAGATGTCTACCCCTTGCTACGTATCGATGATACACTAGATCGGCTGCGATCCGCAAAGTTTTTCTCCTCCTTGGATCTGAAAAGCGGATATTGGCAAATAGAGATTGACGAGCGAGACCGTGAAAAAACGGCATTCATAACACCAGATGGCCTCTACGAATTAAAGCGCTTCTCTTTGGCCTTTGGTCCGCGCCAGCGACGTTTCAGCGAATGATGGACACTGTCCTCGCGGAATTGAAATGGCAGTCATGCCTAGTGCATTTGGATGACATGATGGTATTCTGTGCAACGTTCGACAAACACCTGGAGCGACTGCGCACAGTATTACAAGCCATCCGGTCAGCAAACTTGACAATCAAACCCGAAAAAGGCCACTTCTGCTTCGAAGAGCTGCGATTCCTTGGACATGACATTAGTTATGACGGCGTTCGTTCTGATCCCGAAAAGACAGCGGCTGTTCAGAGGTTCCCTACACCGAAAGACAAAAAGACAGTGCGTCAATTTTTGAGTTTATGTGCCTACTATAGGCGATTTGTAGAAAACTTTTCAAAGATTGCGGAACCTCTTACAAAACTAACGAAAGACGACGTGCCCTTCACATGGGAAAGCGAACAACAGAAAGCTCTTGATGAATTAGGAAAACGGCTACAGGGTACACAGATACTTGCCAATTTTGATGAGACAGCCGACCCTGATGTCCATATCAATTCAAGCATTGTCGGCCTCGGTGCCATTCTGGTCCAGTGGCAAAATAGTCAAGAGAAAGTCTTAGCCTATGCCAGCCGCAAACTCTCAAAAGCTGAGGCAAACTACTCTGCAACTGAAAAGAGTGCCTCGCAGTCATGTGGGCAATAAATAAGTTTCCACCCTACCTTTATGGCAGACCATTCAGAGCTGTCAGTGACCACCATGCACTATGCTGGCTGTCAAATCTCAAGGATCCGTCAGGTCGACTAGCCAGATGGAGCCTTAGGCTGCAGGAGTATGACATTACTGTCGTATACAAATCTGGAAGGAAACACAGTGATACTGACTGCCTGTCACGCTCTCCCGTCGATTCAAGTGTACCTGAAGAGGCAGACTTCCCGTTTCTAGGCGTTGTCGACGCATCCGAGATCGCTCAACAACAACGAGATGACCTGCAGGAGCGACCACCTGCAGGATCTCGACGTTCAAGTCCCTCGCATATTCTCCAGAGGGCTCTCCACGTTCTGCCTTCTAGGAAGTGTCCTTTACAGGAGGAATTTTGAACGTAATGGCGAAACGTTTTTACTAGTCGTGCCCACAGCCATACGACAGGAAATTCTGCATGCATGCCACGACGAGCCAACATCTGGACACATGGGTGTGAGCCGAACATTCGCCGGGATTGCCTGAAGTACTATCGGCCTCAGTTGCTCGCATCAGTGCAGCGCTACGTGAAAAGTTGTCGTCAATGTCCACGGCGCAAAACTCCAGCCGTAAAACCAGCCGGCCTTCTCCAGCCAATAGACCCTCCGGATGCCCCTTTCCAACAAGTCGGCATGGACTTCCTAGGACCTTTCCCGTCATCAAGTGCAGGCAAGAAATGGATTGTCATACCTACAGACTATCTGACCCGTTATGCTGAGACTGACTCTCTGTACAGTGCGACAGCTGCCGAAGTCGCCAAAATCTTTGTGAACAACATAGTGCTCAGACATGGTGCGCCCATCGTCGTTATTATGAATCGGAGCACAGCATTTAATGCAGAACCTATGCAATGTTTGATGCGCATGACAAATACCGATCACAGAAGAACAACGGCGTATCACCCTCAGTCAAATGGCTTAACCGAACGCCTCAACAGAACTCTGACCGATATGCTATCAATGTATGTCGATGTTAAACATAAACAGTGGGATGAAATATGACCTTACGTAACATTCGCATATAATACAGCCGCTAAAAAAACAACCCACGTTGCCCCTTTCGAACTGGTATTCGGCCGAAGAGGGACCACCACACTGCATGCCATGTTACCACTGCAGGACGAAAACAGCTATCCACCTGATTTAGATGACTTCTTGCAAAGAGCCGAAGAAGCACGTCAAATCACATCACATCACATCACTTTAATACCTTAAAGACTCCCATGTAGGGGGTATTACATAAGGGGTGGGTTACAGGTAAATGTACACAGGTTTTCAAATGGAAATGTGCGCGGTGACCTTCTCTTTAAATGTTGATGGACACGTGATGGCTGGAACGTCACAGGGAAGGCCATTCCAGTCCACTGCTACATGGGGGAAAAAGAGGAAGAAAAAGTAGTAGTGCGAGCATTTGGACGCGCAATTTGAAACGCGTGGGCAGTGCGGTGAAATATGCCCGTCGGTGGGACGATGTAGGGTGCTTGATTAAGAGGGCTGTGAAAGAACTTGTGTAGCAAACAAAGGCTGGCAATACGGCGGCGCACTGAAAGATTCGAAAGACCAGTTTCACGTTTAAGGGATGATATGCTTATGTTATATGAATATGAAGAATGTATAAACCTAGTGGCGCGGTTTTGCGCAGACTAATTATTTATCAAGTATACCTGGTGCGGGCTCCATATGGGAGCTGCATATTCTAGTTTAGTTCGGACTAAAGATTTATAGGCGAGAAGTTTGATGTCAGGTGGGGCACGACGCAAATGACGCTTCAAAAAACCCAGAGTTCGGTTCGCTGATGATATGACGTTCGTGATATGCGTGCGCCATGAAAGATCACTGGATAAGGTGACGCCTAGGTATTTATAGGATTTA
This sequence comes from Rhipicephalus annulatus, assembly GCA_013436015.1. Lineage (NCBI taxonomy): Eukaryota > Metazoa > Arthropoda > Arachnida > Ixodida > Ixodidae > Rhipicephalus > Rhipicephalus annulatus. Next base: position 315,296 of record WOVY01010535.1, on the reverse strand, counting down.
ATTTGTTCAAGAGCAGAGTTAGCTAATACGTAAGAAAAATGCAAGGGATTATGCTGGCGTTGAAAAGAAACGAGTTTGCATTTAAAGGGGTTAAGCTCCATCAACCACAGGTCGCGCCATTGCTGTACACGATGAAGGTCATTTTGAAGCGCAGTTTGATCAGAGGGGTTAGTAATTTTGCGGTATAGAACACAATCGTCGGCAAACATGCGGATATGAGAAGATAGATGCATGGGTAAATCGTTAATATATATTAGGAACAGAAGGGGTCCGAGGACGGAACCTTGGGGGACTCCCGATGTTACCAGGAGGGAGCTAGAATGTTTATTTCTAATATCGACAAAGTGGGAACGGTTAGCAAGAAATTCTGAAATCCATGCAAAAATTTTGGGGTGCAGATTCAACTGGGCAAGTTTTAGTAACAGGCGTTTGTGTGGTACCTTATCAAAAGCTTTAGCGAAGTCTAAAAAGATTGCATCAGTCTGGAAGTTACGGTCCAGATTAGCGTGCAGATCATGAGTAAATATAGCTAGTTGTGTTTCACAAGATAAAGATTTACGAAATCCATGCTGGGAAGAATGAAAGAAATTGTTAGCGTCCAGAAAGTTTAATATGTGAGTGTATATGACGTGTTCCATGATTTGGCATGAGACGCTGGTTAGTGAAATGGGGCGGTAATTTAGGGGTGACTGTTTGGTACCTGATTTGTGGACCGGAATGACCTTTCCCACTTTCCAGTCTTCTGGCAGCATTCCTGTTTTAAGCGACAATGAAAACAGCATCGACAAATACACTGCAATAATTTGTTTAATGTTTTTTAACAGTTTAGAGTTAATGTTGTCAACGCCAGCCGATGATGAAAGTTTAAGTCTGTCGATAAGGGACGAAATTTCAGCAATAGAAAATTCCACTGGAGTCATTATTGGTAACGTCGTAGTAGGGGGCGAGGGAAGGAGCGAATCTGCTTCTTTTGTGAACACAGAGCAGAACGCGATGTTAAAAACGTCGGCACAATCACCGTCGCTAACTTCCTCACCATATCGGTCAGTAAGCGTTATTCTGCGCGGCGGTTGCGGGTTTATAACTTCCCAGAACTTTCTAGGGTTATTTGTTAGAATTTTAGGTAAGTCAATGCGATAAAACGTCTTTTTTGCACTACGAATTGCAGCATAATATGCGTCTTCTGCAGCATAGTACTTCTCCCATGCGCACGCAGTACCATTACGTTTCGCAGTACGAAAGAGACGTTTCTTTTTATTTTCCTGCCTCATTAAAAGTTTCGAAAACCATGGTTGATTTTGATTAGCAGGTAAGTTCATCGTTGGGATATATGTATTAGTTAACTCGAATATTTTGTCCCTAAAGACTAACCAGTTACTGTTAAGAGATCTGGAATCGAAACTGGATTCAAACTCAGACAGGAAATCTCGCAGTTCATTATTGATTGCTTCATAGTCACCTTTGTTGTACATATGAATTGTTTTGCTGGAAATGTGGCGTGTTTTAGGGATAAAGTTTAATGTAGTATGAATGACTTTATGATCACTGATTTCACGTAGGTAGGAGATAGATTCTAAGCTTTCGGGGCTGTTTGTTAGTATAAGATCTAAAATGTTCGAAGATTCACTAGTTACACGAGTTGGTTCCGACACCAGCTGCGTAAGGTTAAAGTTCAGACAAACATCGACAAATTCTCTTGCTTCGGCATTTCCTGTAATTAGTTGTGTTTCGTTTATCCAGTCAATATTCGGGAAATGAAAGTCGCCAGAGAGGAGGACATGTGCGGATGGGTGTTTATTAGTAAGCGTAGACAGCACTTCATACAGTTCGCGGGCGAAATTTGGATCAGAGCGAGGGGGCCTGTAATACGCCAAGTAATACTGTTTTGGGTGGGGCATGGCAAAATACCCATAATATTTCAAGTTATGAAGGAATGTTGATAAGGGAGCAGGATAGCTCTTTGCTAGTGGCGATGAGTACTCCCCCACCACGTGCGTTCTTACGGTCATGACGAAAAAGATTAAAGTGCGGCAAGTCAGCCAGAGCCTCTGTCGTCAGTAAGCCACGTTTCGGTCAATAAAAGTATACTACTGCCAGATGATTTTAATAGATTAGACAGGGGCACGCGCTTAGAAATAAAACTGCGGATGTTAGTTTAAATTACTGAAAGCGAAAGCTTAGCTGTAGTGCTTGTACGTGGCTGTTGGCGCGCTTGCCGTCGGCGTACTGATCCCTATGTTTTTTTCTTTGACAATTCCTGCTTCGTGGTACTAAATGTATCGCTTAGAGCAGATGTGCAAAGTTTGGAAGCGGAGTGAAAATGGCACGGATTTGCTCCTAGCGAAAGCAACGAGCTCTTTTTGGGCTATTCTAACAGGGTGTGTGAAATCTTCGCCAATGCTAAAGTTAGTACCTTTTAGTTTTGGGCCGTTTAAAAGGATAGATTCTTTAGTTTTGAAAGACGAAAATTTCACTATTAAGGCCGTTTGTTGTTATTGGTGTGCCACCCTAGGCGGTGTGCACGCTCTATGTTTTTCGGTTCGATTGTGAGTTGAAGTCGTTCAAGGCAGTGCTGGATTAGTATTTCTTCTGACTGAGTGTATGTTTCCTTAGGATTAGTGTCAGGGAGATTGTAGAATATTAGATTGTCACGCCGGGAACTGATGTCGATGACATCGAGGCGCCCGTCTATGTCGTACACACGGTGCGTTAGCTCAGTGGTATTAGTATTTATTGCATCTACTTCCGCTCGAAGGGTTAGAAGATTTTGGCAGTGATTTTCCAAGTCAGCAATACGATTTCCAAGATTGGTGATAGTCTGGTTTGTGGTGGCTATCTGGAATTTAAGACCCTGCATCTCAGATAATATTGCCGACAAGCCCTGCGGCAACTTTTTCAGCTCAGCGAGTATATCTGGCCCGGGGTTCGTCTCTACATCTCCCAATAGCAAGAGCAAGGCACGTACGACATTCGCACATTCGGTAACAAGCAAGCAGCAGCACTGTGGGCTCAGAAGCTGCACCAAACAGTAGTTACTTGATTTTTTAGTAGACGTGGGATACGAACTACCAACCTGCATGATCAGGAGGAACGGGTTAGCGGCCTGTGTGGTGGCACAGCCACGAAGCCCACAGTGCGCGCTGGATGGTGGCTGCTGCTTTATAGGCTGCGCAGGGAATGTTGTCAACGGCAATAGGGTGGCTGGATTTATCTCGACGGTCCACGGAAGGAGGGGTGGCACTGCCGAAGATCCGGAAGCATGGGTGCCAGGGAAAGAGCAAACAAAATGTTCGCCTTCGTTGGTAGCAGGTAGGCGGCTTCCCGGGGTGGCAGACGATACAGCCAGCAAGGCAGACAGTAGCAGATACTGAATACAATGGCAAGATACCAAATACGCCGTCAACAGCGCGTCGACTCTAGTCGGTACAAGCGACGCAGTGACGCACTTTATCATCCCGGCGACAAAGTGTGCATATGGATCCCAGTGCGCCGCCGCGGACTCTCTGAAGAGCTTCTCTGTCGATACTTCGGCCCTTCTGAAGTACTCCACCGTATCAGCGACGTCACTTATCAAGTCAGATCTGCGGGACACGTGAACTCAATACGCCGCAATCCCACGGAAGTGGTACAGGTAGTCCACATGAAACCCTATCATGACAGATCGTCAGAAAACGAGCGAGAGTGCGCATGTATCATTTCACTCTCTCAAGCGCCGGGACAATGCGTCTGAGGAGAGGGATAACGCCGCGACAAGTTGGCCACGTTCAAGTAGCCCGCCGCAATCATTGTGGCAAGAGCACCAGCAAGACCCGGCTGGCATGCGCCACGCGTTCGTTCGCTTGGCCTACGAGGAAGAGGAAGATAATTGAATCTGTGGCTCTCGGCTACTCGGACTCGACGACCATAGTCATTAGACTCGTGGACACAAGTTCGCCCTAATAAAGACGCTTGTTTTTAGCCTGTCTGCCTCAGCATCGATACAATATATACGTATTGTTATGCTGCCGCAGAATTGCTCAATATTTGCTTATTAATTGACAATTGCACAATTATGAACGTTAAATCTTGAGCAACAATGGTGGGCGCTGCGGATGGGGTCGGTCATTTTAAGTATCTGGTGCCGTTAAGAGTGGACAAACTGACAAACGTACAGACAGATTGTGAGGCAGACAGACAGACCAAAGTTTTTGCGTTGAAGGTCCCCAAGAAAGACTATCGTCTTTAAAAGAAATTGATGCGCATATCGCAGGCACAGTAACAACATGCCAATATTTTGTATGTATATCTTTATTGACAGGGCATACATTAAGCGATTCGAAGGACCATACCGTTTATCACGTTGCACGATAAGGCAAGTGTTTTTGACGATTTGCCAAGACGACATGGTATAGAGACCTACCTGTCGTCTGCGTTCTACATCTTACAACATCTGAGACAGGCGCGCCGGGCGTGCGGGCTTCGTTTTGCAAGATAACTGCCAGATAGCGCCCGTGTCTCACATGTGACGTTACTTGGTGCGCTCGTTCGCTTGCGCAGCATGCTTGAGGCACTCTAACGCACCGTCTCTAGAATACCATTTACTGGTTTTTTTGAGCAAAACATCAACTAAACATTTTTTAAATCTCTCCAGACCAAGACTATCGTCTTTCGGCAACATTTTCATATTAACATGGAGATGCGGGGCAAATTTTAACGTTTGCACACACAACGTTGCACCGCAATACTGACACGCGTTGGCATCCATTGCCAACGAACGGTCAGTGAAGGCACGCACCTTCCGGCGTGGTACCGCTTATCAAAAGTCTCGTATTCTAGAAATGCTTGCGTGTCACAAATTTTATTGCAAGGCATTTCTTGGCAAATTTCGGCTACTTTGAGCCTATCTATCTATCTATCTATCTAACTTTCTATCTAACTAGCCGCCTACGACTTTTCGCTCTCCTGGCCGTTTCAATATTGGTGTCAATACGAAACTTGGTATGGCATAGTATGATTGTATGAAGGACATATTTGATTAGTAATAACATGAAAATCTGGATATGTATATCATAAATGTCATAAGTTACTCATCACAGTCCCACAGCTCTTGTGGTGGGTTCATCATATGGCATGTTTCAAAACTAGTATTGTTTGACGTGATTGCATGGTGAACACAAGCGACAGACCCTAACAAGAAATTCATTACATGCGTGCCGTGCCACATGAATGCACGCCCCACTCATGATGCGCTCGTGGCCGTTTAGCTAGCGTCACATATGCCAAACTTAGTAATACGTGACGTCAATGAACGACGAAGGTGTTTGAATGGTGCAAATATGAAAATCATGAGATGCGTGTCATGTGAGAACATCACTATGTGCCACAGTCAAGGTGCCAATATATTTCGACTTGACATCGTGCGCGTGCTCACAAGCGTTCAGTTCACTGCGTCACGCCTACATTGCCATGCTAGGCGCTGGTCATGCGATATACTCGCAGGCGCACGCCGCGCAGCACTGCAATGCTTTGACGCATGTGCGCTTCAGAGCGTCCAGCGTTCCTTCGTTACGGAAAGAGGGGGACGCACTGTTGTCTGGGTAACGCAGAGGCACGAAATGCAGCATGTCGCATATCGCGCCAGTTGCCGTCAGGCCACGCCGACGGAAGCTGGTCGCGCCGGCCGTGACGGGCGTCAGACTAAACAGTGCCCGCGTTTTGCTGTCGTAGCGTCGCTGTGCCCAGCTTGCGCGCACGTCAATGCTACATTGGAGTATATTGGGCCCTTCATTACAAACTTGCGGCTGTTTTGCTAGCTTCACATACACCAAATGTGATGTTACGTGACGTCAATGAGGGACGAAATATGACTGGTGCAAACATGATAATCCTGACACGCTTGTCATGTAAGAACATCACGACATATCACGCTCATTGCCTGCTCGCCGGTGTTTTGCTAGCTCCACATATAGCAAATTTAGTATCACTTCATGTGAATAGATCACGAAGGTAAACGACACACTCAAATATGGTAGTCATGACGCGGAAGCCATGTACAGCGTCATTTACCTCCATCTCGTAACGTTGTGCTGATTTTAAAGTGACATTCCAACCTTTCTCATTCGTGCTTCGCATATGTACGATTCTCACTCTACGTGTGATCTATCCATTTTTTATCCCCCTATGTCCGAGCACGCGCTTCTCTTGAAACACCAAGTGCGTGTCACAGCGTTCCTGTGCGACGCGGACCGCGTGTCACAGGCACGACGGTGCACGTTCCTTGCAGTGCATTCGGGAGTGTTCCCGCGCTCCAGTTGGAAGCAGACAGCATTCTCGTCGACAAGCACTGCTTGAGAGAGCTCATATGGTGAGTGTCTCTTGCACTGCCATTCCCCAGTCATAATAGGGTGCACCTCTGTACTCAGTGGAACGACAAACAAGTAAAAGAAGATGCCTCTGGTTAGAATATACCGCCCAACTTAGTCGACCATCCTTGACGGGATCACTGGTTCCATCCTAACAAATGAAACATAACGCGCTCAAAGGTGAAGTTGGCTGTCTCGTACACTTGGCTCGTTCCTAATAGGATATTGTCAAAGCTCGGAAAGATCACGAGTTTCGTGAACTCGGGCGAAACTCAGCCGTTCCTGCATACCACCCTTGGATAGTATCGCGATACGGGTGACACATCGTATATTACTACCTAAACACATATACATGTTTGCAAGGTGCACGCAGGGGCATGCGTGCAAGCATGCGTTTGGTGTGTAGCGACACTACGTACCTGAGCTAACGGGGGGTTTTGACCTCTATCACACCTAACCGTGTGTGGCTGAGCCATGTCGGGAAAAAGAGATCCTGGGGGCTGAGCCGACACCGGGTGACTGGACCTTTAAAGCCCCCGGCAGCGGCAACACACACCTTAGGCTCCGGCTTCAACTTAGACGGCACCCATGGACTGACCCACTCAGGGTAAATCGGTAGTCACCTTCTCATATTTCTCTTTTTTACAACTTTGTCTTTAACTCCAACTGTTTTATCTTTCCTGTATTTTTCTCCCTTCTTCCGATTTTTTCTGGCCGCAAGGGTTAACCTTGTGTGGATACCCTGTCTTGGCTATTCCATATTATAGCAGCGCTGTGCAGCTGGAGTCGTCAGGGGCTTCCCCAGCATCTCCTGCCACGTCCCCTGGTTGGGCTCGGGGGTGGGCGGCTGGCACCGCTTCCAAACTTTATAGTCAATTTATGGCAAATGCTTTTCCCCTCTTCCTGATCGCTCCCTCAAAAAATGGCGCACCGAAGGCACATTCATGTTTAACACACCAAAACCTACTTTTCCAAAGTACCATGTTATTCATAGTCAGAACGAAAAGAAGAGAGCATGTGCAATTTCCCCTTTTCTTTTGTCGAAAACTCTCCCCCAAGCAATGGGTCCAGGCTATAAAATCTCAAAATGGAAAGTGGCGATCTCCTACTGGGAATTCGTGACAAAGCTCAATTTGAGAAGCTGTCTAACCTTGTAGCGTTTGGGCAAACCACTGTTTCCGTTGGCCCACACACGTCCATGAACACTGTCCACGTCGTCATATCTGATGATGATCTCTTTCAGCTCTTCGAAACTGAACTATAAGAAGGCTGGCAAGACCAGAATGTAGTAACGTTAAAGAGAACTATTTTACGACGACACAAGAAACACCCAACAAACACATAATTGTCACTTTCGGTACTAGTGACTTACCATAATTGAAACTGGCTATTGTAAGCTCCTTGTAAGACCATATATCCGCAATCCTTGTCACTGTTTCGGGCATGCATCTCAGAGTGCAGAGGGTGCGCCACTTGCGCAATGTGTGCATCCATTCAAAACATATCAGACGACAGCAGTTCTGAAGCAACTCATTGTATGAACTGTGGAGGAAAGCACCCTGCATACTAACGATCATGCTCCACATGGAATAAGGAGAAACAAGTAGTAGAACTCAAGGTCAAATTCAATCTCTCATTCCAAGAGGCACGTAAACGTTTTTCGCTGCACAACCCCTGTTATCCTTCCTTCGCAGATGTGACGCGCCGGGCCGCCGCACCATATGTTGTTGCACCCGCAAATGTCACACAGAGTGTGGCCGCGACCATGCCCCCAGCGCCCCCGGCTCGAGCAGCCTGTACTCCTCCACCACCTGACAAACAGGGTCGGCAGACCCCCGTGTCTGCTGAAACCCAGACCAGTGCAAGCGCAGTTAGGTCCGACAGTTCTATGAACGTGCCTGCCAAGCAGGCATCGTCCACCACCTCACAACAGGTGATGGATACAAGTACGACTCCTCCGCTGCATCGAACGCCAAAGGATAGGCGCAACTCTTTGAAGCGCACCACAGACAAAAATCCCCAAATTACAGGGCCCCCGAAAGGCCCTGTAACCTAAGGCAACTCTTTTGTACACACAGCACCACACAACATTAAAATAACACAAATAGCACAGTGGAACGTCGAAGGACTGCTGAGAAACCTTGACGATATCCAGGATGTTGGTGTTGCTATGATAGTTAGCCGAGGAAGAGCCTGCACACATTAACTACTTCAAACATCTCTTGAAGCAGTAGCTGTTCGAGCTGTCATTTTCACTTAACTGGTAACAATTTGCAGTAGTTACATACCTCCACATCATCAACTGAACATGCACGAACTGCAGTCACAAATTGATGAACTTCCCGAACTATATCTCGTCCTAGGAGACTTTACTGCTCATAGTAACCTATGGAGTGACTCACTGTGATGCGCGAGGTGGCCTAATTGAACAGTTCTTTTTTCTTCTGGAGCGTGTCTCCAAAATCGAAAAGACCCAGCATACTATGGCCCTCCCAACACCACCTCCTTATTGTTAGACCTTAGTATTCTTTTTCCATCGCTCCTACCTTCACTCATATGGAAAGACATAAATAATCCATACGGAAGTGACCACTTTCCTTTCATTTTGAGTGCAGCAGTAGATAAAACAGGTCCTCCACAGGCTCCCAAATGGCAGACTGACAAGGCCGATTGAAAAAATTTTTGAAATGTTAGCAACCTAAGTTAGTCTGACTTGTGTGGCTTAAGCGTAGATGCAGCCGTAGACTACCTTACAGCTTTTCTTATTGATGCTGAAACAAAGTGTATCCCACAAATGCGACTTGGCGCAAAACTTCGCGTGCCTTGGTGGAATAGTCAGGGTCGAGATGCACGTAAAAAACAAAACAAAGCGTGGAACTTGCTTCAGGACTCACCAACTGCTGAAAATCTTGATAGTTTCAAGAATAATAAGTCACAATGTAGAAGAGTGCGCCGACAGGCTAGGCGGGAGAGCTGGCAGAAGTTTTCAACAGGCATTGATTCTTATACAGACGAAGCTAAAGTTTGGAGCATGGTTGGTAAAGAAGCAGGAAGACAAGCCCAATCACTCCCCCTCGCGAACATGCACGAACATGAAAGGCGGCAGCTTGGAAGATCAGGCGAACTTCATCGCGGCACACTTCAAGGAGGTCTTCAGCTCGCCGCACATTACCGCAGAGATTCAACGATACAAATTCAGAATAGAAAAGGAGAAACTATAGCGCAAATTCACAACCCACGAGGCATAAAATGCACCTTTCTGTTTAGCCGAGCTACAGGCTACACTAAACTGCTCCAAGTCTGCTTCAGGCTCCGCTCGTGTGTTTTCTGAAATGCAAAAACATCTGTCCACCGAAAGCCAAAAAGCCCTTCTCTGCTTGTACAATACTGTATGGTTTTCCGGTGAGGCGCCCTTGACCTGGAAAGAAGCCATAGTTATTCCTATTTCAAAAGAAGGCAAGGAACCGTTTCAGTTTCAAGCTACAGGCAAGTATCACTAACCAGTTGTTTTTGCAAGGTCATTGAAAAAATGATAAACAGGTGGCTTATGCACTTTCTTGAGACTGATGACCTACATGTCTCATACCAGTGTGGGTTTCAAGAGGCCTGGTCCACGACTGACCATCTTGTCCGTATCGAGGCGCAAATTAGTGAAGCCTTCGTTCATAATAAATTTTCTCTCTGTGTTCCTCGATATTGAGAAGGCCCATGATACTACGTGGCGCTTTGGCATACTTAGATACCTCTCACACCGGTGTACGGGGTAGAATGTTGAACATAATCGAAAGCTACCTAACCAAGCCCACACTCCTTGATTGAATAGGCACTGGTTTGTCTCAAACATTTCTCAAGAAAACAGGAGTTCCGCAAAGAGGTGTATTAAGTTGCACGCTCTTCATATATAATATGAACTCCCCGTGCCTCGCTATCCCCCACAGTATGTTTCGCATCGCATTGGTTGAGGATGTATAGGTTGGTTTTAAATCATGCAACCTCTCAATATGTGAACGACAGGTTCAATTAGGTTTGAACAATGTTTCTCAATGGGCAGATCAGAATGGTTTTAAACTGAACGCGGAAAAGAGCACATGCGTCTTGTGCTCAGACTGTACAGACAGACGTTGACCATACAGGTCAATCTCGAGATCGTGATGAACGCCCCTCTTCCGGCAGAACAAATTTCTGGGTGTAAGATTTGGCACAAATATAACCTTTATACACCACATCAAGTATTTAAAGAACAGGTGCTTAAAAACAATGAACAATTTAAATTGTTGCCACGCACTACGTTGGGTAGTTAGAGGAAATGCCTTATGAATCTGTATAGAAGCCTTCTGCGCACGTGCCTCGATTACGATGCTATAAGCTACCAGTCTGCCATAATCTTCGCTTTAAAGATGCTTGACCTGGTCTACCATCTAGGCATTCGCCTTTCTACGGGCGCTTTTTGCACTAGCCCGTAGGAAGCCTGTGTGCATAGTCAAACGAATGATCGCTCCATCTGCAGAGATGCTATACGTCTTTTACATACTATCTCAGAATTAACGCTAACCATGAACATCCCGCTCACTCCACAATTACTTATCTGTCCAATTCTACTTTATTCCACAACCAACCTTCGCTTAGGCAGCTCTACTTACTCCGTGTCAAGAGGCTCTCTGGGGAAACAGCCGTGCCACTTGTAGAACACTGTTTCATGGCTCCAGCAGTATATCGGCCACCGTGTAAATGGCAGGTTATAGACTGTGGTCACTCTTTCGTGGAGGTCACTAAACATCAACCTACTGCACATATACGCACGCGCTTTCTCGAACTCCGAGACATGTTTACTTGCCCAGAACACTTAACAGATGCTTCTAAGTCTCGCACTGGCGTGTGTTATGTAGCTGTTGGCCCATTTTCTTCAAATACCGGTATAATGCCCCTCCCCCCAAACAAGCATTTTCACTGCAGAAGCCCATGCGTTATCTGTAGTTGTTAGGCAAATAAATAATTACAACTACAACGCGCGGTTGTATACACAGATTCGCTGAGCATTGTGACAACTCTGAGAACAATAAAAAACCTAAGAATCGTGCGCTTGTGTCGCTTTACCGTCTTTCATGCAGTATCTACGCCCTCGAATGACATGTTGTGTGCTGGGTACCAGGGCACCTTGACATTGCTGGAAACGTGGCAGCAGACCAGCTAGCTCTGTCTGCGCCCGACCACGCACCCGCCAAAACACCCATAGCCGTGCCTTCACTTCACATGAAACCTTTCTTACGACTGGAGCTCAGGGCGTGCTGGCAGCACCTATGGGATAGGCAAACAGACATAAAACTTCATCTTATTATACAGATACTTTGAAATTGGCCACCAGTGTCGAGATTACGCTACACAAAAGTTACACTAACAAGGCTGCAGACAGGTCGCTCACACTCTAAACATTCAAACCTTTTGTGTGGCGATGACCAACCCATCTGTGAGAGGTATGGAGATCCACTTACGGTACTCCAAATTCTAGTTCAGTGTAGTTTAAGGAGAAAAGGAGAAAACACTTTTTATTGCCCTACCGACAGCAGCTACCACTACATCCTGTCATGCTCATCGGTAGGAATCCGCTTTTTAAACTGCAGTCATTTTTTACATTCTTAAAAGATGTGCATCAATTTCACCCCATATTTCGAGGGGATCTGTAGCTCGATCTCTGTACAGAGGTCGCGGTGGTGACGGCCATCTTAACCAACATTGTTATTTATTCCACCTCCATGCGTTTCGCTACACCGCCATGAATTTATTATTTTTAAACTTTAACTCGCCTCCGAGCGTGGAATTTCAGTCCTCTTTGCAGTCGTGAAACTCTAACATTGCACATATTCTGATCATATTACCAGAATAACGAAACATTGCTTTTTCCGCATCATTCTTCAGGGCGCTTTTTGGCCATCACATGGCCCTTGCGGCAATTAACACCATATATCACCATCACTTTTGGAAAGTATCTCAATATAGCAATAAAGACGCTCAATAGTATCTCTCAAATATTATCGCAATACTCTTTACACACAGGCGGATAATCCAGGGTTCCAAAGTTCAAATGAACCGGGTTCCGGTTTTAGGGGGCCCACAAAGGACCAAAAAATGGCCTACTTCATTCTTTGTTCGAAGAGTGTAACTAGTTTAACCCTCCTGCTGGAATTCCTTGGCAGAAACAGATTATCTATTTCAAATATCAATATGCATGTGTAATAAAATAGGGTTCGGGGAGCGTTATCAGTCATGTATGACAGACGCTGCCTAGGACTGCAAGGAATGGACTCAAGTGGAATAACATACAAACACGTATTCAAACTATTCAAACACAAAAAAGCAAACGGCACGAGAACAAAGCACAGTAAGCAATATAAAATGGCATAGTGTCTTTAAAATGTAATAAGTTAAAACAAACTACGCGCTCACGCGTTTAGTGAACGATAAAGCAACTGCGGTGGTCTCGATGTTGTCGAACGAGAAGGGCCTGACGGGTGTCCGCAGGCGCGGCCGGCGCTGAGCGCCGGAGCAGAAAACGTGCCGTGCGCGAAGTCCTTCGCACGTTGACGTCCATCGCAGGTACCTCTCGACAGTGTTGGCCTCCCGAACGTTGACGTTCGGCCAGGACAACGCGCCATCTTCGCTCCAGCTTAGGGCTCCGTCTGATCAGCCAACGTGGCCTGTTCCTTTGTTGTCGTTGTGCGCGCGGCACGTGGGCACACGCAGGAATGGCGGCGCTCAGGATCGGCCCAACACTTAATTATTTGCGCGTGCTCTCGCGTTTTGACGCCACTGCGTCGTCTTTTCACCAGTGTCAGGGCATCTCATCGAAACACATTTATAAGAGGTTGTTGCATAACGTGCGTAATGTTAAAGTCAGCTCAATGTTTTGCAGTCTGTGGTAAAACCTTTTACTCGTCCAAGAATATGCATCGTGTGGAGGGGAGGAGCCGATACGGTGTATGGACAAACAGAGCAGCCTGAAGAGGATTTTAGCAGCTGCGGTCCAACACGCAATGCGAAGGCGCATAGACAGTGGTTTCTGTTTGAAGTGTAGTTTAATGAGCTGAAACTCTATGAAACTGTATATTGCCTGCCAAAATTGATTCAAATTGCATGTTAAAAAGCGAGCAATTTGTGCGTGAATAAAACTGTGTGTGATCGTTTTTTGAGTTTTATTAATAAGTTTTTGTGACAGTTCTAGATAAATCTCATTATTTAGAGGCGCCACCGTTTCCTAAAGATTCGACCTACCGACTTGTTTTACTGCTAATATTTTAATTTTAAGTTATCTGTATTAATTGTGGCTATCAATAGGCATATCCAATATGCATAACAGCACTATTTCAAATCACTGCCTTAGATGAGCTGAAATGTGCGTTCCATTATGAAATAAAACGTAGCTGGATGATTGGTAGCCTATTTACCAAAAATACCGGTGGACAGTTTCTGAAAAAGGCCCACCTGTCACCTTCGTCAGTACTCGCATGTTGAGAACCAAAGGGTGCGCTAATAAATTGATGAAACTGAAGCAGATAGAGGCAGCTACTTATGAAAAAGGCGCTCCCTGATTTAGAAGGGAAGATGTCCTGTCTTTATATAAATGTAAACAACACTACAGGGTACTAGGAATGGAATGAACACACACGGTGCTTGCACTACACTTCTAAGTGTCGTATGCAGTCCTTCTTTTATACTTCACTTCTAGCACTGTTCGGTATTTTTTTCCGATGATGCAACAAACCAGACTAATTTTAATGCTTCCCTTATGTCTTGGTCTCCTGATATATCTCCCCACGTGCTCCACAAGAAAGAAAACGCCCCGTTGATGTCAAACACTCTGCAGACGCTTAATTAGAATAAATATGGCATGTGTTCTGTGCAGCAAAATTTTCAAAAAAGGCGTCAAATTTCAAGCACAACCAAGGGACAAAGCGCGAAAGAAAGGAGGCCAAACGAGGGAGGAACGCCCACCTTATTTTTTTTAACCAGGCTCTCCGCGCTGTTAATTCGGCTCTGCTCTTGTATCGCGATACTCCTCAGCCGTGGTAATTTGGAACGGCTGCCTTGGTTTTATGAGTGTGAACTTTTTTTTGGCGAGCCTTCTTTTCATGCAGTGGACAGGCAGTTCAGGCGAAGGTTCCTCCTACAGAGAATGTATTGTTCGGGGAGATGGTGACCACCTACCTGGAGCCTAGCTAGAAGATGCTGGAAGGTTTAACACCTGATGTCACCAGTCATGCATCGCCACTACAACAAGATATAACAACCAAAGATTTGGCAACTACACAGAGTTCGATTCCTTGATATGCGAGGTTAAACGTCCAAAAAGCATCATATGTCTATGAAAGATGGCATGCTGAAGGACTTCGAAAATTTTGACCACCTGGACTTCTTTAACGTGTACCCGAATCTGAGGACAGGGGCCTAGAGCATTTCCACCTCCATCGAAAATGTAGCCGCCACAGTCATATACACAGTGTTCACTTTCGTCGCCACAAAAAATAAAAGTAAATGAAAAGAGTTAAATAAAGGAGAGAGTGATAGCAAGAGGGAAAGCAGATAAAAGCAGAAGATGAAGCAGATGTACAGTGAGGTGACTGCCAGTTTCATTTTATTTCATTTCTTGTGGGTGGTTCATTTCTTGTGGGTGGTTCAGCCCAGAGGTGCGGAAAACCTGGATAGATTAGATCGATGTGCCTCAGCAGTTGAAGTAAACATATAGAATCTATGAACATGGTAACACCACATTGGTGAGGCTTGCCTTGATTTTTAGTCACAATTTTGTGTGCAGTGTGTAAACTGGAGAATCAAGAAGGTGCTTCGGCTTGTCGACTTTTAGAGAAACGACAGTAGCAAAATTAGTTTATATGTGACAGTAGCTGAGACAGCACAGCAAGCAGAGTTGTAGATAATGGCGAACGTCCACCATAATTTCTTTAACTAGTTTCTGAAGTGCCCCTCTCTGCGCACTGTTTTGGGCGCTTTTGTGCAAGACATCAGGTGTACTTATCGATGTCAGCTGCCAAAGTAATGCATCTCACCCCCATTCGTGTCATCAATCATACTAGTACTTTTTTGGGCGAGTTGCCCTAATGTATGGCAAGGAAGTACGAGCGTCAAACGGTCATGGGTAATTGAGCTTGGGGAGCGTGCCGAATGTCAACGAGTACCGATGGCACGAAGTGTTACGGAAAAGGACTCGATGGAGTGCGTCGCTGCCACGCAGGCCCACATGATTGGTCAGAAAAGGCTCGTGGTACTCGACTGAAGCCGAGGTGGAAGATCACACATGATCAGATGAGGTGACACTATCCTGTTGAGCGCCGAACGAAGGAGGTCGAAAGAGAAAGCGTCACTCCCGCGGCGAGAGTGTGTGCAGTCCGAATCTGGGGGTAGCGGCGTGGGGCTACCGCAAAGCAGCCGTTGATCTCGGTAGACACCGAAAAACCCTTTACGACCTCGCACCACCACTTAACAGCACTTCCCGGGACACCTGCATTACTCAACTTCTTAACACGACAGCTGCGACCCACTTGACAGTTCCCGGATAGCACGTCGACGGAAGCCTACCTTGCCGATGCACACGACGAAGAGGTTAAAGCAATGGAGACAAATCCATCGTCAGACGAATGGTGATAGACGAACACCAGATGTCCCCTTCCAGAACACAAGCAATTGACACATTGGGACAGCGAGGCGTAGCTACCAAGCCGATGCCATCTACAATAGCCAGCTTTAGTTGGGCGTGCGGACAAGTTGCGTACGCTGTGAAAATTACATTTCGTACGCTGCAATTAGGTGAAGCGTGCAACATTACTTTTAGTTTAAAGTACCTGGATGTGCTTCATTCATTTACAAATGTCATATGCGAGATGTAGGTATTTGAAATCCTTATCAGCGCCACCCACGTTAGAAGTATGCTAGCCCCACGTAATAGCGTGGCATTAGTGATCGGCGTGAGAAACACTCTAACTGCCATAGTAAGGGCACCCAGCACAGAAGTCAGGCCGTCCCATTCACTGTACTCTAACTGACATAGTAAGGGCACCCAGCGCAGATATCAGGCCGTCCCAGTCACTGTGTAGATTTTCAGTATCGTTACTAGATGCACTGAATGGCCCGTTCACCGTTGCTGTTTTGAAATTAAGCACGCAATGTAGAAACGGTGTCTTATCGGACATTGCCGCACTTGAATGACCCTAGCTGTCTATCCAGCGCTGCCGTGGATGATGCTTAGCGTACCCTGCAGCAACTGGTCACGTTCCAGGTATTCGTGACTTTATGATGCACTTACATATTTTTAGGAAGTGCAATATCGCGCAAGGTCCAAGGCTTGTTACGTTGCACCATAAATAAATATAAGTTCCAAGATGCCATTTTCTTCACGGGTTCCTTCACCGAGAAGCCTGGCAGAAAGAGACGCGTTCCCGCACACAACCTATAGGACGCGATTCGTGAAGATTTTTGTGAGACACCATGCAGCGACTTCTTCTGAATTGTGAAGTACGCAAGCCTTGCACCAGGTCCGCTGTTGCTCTTCACGTCGAATGCCACGAAAGCCACCATATGCTCTCGGTTTTGTTATACGAGGTTGTGGGGGTGCTAACGCCCCTTCTATAGTAGTGTGCGCCTCGTGGCGCAAGTGTTTCACGTATAGGCAGCATTCAGAGGTCACAACTATCGAGAGGTGGATTGCATTGTACTCTCGTGCGTTTATCACCACCATCACCATCACGAATAAAATGGTAGCGCTGGCAGTGACGCCTTGCGGCAAGCCAGAGTGGCGACATGAGAGAGATAAGTGCGCGTTTTTGGCGTGTGGCGGTTGGCGCGAATGGCTGTATCTTGCGGAAATCCGTGCACACGGTGCACGGCACCACGGGTCGTTGGCTGTGGGCCCTCGTTGTGAGTGAAGCGTTCACCGCCTTGCGTTTGTTATGTTGTGGAGTGTTGTGTATTATTTTGTTTGGTTGCTTTAGCGTGTTGATGACAATTGATGAATCAAATTCGGATGACGATATCCTTGATTTAAAAGTAGGTAAATAAATGTGCGTTGTTTGGTGCATTCTGACCGTCCCTTCTACAAAAACAATCAACGATCACGAGTACGACACAGTTATGTTTGGGGCACGTAAAGGATGGCCAGTCAGTAGACGTCGCTCGAAAAAAGGGGAGTTAATGAAAAGATGCTGCCCAGATGCGGACTAAGCCGTTCTCCTCGGAAGCCATTGCGACATCCTGCTCGACTGCGCCAGTTAAAATAGGGATGATAGATGTAATCCAGATGGTTCAGATGATCACGACCACACGTTGAAGAACTGCACTGCTTGCTCACTTCTTGGCAAACTTTGGTTTATTCACACACTGACACTTATTTACAAACAAAGGTTTGGGTGGCCACTAAACGAACCGCACAGTTAGCACTGGCACTGGCATGTAATAATATCAACATCGGCGTTACTTGCCGAGCCCTTCGTATACTCCACACATCGACACTAATTTCTCGATGTAGTATCAATCTTGCATCAGAGTCTGCGCTAAGCCCGACCTCTGTCCGCGCTTCCCGATCTCGTTACCCAGCACCAAGCTCCCCTTTATTTCTTTTCACTAAATACCTCCCATCTCACCTGAGACAGCCTAGTGGGACGAACCCCTACTCGATGCTCCACCAATGGAGCAAACAACTGCTCTTTCCTCAGAGAAGGGTTTCTGCCTCTGCATTCCTACACTTTGCTATCCTACGAGCATCGGCTAAGAAGAAGTCCGTCATTTCAACGACATACAGCTTAAATGATACTTTCATGCGACAACAAGCCTGTCTAGATGGCTGGTCGGCTGTTCGGCGTTAGCAGGCACGACTCTGCCGTATATCCGCACGTATTGGTACAGCATGGCGCCACATTATCTTCTCGTGAGCCGTGTCGCGACAGCGACCACTTATTTCTCAGTCTGTCTAACCGTGAGAGCGCTACCGCCGTGTGGGTGACTCCCCAGCACAAGGTGCGGTGAACAAAGGCTCACGGGGTTCGGCGACAAAGACGCGTTTCGGGGAGAACGGCTTCGTCCACGTCTGGGCAGCCTCATTTCATTAACTTCCCTTTTTGTCGGGCGCCGTCTACCAACTGGCCAGCCTTCGCGTGCCCCAAACACAACTGGTAATATTTGACATAGTCGCACTTGCTATGACGGCACACACATTTTTTTTCAGAACTTTAGTATCAAACGAGAATGAAGTTCAGAGGCACGGAGAGGCTTGAAGCATTCAGAAGCTTTTCAAGAGCGACTGTTGCTTCAAAGAGTCTTTTGGCAGTTTTACTTGTCCTCGTCTGGGCAACGGTGCTGGCTTGACGAAGAAAACTTCTTTTGTTAAAACGTGGGCTCCAGCGACATTCACCGCAATAATTCTTGAAAGCATTTAGTCCATCACATGCATTTGACCGACAGTATTAAAGTAAAAACTGAAGCCCACGCTACATAAATTTTATTATAAAAAAAGCCTATAAATATTTGATATCATTTGAATTATATGCCAAAAACAAAAGAATCAATAACTATTTAGCCGAGTAAAAACAACTTTGAGCATTTCAACAAAGGCATTTTGCTGACAGGAGCTTGGTCGCTGTCTTGACCAATTAGTATAGTGACACTGAACTTCTGTCAGTCTCGTCAGCGCTTGCAGAGAAATGGGTTAACCCCTGTGCTCGTTCAAAATCAACACCTGCTCAAATAATGGGACCCAATAGTTGTGCTCACGCGTTGTCACTATGAAACCTTGAAAACCTTCACGTATTGGAAATCCTGGGTTTAACACACAGTAGAGCCCCGCAAAATATGTAATGCCCCGATTTAGCCATCTTTGTCTAATGCAAGGTTGACGCAATTCACCAGGCCTACTGTGGCTTCCGTTCACTGCAAGCTACATGAAATGTCTTATTTTTACCGTATTCATACTTCGCACGCTAACCGAGCAGGACAACCGAGCGTGATTCAACATATAATATTACTGGGCAAGTGGAAAGGGAGAGAAGAGGCCAATGCGATACACACAGCATCTTCTGGTTCCCTGCTCACGCTGGGGCAATTGAGGGGGTTCTTCTGAACCTTAACGAGTCTGCCCACGAGGCTGCGCGTGGCTTTTCCGACAACACTGCTCTCGGATTGGGCGACTTTCCTCCTCGACACAGGGCTGCTCCTAGCACGCGCACACAGATAACGAAATTCTTTTATTTTGATAGAAGGCTCTGCCCGCCACCTCATACCAAGCTGAACAGACCGCAGGCGGTGACGCTCAAACTGTTGCAAACCAACTGTTACCCGAATCTTACGTTCCTTAACAGTATCTATCTGGAAATTTACACAAGTACTTCTTGCACGGCTTGTGGCGAGGTTGCTACCGTGCCTCACGTGCTTTTGTAGTGCGGGTCACTCGGCCCGACGTTCTACACTTTAAGGCAAAATTACCCGAAAAAGGAGTAACAAAGCCCAATAGGCACGCGATAAACAGATAGACTGTTGAGGAGCAACCACAGAGGGAAGCGTGCCACTTGAAACCGAGGGATGAACCACCCTGGGATTGCAGGAAGCGCGAAAAGAGTTGCCGACGTTACCAGTCCTCCCTCTCCTCCTCTATGACTAAGTCTTTTCCCGTATTTTGCCGGTGACAGTTCGCGTTGCTTCACGCTCGGAGTGCTCGACAACGGCCGCCTAGATTCGACGATTTAAGAAATACGACGTGGTGCTTGTGTGTACGTTTGGATGAGCTTGGGCTGCTGCTTTTGCGTTTCGCTGCACCCATGAAGTCTGGAGCAAGTAATGACACGTCAGCACACCGCGCTGTATATTTCTGGCTTCAAGAAAGTCACGACCAACACACGACAGCAATATTTGGGAAAACCAATATGGCGGCCGAGAAGACAACAGGCCTATCGGATATATACTTCAATCCGACACAGGGCAGAAAACAGCACTGCATTCTAAGGCAAGTAGGTTATCATTCTTTATTCTACTCTACTTGTCGCGTGTGCGATACGGATCGCGCTTGCCGGCAACGGGCTCGGTCGTGTTTTATATCGACGCGTGAAATGCCTCGCGAAGGTCAGCTCCAGCGTCTGCAGTTCGCCTGTGCTTTGCGACCGCCTGGAAATCGGCCGCCATTGCCGTCGGCCTCCCGTACGCTCGCTTGTCGAGTGCTCGCCTGTCTTCGCCGCCGCGATGAGCTCTGGGCTGACGATATTGGGCTGAGACCTCGTCACTGTTGGGAGTCGTCGAAAACACGTTGCGGGTTCTCGCAAAGAGCTTGGTTGTAGTATGTCGCGCTCTGTAAGTGCACCAGCACGGGCTGGTGGAACGTTTGCTAGCGTCGGAACTCAATGAAAATTGGTCGCCATTACAGTTGACTTTCCCGTCAGTCGGTCGCAAGCAGCTCCGCGTCATCCGTTGGCCGCGGCGGCGGACTCGCGTATGCGCGCTGCACTCGCTCGAGTTGGTGGAACAGGGTCGCATTACCGTCAACTACTTCGGCGCTAGCTCGAATCAGCTCGGCGCTGTTCATGGCGGCGGCCAAGCGTACTCTCGCACTCCTGTTCGAAGTTCGCTGGCGGCAGACACTCCGCGTGCAGCGCCGTTCTTGGTCTCACGTTCGCTTGCTCGAGCTGAACGACATCGCTCGCTTAGGACTTGCCGACTTGTTAGCGGCACGGTGGTTCACGGAGTTGTGGCTGCGGCCGCCGCTTCTAACCTGTTGCGCTACGGGGATCGAAATGAGTCTTTGACAATGTGTGACATCTCGGTGAAACTATTACCATGTCATATCCCACGTATGTTTTCAATTCACCTTGCACGTATTTCTCATATGCAATTGTATTCATCCTCTGTCACGTGTGACTCACTATTTTACATACTTATTGTGCAGCCGTGGGCAGACACCGTGCTGAAGACTGTGTTGCTAGCGTCTGCGATGCCTGTCATCCATCTCTTTCGTCAGAGCAGCTTCAGAAGGACTGTGCGAGTTGTGAAGGTAAAGTTATTTGTGTGTCATCGTTTAACGGTTGTTTTTATAATAACGTTCACGTACTTTTTATATACGTGCATCTTCATCTTCTGTCACGTGTGTCTAACTATTTTTACTATATTATTGTACGTGCAGCCGTGGGAACTCAACAGGCAGAAGGCTGCGTGCGCTGGCTTCTGCAATGCCTGTCATCTATCGCTTCCGTCGGAGGAGCTCCCCAAGGAGTGAACAAGATTTGACAACGAGGCTGGACTTGTACACTTCACTATGACTTCACTTACAAGAATGGAGAAACTTCATGTGTATGCAGAAAAATAAAAGATTTCAATGGCTCACTTTTTTCTTTCATTGTTGCCGTGACTACGAAAGCAGTTACACATAGGTAGCTAACTACTTTTTCGCGTGTTCTTTTCTCCGCATTTCGTTGCTCACTGCGCAGAAAAACAGGCGAAGAAAGTATTAGGCCTGGCAAAAAATAAACAAAAACAATGTTTGAACTTGGGACAAAAAGTCCATTCAGTTGTAGTATTTGAGTGCATCAACCGTTCTTCCGGCAAGGTGCAACTGTGAGGGTATAACGGTTGCCCGAGAGGTGTAAATGTGGGAATTAACAGTTGCTCTATAAAGGGCAATTGTGAGGACTAAATGTTTGTCCTTTGAAATGAACTGTGGGACTAACGGTTACTCACTAAGGTGTAATTGCGAGGACTAAATGTTAGTCCGTTGAGTTCTTCTGTGGGGACTAACTGTTAGACCTGGTGCCGTTAGTCGGTTGTGGCAGCCTCAAAATGACTACCCACACACCCTTTCAACACCTTTTTGCCTTATAGTGTACAAGGAAAAGTAGGGCACGCTCCTGCGAAGTCCTGCCTTCGAAGATCAAACTCTGGCCATCCAGCGTGCCCATGATCGAGCCTGCAGGCTAGAACTGTCGGTTCCGTAGTGGTATTAGTTAGGTGCGCGTTTTGTCAATCTGCCGGACCAAATAAAGCTCACTCACTCACTCACTCACCCACTCACTTACTCACTTTTGACCTGACTTGATGTGCTTGTTCGCATCCACTGCATGCTCGAGGGACACTAACACAGCGCCTCTAGGATATCATTCACCTATTTTCTCGTGTAGAAAATCAAATAAACTTCTTGTTCACTCCCTCCAAACGCACGACTATCGCCTTTCGACGACATTTTCAGTGTATTATGCTGATACAGGGCCAATTTTTTTTACTGTTTGCGTCGGTCTTGGGAGGCAAGAGAAGGGGAAGGGAGGGACAGTTTTGCAGATGTCTTTCTGTGCTGGCACGACACTAGAGCACGCAACAGGAGAAGCGAAAGGCGATCATGCACAGTGGCACTGTGGATGTCACCGCTGCCGACGCCAAAGCACGACATGATGCGACTGATAATTGCTCTAAATTCATTATCTTGGATGAAATCTGCAGAATATCAACTGCAACCATAGTGCTCCAAAAATAAAGCGAAAGAATAAAAATAAAGAAGAGTACAGCAGAAGCGGATACGATCTCCGCAAAGCTAGTTACCGCGTGCTTACAGGGGGTTTTGAGAAGCCTAGAATGAAAAGCTGAGGATGAAAGTTAGTTGAAGTACCATAATAATCTGCGCATTGCCGTTGGAATTATATTGCTTAGTAACTCGCGAAAACAATTGCAATTCCTGGATACTGAATTGAACAAGAACAGGCGGAAGGTAGGTCTTAAAATGAATTTCCAAAAAAGCGATAGCTCTACTGGTAATTATCCCTAAATTTGGGCTTCCATTCAACGTAGCTTGAAGTAAAGAATCGAGCGTCTTCCATAACGATACCAGCCTCCTTCTGCCTTTTATACTGGGTGCCATGGTCGCCTATAGCTTTTTCAGCCTATATGCATCATTATTTGTGACGTGGGTAAAACACTGGCGCAAGTGACATCAACGAGCAACCATAGTTGCCACTCTCCACAGGAAGTGGTTATCAGCGCCAAACCAGAGGGTGTTACTTTTCTCCGTCTGCCTACGCAGTCATATCACGAAGCTGTTTCCGTATGGTCTGAGCATGCCATATGACTGACGTAATTGACTCTTCCAGATGTGCTATGCTCCTCCCCGGCCACGATTTCGCTCTCTACCCTACCTTCCACACATTTAACCGTGATCAAGTAGGACTTCGTGGAGTGGCGTACACATACGGCGGTCTCGTATCTGGTGGCACGTGCTTCAGTGAAACATATGTAGTGAACTGCACAATCAGCGGCAAGCATCGTCGCTCGCAGTCGCTCCACTAAATGGTGTTGGGTAGTTAACATGGTATAAGTGGTATTCATGGAGGGTACAGGCTCTCAGCGGTTATAGACGGGGCCTAGTGACGTGAGCTCACGAGGCCCCGCCTCGTGAGCTCATCCCTCAAATTTTTTTCCCTCAAATACCCCTCAAATGTCCTCCACTCATACAAACGAGAGGAAGAAAGAAGGAGACAAGTGTCACCAGAGAGCCCACCGCGGTGGTCTAATGAATAATGTACTCGGCTGCTGACCCGCAGGTTGCGGGATCAAATCCCGGCTGCGGCGACTGCATTTCCGATCAAGGCGTAAATGTTGTAGGCCCGTGTGTTCAGATTTGGGTGCACGTTAAAGAACCACAGGTGGTTGAAATTTCCCGAGGCCTCGAAAACGGTATCTCTCGTAATCATACGCAGTTTGGGGCGTTAAACACCACATATCAATCAGTGTCACCAGAGAACTCTGGTTCTCGTACTGTCATTTTCACCACATGCTTTCTCCTGAGCAAGTGCATCTCTGTGGCTAACATCCACCATATCCCCACTACAAGGGGATAACTTGTCGTGTTCAGGCTAGCCAAAATGTTCCCATCTTTCCAGAGCATGCGAGGAGAAGTCGTGTCAACTTATTATTCGTGACGTATGTGTCACATTACCCACATTATTCGCTTCTTCCACAAAGATTTATACCCTTTGTGAATACACATTTATGGTCGTTCGCGAAATTTCAGGCACATGCCGGAAAACAATCAAGGCAATGTATGTAACCCAGCCGAAATGCGGCAGAACAATGCAAGTACTGTGAGGCTCAAATAAAAAGTATTAAACAAACATATACTAATAAATGACTACCTCGACAGGCATTGTGAATTTAGCGCATAAAAACGTGTGGTCGGGAATCGTTTGATATTTTATGCCATCTGTCTATTATGTGAAAACAGTTGCACAAGTCGTCGAACTTCACATACTGGAGTGGCGAATTTCACATCCAGTCCACCACTCACGCCTATTATTTCGATCACTTTTTTTCTCACACAAGCCGCCAATGGTCTTGCATGAAACCTGAGCTGCCTCCAAAACCAAATCATCGAGCTGCATTTTATACGCAGCGCCTCCTCGAAAGGCACCATCCATGGACGATCAGGACTGCGTTGCTCGCACTGGACTGCCACAACTTTACTGACATAGGCTTAAAAGCACTCAGAAACCGAACGCGCTAAAGCTTCTGATTAAAGCAAAAGTAGCGTCATATATTGTCACTTTCTCCAGTTCTCCTCCCGTGCGCTTTCTCTCAACGCTCGGCGCATTCGTTGGACTAAAAATATCAGTTGACCATCACATGCATTTTTTCTTGCGTGATTTTTAAAGACGAAGCTCCTTACACTGTGTGCTGTTCGTCCCATAATCTTATTAGTAGTCATATCTCGCTTACTCCTTAGGATGTCCGCTGGATGGCTTTACTTCAATGTTGAATACTATACTTTACTATTTGTTGAATATATGATGAAAAGTGCAAGACAGTGGTACATGGAGTGTTCACTAGGTAGACGGACGGATGGACGTAGAGACAGATATACAGACATATAGCCGCATGGACGCACGGATGGATGGATCTGTGGACGGTCGTGCGGTTAACGGTATAACGGACGGATACACGAATAGGCTGACCGACCCTATGCCCCACTCATGATCATTCGATCCATGGATAAGGTGTGATTTTTTTTTCTTCTGAAGGGCTTGACCTTCATAGCGGTACATACCACGGTGACGTGCGCATGAGTGTAACAATTTCGCGCCTCTTTTTCTGACTTCTGCAACCTAGTTTCAGGTGGTTTCTGTTTGCGGTTGCCGTTTGGTGCACTCATGGTTGTAGCACACGTTAAACTGATGGCAATCGACTTTTTTCATTATGTTTGAGAAGCAAGACCTGTCATGGAGGAAGGTCTCGGTTCATATAATTTGCTGATATGACTGTAAACTATGCCGGTTATGTGAGGTGCGCGAGCACCTGTTCGCAAATTGTTAACGTCTTTAGCTTTCTGTCCTTGTAAGTGCAACTTTTTTTGTTTTTCGCTTACACGTTATGTTTTCCCAATGCTTGCTTGAAGTAGTATTAATACGTGTCCCCTTTAATGCAGACAATTTTCGTTTTGCATAGCAACGCTGGCACCCGCTGCATATCGCAATTTCCATGAGCGAAAACGTGGCGGGCTTTTTCAACTCTAACTGCTGACGTGCTATTTTCCCGCTCTTTCTCAAACAAATGCAGAATTTTTTCGTAGTGCCACTTGTTCGCAGGAAGCGTTTTATCTCTTCGCGTCAACCCGCTGCTATATAGATATCTGAAGCCGTCAGCAGTCCTTTAAGGTTTGTCGTGGGGCGTGCTCGTTTCTTGCGCATCGAGGGCCCAAAACATGGAAGCATTAGGCTGCGTTTCGTGGACTGCTCTTGCCTTAGAAGAAGAATCCGCAGAGCTTAACAATAGAATCAAACGTAGGCTATGTTGCGCCGAACGCAGGCTATTAGTCCCGAGAAGTTGGAGTGGCGCCGACTGGCGGATCACGTGACATAACGGACTCTTCGACGCGAGCCACATGTGCCTTGCACTCGCTTCGTGCGCTGTTCAGATGTTTGCGTTTGCTTCTTGCTTCTCTGAAGCTGCACATGATTGAAGAAAACATATTTAGTACTGTTTCAAGTAAAACAACAAAAATTATACTTTTTCTTCTGCACAATTAGGCACCCAGTTGTATAGCGATGTGAGATATGTAAAAAGGTGTGTGTCGCGCTGCCTACCCCAATGATGAATTTTACTCCTGGCGACGACAGCCGCATTCCGACAGGTGTGCAAATCCAGAACATGCTTCTGTTTGATTACAACGAACTCATTGACACAAACTAATGTGATTTGGAGCAGAAATGAAGAACCCCAGTTTACATTATAAGCTTGAGATGTGCGTGCCCTATTGCAAGAAACAGCGCCACTGGGTACTAGCGTCCAGCGCCATGCCTGATTATGGGCCCACTATGGTGCTGGTACAAGCGTCTTCCAGCGCAGGTACTGGTACGCTGGAGCGGCAGTGTCCCAGAAGCGTCCCAGTACTCTGCGCAAAATGGCTTCACAGGGTTAAAACAGGGGTGTCCATTCGCCATAAATAAATGAAAATATAAATAAATAGCGTGAATTCACATGAAAATAAAAAAGTGATGGGAAAAAAGCCGCTTCACGGGATTAACTCGGCACTTCTTGACTTTGAGCCGAGTACGCTACCCACTACGCCACGCCAGAACATGCTCATGGGGTTGTAAAATGACTCTCAATACAAAAAACGCATCATTCAACTTCCTGTTTACAAGTCACACAGTTAAAACTGATGCGATATTTCTTTTCAAATAACAATTGCGTTTTGATTCAACACTGATGAATGGCTTCCGGCCATCGAATGACATGCGGATATTAGCAAGAGCACAAAGTTTTTTGAAGCATCCGCATCTTAGCTCTTCAAAATCTCAAATTGACTGGAGGGGCAGCCACAGATTGTCGGCTGTTGGTGCCGATAGTTTTTTTCTTTGATAGTCGGTTCTCGCACTTGCTACTGGTCAACATGTACAGATGACTTATATGTTTTGTTAGCCACGCACACGAGTGAATATTGAGAATTTTTTTTCCTGCAAGCGACGATGTAGCAGTACACACTCGGCGTGCCAGATTATACATTTGCAGTTATATCGATACCTGCAACTGAAAAACCGCCGAAGAAATGACTGATGCACTCCACTGAAAAAGTATGCCAGTATGTTAGCTCACTAACGCGTACAGAATTACCAACTCAAACTCGCCTGTTCTTACGTACGAGTCAGAGAAGAAGCGGCTCTTGTTCTCAGAAGGAAGCTTTCGGTGACAGCCTACGTTGCTGAAAGCGCTACACATCGATCGTCGCCGCTTGTTGCGCGGACACCGCACACGCAGATAAACGGTCGATATAGGCTTAGGGATGTCTAAACTGTACTTTACAGTCATTCTTACACTTTATATTTGTGCCTACTTAAAGTAAAAAGCGCCGGCAGCAGGTACATTGGCGCGGCCGGAGTGATACGCCTCGCTGAGACGGGGCCCTGGGTAAGGCTGCTTTCGAAGCAGCTGCGATGCGATGCTTGACGTTTCTGTATTTGAGCTTTGCAACATTTCTAACTGTTACTTAAACTGTACCTGACGTAAGTGGAAGGTCTATACATGCAAGAAATGCATTTGCGTTGTGACGATGGCGAGCGACAGCCGTTTTTATGGCCTCTGCTGGCAGTATACAGCTGACGTGCCAGTATACAGATATATGCAGTTGTATCAATACCAACAATTAAAAAAATACCAATAGAAAGGCCAATAGAATCCGTTGAAAACGTATGCCAGAGAGTAAGTTCACGAAGGCGTACCAAGTTACCAACTAAAAATTGTGTGTTTTTACATATCAGTCGGAGAAGTACCGGCTAAATGCGGCCGGCAGCTTTCGGTGACAGCCTGCGTATAGCTGAAAGCACGACGTTCGAGCGTCAGCGCTCATTGTGCGAACATCGACACAAGACAAAATAGTTGATTCAGGTTCATGAATGTTTAAACTATACTTTACAGTTAATCTCACACTTTATAGTTGTGTGTACACGAAGCAAGAAGTTTCGGTAACATATATACCAACGCGGCCGGGACGACAGGTTTAACGCTCACTGGGCCAGGCACTGGGTAAGACCACTCTCGACGCGTTGAACTGGTATGGTAAAAGTTTCTGCATTTGAGCTTCGGGACATTTCTAACTCTTACCTGAAGTAAGTAGAAGGATAAGCATGGCCAGACATACATTTATGCAGTGTGGCGGAATTGAATGATAGCTTTGTTCCTCGCCTCCGCTGGGAAACATTGCGGAGCGATCGAGATCGCTCATTTACGTTTCGTCAACTTTGTGGCAAAAACAATTTTCATTTTCTCTTAGGAGTGGCGTGCAGCTCCAGGCGCACAAACACTGCAATTGGGAATTGTTACAGAAATACACAGATAATGCGACTATGGCCGGTTTACACGAGACATGTGCGAAAAAGATGCATTATATTTGCTGCGATACGTACGTGCGCCGGAAAAATTACGCATGCTCGGTATCTGTTAGGGCAGCATCTATCCGTACCGTTGAATCATGTGTTTTATATTCAACGAAACGGAAACATTCCACGGCACACGCTACAATAACATGCACGCTTCAGATGTGCTGGTAAAAACAGTGCGTGCTCCAGTATTCACCAGCGCTTGCCAGTGAAAATTCCAGCGCATCCAGTGCTTCGCGGTGCGCACCAGCACCGCAGCGGTTGAGCCAGCGCCCCTACCAGTGCGACAGGCCTTTTTCCTAGTGCGCTCAACGAACGGCCAGTGATTACAAGCGTGTCCCAGTGTCTCCAGCGTATACCAGTGCCAAATAATGTGCTGGCATCACGCTGCCTTTGCAATAGAGCGGGTGATTCTTTTTGAAGATATCAGGGCTTCTCCTTCCGTAGACTGATTTTCACCGGAGGAATCCACGTATCTATGGACAGCGCTTTAACAAGTGTATCATCCCTGCACGCCCGTGTAGCATTGAGTACCGCAACAAACCGGAAGGCGCTCGCCCTAGTATAGCGCCACTGAATATGTGGCTTTTTTGTGTAATTGCTCACTCAATACGCTGTTTAACTTTACACTTCTCTCGGAATATTTTTGAAGCTTTATATGACCGAAATTATTTACGTTACGTTTGGTTGAGGTTGCGACGTTCGTATTGCTGGCACAATTTGCCTTCGTGCAGAATTGTAGCAACGATGCGGTCGCGCTCCGAACAGCCACTTTAGATTGCCACCTCATATCTTAAAATTTCTTGCATTTGGTTGCTATTCGGTAGATATGACGTACGGCACCCATCGTCGCCTCATCGAGGCTAAAGTTGTTTAGGTATTACATGGGTCCAGAAGTCAATAGATTTCTCGCCGCAGGTGCAGATGGCCCGTAAACGGTTGAGGGATTTTGCAAAGCTTAAGCGCAAAGGAAGCGAGCGTTATTCGGTTCGCTTTAACTGTTTGTACATTTGGGACCGCGTTTTTCGATACAACTTTGTCACTGATAGCGTTGTCGAAGTAACTCCCAGACAGGAATTCACGCCCCATGCAATGAAACCCCAAGGCAGTTCTCTTAATGAAGTCTCTCCGCACCAACCTCTCGCTGATTGACAAACTACCTCTTCTAATCGAAACTCCACCTGCAAATCTGAAGTAACGTTGCTCATAATAAATTTTAGGAGCATTTTAAATAAGCTAGACACCCTAAATTTCTTCTTGTATACATGTTCCGCCGACATTTTGATCGGTACGGAAACGTGGCTGTCGGCCGACATTTCGAACTCTGAACTTAACTTTCCTGCTCAGTTTAGAGTTTTTCGCAAAGGCAGATCGGTATCTAAAGGAGGAGGAGTAATTATAGCTGGTAAACAAGAATTCCAACCGTCAGATATCGCTTACGACTCGTCCATCGAAGCAATTTGGGTTACTGCGCAGTCAGCTCACACCACCGTAATTATCGGTGCCTGCTACTGACCCCCCGATAGCGGTCCAGAGTTCGTCGACTTGCTGAATGATTCACTCGAGTATGTGCATGCCCATTATCCAAATTCTGTTCTTATTCTCGGCGGCGACTTTAACTACCCAGGCATAGATTGGGCATCTTCTTCTGCCAGCAGTAGCAGCTCCCACCGTCGCCCCGCCGCGGTGGTCTAGTGGCTAAGGTACTCGGCTGCTGACCAGCAGGGCGCGGGTTCGAATCCCGGCTGCGGCGGCTGCATTTCCGATGGAGGCGGAAATGTTGTAGGCCCGTGTGCTCAGATTTGGGTGCACGTTAAAGAACCCCAGGTGGTCTAAATTTCCGGAGCCCTCCACTACGGCGTCTCTCATAATCATATAGTGGTTTTGGGACGTTAAACCCCACATATCAATCAGCTCCCACCGTCACGAATGCTTGCGTTTTCTACATTTGACACATGTCCACCTCATGACCCAGTTAGTAACAGAACCTACACGTGGCGATAACATTTTAGATTTACTTTTCACTAATAATTCCCAGGAAGCTCTTACCCACGTGCTTGAAGAAATTAGCGACCACAGAGTTGTCCATTGCTCATTATATCTACCACGCGCCGACAAATCAAAGGTAACTAAGCAGTTATTGAATTACGCATGTGCTGACATCGATAAGATGAACCGTATGTTAGATGATTTTATACCAATATTTGAGTCAAGTTTTGAACATCGCGCAGCAAACGAAAATTGGCTTCAATTCCGTGACACACTAAAAAAAAATAGAAGAATGCTGCGTCCCGAAACTAACAATCAGCACCAAAACAAATGACCCGTGCTTCACACGTAATGTAAAAAGATGCCTAAATAGGAAGAAACGAGCTTTTAAAAGGGCTACACGAACTAATACTCCGGAAGATTGGCTTAATTATAAAAATCTTTCAAAACAAGCTGAGGCCTCAATAAAAGAGGCCAAGGAAAATATTTTAACTGCACCTTACCTAACCTTTTGAAATCAGATCCCCAGAAATTCTGGCGCGTGGTGAACCCTACAGCCTACCCTTCTGAGCCAACTCTACTGAGTGATCAAGGCAAAGCGTTGTCGCCAGAGGAAAGTGCTGAATGCTTCAACGAATTTCTTGCATCTGTGTTCACGGAAGAACTTCCACTAGACTCACTGGCACTGTTAAAACCTACCATTCACGACCCTTTTTCTTCAATTACAATAACTGAAAATGGTGTCGCACAAGCTGTACAACGCCTTCCTCGCATGACTAGCCCAGGGCCCGACGGAATTAGTGCCAAACTCCTAAAATTAACCTGCCACAGATCAGCGTATTTATTGTCGCTGATCTTTCAGCAATCGCTTGACACGGGCTGTGTACCGGAAGACTGGAAATATGCCTTTGTTAAACCCATATACAAATCCGGCCAAAAGTCAAGTCCGAACAACTATAGTCCAATCTCTCTAACCGGTATATCTTGCAAGCTATTAGAACATATCATTTACTCGAAAATTATATCTCACTTGAACAGAAACAACATCCTCATCCCAAAGCAACACGGCTTTCGGGAGAAACGCTCTTGCAACACCCAACTATTCGAATTGTTGACAGACTTGCACAAATCCATGCATAGCTCTGCTCCTACAGATGCTATTTTTATAGACCTTTCAAAGGCTTTTGATCGCGTCCAACATAACCGATTAATAACTAAAGTCCGTAACCTCCAGCTTGATCAGAAAACAATCCAATGGATTCAAGAGTTCCTCTGTAACCGGTCGCAATCGGTCAAACTTAACCACACAATTTCCAGAAAGTGCATGGTAAAATCCGGTGTCCCCCAGGGCTCCGTGCTCGGACCATTATTATTTTTGGTCTACATCAATGACATTGGATCTAATATCGTTTCTTCTCTACGCCTATTCGCAGATGATTGCGTTACATATAAGGAGATTACCGAACCGAATGACAGTAGCATCCTACAGTCAGATTTGTTAAAACGAACAGAGTGGTGCAACTTGTGGCAGATGCACATCAACGCGGAAAAAAACAAACATATTAGATTTACTTCCGTAGCCAACCCCTCATCATCCGTCAGATACATAGTCAATAGCACCGTAATTGAGACCGTTTCATCCACAAAATACCTCGGCATTTTCTTTAGTTCCGACCTAACCTGGAACAGTCACATTGAATACATCACCAGCAAATCATCAAAAAACCTCGGTCTTTTGAAACGCCGCCTCAGATGCGCAAACTTGAAAACTAAACTTCACGCATATCAAGCTCTGATCAAGCCTTCACTAGAGTATGCGTCAACCATCTGGCATCCACACACGGCAATGTTATCGGATATGCTAGAATCGGTACAAAATAAAGCAGCTCGGTTTATCACCTCCTGTCATTCTTGCCACCAAAGCGTAACATGTATTAAGCGTTCTCTGAACCTTCCATTGCTTGCCACGCGCAGAAAGTTGTCCCGCCTATGTTTTTTCTATAGCTTATATCATAGTAACTCGTCATTTTCCCGATCATTCATTCACCCGGCTCCCTACGTTTCTGATCGCGTTGGTCATGCACATAAGGTCAATCCAATATATTCACGCACTAAGAAATACCAATTTTCACCTCTGCTGTTATCCATTGACGAGTGCAACGCGCTGCCCTCAAACATCGTCTTTATTAAAGAACCGTCCATTTTCCAGTCTGCAGTACTAACTTACTTAGAAGTTGACAATAATTTGTAACCACCATTGACATCTAATGTGTAACGCATGCTTAGAGAATGTTTATTGCTATTTCTTGAAATATGTTTCCTGTTATGGTGAGCTGCTTACTGTGTTTTTTGCTTATTGTGTTATTAGTAATGTTGCTTGGGCTATCGGTCAGTTTGAATACTAGTATTACTCCCTGACATGTTGTTTTACTGATGCTATTGTAACCTCTTGTATGTATCCCCCCTAGTAATGCCCTGTGGGCTCTTAAGGTATTTAAATAAATAAATAAATAAATAGGCTGAAATATTTTTTTCAGTTTGGCGAGGGCACCCACTTGTTGAAATGGTCATTTTTTTCTCTGCGTGGGGACGAAATTCAGGGGGTAGGGGGCCGGCACAGTGAGCCATCCCCTGGTTACGCCACTGCTTGGGCCACGTCCATGAGTGTGCCATAGAAACATTTCATTTCAACTATCTGACTTTTGTATTGAAGTCGTTCTATCAGTGGTGCTCCCACATGAAGCTTTCATTAGCCTTTGTGACGCGGCGGTAAAACACTCGAGCATTTGATGCAGTTCAGGGTATAGGACTACAGAATTCCTGGCGGCTGTTGAGAAGAAACCTGTACATACGATCCCAGTAAACGGAAATATTTCATTTCCGAAATCATCATGTGTGCGGCAGTATTGTTTTGTTTGTTTAACGAATATGGTACGTGAGTGCATATGACAGCGACAATAATGTAATGTCTCTTGCTGAAAAAAGCACAGTTCTTTCAAATCATTTAGACCATGCGCAGATGCAGGCGCAACTTGCACGGTAAGGTGCAATGTAATTAATGAATTGAAAACTTCCCAATTTCATTTCTCACACTTCGGCACAGACTTAATATAATACCGGGGTCTATGCCTAAATGTAATAACGTTAATACCACTTGGTATATTTTTTAGCCCCAATTCTGTGATGTACGCAATAAAAACGAACGTCTTCTCCTGCATTACCATGTTCACAGTAAATTGTCCGTTTGAAAGGGGGTCTGCCTTTGCAACGCTAAATTGTGAAAACTTCTTACAGTTTGAAAACTTTCACTAGTTGTAAAGCATTGGACCATGTATGTTGAGAAATTTCTATCACGAATTTGAGGAATGATCACCAACGCATCGCTAAAGAGCGTGTACACCACGGGCACCGAAAAAAGCGACAAGCGCCGGTGAAACAGGCGAGTCCGTGCCATGACGTCATATCGCCGCGACCGCTGCGACGCCAGTATTCGTTCTCTCAACTAATACACACAGCAGCCCGTGCTGCGGCTGCTTCACCTCGCTGGCAACCCAAGACGCCTGGGGGCCTACGCTGTATTTCAATTTACGGGCCTTGGGTCAACACAAAGGCAAGAGTTCGAGATTGGCTTGGGTTCTGCGCATGCGCCCTGGTGGATCGCAAACTTTTGGGTGCCCAAGCTTTTTGGATCCCCAAAAGGTCTTTTGTTAGTCTGAACCGCAAAGCAAGTGCAGACTACCAAAATCAAAACTGGTGACTCTTGGACTTCAAAATTGCCCTCCGCATGCCGGCAGGCATTCTCTGAAGCTTGCGTTGGCGCCTCTTTTTGGGGAAAACTTTCCCGTGCTTGTGGTACCAGATGCCGCTTGGTTTAGACCTGTCGTCGCGTTCTGGCCACCAAAAATCATGGCGCTTGCCTCCTCAAGGCCGGCATTCATGCACGGACTACCTACCAGGAAAAGGCCCACTCTCAAAATCATTTGTAATAAAGCCACCCAAGCGCAATAAAATTTCGATGTCTCCTCACCCACCATAGCAGCTCGCTGCGGTAACTTGGTACACCGATGATGATAGCCTGCATGGGCGTGTAAACGTGCCGTGGGACCTTGCGGTGGTCCAGGGACCTGATGGGGTCAAAACCACCTTGCCGGTAGTTTTTTCAGTCTGTATGTCAACGTCTCATAGTCCTGTTTCGGCATTCAGTATACCTTCACATGACAAAAATTTTACCTGAATACGAGCTGAAAAGAGCGAGCGATTCGTGGCAACAGTGTTTGAAGCGGAGAGCATCAGATAGTTTGGCGCCACCGAAGCGAGCCATCGTCACGGACGAAGAAACGTTTAGAGGGTGCAACTGCGCTTCTTGAGGCGACCAATGGTGCAATTGTATACGTGTTCTGAATTCAAACGGAGGCGTTCCGTTTATTATGTCAAAACGTTTGTGGGCCAGATCAGTCATGAGTACGGGAGGAAGGAAGCAGGCATTGTGTGAAATAGAGGCCTGCATCACAATTTTGACGTCGGCTTGAGGACCAAGTGAGCGCAATGAAAACGTGACGCGTCCAGCGTTTTTGTGGGACACGCCCCGTGTCTCCGACGGACGTATCTAGTGTCTGCGATGAACGTGCCAAGTGTCCGTGACGGACGCTAGCACGCTTGTAACACCACCGAGTGAATGATGATGACTTTGTACTTCCTTACCCCATCAAACCTGTCGATACGACGATGTAATAAGCGGCCCTTTCCTTCCGTGCGCACATTCCCAACGTGTTTTTTTTTCGTGAGGTTACTCAACAGCACGCCACATTTATTCGAAGCCGATGACAGACGCCTCGTTTTGCCAACTACTTCCAAAAGTTTTGAGCTTCCTTTAAACGAGTTGTGCTCTTTGTCAAACTCCGGGCTCCACGACGCCGCTTCCGTTTGCATTTCTTAGAGCTCTTTTTGCGCCCCTTGCTTGTAGCTCACGCTCGTCAACTCTCTCGTTTTTATTGTTGCTTGTCTCATCCGTGCAGTCCGAATAACTTACTAGCAGTACAATGTCTTGCTTGCTTGCAGGACTGGCTGATAGCTTAGCACATATGAGAATGATCGAGCTGTTTCCTTCCAAACCATCTAGCTCGCAAACCTCGCCGCTGTTCACAAGTGGGTTGTGCTCTCTACTCTGTTCTTTAGGGCTATGTTCTAAACTCACTTTGGTGTTCTTACTTAGGGAGTCTAAAGCTGTGACACCGCTTGCAAGATCCACCATCTTTAGACAAACACTTGAACTGAACTCGCATATAACAGAGATGTCTACAACTGCGCTACTCTGCCCTATTTTAGTACACTCTTCCGACCACTGACTGCCCTTCTTTTTATCCTCAAGGTGTGAGTTGCTTTTGCTACGCCCTGTCGCACAGTCATTTACGTGTTCAGGCACGAGGAATGTTTAAAGTTCCATATTAACCCTTTTCTATTATTGGAAACAAACATCGCCCCCGCAAGAAACACTCTCCAGAAACGTCTTTGGCTCTGGACCAGTGACAGCCTAATATTGTACGTGCTCTACGTTAACATATTGGTAGAAGTGCGCATCTTTCTCGAACAGGTTTTCACTGCTGGCGACCTGTCTCTCCTTTGTCGAGAACGGAAGCTTTATCTGTGTCTCTTTTTCACCATCCCCTTTATCGACCGACATAACGAAACGCTGGAATAACGCTGTCTTAGGTGTTTTTGTATTTCTTGAACTTTTCGTTCGAAAGATAGGCCAACACACAAGCCACATTACTTGGAAGAACCCTTCACAAAAAAACAGTCCAAAGTCACGGTCTAGCCTTACTTCTGCGCAAACACATTCGAAATACACAAGAAACTTTCGTTCTTCTCGCCGACTTCGAATGCGCGTAATTTAATCCGCACTTGCCAGACCCGAACATGGTATGTTTCTCTTCCATGACCTTCCGTCAGCGTTCACTTTTAATCTCACCCTCGTACTTTTCCTTTTTTCACTCGCTTAATCTTTCAGGAGTGTCAGTTACTCTTCCCTTAACCGGTAGGTGCTGTCTCTCAACTTTGAGCTCCAACCTTTCGATTTCAATTTCTTTACTTTCTTTTTCAAAGAGTCTCTTTATTTCCCTCCTTTCAGAGTTCTTTTTTAACTAGTTCCCAAGCTATTTTTGCGCTTTTTGCAAAACTACCACTTTTGCCTAATACTTTCAATAGATAGATTTCTTTCGTTGCTTCATCACATTCAAGTTCCAACTGCTCGCATAACAAGAACAATTCTGCCTTCCGAAACTTCATAAGGTTCATAGTCATGGTTTTAAGCATCGGCTTTGGTCTCTCAATGATAATAAACAAACCGCAATTTGTATCAAAAGAATTCACTTCCGAGGAAGGCGAATTGTAAACCTAGAATTCGAAAAGCCTGGCTAATCGCAAGATAAAAACCAAAAGATCACCCGCTGTAGCAGCGCCATGTCACCAGCCTCAATCCATCTGCACCAGACTACAGTTGTTGAGTCCTGCAGCATGCCACCTCTGCCAAGGTGTTAGGTCTGGGGTTTAGAGGATCACACCGCGGCCACCAGTTGCTGAAACCGGGCGTTTGACAGGATCCAAAGGCTGTTATTTGTTGTTGAGATGTTAGGACCTTGCCGTTACCGGCACCGGAGACTCCGGAGGAAGACGCCAATCATGAAGAGTCTGATGAGCAAAACTGTCCGGAGGTGTATTTTACTATATAAACAGGCGAGCACTTCTTGCCACAAGGTGAACAACTAGACGAAGATGTCGCCCTACATCTTGACGATCTCGTAAAAGGCTCTCGCAGGAGCCAACTGTGGCAGATTTCAACTCACCTTTCATTGAAGGAACGGTTTTAAACCTGGCTGTCCAACCACCAGATACAATTCACTTTCAACGGTGCCACCACATTCCCCCTCTGATGCCCAGTGGTCTTTTCTTAGGGGTGAGATTGCCACTGGGCACTAGATCTCGCGAACTTGCCAATGAGAACATGAAAAGAACCCCCGTCCGCCACGCTCACTTCGCGGGACTGATGGCAACCCATGTTGTCACTGTCAACTCTACAAGGAAGTCATCTCTACCGAAACCACTTCGGTCGTCTCGTTGTACACTTTGCGGCGTCCTGGTGCATGCGTCTCGCTTCCTGGTAGGGATGAAGTCACCCAAATTTGGACAGCTATTAGCACGCCCACATTCTTTCGGCATTTTCTTCGCAGAACCGCGAACATTCCTTGCTGCTTGGTTCAAGCACCGATCCTAACCGAGGCTATGTGCCCATTATTGATGGAAAAGAAGTGTGGACACCTCAAGGAAGACCCATTCTCCGCGACGATGCTGTGCCGCATTTTTTCGATATCTGCCAGCCTACCTTAGTAAAATGCTGACGCAAGAGAGGACTATTTTAAAGGAGAATCTTCTTAAGCCGTGGGTCGTGCGTCCGCAATGTGTGTAGTAATAGTAGTAGTAGTAGTTGTAGTAGTAGTAGTAGTAGTAGTAGTAGTAGTAGTAGGTAGCCACTTCCACGGCTGGACTAGAGGAGTGGCACACCCCACACTCTTTTGAATTGAGGAGCAAGACCGTGCGCGTTATTCATTAATAAAGAAATAGTTCTTTCATTTCATTTCATTTCATTTTATTTAATCAACCTTAAGGGCCCTAAGGCATTACATAAGGGGGGCCGTACATCCAGGTTCTAAGTTTGTAAGCAATGTAACAATATGAGGGTACACACTGATTACAATGAGTGAGCAAATAAAGAACACAAGCGGAAATAACACGCACAACAAAACATGAAAAATATCATCATCAGCCTGACTACGTCCACTGCAGGACAAAGAGAGAGAGAGAGAGAATAAACTTTATTGGGTTCCAGCATGCGGGATTCCCTCCGGCCGCGCAGGGCGTGGGGTTCACCCTATCTCACGTTACACTAGAAGTCCTAATGTCACGCGGGCCTAGACCTCAAGGCCTTCGTGCCCCGGCGCCGCTCGGGTTACTGAGGGTGTCCCCCTTTCGCCTTTGCAGCGCCAGTGCGACCTCGAGCTGCCGGACGGCCCTTCGCTGGTCTTCTGGGTCCGTAGACCCCACACGCTGTTCTACTTGCGGCGGTAACACCGGACCGTCCGCGCTGTCTGCGTCACATCCCCAGAGTATGTGAGCCAGGGTGGCTCTCGCGCTCGCGCACACACTGCACATTTCACTCACGTAGAGTTCGGGGCACACGTGTCGCGCTAGCGATGGGGTCAGCACAGTCTCGGTTTGGAGCTGGCGCAACCTCACCGCCTCCCACCGGGTAAGATCCCTGTGCGGAGGCGGGAAGCCACGCCGTTGCTCCCTGTACCACGCGAGGATGTCGCCGTAATCGAGCAGCTGCTCCTCGCCTTCTTCTTCGGTCGCCGTCGCGTCTTCGGAGGCGGGCGCGGCCGCGGTCCGGCACGTGGCGAGACCACGGGCCGCGGCATCCGCCTCCTCGTTGCGGTTCGGAGATCCTGGTATCAGGTCCCTACCCATGTGAGCCGGGAACCATTTTAGCGTCAGCCTCGACTTGGACTCGTCGCTTGCCAACGCCCTAGCAGCCGCCCCGCACACGGCTCCGCGCGAGAAGCTACGGATGGCCGTCTTGCTGTCACTGAGTATTGTCCGCACGCCCGGGGAGCGCGCCGCCAAGGCTATCGCCATCTCCTCGGCCTGGCTCGCGCTCCGCGTACGCACGCTGCATGACGTGACGATCTTGCCCGTCGTTGCGGCGACCGCCGCCGCCACGTAGGCGTCCTTGTTCTTGACTTTGGCCACGTCCACGTAGACGGCGCCCTCGTCGTTCTGATGTTGCAGCAGCAGCGCCCTGGCTCGCGCCGCTCGTCGTCCCTCGCTTTCGCCGGGACTGCAGGACAAAGGCCTCTCCCATGTTCCACCAGTTAACTCGGTCCTGTGCTTGCTGCCAATTTATACCCGCAAACTTCCTAATCTCATCTGCCCACCTAACCTTCTGTCTCCCCCTAACCCACTTCCCTTCTCTGGGAATCCAGTCAGTTACCCTTAATGACCAGCGGTTATCCTGTCTACGCGCTACATGCCCTGCCCATGTCCATTTCTTCTTCTTGATTTCAGCTGTGATATCCTTAACCCCCGTTTGTTCCCTAATCCACTCTGCTCTCCTCTTGTCTCTTAAGGTTACACGTACCATTTTTCTTTCCATTGCTCGCTGCGTCGTCCTAAATTTAAGCTGAACCCTCTTTGTAAGTCTCCAGGTTTCTGCTCCGTAGCTAAGTACCGGCAAGATACAGCTGGTATATACCTTCCTCTTGAGGGATAGTAGCAATCTACCTGTCATAATTTGAGAGTGCTTGCCGAATGTGCTCCACCCCATTCTTATTCTTCTAGTTACTTCAATCTCGTGGTTCGGCTCTGCGGTTATTACCTGCCCTTAGTAGACATAGTCTTTTATAACTTCAAGTGCACTATTACCTATCACGAAGCGCTGCTTCTTGCCGAGGTTGTTGTACATTACTTTCGTTTTCTGCAGATTAATTTTAAGACCCACCTTTCTGCTCTCCTTGTCTAACTCCGTAATCATGAGTTGCAATTCGTCCCACGAGTTACTCAGCAATGCAATGTCATCGGCGAAGCGCAGGTTACTAAGGTATTCTCCATTGACTCTAATCCCTAACTGTTCCCATTCTAGGCTTCTGAAAACCTCCTGTAAGCACGCGGTAAATAGCATTGGGGAAATTGTGTCCCCCTGCCTTACACCCTTCTTGATTGGTATTCTGTTGCTTTCTTTATGAAGCACTACCGTAGCAGTTAATCCCCTGTAGATTTCTTCCAGAATGTTTATATATACTTCATATACGCCCTGATTCCGCAGTGTTTGCATGACGGCTGATATTTTCTACTGAATCAAACGCCTTCTCGTAATCTATGAAGGCTATGTATAGTGGTTGGTTATACTCTGAGCATTTCTTTATTACCTGATTGATAGTATGAATGTGGTCAATTGTTGAGTAGCCTGTTCGAAATCCTGCTTGTTCCTTTGGTTGATTGAATTCTAATGTTTTCTTTACTCTGTTAGCAATTACCTTTGTAAATAGCTTGTATACTACAGAGAGCAAGCTGATCGACCTGTAATTCTTCAAGTCCTTGTCATCTCCTTTCTTATGTATTAAGATGATGTTAGCGTTCTTCCAAGACTCTGGTACTCTTCCCGTCAGTAGACACCTCGTAAACAGGGTGGCTAGTTTTTCTAACACAATCTGTCCTCCATCTTTCAGCAGATCTGTTGTTACCTGATCCTCACCAGCAGCTTTGCCCCTTTGCATGCTCTCCAAAGCTTTTCTGACTTCTTCTATCATTACTGGTGGGGTGTAATCTGGGTTACTGCTAGTTCTTATAGTATTTAGGTCGTGGTTGTCTCGGCTACTGTACAGATCTCTGTAAAACTCCTCCGCTATTTTAGCTATCCTATCCATATTGGTAGTTATTTTGCCTTCTTTGTCCCTTAGTGCATACATCCGACTTTTGCCTATCCCAAGTTTTCTCTTCACTGCTTTGACGCTTCCTCCGTTTTTCAGAGCGTGTTCAATTCTCTCCATGTTATACCTTCTTACATTGCATACCTTACGTCTATTGATCAACTTCGAAAGCTCTGCCAGTTCTATTTTGTCTGTTGTACTTGACACTTTCATGATTTGACGCTTCTTAATTAGGTTCTTCGTTTCCTGGGAAAGCTTGCCAGTGTCCTGTCTAACTACCCTGCCTCCAACTTCCACTGCACACTCCGTAATGATACTCGTCAGATTATCATTCATTGTATCTACGCTAAGGTTGGTTTCGTCATTAAGAGCCCAGTACCTGTTCTGCAGCGACACTCTGAATTCCTGTACTTTCCCTCTCAGTGCTAGCTGATTGATTGGCTTCTTGCGTATCAGTTTCTGTCGTTCCTTCTTCAAGTCTAGGCGCATTCGAGACCGTACCATTCTATGGTCACTGCATCGTACCTTGCCAATCACTTCCACATCCTGCACGATTCCAGGGTATGCACTCATTATAAAGTCTATTTAGTTCTTATTTTCGCCATTAGGGCTCCTCCATGTCCACTTGCGGGACATGGAGGAGCCCTAATGGCGAAAATAAGAACGAAATAGACTTTATAAGAAGAATAATAAGTATAAGAATAAGAAAAATATACTAGGCGATAAATAAACCCTGGGAGTACAGTAAAACAACTATAAACGCAAAGGTAATGTACTGTTAAGCCATCGTATTTGGATTTTGGAAAAGAGCTAGTTTTTCGCAAAATGTTGAGCGGTCCCTGCAAGAAACATTGTTATCTGGCAGTGCATTCTAGAGTGTTACGGCATGGGGTAAAAATGAGCTGCTTATCGCCGTCGTCCGGCATTTTATGGTCTTCAGAGGGTGCGTATGGGACTGGCGAGAGGACTTTCTTAATGGGCGTTTTAGGAGAGGGTGTTCGGCCTGCTAAAGTAAAAGAATATGTGAAGGAGGCAGATACGAGGGGTTATGCAACGTGAAGCGAGCGATGCGAATGACAACGTTTGTTTTAGTGCGGTTACGCTGATATGCCTTGAATATTGTGACGTAATGAAATGAGCTGCGCGATCTTGAATGGCTTCCAAATCATCGGTGAGATAAGCATCTGAACAATGCCAGATGGATGACGCATACTCGAGTTTTGGTCGCACGTACGTCAGATATGCGAGATTCTTTATGTCAGGTAATGCAGATCGCAGGTTACGTTGTAAGTAGCATAATGTGCGGGAAGCTTCAAAACGAATGGTTTCAATATGTTTCACCCATTATAGTGATGATGTCAGATAAACTCCTAGATACTTGTAAGTACGAATGTGATCAATGGGAACAGCATTAATGCTTTGAATGAATTTCTGATAAAAAACTTAAAGGCGAAAACCGGTGAATTCATTTGCAATATATTTTGCTTTCAACTTTATGCTTACAAAAAAACTAGTAACAGAAGGACGCCCTTTGAGCACTTACCTTACCAGAATAGGTTGCCACGCTTAACTCGCTGGGCGTAACCTCTTTGGTTATAGCATGATTTAGCGAGGGTTGGGCCACAGTGCCATGAACTAGCGGTGATGAAAGGAGGAATTTAGACATGAAGCGCTGGCCGTAAGAGAGTTAGCGCGTTCCACTCCTCTTGTCCAGCCATGCCACCTCTGCTTAAGTCCCTGGAATGTTTTTTGGATTGAGGTACTTCTATATGATGAATATGTGATTTAAAGATGCGAGATGGTGGTACTTGGAGTGTTCCCTGGATGGACGGACCAATGGATAGACGCATAAA
Source organism: Rhipicephalus annulatus (assembly GCA_013436015.1). Classification (NCBI taxonomy): domain Eukaryota; kingdom Metazoa; phylum Arthropoda; class Arachnida; order Ixodida; family Ixodidae; genus Rhipicephalus; species Rhipicephalus annulatus. The sequence goes on along the minus strand of WOVY01010535.1, from coordinate 272,247 downwards.
AAGGCGGATGCATGATGAAGCACGGACGCATGGACGGGCGCGTGGATGGACGGTGTAGTGTACACGTGAAGCGCCAGTGTAGTGTACACGCATCCCGAAATGACTAATATCCCTGTCACACGGGCACTTAAATGTCTTTTAAGTAAGCGGTCTTTTTCCGAAAAAGAGTTCCTGACAGCAGACACACGGCACAGAGCGAACTCCTTTTCAGAAGCGGTCTTTTTCGTAAGCGGCGTTCGTCAATCTCTTTTATCGCTCCGAATGAGTACCCTCGAAACCAGTGGGTCACAGCAATTTTCGAGTGGTCGGAAAAAAGAGCGAATGCTTATTTTTCTGTCACAAAAACTCTTTGTAAAAACAAATTTCATATCCCGAAGAAGGTGTAGTGAACTCTTTTATTGGTTATTTCCTTTTCTACTCTCGTAAGCAGCTACAACGCGTCGGAAATATCACGTGGTGACGCTCGGTCTTGCGCCGCGCCATTTTGCACAAGCGAGGAAAGCGTGGCAGTTGTGTGTTTGCCCGTCATTCATGTGGTCCGAGTCCGAGCGTCTATGGCCAACTCCGCAGATCAAGCAGCCGGCGCCCCATGGAAAAGGCAGCGTCTGCAATGGTCGGAAGCAGACACGTTATCCTCTCCTTGGCGGCTTTTGCAGCGTCTGCCTCGCTTTCCAGAGCAAGAAGGCAGGCCGTGAGGCTTACGATCCTCGCTTTTTCTCCCGTACGGTCGCCCATAACGTGTCGAGAGCAGTCGAGAGCAGCGAAAAAGAAATACGGTAAATAAAAGCCCAGTGGTGCCACACGGACTTGTGCACGTCGCTAGTTATGGGAATGCTTCCTTAACTAGTGCAACAAACTTTCACATTGGTGTTTCTTGATCTCTTATTCTTCAATTTATTTGAAGAAAGGAGCAGCGCAACAAGTCTTTAATTTGTACATCGTGATACATCGTTTAATTTTCATTGCTTCTCTTTCAACTGCTAGCACCACGCTTTCGCTAGCGTCTTCGAACGAAAACACTAAAAGGAGATCGTTGCTGCCGTATGTCTGCGCCGCAAACACCTCGTTGTTAAAAGTCTTTCAACTTTGTAAAAGACCGCTTACTTAAAAGACTTTTTGCGCGCCCGTGTGACACAGGTATAAGGCCACTAGCGTGGGTCCGGTGTTAAGCGAGCGGCAGCGCACGCGTTTACCATCGCCATGGTGAGGACACGGTGCTGCTCAAGATCACAACACTTCATTGTCTGCAGCAACAGCAAAACGCGCCCCGCCGCAGTGGTCTAGTGGCTAAGGTACACGGCCGCTGACCCGCAAGTCGCGGGCTCGAATCCCCGCTGCGCCGGCTGCATTTGCGATGAAGACGGAAATGTTGTAGGCCCGAGTTCTGAGATTTGGGTGCACGTTAAAGAACCCCAGGTGGTCGAAATTTCCGGAGCCCTCCACTAGGGCGTCTCTCATAATCATATGGTGGTTCTGGGACGTTAAACCCCACATATCAATCAACAGCAAAACGTAGTACAGAGCCCATTCAAAAAGGCGCAGATGGAAAGCATAAGGGCTTATCCACGCCACGGCTGAAAAGTACTACGAAGGGTGCCGCGAGCACATCTGTGTGGGCAACGCAGATGTGCTTTTGTCCCGGGGACACCGGGACAAAAGGGTCCCGGTCACCATAGCGAGAACACACCTTCACTCGCGTTGGCTTCTGTGAGGTATGGGTTGGCCTAGTATGACCACGCACTAGGACACCGCAGCGCCTTCGGCCCAGCATTCGATGGTGAAGAGGGGGGGGGGGAGCGACAAAAGGTGAGCGTTCGCCGCGGACGAGAGGAGCCAGTGGGGAAGTGCGAACGAGCTCCAAAAAATGGAGCCAAAGAACAGAAAAGAAATGCGTGCTCACCCCATGTCGTCCCGAAAAGGTCCCCCCCCCCCCGCCCCCGACCCGCGCATGTGAAATGTCTCCGAGAGACTCATTGCGTGGTGCCACAGCCAACAACCGTCACCGGGTGAGACGGACTAAACGCCACTCCCCGCCCCCAAGAGCGGCTGACCGCGGAGGAGGGGAGCCACGCCGCGACACGAGAAAGGCAGAAACAGGCGACAAAGCCCGCGCAAAAGTGTCGGACTAGCCTCAGTTCCCACGTCTACCCTCTTCTAAATTTGCCCTTTACCAGTCTGCAAAGGCAGCCGGACGTTACCCATGCAGTTAAAATGATACTGCTATGAGCAACAGCTAACCTCAGTCCAGTCTTGTAACTGCTGCTAAAAGTGATGTCAAAACAGAAAACATGCATAACAAAAGAAACACATGACACAGTAACATGTTTGAGAAAAAAAAGAGCAAAGGGGGTAAGGCTGGAGTTTGTGGTGCTGAAGCGGGATAGCGTCCACCGCACGTAGGGGGTTCCGGGGGGCAGCACAGCGTGATATCGTCTGTTTGGTGCAATGCCCATGTGCGAGGCGTCACGGAAGGGGGCTCTCTGATGGCTCGTGGCTGCTGTTGATCAGTCAGCGATTCCGACAAACACCGTTTTAGCGATTGTTCAGAGGTCTCGAATTTCTTGCTCGATAAAGGAGCTTCGACATTGCTGGGTAGCCGGGCCTCTCCAGGCATCAGGGAGGCCAAACGGAAATTGGTTGCCCGGCATCCTATCTTTGGCAGGCAGCATATAACTGCTTAGAGCTGGCCTCACGCAGGAGCCAAGGTGGAAGGAGCAGCATGGCTTCTCGGCGACGACCGAGAGCAGGGCACAGCCGGACTGTCTGACGTCACTGCGTCAGGGCACCGAGCACCTTGGGTCGACTTCTATGGGATAAAGCCACGACGCGCACTCTCTCCGCGAGCACGCACGGAAGCGTCACGCACGTACGCGTGCACACACACACCACCAAGGGCTGTGTGAGCAAAAGCGCAAAGCGTTTTTCCCTCTCTAGACGCATAAGCACAAATGTTCAAGCTCACAACTCCCTTCGCGGGTAGACAAAATACAGTACAAAAAGTGTTAAACAAGGCAAAAATGACACCCAATATCTGGCCAAAAAAAGAAAAACATAAAATACAGATATGAACATATAAATACAAATATGAGACATGAACACTCAATATTAGACAAAAACATACAAGCATACAACACACATAAATATTTAAAAAAAACAGAAACCTTGGCAGCAAACCCGATAACGTCGACTTCTTTACGAGAACTGGCTGTAAAGAAGCTAACCATACGGAGGCTAGAAAGTTAACTGGGGGCCTTCGGTTGCGGTAAAAGTGCACCATCCAGCGCCAAATGCTAAAAGTGACCGCTTCCGCGGATTATACCAGTGCGGGGTCCTTATGTGGATCGCCAGGCCGGATGTGCCCCGTTGATTGCGCGAACTGCCGCTGGGCGCGGGCGTGTGCTCGTCAAACCATGACAAAGTGCTTCAGGTGTGCAATGTGGGCACGGCTAAGTTTTCCTTGAAGGGGATCTTTCAGCAAGTACGAGCCACGGACGCTCACTGAAAATTGGTTCATAAGACTGGGCGGCTTGCCAACCCTTGGTTCCACCGATTGCAGACGTGACATGCACGGCATTAGCGATAAATGTCACGCTTCGTGCGGGCCAGGTAACAACGTTGCTCAGTGTGGAAAAACTTTTGAGCTACTCAGGTGACCGGCCATGAGTTTATCGTGGGAGGATCCTAACAGTGCGGCTCTCAAAGTTTTTTGGCGAAGCCACTACTTTAAACGGATCCGCAGAGTTCTCTTGGTGGCTATATAGTTCCTCAGGAGCCCGTCATGATCCAGCAAAAGGAATCCACTGGGGACTTGGTGACACACGCTGGTTCTAGCCCTCTATTCGTGCCCACTGCAGACCAAGCAGCGTATATGGCGCTTCTTCTCTTCAAGACGGTCATTATCGGCATCCGCTGCAGAGCAAGCGGCCTATACGGTGCTCGCCAGGCCCTGAAAACTCCCGAGTTCTTGCGACGGCTGTAGAGGGTAAAAAAATGACCGCGGCGAGTTTAATCATGTGCGCGTATAGTGTAACTACTAACTCCCTTTTTGTGATTGGATAGGTTAGTGTGCATTTTTTCTGGTAGGGGCGCTCAACGCAGCTCAAGTTTTTAGTTCAGGACGTATGTACGTCCTGAATTCTAACTTACGTACGTAACTCAGATGGTTAATACACCAACCCGTGGGGCAAATATCTAAGACCTCGTACTTGTTTCCAACCCTGATACAGTTAAATTGGTATCATCCGTTGAAGGTCTGTTACCACAATTTAGTGCTATTTAACCTAAGCATCCCACCTCCTGTACGACAGCGCTCAATAAAACACATCAGGGATTACAACAAAGCCAATTTCATAAACATAAACTCAGAATTAAGCGAGTTCCTTGAATACTTCCGTCGGTCTGCTTCACTTCGTTCAGTAGACGATAATTGGCTGTTATTTAAGAATAAGTTAACATCGCTTGTAGAGTTACATGTACCCCTTGTACGCATTCGCGGTGACCTGGGAAAACTCTGCTTTTCGAACACACTAAAAAGGTTGTTAGAGAAAAAAAAGCGTCTTTTCCGCGATGCGAAGCAATCGGTAACTTCCTCAAAGTGGGAACAGTATTTTACGAGTCTGCGTCAATATACTTCTGCTTTGAGGCAATCCAAAAAAAAGTTCTTCCACCACGACTTGCAGACCATTATGCGTGTCAACCCTAAAAAATTCTGGAAAATCCTCACACCTAGTAAAAGCTCCAATACCATTTCTTTGAATTACCCTGATGGTTCCAATGTGCCAATTGATGAGCGATCAGATGTAATCAACTGGTACTTTTTATCTGTTTTCACTAATGAACCCACGCTAAACGACTTTGATCCGCCCAACCTTTCTCTTTCCGATATGCCTCCTATAATCATTACTTCTCAAGGAATCTTGAAGCTCATTGAAAAAATGAAGATTTCTAGTGCCCCAGAGCATGTTGGTATTACAGCCAAAATACTAAAAAGCATGAAAGTGTTCTCTAGTTCTATATTAGAAATAATTTTCACGCAGTCAATCACTGACAGTTCACTTCCGACGGACTGGAAAATTAATAAAGTAGTACCTGTATACAAGTCTGGCAGCCGCTCGGATCCCTCCAACTATCATCCCATTTCGCTTACAAGCATTGCCTGCAAACTCCTAGAACATATAACATACTCACAAATAGCATATCATCTAGGTAATCATTCCTTCTTTTTCCCCAATCAACATGGTTTTCGGCCTAACCTATCATGTGATACTCAGCTCTTTCAATTTGTTACTGAGCTTCACTTAAACTTAGACTCATCCTTTCAAACTGACGTCATTTATCTTGATTTTGCGAAAGCTTTTGACTGTGTCCCCCACCAGCGACTTCTGGCCAAGCTCTCATGCCTACAGCTGGACCCCCTACCATTGTCATGGATCCGAAGCTTCCTGACCAATCGTCTCCAATACACGGTTGTCGGTAATCACTGTTCAGCCACTACTAACGTGATTTCTGGAGTACCACAGGGATCCGTTCTTGGTCCTCTGCTCTTTCTCATCTTCATAAACGACCTTCCTAATGGCATTTCATCTTCTATTCGACGTTTTGCAGATGACAGCGTTCTTTATCGTCGCATCGCACACCGAACTGACCATGAAATCATTCAAAGCGACATACATAAAATCGAATCCTGGTGTTCCAATTCATTAATGAAACTCAATATTTCGAAATGTAAAGTTATGCAGATATCCCGTAAGCGCTCCAACAGTAATTACACGTATTTCTTAAACTCGATAGCTTTGTCCCTCGTCGAATCTTATCGTTATCTTGGTGTCACAATAAACAAAAAATTGACATGGTCCGAGCATATCACCAAATTAGCAGCCGACACTACTAAATGACTTGGTTACATCAGACGTTCCCTTTCCTTGTGTCCCTCATCCACGCGAAAACTGGCTTATGAAACATTTATACGAAGTAAGCTTGAATATGCCTCAGCTATTTGGAGCCCTTTTCAAGCGCACCTCATTAACACTTTAGAATCTGTACAGCACCGTGCGGCCAGATTCATCTCTTCTAGGTACGGCCGTGATGAAAGCATCAGTGCCATAAAGTCATCATTGGGACTCGGGTCATTGTCGTTCCGTCGGAAGATTGCAAGGCTGTGCTTGTTCCGTAGGCTTTACTATAACTTCCCACATCTTCACGGTAAACTCTTTACCCCGCCAAGCCGTACATCTCGTCGCCTTTTTAACTCGTGCACCGTCCAGCGTTTGCACGGTTCTACGTCTTCTTTTAATCAATCTTTTTTGCCAACAGCCATTTCAGAATGGAATACTTTGCCAGACTGTGTTGTCGTTGAGTGAAACCCTATTGCGTTTAAGCAGTTGCTCACTGATCATCTTACGCTGTAAAATTCTTTTACACTGCTCTTTCTTTTCGCCCTTATATGCCTGATTCGAATTGAAACAATTTTTTGTGCTTTTAAATAAGTCTGCATTTCTATGTGTTATGTTTCAGTATTGTGATCCGATATGTTTTGTAACTCTTTATGTAACCTCCCCCCCCTTATGTAATACCCCGAGAGAGGCCTTTAAGGAAAAAACGAATGATGATGATGATGATGTATAAAAAGACCGTTAAAACAATAGTTACCACGTAGTTTTCATAAAAAAGAAAAAGAAATATTTTTGTAATATTTTGCTATTAAAATATTGGTGACTGAGTTCAAGTATTAAGAATATACTGACGCTTAAAATAGCAGCAGCCCATAAGCAATGATTGTGCTTCTGTCGGTTAATTTGTTCAAATTGTACCGTAGTTAACCGCTGTACATTTCATCCATCAGCGTTACAAAGCTTCGTTTTAATTAGGCTTTGATATACATAAGCGAGCTTATGTGCCAGACTTTACGTTGCGCTACGACGAAGCGAACAATTTTAAAGCCTGTGAACCATGCCAGGGGCTGTGCTTCGCCAACATCTGGCTGCGCATTCTTCAGCGTGTATATTCAACGCCGGTAAATCACTCGGAGAATAATGTGGAAATATATGAGCGCACAAGGTAGAAGAAAAAGTCGCTTCACAGGAAATACGCTGAACTTACAACTGATCTTTATCAGAAAACATTCATTGTCTGAAAACAGGAATGGGCAGGCGCGACCAACAATCACTTCGAGGTGCAACCCCCCTCCCTCCGGAAATGAGAAAATAAAGGAAAAAAGAAAAAGAAGGCATGTTTATTTACTTCAACAGCTCAAACAAGGCACCTCTTTTTCGCTTAGTGCTACGGAAGGAACACTGATACATGTGGTTGTGTTCGCCTTAATCTGTTCTGCTTTCATGATTTTTCTGATCAATCTGTGCATAGATTTCTCTAGAGTCCTCGTGCTGCTGAAGTGCGGATCGCACCGACAATCCCTGCAGTGCATTAACAAGTGCGTGCCGCCTGCGAGAACCTTCAAGGAACTCGTATGTTGTCGGAGTCGATCGTTTAAACAACGACCCGTCTGGTCGACGTACACTTTTAGGCAGCTCAAGGATATTATGTACACAACCCCTGAAGTACACAGTAAAAATAGCTTGGCATGTTCTTCAGCGCAACCGCTCTTGTTCGCCCTTCCTCTTCCACGATTTCCTATCATGGGACAGAGTTATGCCAGTTTGTGGGGAACCGTGAGAGCAACGTGCACTCCGTACTTGCGCCCAATCTTCATCAAAGAGTGCGACATCTTGGCACATAGGGCATAGCTACAGCCGTTCTTGTTGGCCTTGTTTCCGCTGTGTTGGTGATACATAAGCTGTTTAAATTATTTATCATAGTACTGCCTACTGCCACAAGCAAGCTGCCGGGTAACCCGAACTGAGTGGGTGTCTTACTTGATTGCGGAAACTGCGTTCCATTTTATGTGGACATGATTTGCTGAATGATGAACTAAGGCAGAAATTAGTTATCGCCCTTTTCACTCGCTTGCTGTGAGATGAGTAAAAGGGTAACAGGCCCTTCTTTGACCGCGGGAAAATCCCAGCAAACGTGACCACCTTCATTAAAATCAATGTTAAGATCTAAAAACTGCAAAGCCTCTCTAGCCAGCTGGTTCATGTGTGAAAGACAATGAACTTGTGCATTGTTTAAAACTATCCAAAATGTTGGTTACTACTGAAGTGGGTAAACCTCTACGTTGAACATCACTAGGAAGTTGTCAACATATCTGTATACATTACCTACAGGTTGTTCCACGAGCTCATGTTGTAGCTTCCGGTCAAATTTTGCTAAGAATATTTCAGAAAGCACAGGGGCCACACATGACCCAATGCATATGCCCTTCCTTCGGACAACTGTCAAATCATAAAACTTCACAACGGTTGCACACAGGTAGCACTGAAGTAGCTCCATGAAATTATCTACATTAGTTAGTGCGTCAAAAGTTTATTACCCCGAAAGAGTCAATGGCTTCCCGTGTAGCTATAAACAGTTCATCCTACGTGACAGAATGAAACAATTATTTCACATCAACTGAAAAACCGCAATTGGCACCGCACATGCCTGAAAACAGGTCTTTCACCAGAACGTCCGAACACTTCAGTTAAAAAGGGTCATCAGGAGCCCATAGGTTCAGGTGTCGTTGCACGTAGGAACTATCGAGACGCTGTCAACATCCCTTCTCAGGGACAATGGCTCGTAGGAGACACATGACTTTATGTGTCTTAGCCGAAAAGAATACTTCTAGAACGTCACCTTTGCAAAACATCATGGTTTTTGAAAGACTTTCCAGTCCCACCTCTCATAGGAGAAAAACCGCTCTTAATTTGACCTTGGAAGGCGTCCCGCTGAAAGGTTTGAAGTTCTTTTCGATAGCTGTTTTTTTTTTGGGGGGGGGGGGGAGGTGGAACTTTCAAGTGATAGTTGGCTGCGCCTGCACGTTTGTGTTCTCTTGCAATGAATGTTTTCTAAGAAAAGTGCTGTTGTCAGTTCAGCGTCTTGCCGTTAAGTGATTTTTACTTCTACCTTTTGCGCTCATATATTTCCACATTAGGTTGTACCAACTTACCCAGCATTCCACTTTATTGATCTCGGAGTTTGCCTAGGAAAACGGAATAATCATGCTCAATGTGGGCGTACTCAATGGTGAGTGAAAATGCGCTGCTTTGCATCTTAACATGGCCTCTTTATTTTGCATGCGCTACAGTTATTGTCATTTCATGAGGCTTCTCGACTTGTACATGTAATGAGATGCACATCTTGTGAATCTTTGAGATTTGCTTACTTCGTTGTCACATTCGCTGAAATTGTGTTTACTGTTAAACTTTGTAACATAGATCACATCATCACATCATAGGTTATTCTTGTTTCTGCTCAAAATGAGTTGGCTGCATTATATGCTCATGAATGCAATGCATAATATAGCATAGTGAACCTTTAGTACACATACGCGTTTGTACATTTTCCATAAGTTTACGATCAATACATTTGCAAGATTCATATAGTCCACCAATTTAGGCAATTACCTAGCTTTTGTTCTCTGAAGAAATTTACTAAAACAACTTCTCCATAGTGCCATCCACAAGACAAATTTACAAAAATAGCAGCGTTACTTCTACGCTACCTTTCCTATATGCAATGTGCCCACATACATTCTTTTTGGTCATGCATCACAAACCTTCTCACGCTTCTCCCAGAGTAACTAGAACAGTTTTTTTGCAACCCAACCCCCGCCTCCAAAGAACTGTTGATATCAGTGTATGCTTGCATGCTCTAGCACAAGACCTACCTCAAATCAGCGAGAATGTGTCATCACTGAATGCAAGCTCATGGGCCGTAATCGTTGCCAGGTATCATTGAAAATGCTTTTTATTGAAGCTATTTTCGTTTAACTATTTCTGTCTTACCCTCCGTATGACTTTGTTTTTTTTCTTCTCATAAAAATGAACGAAAAAGAGCCAAGTGACTTCCAGCTACACACATCAAGTCGTAAGAACCACATTTGCCACACTGACAACCTCATGCGCCAACAATATATCAGGTGGACAAAGGAAGCCTCATACTGCGAATCAGTTAGAGTGTGTGGTATGTTCAATCTGTACGAAATTGGGTGTACAGAATAATGTTTCTTGCTTTATGAATTTACTCAGTTGACAGGAAATGTGTAGGCTTCAAATTTCTTGGACAACGCATGTTATGGGTTGCACAAACTGTACTTCACTCTACTTGTCAATGTTTGCATAGAGTATCACATATAACTAGATAACAAGTGAGCCTATAGTAGTGCTGTTTAGCAGTACTTGTTTTCCACACTGAGTGTAGATTGCTGTGAATGTGAAGACTGTTGCAAGGCAGTGGCATGTACAGCTACAGTAGTGCTGAAGCGAAAAGTTACTGATATTGTGTGCTTGTTGGGTGTGACACTGTCAAGTTTCTAAAAAAAACTGCAAGCACTTGTCCCTTTATTAAGCGAGACATGTCTTGCAGAGGTCACCTGCGAGACAACAGAGTGACCCGAACATGAGAGTGAAATAACTAGAAGCATAGGAATAGGGTGACTCACAATCAGAGAGCATTCTCAAACCATTATTGATAATCTGTCACTAAACCTCAAGAGTATGGTGTATAACAGCTTCATCATGCCGGTACTAACCTACGGAGCAGAAACCTGAAGGCTTAAAAACTGGATTCAGCTTTAATTGAGGATGACGCGGCAAGTGAAAGAAAGAAAATTGATAGGTGTAACGTTAAGAAACAAGAAGAGAGCAAAGAGGGTCAGGGAACAAACTGGGGTTAAGAATACCATAGCTGAAATAAAAAAGAAGTGCACGTGGGTCGGGCAAGTAGCAGTAAGCAGGATAACCGCTGGTCATTAAAGCTGTAGGCCCCTCAAAAACAAAATTGTTTTAAGGGCAGGCAGCGTTTAAATAACTTTTTCCTCAAAACTAGCAACTCTTATTTATTTACCCAGCTATATACAATGCAAAATATTGATTATTTATTCATTGGGGGTAATCTTTGTCTGAATTGCATTAAAAGTGCTAGCCACGCCCGCTGTCATAAGTGACTAATGGGTGGCTTTATTCAGAAAAACTTTCACATTTGTGTAACTAATGGCTGGAGCTATGCAGTGAACTAGAATAAATATTACGCAACGCAGTGAACATCAAGGAAGTAATGCTAAAAAACAAAAAAACGGAGAAAGAGAGCCAATTTAGACAGAACCTGTTTGATTGTGACTTGATTCCTCGAGAAGGTAAATGCACGAAGGGGGGACAAAGTTAGGCAGGATGATGAGAATAAAAGTTTGCAGGTATAACGTGGCAGCAAAAAGCCCATGACCAGGTCTATATGAGGAATATGGAAGAGGCCTTTGCCCTGCAATGGGTGTAATGAGGCTGAAGATGATGATCCGCCAAAAACAAGCACCAACATGCAAGCAGGCATGAGCCTTAATGTTGAAACCAATGTCAATATTCATGCTTCAAACTGTTTTTGACATGACAGAGTCAACGCAATCAAAATAAAAAGTAATCAGTAATGTACATGTGATGGCATTTTTTTCACTGTGACTGCATGACCATCATTGGTAGCTTGCCCAAGGGCACCACTTCAGCATCCAAAATCTCATCTGCTGGGAAATGCTGCTGTTTAGATGTTTGCCACCTATGGTAAATTCGGTTTGATTTTGCAAAATACTGTGATCCCTCTGGATAGACTTCTGCGAGAAGTAATAAAAACAAGGGGCTCCGAATTTGAATTAACCATTGTGGATACCATTGTGTTCAAACTACCGAGAGATTTCTCCTATAAAAGTACAGGGCTGTGCACTCTTACTTAAACGAGTTCAAATAACGACCCTTCAATTTAATCCGATTTGTTCTATGTAAAAGACCTGACACAAGACAAGGAATTCATAAAGGTATGCTTCTTTTTATACAACAATGTCGGAGTGCATTATGTTGGTATAAAAAAGTTGGTCATTATTTATACATGTTGATGATTTGAATAGGTACTAACAGTTGTTTCCTGGATATTGCTGTGAAATAGGTAGCCAAAAGGATTAGTTTTGTATGATACCCGTGTTAAGAGTGAGGCAGACAGGAAGCAGTGAATAACAAAAGTGTGAATTCAGCTTCTGCCAACGTTCATCATTTGAACAGGGTTTTTCATAACTATGCACCATTGAAACACACCAAAAAAAACTCAATTATATATTTGTCAATGCAAATCATAACAGCTTTGACGGTCATTAAGAAATAAGGGTCATTTGGTTCCAAACAGCACTTTTTGTACCGTCGCAGTAGTTCCTTTAGTCAATCTGCATAAACGATCACCACCTGTTAGTTGAACCTGCTGTGAACGGTGATCTAGAGTTTCTCACTGTCCTCAAATCGTATCTCGTGCCACGGCTTCAAGGGAATAAAGCCCAAATAATCGCATGGTGCTGATTCAGGATATCATGCATGAATTAAGTGTACCTAACCAAAATGTTTGATCTTGTCATTGCTTCTCACTGAGGTAAAAGGATGCGCGTTTTCTTGTTGGAAGGCATCTCCGGAGCATATCTTGTAAGGTCATCACAGTCTATTGCCCTTTTTATTCTGGCGAGGGTTTCACAGTATGTGTCAGCTGTAACTGTGGCCCACATTTTATGAAAATAAATCTTAAAATACCCGTTTGATTTGGAAATTGGTATCCATCATATTCTAACTGAAGTGAGCTAATTGCTCGTTTTTTTAGTTTTTATGTAAAGGAGTGGTGGCACCACTGTATTGTTTCTGCAATTGCGTACACCTTTAAGCATCGTTGCCTGTGCAACAGTGAGCGAAAACAAATCCCTATCTTATCGGTAGCAGTCCAAAAACACTCATCCACTTTATGTCCTTTGGTGATTGAGTCCCTCAATAAACATTTTCCGAACCCAGCTTCAACAAGCTTTGCGATATCTGGGCAAATCAGCTACAATTGTGCAAACTTTAGTGAGACCAACAAGGGGAGCTTCGTCTTGTAGCCTACCAACTGTTAGTATTCAATCTATTGCATTATCCCGTCCACTTGAACAGTTAGATTGATCTGGATGCTTAGCGTGGCACTCCACTGTTTGTCCTACACATTTTTACAGCCGCCCCGCCGCGGTGGTCTAGTGGCTAAGGTACTAGGCTGCTGACCCGCAGGGCGCGGGTTCGAATCCCGGCTGCGGCGGCTGCATTTCCAATGGAGGCGGAAATGTTGTAGGCCCGTGTGCTCAGATTTGGGTGCACGTTAAAGAACCCCAGGTGGTCTAAATTTCCGGAGCCCTCCACTACGGTGTCTCTCATAATCATATAGTGGTTTTGGTACGTTAAACCCCACATATCAATCAATCAATCATTTTTACAGCCATTTAAAAAGTCTTAACATCGTGTTCTGGCAGCTGTTTCATACCTCACAGAGTGTCCATAAACTAGGCGCAACTCTTCATAAATTGGAAAAGCCAGTGATAATTTTGCATGCAAAAATGTAATTACAGGGTGCGCCTCACAACAGGCGGCAGCAACATTATTCGCCAATATTCTTGACAGCGTTCTCTGAGAAGCAGATGACTACAGAGCCAGAACAATCACTTCAGTATTTTTGCGGAGAAAGAGCAGATTATGCTGTACCTATAACACTTTAGTCTGAAGCGCAAATATTGAAATATTAGGAAATAGCGCTTACTTTATGAGTGACGAGCATAGAAAATTTCATCATACAGATATGACTACAATTATTACTGAATGTCTATTTTTCCAACATCGCCATCGTAATTTCCAGCACTTCTCAGCTGTATAGTGTTACTAATGATCCGTATGTGTCTGTTGTATACGTATATGTAATGTGCAGTGCATTGCGAGTGCTATCCACTGGGGGATAATTTTTTTTACAAATAAGGGCTTTTCAGAACACCAACATAGGCATCCTCTATCACGTGTGTCAGCTAATCAACAGTAGGCGAGCAAGAGCAAGGGTTGCTCATTCTCTGAACTTGCCGTCCATGACAACTCACAAGAATGTTGACTTGCTGAAAGGTTTAAGGCTTTCATAATCGGCCAACTGTTACTGAACTAAATTTGCTGTCACTGACACCTTTTTACCTCTTTTTAAACGTAAACTAAGTTGTATTTTCAACAAGATCCTGTAAATAGTGTTTTCCCAGGATGCACGTGCTTAGCACAACTGAGAGTTGGTCTAATTAGAAGTAAAAAGATCGGACGCGCATGCAAGAACACATATAATAAACACCATAATGAGAAAATTGTCATATGCAGGGAACCCTTGCAGAACAGCGTTGGGTAATTTCTTTTTATTCAACGCGATGTGCCTCTTGCCAATGTGTTGTCAAATATCATATATTGATTCAATCTAATCATATTGACATTACACTTTTTGAGGACATGTGTGGTGAAAAAGACAACAAGTAGAACTGCAGAAAGTACGGTGCAAGGGGTGTCTTGTGTAAATATCATTGTCCGACTCAACGAGACAAGAAACAAAGTTGAACAATTTTTGTGGTAATTTTTTGAACAGATGGCTATTACTGTTTTTTTGGCAAGTATTGTTCCACTTAAGAAGTGACACTGTTCCTGGTTTGCATGTATGCCGTTACAATCACGATTGTTATTAAACAATGTAAGCTTACTTGCTTGGCGTGTTTTGTTTTGCCAGTTCAGGCCACTCGTTCCCCTGGCGACGTAGCGGAAACACCTATAGTAACGTTAAGCTGCCGTGTGCGTGATTACCATTCCGCAACAGCAGCATTTTCGGTGCACTGTCAAAGGTACAGTTTCCCTTCTCTAAGTGGTAGTATATAGATTTTCTGTCACGCTCAGTCACTCCTAGACCCGTATTCACAAACCGACCTCGGCTTTACCTCACGTTTTTCTCAACATTCTCTACTCTCCAGATGCGTTATAAAGGCACAAGAAATGGTAAAAGGCCTAATATAAGGACAAGACTGGTTCATGTATGGTGGTCCAATTTGTTTATCATGTGCAAGTAAGGTTTAAAAGCGATAATGGAAACTCGAGAAATGTATGAGATTTGTTTGTGAATATGGGCCATGGGCTCGAAACGAATCAATTTTCTGAGCCTTCAGTAGCTCTTCGCTGCCGAAAGCGATTCCGATTCTCCCAAAGGGGGGAGTCTGGTACCACGCCCACTCCGGACCACAGCAACGCCGCGTGCATGGTGTCACGGGTTCGCTCTCAGCCCCGTGGCCTTAGCACAGCTACCCCGCTCGGATCTTATGCAGTGTGCCTCTTACCTGGACAGCTTCCAAAATCGTCCGCATGGGGGGCTCTCCCTTTTTGCTGCTGTTTCGCTCCTGACGCTTGCGTGTGAAAAGGCACCGCGAGCGCCTGTCACACCGGAATCAAGGTTCTCGGCAACTAACAGGGGGCACGAGATAGTGCGTCAGCTACCACGTTGGTTGTGTGTTAACCAGAAAGGGGGGTGACGACACGGACGGGTGCAGACAAGTGCCCATAGATAGAGGCATTGACCTCTTTGTGCAGCGCAGCGTCCGCCTAAAAAGGTCAACGGACAAAATGCCATGAAGCAGGCATGTTGTGAAGAGCTCGAATCGGGCATGCGAACTGACTTAAAAGAGCAGTGAAAAGCTTAGAGCTTTTGACACCGCGTTGGGCGCCAGCATACTGTACACGTATCCCGAAAGATTAAGGCCACTAGCGTGGGTCCGGTGTTAGCGAGCGGCCGGGCAAGCGTTAACCGTCGCCGTGGCGAGGACACGGTACTGCTCAAGGTCGCAACACTTTATTGTCTGTGGCAACACCAAAACGCAGTACACAGCCTGTAGCAAAAGGCGCTGCGGGCAAGCGAACAGGCTTATCTATGTCACGGGTGACAAGTACTACACAGGGCGCCACGAGCACGTCTTCATTGGCAAAAGTACATCACGGGAACACAGGGACAAAAGGGACCCAGTCATTCGAGCGAGAGCAAAACGCCGCTCGCGTTAGCCTCTGAGACGTATGGGTTGACGTAGTATGACTACGCATTAGGACACCATACCGCTCTCCGGCTTAGCGTTTTAAGGGTGAGGGGCGACAAAAGATAAGCGTTCGCAGTGTACGCGAGGCGCCATTGGCAAAGTTCGAACGAGTCTTAAAGAAATCCTACGAACGGGAAAGAAATGCGTGCTTACACCGCTTCGCCTTAGAGAGGTTTTCCCCTACTCCAAACGCGCGCGCACGCTACGTGCCGAGAGACCACGCGCCATGTTGTGCCACAGCTGACAACAGCCACCGGGTGAGAGGGGCCGACCACCCCTACCTGCCTTCCAGCACGGCAGACCGCGGAGGAGGGGAGCCACATTGAGACACGAGAACGGCAGAAAGGAGGCGGCAATGCCCGCGCAAAGGTGGTGGCCTGGCCTCAATTCTTACAGCGGACACACGGACGAATTCACAGACAGACAGATGCCCGAACCGGCGCAGGGACGAACGGAAAGACGCAGGGACAGACGCATGGACGAACGCACGGATGGATGGACGCAGAGACGGACAGATAAAGCGCGAAAGAACGCACGGACTGTCGCACAGACGAACACACAGATGAACGGAAGCAAGACCGAAAGGACGCACGGAAGCGCAGACGGACGCATGGTCGCATGGAAGCAAGAACGAACGGACGGACAGAAGCGCGGACGGACTGATGGATGCTTCGCCCCACTCGTCATCACGGTAATAATGCACTCCGTGAATATGCTGTGATTTTTTAGGAGGAAGAGTTGCAAACTTAAGACGGGCTATCAAAAGCGTGCGCAGGGTTCCCCATCAGAGGAAAGAGGGTGGGAAGCAAAAGTTTATCGCAGCGCCCTCCTTACCTCCTTTACACTCTCAGTTAGGTGCCGGATAAAGAACGGCATATAGGAGGTGCTCTTCTGCGTACTGACTCAAATCCTGTCTACAGCGAGCCCAGTAATGAGAAATACCCGTGACAGCCACGCGGCGCGCAGTAACGCCTACAGCACGTAAGAGCAGGCGCAAGGAAAAAAAGAGAAAAAGTGGGAGAGCCGCCCTCTTCATCGCACCAGCCTGGCGCCAGGAGCCGGTATCAACTCACGCAGAAGCGTTCAACAACAAGTACAAGCGTGGAGAAAAAAAAAGAGAAAAAAACGCCCTCCCCCCCCCCTTCTGCCACCGCTTCAACAGCTCGGCGCCCGGCGCCGGCATCACGTTCACCGTCGCCTGCATGCAATGGCAATTGTGCGTCGCCGCTTCGTCTCGCTGTCTTGTAATGGTCCATTTTTCTACAAAATGGTCTGGGACAGCAAAACGTTACTAGTGCCTTACGGCACACTTTATTCAAGATATCATAAATCTATCTCCCTACATTTGGGCGAACACTTGGAAATACAGTCCCAGTGTCTCTTTTGATTTTAATAAAAAAGTACAAACAACTTTCCGTTTATCAGTTGTCGAGGTATGACATTGTGTCATGCGCTAAATAAAAGAGTATTAGTGCATGCACGACAGCTTACTGAAACACTGGCCTATGTATGTTGATGCTCGTGTTCTACGAAACAAGTTGAGCTGATGATTTATATAAAGCATGGTAAAAAATAAACAAACCAATGGCAGCGAGACGGTGAAAGATCAAAATTGAAAATCGATTTGTTGATGTTTGTTAGTGGTTGTGTAATTTGGCGATGAAAATCTAGTACAGGAATCAGGTGCAGAAGTCAGCAGAAGAGCGTATGCCAGCGACATTTGCTCACTTTTTTGAATATGAAGTACAGTTCTCATATTCCAGCGTGGATTTGTAACAGTGAGCCACGACGAAGACAATCAGTGTACTGCTGTGGAGATAATGTACCAGTTATAAAAATCCACATTTTCCAAAGAGCAGCTGCATGCAGTAACTACAGAGATTTTGAGGTTCGTTTTGAACCATTTCTTGACACCAACTGCACGCGGACGTTCGCGAAAAAGATATGCAGAAGAATTATTGATTTGAAGGGAGACCGACCTGTCTGTCGCGAGTTTGTGTACGTCATACTTGACCTTGACGCGCGTTTCGGCATCCACTTGAACAGTGGTTGTGATGGTGAATAAAAGTAAGAGTAGCCACTCCTCATAAGTAAAATCAGTTAAAGACTGACTGAGTAAAACCACTCTATACTGCGAAATATTGCGCATAAACTCTATTGGCAGAAATAAGTAATCGTCAAAGCGCTAAAAAGGCGCTGCTGCCCCAGCGTGCATCTCGTGGCAGTTCGCACATGCGAAATGCACATAACACAGTAGGAATGCAAAAATACCTATGCAACGCTTACGTGCGAAAGCACATTGTCTTCAAACAGCTGAACTGACACGCGTGTATTTCCCTACACTAATCAGCGAAATTGTTCACAGCGCACGCACGTGCCAGAAACATACGTAGGTTTCGACAGCCGAACACAGCTTCGTCAGAAAATTTCGGTGAGCGTAACACCCGCGGTTCACGGGGAAGCACTAAAACGATGCACAACCACACGTTAATCGCCTTGCGGAACGGCGCATCACGAAATAAAAGCGGAGCCGAAAGCGCTAACCGCGATTGTCTCGGGTTCATGAAGCCCCAACTATTCGCTGATCAAATGCATGCATATGGCACAAAAACTGTTCAAGGTTCCGCTGACGGTTTGCAAAAAGCCACTCGGTGGATATATACCCCCGGAAAAAGACTCCCCTTCAAGCGGTGGTGCTGTGGAACACTGAATAAGACATCTGCTTCACGTTCATGTGGTCCTGAGTTCAATTCCAGGGCTGTGTGTGCTCTGCATGTTAATATCGCCGATGTAGATGATTGCGGATACTAATGGCCTTCCAATTCTTCGTGCTCATAATGTAGGCTGCAATATTAGCGAGAAACCGCACTCAGAACGCAAAATAATGCTTCTTTTTCCACCACCACGTTAAGGTCGGGCCGCCTACGGAAATGTCACGCCTAGCCGCAGGCATAATCTTGCCATGAAAAATTTGACCTAAAGTCCCTGCTATTTTGAAGGTCACTTCTAATCGGGCCGGCGGTTTCTCTGGGACACGGCTACGGGGCCGCGTAGAAGCGGCGATAATTTGACTTAATTTCTGCCTGCAGGCGTGTAGTCTAGACAGGATTTGACTAAGAGTGTAGAGAACGATGGTTAAGAATGGTTGGTAATATTAGCCTGCAGGAAACTACTATATCTTATGCAAGAACCAAATCTGTGCGAAAATTATTAGGCTACGAAATTTCATTCTTAGATAGCGGAGATACAAATACAGCAAGCATGCCTGCTTCGTTAAGCATGACGAAGGAGGCGGCGTGCTCTATTTTGTAATTCTGAGCTGGAAGGCGAAATTTTGGTATAGTCTTGACACAAAACGTTAGGGGAGAAACGGAGTGAAACCGCATGTTTGGAGAGTAAAACATCCTTTTTTTCCGCAATTTTCTATATAGGGGCTAGTGCGATGGGTTCTAAAAGTATATAGCGAATATGCAATGAACTCAAATGCACCAAAAAAAAAGCATAATCTGCGTCACATAAAAAAAATGAAGAAAGACATGGGTTGCGTTGGCTGCCATCGTGCTGACTTTCTTCATTTCTGTCGCGAAAAAAATGAAGAAAGGAGAAACCGACAGGCACATACGCTCTCAGTATAGTCAGATGGCAGTCATTAGTTATAGCAAGCAAGATTCTTTTAGATATCAAATATACATGGGTCGTAAATCACGTGCAGCCAGCACCGAGCAGCTTCCGCAAATGATGCTTATGCAACGCCAGCTCCGTCTGAGGAGCGGTGGCGTAAGCCCACTGCCCTCACCTTGTATACTGTAACACAGTCGCACTAGAGGAAATGTTTTATACCCACCTTAAGCTGGATGCAAGCGGATTCACAGAATCGCCACCAGTATTTGTACTGTGCGTGGAGTCCCACGCACGGAGAACCAAGAAACTCTGGGCCCGAAGCGCGGGCTGGCAAGGAGGACAAAGTGACTCAGCCATTACAAGGTCGGAAACTGTCTTTATTCTTCGTATGAGCAATACATACCTTACTAATGCGCTCCCCCCCCTGTAAGGGCAGCTACACGAGCCGATACAAGAACAAATTCACCAATACCACAATTCAACCACGTCAAACAATGCGTAATGAAGCCACTATACAACAGTGAGGATGACTCCTTGATTGAACGTTTCTTCCCTACTTAAAAGCTTTCTCCAGCTCGCAATCTGGGGATGACCAAGCCTTATAACCATAATGCATGGATGCTAAAAAAAATTGGCAGATTCTACGTACAGTGGGAATCGACAATATGCGAAGCACGAATCAGAAATATCGATAGGTCACTTCAAAATCAGCACAACGTTACGAGGTGGAGGTCAATGATGCCGTACATGACTTCCATGCCATGACTATCATGTTTGAATGTGTCGTTTACTTTCGTCATCTATTCACGTCACGTGATCCCAAGTTTACAATATGTAGAGCTAGCGAAACGACCACGAGCACGCCACTAGCATGGTATGTTGTCATGTTCTTACTTGACACGCGTGTCAGGATTATCATGTTTGCACCAGCCATATATTTCGTCATTCGTTTACGTCAAGTAATACCAAGTTTGGTAAATGTGGCACTAGAAAAACGGCCGCGAGCACATCATAAGCGTGGCATGTAGTCATATCGTTACATGACACGCACGTCATCATTTTTATGTTAGGGTCTCTCGCTTGTGTTCGCCATGCAATCATGCCATACCATACCAGCTTTGCAACATGCCATGTGAACGAATCCTCCGCAAGAAGTGAAGGACCGTAAAATAGAAATCATGACATCCATGGCATACTTGTCATAAATTTCGTGTTACGAGTTGTCAAATGTGTTCTTCATAGAGTCGTATTATGTCATACCAAGTTTCGTATCGATACCACTGGCGAAACCACTAGGAGAGAAAAAGTCGTAGGTGGCTGGCTACATAGATAGATAGATAGATAGATAGATAGATAGATAGATAGATAGATAGATAGATAGATAGAAAGATAGATAGTAAGATGGTAAGATAGATAGATAGATAGATAGATAGATAGATAGATAGATAGATAGATATAGATAGATAAATAGATAGATAGAAAATTGGCAGATCCCACGTACAGGAAATCGTTTATATGAGAATCGATGATATGGGAAGCACGAATAAAAAAGGTTGATATGTCACTTTAAAAACAGCACGATACGAGGTGGAGGTAAATGATGCCATACATGACTTCCGTGTCATGATTATCATGTTTGGATGTGTTGTTTGCCTTTATCTTCTATTCACGTCGCGTGGTACAAAGTTTAGTATATGAGGAGCTAGCGAAAACACCGCGAGCACGCTATGAGCGTGTTATGTTGCATGTTCTTACATGACACGCATGTCAAGTTTATCACGTTTACACCATTCATTTATTACGTCATTCTTGACGTCACTTGACGCCAGATTTGGTATATGTGGAGCTAGCAAAACAGCCGCGAGCGCATCATGAAGGGCCCAATATATTCCGATGTAGCGTTGCTGCGCGCGCACGCTGAGCACAGTGACGCTACGTTAGAAAAACGTGAGCACTCTATAGTCTGACGCCAGGCGCGACCGGTGCAGCCCGATGGCAGCCGGCGCGACATGCGACATGCTGCATTTCATACCGATGCCTTACTGAGACATCATAGCGTCTCCCTCTTTGACACATTGACGTTCTTTGACGAATGTGCTGAAACGCGCATGCGTCAAAGGAAAGCAGTGCGACGCACACTGGCGAGTATATGGCAGGACCAGCACCTGGCGTGGCAACACTGCCGCGACGCAACAAAATGAACGCCGGCGTGCACGCGCACAGCGTCACGTCGAAGTGTATTGGCACCTTGAGTGTGACATGTAGTCATGTTCTCACATGACACGCATCTCATGGTTATTATGTTTGCATCAGTCACATACCTTCTTCATCCAGTGACGTCGCGTAATCTCGAAATTGGCATATGTCAATCTAGCGAAACGGCCACGAGAGCATCGTGAGTGTGGCATGTAGTCATGTTGTTACATGACACGCATGTCGCGAATATTATACTTGGATGTGTCATTTAGGTCTGTCGTCTGTTAGCGTCACGTATTGCCGAGTTTGGTACATGTAAAGCTAGCGAAACAGCAGCGAGCGCATCATGAGCGTAGCATGTAGTCATGTTGGTATATGACACGCCATCTCATGATTATCATGTTTGCACCATTCACATACCTTGGTGATTCATTCACGTACCATATTACCAAATTTGGTACATGTGACGCTTGCGAAACGCCCGCAAGCACATTTCGAGCGTGGCATGTAGTCTTGTTGTTACATGACACACATGTCATCAATTTCATGTAAGGGTCTGTCGCTTGTGTTCGTCTCGCAATCGTGTTTTACCATACCAGTTTTGCAATATACCATGTAAATGAAACCACCGCAAGAGCTGCAGGACCATAAAATGCATATCACGACTTTCATAGCATACATGTCATGATTTTCACGTTATGACTGATGAAATATGGATTTCATATAGTCATGTAATGCCATACCAAGATTTATTTTGATAGCATTATGGTAACGGGCAGGACATCTAAAAGTCTAGACGAATATATATAGATAGATAGATAGATAGACATATAGATAGATAGATAGATAGATAGATAGATAGATAGATAGATAGATAGATAGATAGATAGATAGATAGATAGATAGATAGATATGCTCAAAGTCGCCGAAGTCGACAAACACATGCTTCGCTTTTAAAAACACAGCGAAGACGATGACGATGAAGAGATGCACGAGAGTGCTATGTCCAAAAATTTGCAGACTCCACGTACAGTGGGAATCGAATCTGCGAAGCACAAATGAAAAGTTGATATGTCACTTTAATATTAGCACAACGTTACAAGATTGAGGTAAATGATGCGGTACGTGGCTTCCCTGTCATAATTATTTTGTGTGGATATGTCCTTTACCTTCATATATTCACGTCACATGATACAAAATTTAGTATATGAGGAGGTAGCGAAACGCCCGCGAGCACGCTATGAGCGTGGTTTGTTGTCCTACATGACACGCGTGTCTGGATCATGTTTGCATCAGTCATATATTTCTTCATCCATTGATATCACGTAACACCAATATTATTATTTGTGGAGCTAGCGAAATGGCCGCGAGCGCTTCATGAAGAGCCCAATATACACTTAGGCAACGTTGAGGCCCGCGCACGCTCGGCACAGCGACGCAACATTATGAAAACATGAGCACTCTACAGTCTGACGCCAGGCGCAACCAGCGTCCATCGGCGTGGCCTGATGGCAACCGGCACAAAATGCGACATGCTGCATTTCGTGACGATGCGTTATCCAGACAACACTGCGTCTCCCTTTTACGTGACGAAGGGATGCTGGACGCGCTCAAACGAGCATGCTTCAAAGCAACGCAGCGTGGCGTGCGCCTGCGAGTATATGGCAGGACTGGTGCCTGGTGCTGCAACGCCGGTGTGACGCAACAAAATAAACGCCAGCGAGAAGCGAAACACATCCCGTCGAATTGTATTGCGCCTTTACTGTGACAAGTAGCATTGGTCTTACAAGACACGCATCTTATGATTATTATGTTTGCACCAGTCACCTTTTTCATCCATTGACGTCACGTAATACCATATCTCGAATATGTGAAGTGAGCGAAACAGCCGCGAGCTTATCGTGAGTGTAGCATGTAGTGATGAAGTCACATGACACGCATGTCGTGATTATCATGTATAGTTGTGTCACTAGAGAGTTTTAGTACTGCGGAATGGTGCTACGTACGCATCACGCAAGCGCCTTGCGTTACGTGGCGTCGTTTGCCACTAATCGGCTTTTAGCACGCCGTAGTACCCGCGTACGTAACGAGCGTGAAGCGCGTTGCGCCATCTGGTAGATCAAATTAAAAGCACGAGTTGTTGACAGCCAATGTGAGCCAATCCAAGTGTTATAGCCAGATTATGGCCATATTTTAAGCCACAGTAGGGTGGCTAGCCACAGAACCAGTCGGTCCTTTCCTTCGATGCCGCCATTTTGCAAAACGAAGTCACGCGCTGTCGCGAACTTGTTCGAGAGCAGCGCGATCACCTCATACGTACGCACGCACGCATCTCATGCGTGCGTACGTAGCAGCTGCGTACGTAACGCGATACGTGAGCGTTGTGGTCTGAGCATGCGCACTACGCAGAACGTGGCGCCCTTGCGTACGCAACGCCACCACGTACGCAGCGTACGCAGCACTAAAACTCTCTATTTACCCATGTCTTCCGTTTGCATTGCGTAATTCCAAGCTTGGTACATGTGAAGCAAGCAAAACAGCCGCGAGCGCATCATGAGCGTACCATGTAGTCATGTTGTTACATGATGCGCATCTCATCTTTATCATGATTGCACCAGTATCATACCTTCGTCATCCATTCACGTCCCGTAAAATCAAATTTTGTATATGTGATGCTAGCCAAAACGCCGCGAGCACATTATGAGCGTGGCATGTAGTCATCTTGTTACATGACATGCATGTCATGCTTTTCATGCTAGGGTCTGTCTCCTGTGTTCGCAATGCAATCATGTCACACCATAGCAGTTTTTGAACAAGCCATGTGCATGTGTACGAAACCACCGCAAGAGCTGTAGGACCTTGAAATGTAAATCGTGACATTCATGGCATACATATCATGATTTTAATGTTATGACTAGTCAAATATGTTCTTCATACAGTCATGTCATGCCATACGAAGTTTGGTATTGATATTACTATCTAAATGGTCAGGAAAGCTGAAAGTCCTAGTCGGCTAGATAGATAAATAGACACAATTAAAGTCACCGAAGTTCGCTAAGAAATGCTTCGTACTTAAAATTGGCAGATCCCGCGTACAGTTGGAATCGATGATATGCAAGCACAAATGAAAAAGGTTGATATGTCACTTTAAAATGAGCACAATATTACGACGTGGAGGTAAATGATGTGGTACATGACTTTCTTGTCATCATTATTATGTCTGAATGTCTCGTTTACCTTCATCATCTATTCGCGTCAAGTGATTGCAAATTTAGTATACGTGGAGCTAGTGAAACGAACGTGAGCGCGCTATAAGCATGGTATGTTGGGAAGTTCTTACATGACACGCGTGTAAGGATTATCATGTTTGCACGAGTCATATACATTCGCCATATAATGACGTCACGTAACACCAAATTTGGTATCTGTCAGGCTAGCAAAACAGCTGCGAGCTCATCATGTAGGGCCCAATATACTCCATTTTAGCGTTGACGCACGCGCACGCTGGTCACAGTGACGCTACGTTAACAAAACGCGAACACTCTAGAGTCTGATGCCAGACGCGAGCGGTGTGACCAACGTCCATCGGCGCGGCCCGACGGCAACCGGCGCGAAATGCGACAAGCTATATTTCACTCTGATGCGTTACCCAGAAAACAGTGCGTCTTCCTCTTTTTGTGATGGAGGGATGCCGGACGCGCTGAAACGCGCATGCATCAGATCAACGTAGCGCGGCGTGCGCCGGCAAGTATATGGCAAGACCGGTGCCTGGCGTGGCAACGCCGGCATGACCTGACAAAATGAGCGCCGTTTAGCAAGTGCACCACGTCCCATCGAAATGTATGGACGCCTTGACTGTGGCATGTAGTCATGTTGTCAGATGAGACGCACCACAGGATTATCATGTTTGCACCACTCACATACCTTCATCATCCGTGGACGTCACGTAATACCAAATTTGGCATATGTAGAACTTGTGAAATGGCCGCGAGCGCATCAGAAGTGTGGCCTGTAGTCATGTTGTTACATGACAGGCATGTCGTGATTATCATCTATGCATGTGTCATTTACCTATGTCGTTCAATCGTTTCACGTAATATGAGTTTGGTACAAGTGAAGCTATCGAAACAGCCGAGAGCGCGTTATAGGCGTAGCATGTACTCATGTTGGTACATGATACGCATCTCATGTTTAGCGTGTTTGCAGCAGTGTCATACCTCCGTCATCCATTCATGACCTGTTGTACCAAATTCGGTATAAGGGAAGCTAGTGAAAGGAGCATCCGCGCATCACGAGCGTAGCATGTAGTCATTTTGTTACATCACACGAGTCTCATGAATAATGTGTTGGCATCAGGTACATACCTTCGTCATCCATTCACTTACTGTAATAACAAGTTTAGTATATTTGACGCTAGCGAAACGCCGGCGAGCGCATCATGAGCTCTGCATGTATACGTGTTGTTACATGACACGCACATCATGATTTTTATGTTAGGGTCTGTGATTTGTGTTCGCCACGCAGCCATCTCATAACAGGCCAATTTTGCAAAATGTCGTGAGAACGAAACCACCGCAAAAGCAGCAAGACTATGAAACGTGAATTATGACATTCATGACATACATATTATAATATTCATTTAGGACTAGTTAATAATGTTCTTCATGCAGTCATGTTATGCCATACCAAGTTTGGTATTGGTAGCATTATTAAAACAGCGAGGAGAGCTAAGCGTCGTAGGCGGCTAGATAAATCGATCGCGCAAAGTCGCCAAAGTTTGCTAAAAAATGCTACGCATTTAAAAGCCGCTGTTACAGTAATATGTGTTTATAAAGATGCCAACATAAATAATGTATATACATGTTCCTTTAGTCAGCTGTGGTTCCTTTCTTTTACTTCTGCCGAAGTCTTGGCTGGTTCTCGGTCCTATGAGCAGACCCCCGACTGAATCAACGATATCAGTGACGACACGTTGCTACACTCTAAGCCAAAGGATAGCAACGGGGGTATATGGCCAAAAGAAAGCAACGGGGTTTTCATATACGCAGCACCAGCAAAAATAGTGCACTTACCAAAATTCACATGCTTTTTGTATACTAGCCTCTTTGGGGACATGATATTATGCAGCATCACCAAAGATGTCTCATGGGCCCGTAAAAAATAACAAAGTACGTGCAGGAAATACTGATTTATTTGGTAGCAGTCAAGTCTCGTTGAGCACAGGCAAGGGGAATTCAGCCTAATTAGGTGCATGTGGTAAATCTCAAACAGCGTTATTGAGGTTGTTACAACATGAAATTTTGGACCATTGGTACTGACGTCGAAATGTGAGTTAAACGGCTTGCTAAAGTTGCTCAGCGCATACAAATTCCTTGAAGCGGAACTGACATTTGCACTAACGAGAACCTATGGATTTATGATTGTCTCTCAAATAATCAATTTCACGAAAGTTTTGATTTTTTCTAAAGAAATGAAAAAAATGGAACATTTTCGTTCAGATCGTTCTGTCCACATGCAATGTGCTCGTTTGATGGTGGTCTTATAACTTGCAGCGTGGAGGTGAAGCAAGAGACGCAACCGCGTAGGCAGAAGTTTTTTTGGAAAGGCGTGGAGGGGGGAGGGCGCTTATCTGAAGTGAAGGCCAACTCGAGGTCGGGCATGCAAATGTGGTCAAGTGCCTTATTGCCGGGAGTTATGCTTCTCGGTTTGTTCATTTGTGCTAAGCTCCCGGTGTCTGGCAGCGCCCGTTAAAGAAGAGGGCATGTTTTCATCTCTTTTTATTGGTCGCAACAGCCCTCTGCTTTGATAGGGAGAGCATTTTTTCGTTTGCTAATAGAGCTGTATTATTGCTCTGAAAATGCCGCTGAAAACCGAGGGAGTCATCTTTTAATGGGCCCTGCAGATACCCCCACTGCTAAGTCGACTACTTTTCCGGTTAATTTTTGGCCATTTTCAGTCTTTTGGAGAGCATGATATCACTTCAGGAGACCTCATTTAACGAAAGGCCATCAACATCTGGTAGAGGTGCTGGGTATATGAGCCCTATATCCGCGGAATCTCGCCAGACAAGTCCAACTCATGTCAGCTGCTGACAGCGAATTTTTCAGCTGGACATTGGACTGCTTCCGGAGGCGTCAAGAAAGAATACACAGCCATGCCCATGAACAACGCACGCACTATGACCAACGGCGCCAATCCTCCCGTATTTCCGTAATCTGTAGATTTGTTTACCTTCTGTTATTTGTCTTTGTAGGTTTGTAATGAGTTCACTGTAAATCTTGCTTTGCTTTCTGAGACCTAAATGAAAACATAGGAACAGGCTCTGGATGAGTTTTTTGGGCGTTTCTTGGGTCATTCACAAGTTCCTGGGAATACTGCCGATAAATGACGTCTCACTTGTGCAGGAGAGCATATGCAACAGTGAGAATACTGTTGAGCAGGTGAGAGCACTGCATGTACAACTGCCAGCAGATTTTGTTTTTGTGGTATTCTACTAGATGATGCAAGTCTGGCTGAAAATGTCTGTTTCAGCATAAAGGACAGTATGGAAGCACCGTCGTGCACACGTGATTGCTCTTCAAGCTTGAAGTTAACAGAGCAACTTCTAGAAGCTCATGATTTGCCTGTTCCATTCATTACATATTATTCATGAAATGCTGGTGATCAGCCCAACACAAGAGGACGAGTTGGAGCCATCTACTGTGAAAATGGCCTCCAGAATAGAAATGCCTCATTCGCCAGCCAGGCAACCTGACGCCCCTGCTGACACCCCAACACCTGCTGACGCCTTAGCCTCGGGCAACACTCCAGCACGAGCAGTAGACAGCATTCATCGCACGACCCTGCTGACGAAACCTGATCAACCCATTCGCCTAGGTAATAGTGTCAGCAGAGACACATGCCCCGATTTCACGATTCAAGGGGCTTTGTCACCATTCCTGGTGCAACCTCATGGTGAATCTAGGCAGTGATCACCATATACTAACTACAGAGCTCCAACTAGCAGCCACGCGTGCCCCAGAGCGCATCATAAAACTAACAAATTGGGAAGCATTCAGGCGTAATCGTACAACTACTCATCAGGACTCTCCCTCCTTAGAGCTTTGGATACTACAACTTCAGTTCAATTTTCAAACAGCTACGAAACTCATCGCTGCGACGACAGAAACGCCGGATGTGGACCGGCATCTGCTGCATCTCTGGCATGCCCACAGAGGCTTGACACGGCGGTGGCGGCGGCAGAAACATAACCGAAAACTTCGTCTCCGAATCACTCAACTAGCTGCTGAGGCACATGAATATGTGAACATTCTCACTAGCAACAATCGGCATAAGTTCTGCGATCGACTCAATGGCTCACTAAGTACACCTCGAACGTGGCGTATACTCCGTACTCTCCTAAACCCCACGCAAACAAAATAACGAACTGCTAACGCAATCCGCATCTTTCTCCACAAATCAGGGCTGGACGATACCACTCTGCTGCACACCTTAAATCAGCACTATGTATCCACGGGCCCCAATCCCGCCGACCGTTATTATCCACAGGTACACGATACGTCTCTGGATGAAGACATTACAGAAGCAGAGGTTAGGGCAGCTTTGCAAAGCATTAAGCGTAACACAGCACCCGGGACAGGCGGGATTACGTAAAGCATTATTCTTAACTTAGATGAGCAGTCCATCGAATATTTAACCACTTTTTTGCAACGAACATTGGAACAACAGCACGCTACCACAGGACTGACGACACGCAGAAATCATACTTATTTCAAAGCGTGGAAGCCGCTATCCGTCCAGAATCTTCGCCCTATATCCTTAACTTCATGTGTAGCTAAAGTGTTTGAATGCGTTGTCCTCCCTCGACTACAAACATTTCTCGAAGACAGTCACTTTTTTTCCTGATACACTATTCGGCTACCGTCGTGGTATCTCTACACAGGACCTATTATTACAGCCTAAAGAGGACGTGTTGAATAGCCCAACTTCAAACCAGGTCCGAACTACTCTGGCCCTGAATCTGAAGAGTGCTTTTGGCAACGTCTCCCACGACCTTATTCTTGACAATCTCGCTTCATCTGAGTGTGGCTCCCATACCCACAATTACGTCAGGTCCTTTCTTTCTGACCGCACGGCCACTATAGGGATTGGAGACCTCCGGTCAGACGTCATTTGTTTCACAGGAAGAGGAACACCGCAGGGCTCGGTTCTCTCGCCCACTTTGTTGGACTGCCTGGCTAAACTCCCTTTCTTATAACAAAAAGTTCCCAAAACCCAGCATGCGCTCTATGCAGATGGCATTACAATTTGGCCAACCAAAGAATCAGGCGGAACCATTCAGGACGCCCTACAGGATGTTGTGTCTGTGGTACAAGACTAAGCTGCTGCCGGCAGCCTTACGTGCTCAGAGGATAAGTCGGAGTTGTTATTGGTATACCAGCGGCACCGCAAAACCGCTGATTCTCCTGACATTTCGCTGTTTCTTGATGACCGTCCTATTCCTTTGGTACCACGAATTCGCACTTTAGGCCTTTACCTTCAGTCAGATGCAAAGCATCCCACACTACACACCTTCTGGCTCAGTAGATAACGCATCACCACTCGCAGGAGAGGCCTCTGTGAGAAGGATGTCCTCCGCTGAGTAAAACCACTCATAGAAGTGGGCTCATCTATTATCGTCCCTTTCACAATCTCACGCTAGCTCAAATAAAAAAGATGGACATCTTTGCACGGACAGCTGTGAAGGCGGCTCTCGGCTTGCCTCCACACGCATCTACACAACGCCTCCTTCAACAGGGAGTCCACAACACCGTAACTTAACTCATCAAGGCCTAGCGCAACAGTCAGCTCCAACGGCTCAGGCAGACCCGTCAGGGCTGCACGATCATGTCTTGTTTTGGCTACCCGATTCCGAAAAAAACCCACACAAGTACCACGACACAAACTTGCTTCTGCTCTCTGCGCACTCATCAAAGTGACTTCGATTCCACGCAATATGAATCTCTCCCGCAACGCCGGTCATCGGCGTACCCCTGTTCAGTCTATGACACGCGTCTTTGGTGATGGTACCACAGACTTACAAGTTTTTTACACCTATTCGGCACGCTACCCAGAGAAATCAGCCATGTGTTTATCCTACCGCACTTCGCACTACAGACAGTGGTCTGGCAGAGGAGGGAGCTTTTGCTCTGGCAATTGTTCACGCTACGACACTGTCACATGACTCCCCTGTTACTATTGTAACAGATTCACAAGCTGCTTGCCGTGCTTTCGCTCCAGGACTTGTGGCTGCACATACACATAATATCTTCTCTTTTGTCTCACCGCAATACGTCCTGTGCGTACCGTCTGGACTCCTGGACACGCCTCTCTCCATGGTAATGAACGCGTTCATGCGGTTGCCCGAGAGCTGACCGGCCAGGCTCCATTGAAAGAGCTGTCCAATCCAGCAACGCATCGACAGAACCACTCAACTACAACGCTACGCTGCAGTACTACCGACAGAGCCGTTATACATATCCTTCCCCTCATTCTTCACTTAACAGAGCAGATTAAGTCGCTTGGCGGCAACTACAGACCCATTCATTTCCTTGCCTTTCTACCCTTCTACTGCCTCTTCTTTGAATCCGTACCGACAGTGTACCACTCCACGTGGGAATGCTCTGCCCCACAGGGCGTTCCTCTAATTCCCAACCCTACCCCTACCTCTTGGGAGTCTCCACTGCTCAGCTTATACCGGCAGGAACAGCAGCAGCCGGTCCAGCGGGCTCGCAGGGTCGCACAAGGCAATAGAGCCCTGGACTGAGGGCCCCACCCAAGGAAGGCTCAGTGTGCATTTGTTATTAATAAAGGTTTATTCTCTCTCTCTCTAGACAGCAATGAGCGAACAAATTCTAAGCGACCTGAAAGCGGGTTCAAAAAGGCGATAGCGCAAAGTAGCCATGTTGGCCTGCTTAAGGATATAACTCAAAAACACCTAAACCCACTATACCCACTGGAACGCTCGGAAGACCGAGAGCATCAGCTGCGGCTGAAGCCGCTGCATTTTCAAGAGGAAGCTGGGAAGCATGAGCAAGAGCTCATCTCAGTGCTGCGAGATCTCACGAAGATGCTTTCACTTTTATGTACTTGCACAGCTCGTAATAAATATTCATTTGACCTTTGGTGTGACTTCTTTGTTTCAAATGAGCAATTTTAAATGGCCTTCACTGAGAGCACCAAAAGAATTCAGAAGTTTCTCACGCTTTGTTAGAAACATCCACACTTGCTTGCATGAATATTGTGTTCTCTCATATTCATATGGTGGTTTTGGGACGTTAAACGCCCCATTTAAATCAATCAATGCATGGATATTGTAACACATAGGATCACTGCATTGTACACAAAATGCCAATCACGATGGTTGAAGGTTTCGCTGAGCAGGGTTCCAAAAGTAGTTGGCAATTGCTTGTCGTACTCCACCTTATCTTGTTGAAACTCTAGTGGCATGGCAAGGCTGCTGGTACAATGCCTGAAAAGCTTGCTAATGCTGTTCCCAGTGCAGTTCCACAGCATCCCTGAAAGACTCGGAGTAGTTACACAGGATACAGGCTATTTCTATGGCCTGCCGAGCACTCGCTAAATACACTCCTTCCTCTTCATCGTGAAACAGTAACGTGCCTTCAGCCTACCGAAGGCATTCTCCACAATTCGCCTTGTCTTGGAGAAATTGTAAATCAAATAGCCTCAATGGATCCAGGCGAAGTAGATGGGAATGGCTACATCAAATTTTCTCTTAAAGGGAAGGATTGGTCGCATAGTTTACCAGGTTTCACTAGGCAGCTTTTAATGATAGTCATAGGAGATGACAGAATACCACGCTCTATTTTCCCACAAAGCCAAGACCATTCGTATGAATAGGTGTCGTGACGTTTACCTGGAGCGCCCACGTTAATGTACTTGAACCATTAGTGGCAGTCAACATTTGCCAAAAGTATCGTGCTGTACCTGTGAAAAATAATGCCCAAACACACAATATGCTATCTGAAAATCCGGATAATATGCTGGCACTTGTAATTTAAAAAATAAACTGTGCTGTTACCAGTAGGTAAGCATACGCTTCACACATCACCTCAACAGATAGACTGAGGATGTTCTTTGAAACTACTCTGCGACCCACTACTGAGTTGCATAAACAATATTAGAGTTGCGCGTGACGTCACTTAGGAGAGGTATTCTCACGGGTATAGAAAGGTACCTTAGGCACGGGCGCCGAAATGACACCGAAGGAATGAAGACGACTATGTTGTTGTGGGGCTGTCTAAGCTGCCTTGTTGTCCTACATCCTTGAGTGCTGTGTACAGTGTTAGCTCAACCGGCATTACTTTATCAAAATTTCTGTTACATGTTTTGGTGGAAGTGCTGCGTAACATCCCAACACTGAATCTCCACACCAGACGTCAGCTTCGTCCAGCCACGAAGCCGGAAGGCAGTGCGCCGTTTGTACAGGCAACGCGTGCTCCGTCATCTGTGATATCTCACGATATTCTTGATCCCGGTACATTTTGTGGCCGCGACACAGCTGACGTTGACGAGTGGCTAGCCTTATTCGAGCGCGTAAGCAAGCGACACAGGAGGGATGAGACACTTATGCTGGCCAACATCATTCCTTTACCTACGAGGTACCGAATGCAACTGGTACGAGACGCACAAGGAAGACATCACGAGTTGGGACATGTGCAAGCAGAAGCTTCGTGACTTGTTCCGCACTCTGTACAGTGTTAGCCCAACCAGCGTTACTTTGTAAAACTCCCCGTTACAATATCGTCCGAGCAGCTTAAAGTGCCATGCACAACATTTCACATCACAGGCACTACTAAAGCGAATAATAACATCAATGTTGAATTTTATAAGAAGCAATATAGCGCCCACCAATCTTTGTGCTTATAGTAGTCAGATGCATGCTTCTTTGGCGGGCATACGGCGAAAAGACAGCCGTCGATGGCACCCACAGCATGCGGGAAACCATTCACGGAGAAACACTCCCTGATCTGCTTTTCCAACTGCGTTGGTTGCACAAACCGTATCCCTTCATATTCGAGTTGGTCTACCAGAATTTCGGAAAGTGTAATAAAGGTGGACCTGCGAAGGCCAAACAGGTCGGCAACGGTCTTATCTTCGCCAGAGGAGCACAGATGATACAATCCCACAGCCGCCCTCTTCTCCACGGAAATAGTTTCCGTCATGTTTGTCTCTTGGTGCTCTAGCGACGACCTGCATGACTCTACAAGGTATCGGAACGTCGTTGGCGACCCACGGAAGGCTTGTCGGAAGTATTCGTCTTCTAGAAGTGGCAGAGTGTCTTCAAACCGCCGCTCATTGCGCTGAAAGCTCGAACGTTCTCTGGGAATGGTAGACGCCTTCGCCATTGCCGCGGCAATTGTAAAGGCGCTCGCTTGTAGCTCCTCTACAATATCTCGCGACTATTTAGCTTGTTTTTCTTGTTTAATGTGAAGCTGCTTTTCTTATCAACATGCCTGGTATCAAGGGAGAAATACGCCATGACAACACTTCTTATCCGGTTGGCGCGAGAAGCTGCAGCAGCTTCCTCGCACTCCGCCATGTCAGCCATATTGAACGTTTACCACGTGACACAAAGAGTGATAGTGTCTACAGTCATGCCTCGATTTCGTATCAGCTGAGAACTTCTCTTTGGATCTTTGAAAAACTGCATATTGACCTTTCATCTTTTATTTCATCTATGCGGAAACATTTTTATAACCTTTTAGTATAAATAATCAATTTCGTACACACGCTCTGACTGTTTTTGTTCAGTCCCGTCTTGGCGATGTCGTGATGCCTTGGCGATGTCGTGTCACTTACAAATGACAATTTATCTTACCGTATAGCAGCAAAGGAGTTGTTTGTGAGGCTTGATCGCAATCCACCGAAAACCGTTGCCGAGTGCGTGGCTGAGGCAAGCAATATTAAGAAGGCCCTGAAATGCGGGCGAAGCAGTACAACCACCATTGCATTAATACGGCCAGCGTGAACTTCGTTGAAGGGGTGCGTATGCCGACGGATACCCTACGTGAAATCATTCGCGCAGTATTTAGAGAGGAGCTGAGAAATCTACTGCCATTGACACCGCAACCTCAAACCACTTCATTAACCTTTTCAGTCACGAAATATGCCGCGCTGTCAAAAACGCGCCAATTTCCAGTGGCAGAATTCCACGGCCCGCAGCATCAAATTCCATGTAACAAAATGACGGAAATTGGTGCATGTTGTGAGCTTTAGTAGTTAAATATCATGAGTGCGTAAATAATCATTTAATTATTCCGCGAGCAGTCAGCTTCAGTACTGAATTGCATCAGAAGAATCTGCTTTTAGGTCCCAAATGCATGCACAGCTATTTATTATGTTACATTTGTTTCGAGCAAAAAAACATACTTTTTACGTTGATCTTGGAAAGCTTGGAAGTTATTTGATCTCCGGTTATCCATTTACAAGGCCTACAAGAATGTGCACGCTGAGTGTCAAGTCAATTGATGAAACTTGGTGTACGTGACGTGCCATTACCTTTGGCGTCTACATTCGTACACAACGTGACTTAAAGGGTTAAGCGACATGATACTCGAGGAGCTCCAACAAGCACTGGTGACTGTTAAATAGTTGTAACCACCCCGTGAGCCGCAGGGAATGGCTTACGCTATGACTATCCGCCCGCCTCGCCTATCCCTACATCGTCGCAAGAATCTTCGTACCACCGTTCTTCGTCACCTGCCCCACCTCCTGTGGCCCAGTACCCGACGTTAAAGAAGACCAACGTGTGGCAAACCTCGACCGTTAACCGCTCTGCTATCACTGCGGAGAAGCGCGCCACATCTACCGTCGCTGTTCCTATCGACAACTCAGCCTGCGAGGCTTCTCTCTCAATGAAACGCGCCCATTGTCCGGCCAACGACTCACCTAGGTCGACGAGTACCTGTCTTACATCAGTCGTAGACCACAACACTTCAGTCGTGCACCGTGGCCCCATCTGTATAGATCAACGAGTGACCATGGCAATGCTCACGTCGGGCGAGGAAGGTGTCCCAGCCCTGCAAGGGGAAACTAAAAGCAGCAGCTTCGGCACGTGAAGTTGCCAAGCGGAAAAAAACGAAAACCATCCAACGCCGTTACGCAGCAGCGAAGAGCGAGACTCCCCACACGGCCACAGGCCGACGCCCCTCACGAACGCCGCCTCATTCCCCAACGCTACAAAAGACGCGTGGCACGGTGCTTACCCGACCTATCCAGGCCTGCTTTCAACAACACGACCACAATGCGTGGACACCAACCATCAACGCGAACCAGCCATGATACAACAACCCGATGGACCCGAAACTCAAAAACTACCTCTGATGTACGGCTATCTATCGACGACCTTGAGGTAGTCGCACTAATCGACAAGAAGGCCGACTACTCTGTAATGAGATAACCTTTCGCGTCGAAGCTACAGAAAGTCACGATGGGCTAGGTTGGTCCACACATACGCACAGCAGGAGGGCACCTCGTCACGCCAAGGGAACTTGTACTTCGTGCATCACTATAAATGGCACAGGGTAGTCTGCTGTGCTTGTGATTCTGCCTTTACCTAACTTTTTAATTGAGAATGGCACCATTATTGATTTTCAGCCAAGTCGATCATTTACTTTGTTCAGTACGCCGTCACGCCGAACCTAAGCGTTCAGCAACGTAATCCTCTAGGGCCGCCGATGGCCAAGCCACCCTGCCTCCCCGAACAAGTAGGATTGTCACTGTATGCTCGGAAGGTGCCACTCCGGAGAGTGACGTTTTCGCAGAGAGCGACAACACCTTGACTCTAGGCCATTACGTCTTCGTCGCACAAGCCATTGTGCGCTTAAAAAAAGAATTTGGAAAGTTCTCATTACGAGTCTCACTGAGAAACTTCAGCGCATAAACAAGTATGTTTCTGTTGCATTCTTCTTGAACGTCCAAAAAGAACACGACGTGATTGTTTTCACTGATTTTCAGCACGAGTCGCATGATCCCTTCAAACCCGTTCACTTCTTCAACGTGAATCTGGCTCAAGCGCAAAAAAAATTAATAAGGCCGTTGTTCCACCGCTATAGCGAGTGATTCTCGTCAACGTCGAAGTTACGTCAGACGCCTCTTGCAACACACCGGATAATCACTGAAGATGGTGCCCGATTGACCCAACAGTTGCCTTACCACGTGACTGCACACGGGCGCGAAGCGATTCGGGCACAAGTTCAAGGCATGTTCACCGACAACTTCATCCAACCATCGAAAAGTCTCTGAGCGCCCCAGTTGTGCAAGGGAGGAAAACAGACGACTCACTGAGGTTCTGCCTCGACTATTCATGACTGAGCAGAATCACGATAAAAGAAGTATACCCACGTCCACAAAACGACGGTGCCCTTGACCACCTTTGCCATGCGAAGTACTTTTCTTCCATCGATCTGACAACCGCGTATATGAAAATTGGAGTAGACCAAATGTACGGTGACAAGACGAATGGACATTGTGAGTTCAAAGCATTGGCGTTGGGAGTGTGCACGTCGCCAGCAACGTTTTAAAGAGTGGTGGATACTGTACGGGCTGACCTAAAATGGCACACCAGCCTCGTTTACTTTGACGATGTCATCGTATTCTCCCTAAACTTTCACAAACATATCAAAAATTTTTCTCTCACACAAGAGAGAGAGAGAGAGAGGTTCGAATTTGTGCTCGAAGCAATACGTATACCAGGGTCAATGCTAGAACCATGAAATTACCCCTTCGCTTATCAGAAACTGAGGTTTCTGGGCCGTCGTCGTCACCGCCGAAGGAGTTTTGCCTCACCCCGCGAAAACCTTAGCGATTGCAACTTTCCGAGGCCAAAGGACAAGAAGGGGTGCGATGATTTTTCATACTGTGCGCGTACTACCCGCGCTTTTTCAAAAACTTTGAAAAGATTTTCGAACTGCTCAGGCGTTTGACGAAAGACAGCCTTCAGTTCAACTGACAGCGTTCAGTTTAGCAACAAATGTGTTTTGTGAACATCAAAATTGTCTGCAGTGCCCATCTGTACTCGAACATTTCAATGATTGATTGAGTGAAAACGTTTATTGAAAAAATTGGAAGATCCCACGTACAGTAGGAATCGATGATTTGTGAAGCACGAATGAGGAAGGTTTATATGTCAGCTTCAGATCAAAACAACGTTACGAGGCGGAGGTAAGTTATGCCGTACATAACTTCCATGTCAAATTATGTTTCGATGTGTCATTTACCTTCAGTATTTTTTCACGCCATCTGACAACAAATTTGGTATATGTTGAGCTAGCCAAATGGCCACGAGCGTGCTATGAGCGTAGCATGTAGTCATGTTTTACATGACACACAGATCATGATTATCATCTTCGGAAGTGTCAATTAACTTTGCCGTCTATTGACGTCATGCAATACCGATTCAGTATATGTGGAGCTAGAGAAACGACGGCGAGCGCATCATGAGCGTGGCATGTGGTTGTGTTGTTACATGACACGCACCTCATGATTATCATGTTTGCACCAGTCACATACCTTCGTCGTTCCTTCTCACCCCGTAATACCAAACTTGGAACATGTGAAGCTAGCGAACGGCGGGGAGAGCATCATGAAGGGCCCAATATACCTAGCGCGACGTAACGTTGACGCGCTCACGCTGGGCGCCGCGACGCTACGCTAGCAAAACGCGAACACTATAGTCTGACACCGGACGCGACCAGCATCTGTCGGCGCGGCCCAGCGGCAACCGGTGCGAAATGTGACATACTGCAATTCGCACTCACCACGTTACCCAGAATGCGCCGCGTCTGTCCACCTTCGTGACGAAAGGACACCGGGCATGCTCAAACGCACATGCGTCAAAGCAACGCAGTGGGGCGCGTGCCTGCAAGTATATGCCATGCAGATCGGCTCCTGGCGTGGCAACGCCGGCATGACGCGACGAAACGAACGCTGGAGCACATGAGCACCGGGTCACGTCTAATTGTATTGGCGCCTTGAGCGTGGCATGTAGTCATGCGCTTATATGACACGCATCTCATAATTATTATGTTTGAACCAGTCATATACCTTCGTCATCAATTCACGCGACGTGATACCTAATTTCGCATACATGAATCTAGCGAAACGTCCCCGAGTGCATCATGTGTGCGGCATGTAGTCATGTTGATACGTGACACGCATGTCATGATTATGATGTTTAGACATGTCATTTACATATGTCCTTCGTTTGCAACGCGTAATACTGAATTTGCTACATGTGAAGCTAGCGAGACGGCCGCGAGCGCATCATGAGCGTAGCATGTAGTCATGTTGTTACTTGACACGCATCACATGATTATCATGCTTGCACTAGTCACGTCCCTTTGTCGTTCATTCACGTCCCGTAATACCTACTTTGGTGTATGTGAAGCTAGCAAAACGGCTGCGAGGGCATCCTGAGTGTGGCTTGTAGTCATTACGTCACATGACACGCATCTCATGATTATCATGTTTGCTTCAGTCACATACCTTCCTAATCCATTCGCATCACGTAACGCCGAATACGGTATATATGAAGCTACCGAGACCGCTGCGAGAGCATCGTGAGCGTGGCGTGTAGTCATGACTCATGACTTACATGGCATGCATGTCATAATTTCTTCGTTAGGGTATGTCACTTGTGTTCGCCATTCAATCGTGCCATACCATACCAGTTTTGCAACATGTCATGTGAACGAGACCACTGCAAGAGCAGCAAGACCATGAAATTTAAATGATGACATTCAATACATACTTGTCATGATTTTCATGCTGTCACCAGTAAAATATGCTCCTCATACAGTCATGTTATGTCATACCAAGTTTGGTATTGATACCATTATCCAAACGGTCAGGAGAGCTAAAAGTCGTAGGCGGCTAGATAGATACGCTCAATGTCGGCGATGTTCACTAAGAAATGCTTCGCATTTAAAAGAAGGAGAGGTGCAGCCCTTTAGAGGCTTCATTGTTGGGGGAGTCCTTATTCCGGTACCCTATTGTTGACACTCGCTAGCGTAGCTCTATGTACAAGATCCCTTTGGGCTTGAAGGTCCGAACAACCCAGGAAGGTCGCCTTCTAATCTTGTCTGGTTGAGTTAGGCTTGGAGTGAACAGCTAGCTTAGTTGACCTGGCAAGCACAAATGATGTGGTAGGTGTTAGCCACCTGCCCAGAGTATTGGCACTTGCCAGTGAAGGAGGAATCAAAATGCTGCATGATTGCCGGGCAGAATAAAAAATTAGGGGTGATTTTCAGCACGATGCGTCAATTAGCCTTCCCTGGCGTCTTTGCAGGAGGTGGGTATTGACGATGCTCATCCCTGTAATAGGTCGTAGTATCTTTGATTGTCAGCAGATAACCACCTTCGTGTTTCAGGTATTCAGGGTCTAAGCGGGATGCATGGGGAACGAGGCCGCCATGTTCGCGGCTTTATTTCCCATCAGGTCCTGTGGCCTGGAGTGCAGACTAGGCAACGAAAGGTAATGATGATGATGATATGTGGTGTTTTTGGCGCAAGGGCTATTTGATGGCCAAAGAGCGCCAGCTCATGGGACAAGGAATGTGGGCAATGATTGTGATTAGCGGCTGTATAAGGGCCATAAAATTCTTCGCGGTAAGGCGGGAAAAAACATACAAGTAATAAAAACATGAACATGCCGGGAAAGGTGTGTGTGGTGCAAATATATGACAAAAGTTGGTTAAATAAAAACGACGGTGGACATGTATGGCATTAGCACAAGTGCCTCACTCGTACATACCCTTGCGTCCAAGGCCGTGAGGCAAGTGCTTTGTTGTGTAGCCACCGCAGCAAAAACCTCTCTGGAGAGGTCGTGCTACGGAACGTCCGGATATATGATATGAAAACTACGACTTTCTTTTAAAAGCGCTAACAATGATTTATGACTAAAAAGCAGTTCCCTACCGACGAACATTGCAGGGTGTAAAGGTATAGGTTGTCGGTAGGGTAATGGAAAGTGTTGTTTTTTTAGAGTGTCCAATCGTTTGCACTGAATTAAATTGTGAAGAACTGTTAGTGCCTCACTACATCTGTCACACAATGGTGGATCGCCACCGGACAAAAGATATGAGTGTGTCGTGTATGTGTGTACTATCCTGAGCCTCGTTAATGTTACCTCTGTATGACGTGATTTTGATACTGGTGGCAAATGGCCAACGTGTGGCTTGATAACGTGCAGTTTGTTTTGTATTAGTCTATCCCACTTGCTCTGCCAGTAGTCCCTGAGCTATCGTTTGAGAAACGGCTTATGATCAACGGCCGGGATTGATATGGGTGTAGTGGCGGTGCTTTCGTGGACGGATGCAGCAAGCTGATCCGCCATCACGTTACCTTAAATCTCACGGTGCCCTGGCACCCAGCACACTACAACATGTTGGTTGAGTGTGAAGAGTGTGCATAAAATGGAGTAAAGTGAGACGAGGACAGGGGTTTTTTGTTTTTTAAGACTGTTCAGAGCAGTTACCACACTGAGGAAGTCTGTATAAACTACTGCTGTTTGTATTTGTAATTTTTTGATGTGTTTAGCTGCCACAAGTATCGCGTAAGCTTCTGCTGTGAAGATACTTGTGTCTGGATGTAGAGGGCCAGCATCCGATAGGGAAGGGCCAACAGCAGCGTAGGAGACAGAGGATTTGGACTTAAAGGCATCTGTAAAGAACTCAGGACATGTGTATTTGTGTTGAAGTTCAAGGAAGTAGGTTCGGATATGGGCAATAGGCGCATGTTTAGTAACTTCTAGGAAAGACACATCGCAATCTATAGTCTGCCACTGCCACGGTGGCGGGTATGCTACAGGAGCCATTAAACTGTGTTAAAGTGACACTCCAGTGTCCTCAGCTAGACCATTCAGGCGAACTGAAAATGGCTGCCTTATCAAAGGCCTGTTTTGAAACAGAATGGAGCTCGACAAATCAATAACAGTAGGGGTTAGGGGTGCTTCTTGCCTGCTTTCACCTTAAGAAAATAAACGAAGGAGATGTAAGTTCTCTGCAGATGAAGCGACCACTCATTCGACTCAATGTAGAGGCTTTCTACGGGGCTGGTGCGAAAACCACCCGTAGAAAGGCGGATGCCCAAATGGTGCACGGGGTCAAGCATCTTCAAAACACTTTGAGTCGCACCCTGATAAACAACGGCCCCATTATCTAAGCGGGTGCGAATGAGGCTTCTATGCAGGTTCGTGAGACATTGCATGTCACTACCCCACGTAGTACGTGACAACACTTTTAAAACATTCATGGCTTTTAAACATTTTGTTTTTAAATACTTGATGTGTGGTACGAAGGTCAACTTGTAGTCCGAGATTAAGCCTAAGAATTTATGCTCCGTATTGGCAGACAGACCTTGACCGTTCATTTCAATGTCAGGTTCTGAGTGCATGCCTCTCTTTCGGGAGAACAAGACACAGGTGCTTTTTTCTGGGTTCAGCCGGAATCCGTTTTCCTCTGCCCATTTGGAGACCTTGTTTAAACCTAACTGAACCTGCCGCTCACACATTGCTTGGTTACATGACTTAAAGCCAAGCTGGACGTAATCGACATATGTGGAATAGACCATGTTGCGGGGAATGGACAGGTGCGAGGAATTCGTTTTGATAATAAAAAGTGTACAACTAAGTACACCACCTTGTGGTACTCCCGTTTCTTGCGCAAGTGTTTGGGAGAGAATACTGCCCACACGGACACGGAATTTCCGATCGGACAAGTAACTCTCGATTATGGAAAGCATTCTACCGTGCACACCCAGGTGAGACAAGTCTCTTAATATGCCAAAACGCCATGTTGTGTCGTAAGCCTTCTCGATATCGAGAAACAGAGAGAGGAAGTATTGTTTGTGGACGAAAGCGTCTCGGATCTGTGCCTCGATACGCACCAGATGGTCGGTGGTGGATCTACCCTCTCGAAACCCACACTGAAATCGGTCGAGCAGATTTTGTGTTTCAAGGAAATATAAAAGTCGCCGGTTTATCATTTTTTCAAAACGTTTGCAAAGATAGCTGGTTAGTTTCATGGGCCTATAACTTGAAACTGAGGAAGAATCCTGACCCTGTTTCAAAATAGGGATAACAATGACCTCTTTCCAGCAAAAAGAGATGGTACCTGAAAGCCAGATAGCATTGCATAGGGAGAGTAAAGTTT
This sequence comes from Rhipicephalus annulatus, assembly GCA_013436015.1. NCBI lineage: Eukaryota > Metazoa > Arthropoda > Arachnida > Ixodida > Ixodidae > Rhipicephalus > Rhipicephalus annulatus. Next base: position 229,212 of record WOVY01010535.1, on the reverse strand, counting down.
TTCGCGTTTCGAGCGGCAGGTTTTTCAACATTCCATATGTGACACGGTCGTAGCCTGGGGCGGAATTACTGCAAGAGTTTAGTGATGTTTGTAGCTCAGCTAAGTTGAAAGGTTGGTTGTATGCCTCGTAATTTGTGCACTTGAATTCTAGTTTCTGCTTTTCTATCTTTGCTTTGTATCTTTGGAAAGCTTCAGTGTAGTGTGACGAGCTAGACACCTGCTCGTAGTGTGCACCAAGGAAGTTCGCCTGATCTTCCAGGCTGTCACCCTGTGTGCTTAAGGATGGGAGTGAGTGTACTTGTCTTCCTGCTACTCTACGAACCATGTTCCAGACTTTAGCCTCTTGTGTATATGAATTTATCCCTGATGAAAACTTGTGCCAGCTTTCTCTTCTGACCTGCCGACGCGTTCTCCTGCCTCGAGATTTTATTTTCTTAAAGCTCTCAAGGTTTTCCGCTGTCGGCGAGTTCCGCAGCAACCTCCTAGCCCTGTTCTGTTCCTTTCGCGCATTCTGACACTCAGTGTTCCACCACGAGACGTGTCGTTTGGCGGGCAGTTCAGATGTTTGTGGAATGCACTTGGCGCTGCGTCAGTAAAAAAAGTCGTGAAGTACTGCACAGCTTCATCTATGCCTAATCCGCCTATGTCATTCCAACTTAAGTGAGTAATCTTTTGAAATTGTTCCCAGTCGGCTTTGTTTACCAGCCATTTGGGTACATGTGGAGGACATTGATATAATATTGGTGTACTCAAAACTAAAGGAAAATGGTCACTTCCGTATGAATTATTTATGACTTTCCACTGAAGTAATGGTACAAGTGAAGGACATGCGATAGTGAGTTCTATGGAAGAGTAGGTTCGTTGGGAAGGTTACAGTATGCTGCCTCTTTCCTATTCAACAGACAAGCACCTGATGAAATGAGGAATTGTTCAATGAGACGACCTCATGCATCACAGCGAGAGTCACCCCACAGACCATTATGTGCGTTCAGGTCCCCAAGGACCAGATAAGGTTCAGGTAGTTGGTCTAATAAAGGCTGGAATTGAAGTTTTTCAAGACGGTGGTGCGGAGGTATGTACAAAGAGATGACAGTGACAAGTTTGTTTAAATAACTGCTCGGACAGCCACCACCTCCAGGCAAGTTTGAAGGGGTAATTGTGTGCATGCTATACCTTGACTAACTATAATCGCTACACCACCGGATGGTGGCATGGCATCATCTCTATGCTTTCGGAAGATTACGTAGTTACGTAAAAAAGTTCGTTTGTTCGTTTTAAGTGTGTCTCTTGTACACACAGCACTCTAGGATTGTGCTCATGGAGGAGTTCTTGTAAGTCATCGAGGTTTCGAAGAAGGCCTCGAATGTTCCACTGTAATATTTCTGTCTGCATATAAAAAAAGAGATGCTGCTGTGTGTACAGAGAGTATGCTGTGTTAGAGTGGGCTTTTTAATTCAGGTGGTAGGACGGTCGTCCGGCCCCGTTTTGGTTTTTTATTTTTTTTGGCGCGCTCCAAGGAGGCGCGCCGCTCTTTCGGTACCAAGGGTACCGTTATGTCCATTGCCTCCTCAGAGGCACTGGATGCCCGCACACGCGAGCTGGTGGTTTGGATTTTAGGCCTCGCCTGGTGAGGGGAGGCCTTGAGACCAAAGGACCCTGGATTCTCCGGCCTCAATTTGCTTGGAGGTGGACTAGACTTAACTACTGCCGCCTTGGGGGCAGGCGCACAGCCGGTGGCTGGCTCTGCATTGGCCGAAGGGGTTGCGAGGGCTGGTGCGGCGTTGCCCCCTGACGCGCCGCATCAGCATATGTTGTGCCGTAAAATGGCGACACTCTTCGTCTTGCTTCTTTGAATGTGACATTTTCTTTGATTTTTGGAGTGATTATTTCTTTTTCTTTCTTCCAGTTGGACACGAACCTGAATATGCAGCGTGTTCCCCGTCACAATTCACGCAGTGAGGCGTAGTAACACATTTATCAGATGGGTTGCCGTCGCTACCACATCTTGCACAAGTTTCCTGACCCCGGCAGTTATATGAGCCATGACCAAATCGTTGACATTCATAACACCGTCTTGGATTGGGAATGTAGGGACGGACAGAGAGTTTGATGTAGCCTGTGTCTATAGATGAAGGCAGTGTGCTAGATGCGAAAGTGAGTATTAAATGTTTCGTAGGTATTTCTTCGTTGTCGCGTCTGCTGACGATTCGTTTCACATCCGTAATATTTTGCTCTTTCCACCCTTCAAGCAGTTCCTGTTCAGACATTTCAAAAAGGTCTGTTTCTGAAACAACTCCACGTGTGGTGTTAGTTTATCTATGAGGTGAAACAGATACTGGGATATTACCAAATGCTACGAGACTGCCAAGTTTTTCATAGTGATGTTTTTCAGGCAGCTAAGGGAGAAGGTCTCCGCTAGCCATCTTTGTAACCTTGTATCCTGGGCCAAAGACCTCAGTCAGAGATTTCACAACAAGAAATGGAGATATGGCTTTCGCTTGTTTTGTTGGATTTTCGCTGTGCACAACATTGAATTTTGGAACGCATTGTCTGGGTTGGCTGAAAATTGATATTTCATCGGTGCGTCCCCTCTTAAGCGGAAGACGATCTAGGAGACGGGGAAATGCAGGTGTTCTCATAGTAGTGTACTTTTTTTCGGCAGGAATTGGAACCACCCACCATGGAGTCCAAGAAGAGAATGCTTAAGCACTTCATAGCATAAGGCTGCAGACGCCAGCCGTACATTGCCATTATAACTAAATATAACTTATTATTACGTTAAGTTTTATTGGCGCAAGGGCATCTAAGGCCAAAGAGCGCCAGTACAAGTGTTCTTTCAATTCGGTTATTAGTTTAAAAATTAAAACAAATGATTAAAACATGATTAAATATTGAAACAAATATCTACGAACCATTTAAAACGCAGTATATTTAAATGAATGTCACTTTGTTTAAAAAGGAATGTCACTTTGCTAAAACCTTCATTTTGTTGGCTGAAATCTGTGTCTGCAAGGCCCAAGACCCTCGCAGCTGAAGTCCTTGCCTGAGCAAGAACTGCGAAGGCTAAGACATACTTTTTATGCACCAGGCAGTACCTCACACTTGAGGCGCAGCTGGTGCCTAGGATGGAATGATATCATTGTTAAAAATTTCAATTTCGCAAGATAATGGAGAAGTCTCTTAAGGTCAACCACTGCATCAAGTGATAAAAACATCGCTGGATGAAGTGGGATATGATGTCGATAGAGCTCCCTGAAATGGGTCAGTCGTGCTTGGTGAAGAACAGGACATTGTATGAGAACATGCACAACGGTTAGACTCTCTCCACAGTGAATACATGTAGGTGGATCAGTGCCTGTCAAAAGGTGTTTATGTGTGGCCTATTCTGAGCCGTGTTAGAGTGACTTCAGCGAACCTGTTGAGTTTTTGGGGGATAAATTTTTGCAGATGGGGTTTTACAATGTGGAGTTTGTTGTCGACTTCTCTGTCCCATTCAGCTTGCCAGTGGTTGCGTAGACCTCTACGTACAACAGGTTTTAGATCTACACCCGGAACAGAGGTTATATCTATGGTTTGCCGACCAGCGGCTTCTCGTGCATTCTTGTCCACTATTTCATTGCCCGCAATTCCAGAATGACCTGGAACCCAGCAAATAACAATAGAAAGTTTTAGGTTGTAGGCTGTATATATTTCGTTAAGGAGCTTATTAAAAGTAGGGTTCTTGCTGTACTTGCCACAAGACAGGGCCCTGACAACACTTAATGAATCTGTGTACACTATAGACTTTTGTATCTTGTGTTGTTTAATATGTTGTATAATAAGCAGGATACCATAGGCTTCCGCTGTGAAAATGCTGGTATGTGTATGCATGGTTCTGGTGTCCGAGAGCTTTTGTCCATAGGCTGCACAAGATACAGATGTTTGAGATTTTGAGCCATCAGAGAAGAACGCGGTTGAACGATATTTGTGTTCAAGGGCTAAGAAATGTTGCTCAATGAGTGCACTTGGACAGTTTTCCTTCATGATGTCTTTGAAAGACCAGTCACAAGTGACTGGACTTTGCTGCCAGGAAGGGATGTGTTCGACAAGGTCACTTTCCTCCAAGTCATTGAAAAAAATTGCAAGTTGTTTTAATGCAGGTCGTATTGCCAATGGAAACGGTGGGGCGATAGAAGGACGGTTTAGGTATAACTGGGTAGTAGACACATCGTTCATAAGTGTTTTACATGGGTGCTGCTTCAAAGACATGATCTTAACTGCATAGTTGACTCCTAGATACGTGCGCTGATAGTCTAGTGGCCACTGACCTGACTCTGCATAAAGGCTTTGAATAGGGCTGGTACGGAAGGCACCAAGCGCCAGCCGGATACCTAGGTGGTATACAGGGTCCAACATTTTCAGTGCTATCCTTGAAGCTGACTGATATACTATGCATCCATAGTCTATGCGTGTCAGAACCAGGCTTCGAAACAGAGATATGAGACAGTGCCTGTCTGTCCCCCATGATTGATGCGATAAAATCTTTAAAAGGTTCATGGTCTTGAGACATTTTAACTTCAGCTGTTTTATGTGCTGGATGAAGGTGAGTTTCGAATCAAAAATTACACCGAGGAATTTTTGTTCTTTCGTGATGACTATGTTTTGTCCATTCATTAGTATGCAGGGGTCAGGATGCACACCTCGTCGTCTCGAGAACAGCACACTAGTAGTCTTGTCAGTGTTAAACTTAAAACCATTCTCGTCAGCCCATTTTGCAAGTCGGTTAACACCTAGCTGTATTTGGCGTTCGCATACAGTCAAGTTACACGATTTGAAACTAATTTGAATGTCGTCCACGTATAGAGAGTACGATATCGCAGGTGGAATAACAGAGCGAAGAGAGTTCATTTTAACTATAAATAGTGTGAAGCTTAATACTCCTCCCTGCGGCACTCCATTTTCTTGAAGAAATGTGAGCGATAACACAGTACCTATTCTTACACGGAACTTCCTTTCAGACAGGTAATCTTTTAAGATGGTAAACAACCTGCCACATATTCCGAAAGACAGTAGATCTTGCAAGATTCCATATCGCCAGGCAGTATCATATGCCTTCTCAAGATCGAAGAACACAGACAAACAGTATTTATTGTGTACAAACGCGTCACGTATATACGACTCGAGGAGGACAAGATTGTCGGTTGTGGATCTAGCTCTACGGAAACCAGACTGGCACGGGTCCAATATGCCATTGTACTCCAAGTAATAGACCAAGCGGCGGTTAATCATTTTTTCAAACACTTTGAGTAGGCAGCTTGTGAGGGCGATAGGCCTGTAACTATTTACCGAAGTGGGATCTTTGCCCTGTTTAAGGATTGGTAGTACTATTGCCTCTTTCCAAGCAGAGGGTATTTTGCCGGTACTGAAAATTTTGTTGTAAAGGGCTAAAAGGCAGTTTAGGGTTTCATCAGGGAGATTTCTGATCATTTCATAAGTAATTGTATCTGAACCAGGAGCAGAACTTCCACAGGAACCAAGGGCAAGCTTCAGTTCATATACTGTTAGTGGTTTATTGTATCCGTCTGATCGAGGTTTGTTCCGGCACAGAGGTACACTTTCAGCTATGCTTTTGTGGCGTAAGAACTTAGTGGTATAGTTTTCTGAGCTTGACATTTTCTCGAAGTGTACGCCAAGAGCGTTTGCCTGTTCTTCTATTGTATCACCGCAGTCATTCACCAAAGGGAAGGGATTTGGGCCTTGTCCTTTAAGTTTATGCACCCTATTATAAACCTTGCTGACGTCTGTGTAGGAGTTTATTGAGGATATATAGCGTGTCCAGCTTTCCCGTTTGGCTATACGGCGAACACGCCTGCCATTCGCTTTGCAACTTTTAAAGGTTATCAAGTTTTCTGCTGTTCGGTAGCGAGAAAAAACCCTCCATGCTTTGTTTTGCCGTTTTTTAGAAATTTCACACTCTCGATTCCACCATGGCTTTGCGTTAACCTTATCATTCCTGGACTGTGGTATGCACTTTTTTGCACAAGTAAGAACATATTCCGAAATATAGTTGGCCATCTCTTCTACTTCCAAATGGTCTACCTCTTCGAGGTGTAGTGTACATAGCTCTCTGAATTTCACCCAGTTTGCAACATGAAAGTTCCACTTTTTGGGATAAGACGGCCGGTCATCCCGTTGTCTTGTTGCTAAAAGAGTTGGAAAATGGTCACTTCCATATGGATTATTAATAACTTTCCAATCTAAGTAAGGTAGGAGTGACGGTGACCCAATGGCTAAATCTATGCATGAATATGTATTGTGTGTGGTACTGAAGTATGTTGGCTCTGCCTTATTGAGCAGGCAGGCTCCGGATGTGAGAAGAAAGTTTTCTATTGCACGACCTCTCGCATCACATTTGGTATCACCCCATAGAAAACTGTGAGCATTAAAATCTCCAATTAACACATATGGTTCTGGAAGCTGATCAATAAGCTTTTCGAACTCTGTTTTATTGAATGGTTCGTCAGGGGCTATGTAGATCAAGCAGATAGATATAAGACGGTTGAATAGAATAGCGCGAACAGCCACAACCTCAAGAGAGCTTTGTAGCACAATGTGCTGGCATGCTACGCTTCTTTGCGCAATGATGGTCACACCTCCAGAAGAGAAATTGCCACCATTTCAATCTTTACGAAAGACCACATATTGATTCAAGAAATTCACATGAGTCGACTTTAAGTGAGTGTCCTGAACACCGAACACTTTTGGCTGATAGTCATTAAGCAAGTATTTGATATCATCTAGGTTATTAAATAGGCCTCTGGCGTTCCACTGTAGTATTTGTGTGTCCATTTTAGGTGTGTTTTGTGTTCTGTGCTCAAGGATGGAAAGTTAGCTCATGGTCCCTTTCCAGGGGCCGTGACACGAGATTTTTTTTTTTTTGGATCGGTCGACGGAGTCGCGCCGATTCTTAGGCGCTGGCTGCGCCCTCATGCTCGGTGTTGTGTCCATTGCCTCTTGCGAGGCGCTGGACACGAGATTTTTTTTTTTTGGATCGGTCGACGGAGTCGCGCCGATCCTTAGGCGCTGGCTGCGCCCTCATGCTCGGTGTTGTGTCCATTGCCTCTTGCGAGGCGCTGGACACGCGCTCTTGCGAGCGCTGCATTTCTTTTGAGGGCCTCGCCTCAAAAGACGAGACCTTCGTGGCCCCCAGCCCGGAGGTTGGTGGGTCTTTCTTGGATGGCGGAGCAGCACTGGCTGCAACCGCCGAGGCGGCGGATGGCGTCAGTGCTGGCTCACTACGCGTGTGCCAGACAGACGCCGGGGGCCGTCGTGGCGCTGCCCCCTGACGCGCCACTTCGGCAAAGCTGGTTTCTGGTAGGCAGGACACCTGCCTTCGTGCCTCCCTAAATGAAATGTTGTGTTTTACTTTAATTGTGACAATTTCCTTTTCTTTTTTCCAGCATGGGCATGACCGTGAGTACGCGGCATGCTCCCCGTTACAGTTCGCACAGTGAAGAGAGTTTTCACAGGCATCTGATGTGCGTTCTTCAGCACTGCATTTGGCGCAAGTTAGGCGGCCTCGGCAGTTCTGTGAACTGTGGCCGAACCGCTGGCATTTGAAACATCGGAGAGGGTTTGGTATATATGGCCTCACTTGAAGCCTGATATACCCAGCCTCAACGGAGTCGGGCAGTACACTTGAATTGAAGGTATCAGGTGCTTGGTTTGGATTTCTTTGCCATCGCGCCTCATCCTAATTCGCTTCACGTTGATTACATTCTGTTCGCTAAAACCCTCCAGGAGTTCAGCCTCCGTAAGCCCTAACAGGTCATCATCTGAAACAACGCCACGACTGGTGTTCATGGTTCGGTGTGGGGTTACTATTATTTTGGTATCTCCGAATTTCACTAGATTAGACAATTTTTCATACTGTTTCTGGTCGCGGAGCTCTAACAGAAGGTCACCACTTGCCATTCTCGATGCTTTATATCCTGGGCCAAAGATTTCTGTCAAAGACTTTGAAACAAGAAAAGGTGAGATTGTTCTCACTGATTTGCCGGGTGTGTCAGCGTAGATAACATGGAATCGGGGAAAGGATACTCTCTGGTGACCATAAAACTGGAAGATTTCATCGGTGCGCCCTCTTTTCTGAGGGCGATCAGGGAGTGGGGGGAAGGAACTATCCATAGGAAAAGGTTCATTTTCGGCAGCGGCGCCAGCCACCCACCATGGAGTCCTACAAGGGGACGCTGCAGGGTCTGTAAGCACAGGACCTGCAGACGCCAGCTGTACGCCACCACTATAACCGAATATGGTGTATCCAAGGTAGGATTGCCACACAGGGTTAACCCTTGCCGCCAGGAAACACGGAAGTCAACGGAAAAGAGTAGAGGACAGGAAAGCATTTGAAGTAAGAGAAAAGACGAAAATGTGAGGGGGAGACAGAAAAAGGCGACTGCCGATTCCCCCCAGGCGGGTCAATCCGGGGGTGCCGTATACGTGAAGCCGAGGCCAAAGGGGTGTGTTGCCTCTGCCGGGGGGCCTTAACGGTCCAATCACCCAGCGTCGGCTCAACCCCCAGGATCGCCTTTTCCCGGACACGGCAAAGCCACGCACGGCTAGGCGTGGGGGGGGAGTCAAAACTCCTCCGTTAGCTCGGGTCCGTGGTGTCGCTACACACCAAACGCCTACTTGCGCAGGCGCCCCCGCGGGGAACCAAATATAACTACTCAAGGGTGAGTGAATACACAAGGTTAACCCTTGCCACCAGGAAAATTGGAAGTAAACAGAAGAGAGAAGTAGACAGGAAAGACTAAAAAAGAGAGAGATAAAGACGAAGTTGTAGGGGAGAAAGATAGGAGAAGGTGACTGCCGATTTCCCATAGGTGGGGCAGCCCAGAGGTGCCATCTACGTGAAGCCGGGGCCAAAGTGGCGTTACCTCTTCGGGGTTGGGGCCTTAAAGGTCCAATTACCCAGCGTCGGCTCAACCCCCAAGATCCCCTTTTCCCCGAACACGGCTCAACCACGCACAGCTGGGTGTGGGAGGGAGCCAAAACTCCCCCATTAGCTCGGGTCCGTGGTGTCGCTACACACCAAACGGCTACTTGCGCAGGCGCCCCTGCGGGGAGGCAACGAAAGGTAGGCTCCATTGCTTGGTTGCTACAGTTATGCGAAATTCTTTCTGCTTGTGTTGTGATCCAGCCAGCTTCATAGTTTAAACATGCTGCACGCGAATCTGATATGCTATTGCTATTGAAAACAGGAGACGCCGTATCGATTAAGCTGTGGTTGAGATATATTTTGGGCCAGCAGTAGCGGCGTGACTGGTTGACCAGCGACCGAGCGTAGACAACACTTTGTCTTCCTCGTCCGGCAGCTAGAGAGTTTGAGGCAGCTAGGGCAATAGCTACTACTTCTCTCGCTTGTGCTGCGCCAGGAGCTTTGAAAATGAGTCCATATACTTGCTTTTCTTCGTGAATTTCTGCTGCCGTATACAACACCTGCAGATTATTCTGGAACTTACGTATCCGCTAGCGATAACGCTGGAATATTGGACGCGCTCCACCATTTGTCAGTTGGTTAACAGCCAGTGCTCTGCTCACCGCTATCAGTGCCAGTGTCTTGCTGTAATCTGACTTCTGTTTTGTGGGGCCACAAGTTCGGTACAAATTAACAGATATTATACGACCTGTGTCTGCTCCCTTCGTCCACGTCGCAACCACGTGACAATATCAAGGCATGTAAAAACCCGCCACAGTATCATTATTTTTGAAATAGGTGTTGTTGCGTGAAGTAACATTTAACAGCAAAAGTACACTGGCACTGCAGTGCAGGCAGATGCAGCAAGAGGGTGTTGCAAAATGCGCCGGAACGGAGCAAAGAGGAGCGTGTGTGATTGATGGTGAAGACGAAGAAGTGGAGACAGATACGCTCTGAGAAAGGGACAGCTTTGGCTTCATGCGGAATTTTTATTTATTTTATTTTTTTGTTTATTTATTCACATACTGCAGCCCACTAAGGGCTATAGCAGGAGTGGGTGAAAAAAGAACAGAGCAGTGAATTACAAAAGTACCACTTCCGGGAACACACTACAATATAGCACACGAACAAAATACATTATACATGGCAATTCCATTCAGTACAAAAATAAATATCCAATGAATGGGCACTGCGGGGCGTACATATTAATAGAACGAAGCAAGGAACTATTGGTTAGATACGGCTTCTAAGAGAAGGCAGGAATTTATTTATCGATGCACTCCTAATCTCACCCGGCAGTAAATTCCATTGTTCTATGGTTCTAGGAAAAAAGCTAAATTTGAATAGGTTGGTGTGTGCGTGAAAAGGGGCGAGGTTTAGGGCAAGATTATTTCGAGTAACGGTTGGCATAGCATACGTAAGATAGCTGTTATCGGAGAGACGATTAACTGAGTGAACGATGGCATGCAAGAATTTGAGCGACTCGATATCTCGTCGAGCAGAGAGTGAGGTTAGATTTAAAGTAGTAATGGCGGATGTAGGCGAAAAATGGTGGTCATAGCGTCGACAAATGAAACGGATTGCTTTTTTTGCACAGATTCAATTTCTTTTAATTCTCTTTTTTTGTACGGACACCAAACGATAGAGGCATAATCAAGAACTGGACGAATTAGTGTTTTGTACATTAGTAATTTAGTTTCATATGGGAAAGTTCTGAGGGTACGTCTTAGGTAGCCTTGTTTTTAAAGAGATTTGGTGCAGACTGAATCGATATGTTTAGACCAGGAGAGGTTAGTGGTGAAAATCACGCCAAGGTATTTATAGTCTGAAACCCTTTGGAGCATTAGGTCATTGAAAAAGCAGTTGAAAACGGAAGTCTGCGTTTTGGTAGTAAACGACATCGAGACAGTTTTACGGAAATTGTTATTCATTTGCCATGTGTCACACCAAGAGCAAAAGGCGCTAAACGAATCGTTGAGAAGATAGTGATCTTGAACAGAGTTAATGGTGTTATATAGAACGCAGTCATTGGCGTAGAGACGTAATATACAGGTAATAGATAGTGGTAAATCATTATTAAAAATCAAAAATAATAAAGGACCAAGAACTGATCCTTGTGGTACCCCTGATGTGCTTTGATTTGAGATGAATTGCCAGAGTTAAAGCTAACGTATTGGGAGCGATTAAACAGAAAATTGGCAATTAGGTTTACTAGACTGGACTTTTTTAGGATGGTTTCGAGTTTTTTGAGCAACTTATAACGCGAAACAGTGTCGAAAGCTTTTGCGAAATCAATGAATATTACGTCGACCTGGTGGCCGCAGTCAAGACTTGCAGAAATGTCATGGGTAAAATCTGTCAATTGGGTTAAAGTAATGAATCTCATACGAAAGCCATGCTGCAGATTAGATAAGACGTTGTTAGTCTCAAGAAAGTCAATTATATGTTTATAAATGATGTGCTCCAACAGCTTGCCGGAATGTGGTGTCAGCGAGATGGGACGATAGTTTGGGAAAAGCTGCTTATCACCAGACTTATAAATCGGCCAAACCTTGGCCAGTTTCCATGCACTAGGAAAAACACCCGAGGATAAACATTTCTGAAATATGATGGTAAGGTAACGAGATGTTCATAACGCATACCGAATTAAAAAAGAGTTTGGAATACCATCGGGACCGTCTCCCTTCTTTGCGTCTAGATTCAGAATAAGATTCAACACACCAGCATGACTGATAGTTACATCAGTAATTGAGCCTATATCGGAAGGGGAGTTAAAGGCAGGGGCAACATGATTATCGACGGAAAATACAGAGTGGAAATAAGTATTAAACGCATGGAAGATTTTCTGGTCATCAGTAATAGTTTTACCGTTAATCAAGAATGAGGAGGAAGAGCAGCTACTAGGCAGAACTGATGTCCAGAATTTGCGAGGATTATTTTTGAGTAAAGAGTGTAATTGTGTGCCGAAGAGGAAATCCTTTGCAGAAGCCATCATTTCGGCAAGCTGTCTTTTAGCTTTCAGGAACTCATTCGTGCTATTAGGTATATCAAGATTCATTTTACGCCTCAGCCTGCGTAGACGACGACATAGGCGAATAATATCTCTATTCATCCAAGGAAGTTTCTTATTCGTTTTTTTATTTTTATTGAAACAAAGCGATGAATGCACGATTTTACAATGTTTTCAAAGTATGACACAAGAGTATCTACGTCACAGTTGCTGCTCATGGATTCGAACAGAGAAAAAGCATCAGCAAGGCCATCCAAGATCGAAGTATCGTTAGCACGATTAAAATCCGGGAATGTTGTGAACGAATACAAGGTTTTAAACACAGGATAAGACAGGGTCACGATGACCACCTTATGATCCGATAAACCTTCGGTAGTCTCACATATAAATCCAGCTTCCGCAATGTTAGAGCTTACAAACATTAGGTCGAGAAGTGCGTCCAGTCGAGTTGCATCACTAACTGCACCAAGTCATGCGACAACAAAAAATTGATTAGTTCTCGGCCGAGGCCAGGTTCTCAACCGAAAGGTGTCAGAGAAGGCCAATGAATTCCGGGTGCATTGAAATCACCCATACAGATAATATTAGATGAACCAATATTGTGGTTATAAATATAACTATTGAGATTGCGTATATGATCGATGGAGGTGCCAGGTGGGCGGTAGCAGACACCAACCATGAGATGATGCTTGTTTAAGTAAAGCTTGCACCATACCGATTCAACATCTAGAGGCACAGGCAAAACAGAGAACGTCAAGTCCGACCGAAAGAGTAAAGCAACTCCCCCGCCTTTGCCGCTCCGTCGATCACAACGAACTAGGGCGTACCCGGGTGGAGTTATCTAAGAGCCGTAAACGCCTTCATGTAGCCAAGATTCAATTACACCTACTATGAATAAATGGGTCGTCTCCATCTAACGTCTGCGGCCTGGTAATTTGTTACAAAGGGGATGCAAGTGCTAAAAATAGCAGTAATTTAGTTCGAAAAGTCACAGCATTGCCACAAATGCGAAGCAATGAACCCGTTAGCAATAAATCATCAATAATCTTGACTCTTCTTGACTTGGCTCTATGCTTAATAAACGGGTCGTCTCTGTCTAACGTCTGCGGACTGGTTATTTTTACATATGGTATACGAAACCCGAGATCCGCCCCTTCGGAGACCTCCTTGAATGTAACGACCACAGTAACCGCTGACAATTTTTGGAAGAAGCGCGGATTGATCAGAGCTGATGTCACCAAGCCCTAGCACTGTTATCGGTCCTGCTGCAGCCACCAGATCCTGATGCCTCCCAGAATGACGGCCACATGGACTTTCTGCAGGATAAAGAAGCAGCACTTTGGAGGCTCGATGACGTCATTCTGGCTGTACTGGACGAAGAAACCTGGACTATGAAGTGAAAACAGCAGACGGGTACAACGCAAAGATATTTTAGTTCGTGTAACGAGCAAAGTACTGGCTATAGAAACGTGAGAACGCAGCCACTAGCAGGCATAAGCGACTGGACCCGAGCCAAGCAACTCTTTTCTACCGAACTCTGGAGAAGCAGCAGGGCAGGTGAGAGCACTCCGTCCGCTTGCGGTTTAACTGCCTAAACTTCAGATACCAAATATTGATGGTGGTCTTTGTGGATAGCAGTCTATTTGAGACTATTTCGACGTACCCGCCTCAAGAATACCGAGCTACCGCGCATCAAATATTTCAAGTACCTCCTCACCTACATAACTGGGAGTGTGAAGTGAGCCGTATTAGGCATCCGTTAAGCAGAAGAAAAATTATGACCGAGATATAAAGACCCCCACTGATCGGTTTGGACACCGGGATCTCTTGTGAACGAGCATGTTGATTATTTTCTTGCGCTAAGCCCTGCGAAAAGCCTGTCAGACGTGCGAAGCCTTCATCTGCTGCGAAATAGTGTGCAGTTCCACTTTAGTGCCCTGGAAGGCCTAGGAGTTGCGTCCGACCAGTACACTGTGGTGTTAAACCGTGTCTTGATGCGATGTCTGCTGGAGGATCTTGCCGTTATGTACAGGCAAAATCCAAGTAATTGAACTATGCCTCCAGCATCGCCGAAATGCATGAAGAGCGAACGCGGCTAGCCAAAGAGTTACTAACGTTTCTTCGCATTTTAGTGAAAATCAAGAGGAATGGCTGCTTACAGTCTCGTAATGTGTCGCAAGACGAACCCAGGACCCACATACCTGAAGAAATGTATGGCGCAGAAAATAAACCGTCAGCTTGTGCCCTAACGGTGTCTACCTTGCCTGCTAGATTGGCGTGCCAACTTTGCTCTGCAATGCCAACGTATCGCGTGGAGAAACGGGCAAGACTACAGTAAGCTAATTGTTGCTACCGCTGTGTAAATCGCAACCACATCGCCAGAATGTGCAGGAAATCATTCAATCCTTGGTGTGGTACCTGCCAGCGACGCTACCTGACCATACTCTGCCAGTTATCACACCCAGCCGAAGATCTGCAGGCTAACGCTGGATACCCAGCTTTTCCTCAATCACCCCCACTATCTATGCTTATGTTCACTACCCCCAGAGTCACCACGTTGAGTTCACTCACGTATTGTTGCAGACAGGTCAAACTTGGGGCGAGTCTGGAGACCACCAACTTCTCGTGCCAACACTGCTGGGAAGCGGCAGTCAGCGCCCCTATATTCGTGCAGACTTGGCAAAGATTCTTCAGTGCTCCATCGTTGAAAGAGAATAGATCTTCCTTGTCACTTTTCAAGGATGCAAGTTAGGAAGACGACTCTGCATCGAGCGTGTCGATGAGTGGAATCGAAGCCAATCCAACAATTCAGCGATTACCTTGGCAGCGTTAACGATTCCTGAAATTTGCTCTGTCACAAGCCCACCACTCTACTTCAAAAATTCGCACCTGCTTCTTGAACCGGAGTAAAACGTAGCTGACCACTTTCAACCGAGTACGTGGCAACCAGACGAGATCAGTCTCCTCATAATATCGGGTGCCTAATGGCGCGTTACAATCGGCAAAACAGATTGCATCAGTGCAAATATAACCGCAGTCGAAACCACATTTGTATGGATGGTACAAGGCCCTATGAAGTTCGACAGCCGATTCTCAACAGGCGCAATGTTTGTGAAGACTGACAGTCATGATCCAGAGCACCTTGAAGTATCGTCAATGTGGCATTTCGGCACCATCGAGATCAACGTCCTCTGTTTCCGGACCATCGAAAGTCAACCTCACAAGTCTACATTTAGGTAAGGCCTCTCCAAGCAGGATGGCCATTATCAAGTGCCTGCCCCTCATGGTCGAACCACTCGGGTTACCAACCAGAAGCAACAATCGCCGACCGGCCGAACGGTGACTGCAAATTCGAATTAGTCGTTTTCGAGCGCAGCCATTACACATAGAAAAATACGACCGAGCAATGGTAGCTTATTTCAACGATGATCATGCCGAAAAGGTTCAGGACAAACAGCTACTGTATGCCCCATCACGCCGTGATTCTTCGTGAGGCTGTAGCAACGAAGCTTAGCGTCGTATTTCATTGCTTATCGCATGAATCTAGTCACGTTTGCGTTAACAATGTACTCTTGGATGACGTCTGCCTCGAGTTTTACGTTTTTCAACTCCTGTTGAATTTTCGCTGCCACCTTGTGGTTCTCGTTGCCAATATCAATAAAGCATATGTATAGCTTGTCATTCTCCTGAAGACCAAAACATGCAACGCGTTCTCTGGGTATTAAGATTACCGACTAAAGAGCGCATGCCACCCACGAAAACGTGGAGAATGACGGGGGCTCCGTTCGGAGCCGCATCGAGCTCATTCCTTTCGGCTGCTACCTCTCAACACTACTTATCATCTTGTAAGCAAAAATACACAACTACGGTAGCCCTCTTAGATTAGGTCTTTTATGTGGGCGACCTTCTAGTAGGACTACCAAGCACGCAGGAGGCATTAAAACTGTATGAAGAAACAGAGCAGATATTCAAGCAGGCCAGCATGTAGCTCCGCAAATGGGCTTTTAACTGTGACAGCTTGAAGAAGCAATCACTCCGCAATAACTGTGCTATTGAAGATAAAGTAGGTGACAATCACACGTTGGAGATTCTGGGAGTTTCTCGGGAACGTTCTCGTAACAGCTTCATCCTCACAAGTGAACATGCGGCTACTTTCACATCCGGGGAGCCTGCAACCAAACGCGTAGCACTGCAAACTTTCGCCAGAATTTATGACTCCTTGACATACCCCAGCCAATTTACACAAAAAGGGTAAGATTGTATTCCGAAATATTTGAAAGAACTTTGCATGGGACACCATCATGCGAGCTAAAAAGCAAATCAAGTGGAACAGCTTGTGCTCAGAGCTGAATGGCGCAACGTGTGCTCGTATCCTATGATTCAAGTTCCTGAGAGACTGCGTCAATCATTCACAGTCGAGCTGCCTACTTTCACTTATACCAGTTTAAGAGCGTACGGCATCTGCATCTATGCCCACCTAAAATCTGAATCTGGAACCTGCTTCACACGCCTATTATTAAGCAAGGCCAAACTGCTCCTCTCAATACTGGGTTGCTTCTGCGCCTGGAGCTCCTCGGGTGCGTCATCGCAACGCGGCTAAGCTGCTACGTGAAAAAAAGTGCAGTTTCTTCAGCGTGCTCCAATGTTCTTCTAGACCGACTCGCTGGTGGCACTCCTCTGGATAAGGTGTTTATCATCCAAAGTGGAACCCTCTGAATCCCATCACCCGGGGTGGCTGAGATACGACAATTCACCAATATATTCCAATGGCTACGTTGTAGCAGCAAGGACAATCCCGCTGACGTTATTGCTCGTAGAGCATCACTTTCAGATCGAATCTACTATGTGGTGGTACGGCCCAAATTGGCTTCCTGTTTAGGGCAAACAATTTGAAGGCGCAAGCAACCCGAAGAATTGCACCACGACGAAAGGCGTTTCATTGGAAGAATCAACGATATTCAAAGCCCATCTATGCCAAGTACAACTGGTCGTCCGTCAAGTGTTTTCCTCCATAAATGCATCTTGCGCGTAGAAGACTACAGCGCTATTACGATGCTGCTATGAGTCGACGCATGGATCAAGCGCTTCATCCACAACGCTTCGCGACACCTCCAATCAGTATCCGACCCTATCACGGCGGAAGAGTTATTACAGGCTTAGAATTATTGGCTAGAGTCCATTCAAGAACAATAATTTCCCAACGAAGTTCTTGCGCTTTGCAAGGGTCAGCCATTACCCTCAACATCTCGTGTTCTTCGCCTTTGTGTATTTATGGATAATGACAGCCTACTTCGCGTCGGTGAACAGCTTGACCAGCTTTGTGCTAATTATGACATACGCCATCCCATTTTCCTGGCAGATAAGCAAACCAGCCTTATCGTATCAGCGGCACACACGTGCGCTATCTATGGAGGTGTTGAAGCAGCATTAACGGAGCTTGTAGAGCGCTTTTCGGTTCTGAAGGAATGCCAGACAGCAAAGAAGTTAGTTTCAAAATGTAGGATTTGTAAACGATAGAAGGCAGTAGCAGTATCTTCACCATTGGCCCCTCTACCTCGCGAGAGAATTTGTGAACCAAGCCCATTCTTTATGTCAGGCTCGATTACTATGGGTCCCAATACGTTAAACCAGCAAGTGGTTCATCAAAGCCCTATGTCCTTCTTTTTTCATGTTCAGTCACACGGGCAATACATCTGGAACTAACCTCACCCCCGTATTGAAAAACGCCCCTCGACTCGATTTTCATCTTTTACTTGACTGAGTTGAGCACTGCACTGCTGCTTGACTGAAATTGACGCTGCGCTTCTCAAAAATCGCCGGAAAATATTGCCGATATGCAGCGACTTGGGCTGCAAAGATACGGAGCTCCCATTGGCTTATCCAAGTCGAGGAGAGCCCTTGAGTGAAGGAGCGTTTGTGAATACGGGGGTTAGACATGACTGCCGCCGCAACATCGCTCGTCTTTCTCCGTTTCGTCGCATGGTGCGGATTTACTTCGTCGGTATACTAGGACTACGTTCAAACCTTCCCTAGCTGCGCTGAAACATTTTCATTTACACTACCAGCGCTCCGGGAATACGCGGCTGCACTACGGATACAGTGGAAGTTTTTCTTAGAGAGAGCTGCAAAGTGGGACGGATGGGGGTAGCGTCACACTCGCTCAACGAAAAAATCCTTGATACGGTCGTTGCAACGCACCAGCCTCGGTTTGGAAGCTCCCACAATTGTGCTGTGCGAGATTGAAGCAGTATTCAGTAGCAGACTCATGACGTATTTTGACAGTATACCCGATGAGCTCCAGTCAATAAATCTATCGCATTTTCTGCTAAAAATGCCCATAATTTTCTTTCCCCAACAACTTGAGGTCTCGGAGCTTCCGAATACAGTTCACTTGAACCACAAGACTCTTAATCATCAAGGCCTCATAGATGAACTTTGGAAGAGATGAGAACGAGCTTACATGCTACTAGTGCGTTCAGCTCCTAACAGCCCTAGTCGTTCATCAACCAAACTAGAGAACAGTGATGAAGTGCTAGTGTTAGAAGAGAACACACCTGCAACGTACTGGAATCTAGGCCGAGTGATCGCTTTAATTCCTGGAAGAGAAAGCATAGTCCACGCGTCCTCATTCCTTCTGGCCAATTGTTCATTAGGAATATTCTGGTGCAAAAACTCTGCGCTCTCAAAGTATCAGACTAATTTTGGACCACCCTAGAGGAAGTTGCAAACTTCGCCGGAACGAAGCATCGAGGAGCATGCACCATTATTGGTGAAGACGACGAAGGGGAGACAGCCACGCTCGGGAAAAGGGACAGCTTTGGCTCCATGCTGAATAAACGGATCGACTCCGTCTAAAGTCTGCGAACTGGTACTTTGTTACAGAGGGAATGCAGGTGCTAAGATTAGCAGTAATTTAGTCCGAAAAGTCACCGCTTTGCCGCAATGGCGAAGCAACGAACCCGATAGCAATAAATTGAAATGTAACGCGCAGAATGGAAACAAGTCAAAACCCGCCCCACGTTTCTCACGCACAAACGACGCACCAAACGTACCCGCAGGTAGTTATGCATGCGAAAAAGCTCGTCAGTTGTCACTTCACTGTGTCTCAAAAGCGTGCGCTTTTCGCAAACGGAGACTGAAATAACTGCTGTGACCTTTTTGTGCCCGATAACTACGACAAAATTTTCCGGAGCCCGGCACTATGGCGTCTCCCGTAATGATATGATGGTTTTGCGACGTTCAACCCCACATACCTATCTAACTCCAACATAATCGTTCAGGCATAGCCCGAGGCCAGCCAAGACGTACGATCTTTCCCTCCTCCGTAGCGCGAGATAAACGCGCGCAAGGGAGCGTCGCTCCCCTCCTCTAGCGGGGCAAAGTACGCGTGGGAAAAAAGAGCGCGCGTCACCGTACGATATGGCGATGCGCGCTCATTGCGAAATATGGCTGGTGATGATGAAAACGCAAGAATTCCCCCCTAGACACCCACCAGCAGCGGTAAGTGGTATATATATATATATATATATATATATATATATATATATATATATATATATATATATTGGAAGCAATAATTCAATGGGCCAGTTAGTCTTCGTGAAGGTATGGGATATGGCACAACGGGAGCGTTGTGAACAAGGATAAATATATTTATTTCCCAACAGTTTCGAGAGGGGTCCTCCCTTCATCAGGGGATGAATTATACTCATCCCCTGATGAAGGGAGGACCCCTCCCGAAACTGTTGGGAAATAAATATATTTATCCTTGTTGACAACGCTCCCGTTGTGCCATATTCCATATATATATATATATATATATATAATTGCTGTCACCATAATAAGTTTATAAACCTTTTATAATTAGGTTTTTTAAATAAACCTTTTTTCGTTTTTGATGTTTATTGTTTGTAATTTTGCTCATGTAACCCTCCCTATGTAATACCCTCTCACGAGGGCCTTTAGGGGTAATATGAACAAATAAATAAATAATAATACAGCTAGCAATACACATGGTAGCATAGGCAAGAGCGGATACTTTTTCTTTTGATAGAGCAACAGCGCTTGACATTGTCGTTGGAGAAAAAGAATTAACCAGCTCTTCGTGGACTGAACACATTTCACATACTTTGAACATGCATAAACTTGGGAGTTGAAAACATCACGAGCAATGTTAGACTGTAATTACCTACACCTTAAGGGTATGAAATGTAGCTAGAAATCTAACGCGGTTGGTAACCGCTTACCTACAGACTGGATGCATTCGCAGGCTTCTGTCCGATGGGTGAACATGTTTGCAAGTAGCAGAACGCGTGCATACGTCGTCTTTGTTCCATCCAGCAGCAAAATCTACAACGTTGCGCTCTCTGAAGATCGGTATACATTAGGCTTTTTCACAAATATGTAGAAGCGCAAAAACACAAGCGCGAGCAAAACATAGCACACCTGCTCGCCCGTCCATGAGCTCACCGACTTAATGCCTAATGAATACGAGTAGTGCGAATACGAACCTAGTTGCGCCAAAAAAACGTCAATGTGTGGTAGCGCCAGTGTCAGTACAATGCATTCAGTGTGTTTTCCTAATACAGAAAAATTTTACCTGTACACAAACTAATACCTATTTAGGAATAAATTGAGTGTAGAATTCTATATAATGCTAAATTTCTGTAAATTTTAATGACGGATCACCTTTTAAGATACATCGCTTGCTATGCTAGCGCCACATGTGTCGTGTGGCCGACATTTTATTATTCTTACCTGCAATATTTGTGTTGGTGTGTACTTCTTAGTTTCGCGGCTAATGAAAAGCGCGTGCGGGCCTAGTGTTTTTGTTTGTTTCACTCTTATCTTTTTTCTTCTTTTTTTTTAATCTTCTTTTTGAACGTGTTTTCATCGTTTGATCGCGTGGACGCGCCTTCCAAGCAGACGGATGGAGTGTGTGTAATTTTAAACGTTTTGCGCGGATTGCGCGCGTTGTGTCAGCTGTGTTCAGCCAGAGCTGTTTTTATTATCTGTGGATGATAAATGAATTATTGTTTTGATTTGTTGCAGTTTCGCGCAGGGAAAAAAATCTGTCCTCTGAATAATAACGTGAGGGTCATGCATATTTGTCTGTGGTGTTCATCAGAGGAGTAAGCATTGCGTGATGAGATCACTTACTGCCCTTTTTCGGACATGTCAGTCCCCTTGTTGAGCTTGGTCTTGAAAACTAAAACAGCTGTTCCTCACATTTTCGCCATTATTGACTTAGAGTATACACTTGAGGGCCTCGCTGACAAACTGCCCACCTAAAGTTGTCGACCCGCCACTGAGGTCTAGTGCCTAATGTACTCGGCTGCTGACGCGCAGGTCGCGGGATCAAATCCCGGCTGTGGCGGCTGCATTACCGATGAAAACGGCAATGCTGTAAGCCCGTGTGCTCAGATTTAAGTGCACGATAAAGAACCGCAGTGGCCCCGCCGCGGTGGTCTAGTGGCTAAGGTACTCGGCTACTGACCCGCAGGTCGCGGGTTCGAATCCCGGCTGCGGCGGCTGCATTTCCGATGGAGGCGGAAATGTTGTAGGCCCGTGTGCTCAGATTTGGGTGCACGTTAAAGAACCCCAGGTGGTCGAAATTTCCGGAGCCCTCCACTACGGCGTCTCTCATAATCATATGGTGGTTTTGGGACGTTAAACCCCACATATCAATCAAAGAACCGCAGTGGTCGAAATTTCTGTAACCCTACACTACGGCGTCTTTTAAATACATATGGTGGTTTTGGGACGTTAAACCCAACATATCATTAAAGTTGTGCCAACGTTTCGTGTGGCCAAGTGATCAGATGGGGTGGGATCACATGAGGCACACATGGCTGCCCCGCAGCGCTGCCAGCGAGGTGAATTGTCTGACTTTGCGCTAGTTTTCAATCACAATCGATACTGATAGTCAGTACTACACATATTTCTTCGCCACTTCGCCGCATTATTATTAGCAAACTGTCACTAGGGGTTGAAAACCATGTTCACGCGGAAAACTCGGCATGTATCAAGTTGATGTCAGTGCTCCTTTAACACATGCATTTAACGTCCCCTGTACCATGCGAAATGTCCCCAATATAGTAGCGCAACCAAAGTGGACAGTACATTGGGTCTTCGTACAAGTATTTCGGTGCACTTTCCATGAACATCTATGCGAGATTGCTGTCTCCCTGAGATCATACTGATAACGAACCTTCACCTATTCACCCGATATTAGACCAAGAGTGCGAGCATAGACTAACATAAAAAGGACAAAAGTGGTCACTCGGGCCAAAAAGCGGCTGAGCTACGCAGCTTCACCCCAGCCGTAAGACGCAACACATCCCTCACTGCTTCAAGGAAACACGCGTACTAGTCATTTACTACATTTCCTTTTCTAGCAGTGCCATTTTTTGGGCGTGTTGGTAAAGGGAGCTTGACGACATATTGAGCGCTAAGAAACAGGGACAGGAGAGAGTGGACACCACAATGCGCTAAAGCATTGTGGTGTCCACTCTCTCCTGTCCCTGTTTCTTAGCGCTCAATATGTCGTCAAGCTTCCTTTTCTAGTGCATTACACGTCTACGTGTTTTTGCGCGTGTGATAGTGACCTGAATTGGTCTTTATCGTCTGCGATTGTACTATGGTATAACGTCGGGCTGGGATCAGGTAAGAATCAAACGTGATAGAAGTGCACGTGGTGTCGACGTGATGGCGACGTTGTCACGCTCCGTGTTCATGAGCATTTGCGGCAATGAAGAAGCACAGTGTCTAGAAATATACTGCCTAGTGTGCTGAGAGCGGGCTAGGAGATAGCTCCGCAGCGAGATGACTGCGGGTGGCACCCGCATGGTGCCCTGCTGTGCGAGTGAGTGCAAGTGCGTTCCATCCGTGTGCTACGCAAGTGCTGGGAAGCTTTAAGGAGGCCGAGCTGCGCAAGGCCATTTATTATTTTCGTGCATTTTCAAAGTGTTTTTACAAAATGCTTTATCGTAAAAAACTACTCGATTGCTTTCACAGTACTGGCGCTTTGCAATACCAAATGAATATAATTTTGTGGCATACATTTTGCGATCCGCTACTGCCCACAAAAAAAAAGAGGCAGATCCCACGTAACTTGAGAATCAATTTTATGCAAGGCATGGGTCGTGATTTTTTATTAAGTAAAACATTGTGAAGTGGCGCTAGTTTTATGCAAAAAATTGGATAGTCAACGCTGGAACCATCATTGGCGTTTCACGAGCATTTGACTCTTCTTGCAAAGTATTTCAAACACCTGGCGTGCTCTGTAGTAGAATACTTGGTTTCCACGCAGATTACTTGGTTTCAATTCCTCCAATAGGGCACAAACGTTTATTATTTGCATTCGTAGAGCCAACGTTTCCAATGCCAGCTTAATGCTTAGGCGTTAAAAAAAGATGGGGCGAGAAGGGTTTGATGGCGTACGTGACGGGATTGTGAAACTATTTATGTCAGCACCAGCGACTCTTATTCATCAAGCCATCTTACCCGCCCACACTAATTTTGGTTTACCCTAAGTTAATGGGGTGGGGGAGATCGTGAGGGCACCCACACGTAGACAATTTCTTAGATAGATAGATAGATAGATAGATAGATAGATTGATTGATAGATAGATAGATAGATAGATAGATAGATAGATAGATAGATAGATAGATAGATAGATAGATAGATAGATAGATAGATAGATAGATAGGTGTTCAAAGTGGTTGCAGTAGGCAAATAAATTAATTTAAAAAATGACTGACAGTATAACCGCCAAAGTTATTTTGAATGTCCTTTGTTCTTGAAAGCAAGAATTACCACAGAAGACCCAAAAACCTCTACCTATTAGCCTGCCTCTCATAAGGATTCAAGCGAAAACAAAGAATGATAACATGGCAATAAAAATCTGACACTCGCTGCATATGATACTAAAAACGTTGTTGGAAAGAGAGTCCGACGTTGAATTGGGAGGAAAACTTTGTGAATGAAATTAGAGGGGGTATTTTCAATTTTTAAATTAAATATTTGAAAATATGCCTAAACGGCGATTTCGTTCCCGACACCGTTCACCCAAATCCGTAAAAGATACTTCGATGGAGTCAACCCCAATCGTTTTCTCACACGACAGCCTTCGGAATCAGGCTTCTGTCTGCCCTCCTGATCGTATTTTTCCATTCAGGAAACCATGCTGGATCCATTAGTGTGGAGAACAAGACACCTTTTCTTTGTTCGACCGATAACTACTTTGACACAGCGGCACAATACACGTTCTTTCTTTCCATTGCCGCTTAGCATTTAGCATCTCAGGGTGCTGCAGTGTACATATGGCGCCGTCTAACTTCGCAGTAAATCAGATGGCAGCTGTCACACACTGACTTTAGGCGTGGCGAGGCTCCGGCAGCAACAGGACGAGAGGAGTTTCGCGCGCTCGTGCGCCCTCTCTACACGCAGCGCTGCTTGTGGCATCTGAGTGCAGTCGTGACATGCGGGGCCACCTTCTCTCGTACGGAATGCGCGCGCTCAGTACACTAGCCTGTAAATTTCTAGACACTATAGAAGAAGTGCGGGCAGCAGCAGGGAGATGCCACAAGATGTGTGCGATAACGTTACTGGCCTGCGTCGTGGTCTTCACTTGCTTCGGCTACCTCTCATTTTGGCTTCTGGTAGGTACGAACGTAATCAATACTATTTCAACTGCGTATTGCATTTTTCATTGAAGTCTTAACCTAACGTTTCTGGCATTGTGCTGTTCGGTGCAGAGATGTTTTTTTTGTGCTTTTCACTTCGCGTACTGTTTTCGTGGATCGTTTCACACGAAAGAAAACTGTCTGTAATATTTTGCAGCGCGTTTGCAAGAAAGTTCTTCCTTGACTCGAGAAATTGAGCCGTCGCCCGCGTTGTTTGGTTTGCTTTGTGGCCCTACATGTATTCGAGTTCACTGAATGACTGAGGTTTTGTGAAAAGTGCAGCTATGCTCAGTATCGTGATCTGTGCTGTTCGTAAATTGCTCGAAGCTCCTACGAGCGCAATTAGAGGAGTGGTGAAACTAGAAAAATATTTCCTAACTAAATCTAGGACGTAATCTTTGAGTAAACACTCTTCCCTAGTCAAAGGCTTGCATGACACCTTAAATTGCTTTGTTATTGCTGCGGCAACTGCTTATGGCTGTTTTTCGCGAAACAGCAATGCAAAATGTGCTAGATAAAATTAATGCGAAGGTAAGAAAAAAAACGCAGCAAACCCTTTTTTTTTCTCCAGTTCATGCCACAGTTCATTGCGGAAGAAACTACTGCTGTGTCGCGTTGTGCACTGTATGTGTAGTCGTGTGTCTTCATTTCAGTTTCTTTTTGGTACGCTTATTGTTATATTGTTGCCTATATGTTTATTTCTTGTATGTAATTAATAATGCGGCAGCTGTATTTTCGCGTCTCGCAGTGAAATGAACCTCTCTTTGTACCTGCGTTTATCAAACATTAGCAATGTGGTCATGCGCTAGCCAAAAATATGACTTGAGAATAAAAGTTCTCGATCCTCCAGGGATTCTCATATTCATATAAATTGTGTGCATAGACACACATTAAGATCGTGTGCTTGCCGCTTTGGCGGTGCAGCTTACACGAAGCTCATCGATGCATGCAAACAACGCATTAAAATATTGAAGTATGGCCTCAGAGATGCTCACGTCCATACAGGTGGATTTGGAGGCTGTATAATAATCCTAGTTACTACAAGATGACATTCAAGGCAGTCTCTTCTACGGTCTGCCATCTCAGAGACTGCAAAGTTTCACTACACCTGTTTGGTGCGCTGCGAACCCAAATCAGCCGCAGGGCCCTATAGAAGTGTCCTCTCTTGAACTTTTATATTACTCTATGGTGCTAGTGGTCTCACTTTCATGTCCCATGTCACGGTTTTTTGTAGTAAGAAACGAACCGAAATGCAGTGATTCTCACTACGCGCAGCTTTGCTGTAACGGTGGCGAGAGCAACTTACGCTTCTGTCTGCAGGATGAGCAGGTGGGCTTGCGCTGACGTAGTGACCAGAAGATACGTGAGGAGGAGCGCTGGCCCGGCGGCGGCTGACGGAAGCGCCATGGTGCCGCGGCCAGAAGCCAGCTGCCGCTGCGCCAGCCACGGTGGCGAGCTCGAGCTGACTAGCTCGTGCCTTCGGTTTTCTGCCTCAAGATGTTCGCTGAAGCAATTGGCCACGCCACGTGGCTACACAAAAATACTGTTCGCTTGGCGACCACCAGAACAACGCTTGCTTGCTTGCTTGATCCTTTCTTTTGTGGCTTTCACCCACTAAGGTGGATTGGCCAAGAAGCTGGTGATAATGCAAGTCAATACCTTTAGGTTTTAACGACTAGGGGAATATGATTATTTTGTTTTGACTATGAAACAATTTGGTACAATATGAGAAGGGGGAGGAAAAGAGAGAAATTTCAGAAATTGTGGAATATATGAGGTGTAATTGTTAGATAAAATTCTTCTGAAGGTTAAATCATTACAATGTAACACCTAAATAATAAATGGTAGAATAGCTAGTAAAGATCGAGAGCTTATCAATGGCTCAGCAAGGTGATCTTGTGTTACATAGGAATTCGCAGAAAGCCCCGCAGATGTTCCTGTCACTGTGTCCTAATGAAGCAGCCCCAAAAGACAAAATACTAAGAGTAGTAAGTGATATACCAAGTTTTTTGAATAAAATTTCGAAGCAGTCTTTTCTTTGATTTTCGAAACGGCGACACGTGAGAAGAAAATGGTCGATATGTTCAGGGTCATTACAGCACGAGCACAGAGGGGATGGCACGAGACCAGACCTGTTTAAGTATAAATGAAGGAGTGGTATACGGCAACGTAATTTTGTTATAGAGACTTCAAATTCACGCGTGGGACAGCATTTATTAATCCATGCAGTTTGCGGAGCACGAGGAAGACGACGACGACGACGATGATGATGATGCCTTAGATAAGACTTCTACACACTCAGGGATTGGCCAAAAACTGAATAACAGAGTTGGGCGTTTTCTGCTGTGTTGGGGCTGGCTGGTCCCGACGAAGCAGAAGAAGACGGCCGACGGAGACGAACGTGGCCAGCGGGTACGCCGACCAGCCCGAACACGCGGGTTGGCTCGAAGCGCCGAAGAGAAGAACAACCGCACTCCACGGTTACCCAACGCACACTCCCTTTATTTTACTGTCGCCTTGAAATCCTGGATGCCAGAGCGGCGCCCCCTGGCATCCTCACATGTCATTCCGAAACCGAAACCGATTCAATATTTATGAAAAAATAACGTACGTAAAACGAAAAGTGTCCTGTAAGTGTTGTTCGCTCGTTCATACCAGACAGAATAATCTTTCTTTTCAATAATACTGAACGTGCTAACAAATAATTGATACTAATAATGATCATAAAACATATCTCTGACAAAAACTGTCTTCTTTTTTTTTTCTTGATAACCTTGTAACACCTATTTTTAGAAGTATGAGGACAGCAGAAGGACACCAGGTAGATTAAGAGTACAAGTGTCATTAACATAGATGAAAATGGTATTCACCTTCCTCCAATAGGAGAGGAACAAGGTGTAAGAGATGTAGGGCTAGTTTGTGCAACGATACCGAAGTGGTTAGTACGCCCGACACCTATTGCTTCAGAATGAAAAGCCGTGGCTTTGAGTCCCGGGACATTGCAATCTACAAAATTTTCTTTTCGTTTTTTTTCGTAATCGGTTTATGCGTATCTCACGATTGTGACTCCTGTGACGAAAATACCGATCATGGAGACTTGGCTTAACTCAGCGGAAATCACTTCGCACGGTAAAGTTATAATTTAAAGCATCCTTAGAAACGCCCCTCACCCCTTCCATCTTAAGGTGACCACGTGGGAACAAATAGACGTAGCCTGACATCACAGCCCCTCTGGACAATTTGATCTGGACAGCCCACAATTGATGACGGAAGTCGAAGCTTCTGAGGGCCAAACTTCATTTTTGTTCGCTGAGTTCATTGTCCGTAAAATAGCAAGGGGCACCCCCAGAGCACTCACGTTAAAAAACTATGAAGTCACTCTAGCTTCGCCATCAAGAAATTACGCAATAGTGTAATCGGGTTCAGTGTGCCTCAGCTTCTTAATTACTAGTCTCGCTTCTGTGCTCGTGGCGTGCTCCAACGGTGCCGTAAGAGAACAAAAAATCGCACGCTTACCACCGGCTGTTTCAAAGTATCCTCGAATGCCTGCTGCAAGAGCAAGTTCAGTGCCCACTACGCTCTAATTGTTCCTCTTTCGAGCTAATTAGGGGCCAGTACGCCTGCGAAAAGCAACACGTCTGCATACGTTTGTGCGTTTTATAGTAACGGGGCATTGGAAAGGCCCACTATGTGAAATTGTCATGTTTTGATGCCTACCGCAGTCCTGCGTTATTTAGGCGTAATATTACGTGCGTTAAGAAGACTACTTTTACTGATGTGGGGGTGCTGACGCCCCCCTGTAAAGTTGTCTGCGCCGTATGGCGCCCGTGTCTCGCCCCGAGGCTGCATTTCGGGTGATGACCGCCGGGCGATAGATGGCGTTGTGTTCCCGTTGAGTACCACTGTTGGTAGAGTGGTAGCGCTGGTGGTGACCCCTGGCGGAAGGCAGGCCTTGGTGGCGGGCGAGAGTTGAGCGAGCCTATTCTGCGCGTGGCGGCTTCCGCGAACGGTTGTCTGTAGCGTGGGTCCCCGGTGCTCGGCACCTCCGGCTTCGCGCCAGGGTCCCACGTGGTAAGTCAAGCGTTGGCGACGCCGCCTTGGGTATGTTGTGTGTTCGTCATGTTATTGTGTGTTTAGTGTGTTACTTCGTTATGTTGTTTGTATGATAGCGTGGTAATTACAATTGACGTATCATTCGGCGGATGATATCGTCGTCTAAATTCGGTAAATAATTGTATGTTGTTGTTTTGTACCGACCGCGTCTACTGTGTCCGTTCACTCCAAGAGCATGGCGTGGTGCGCGCTCACCATTTCGAGACCCCACACTACGTAATATTGATATTTATTTTTTCTTTCAAATCCGTTTTGAATAATAGTATGGCTTTTTTACTAGAACACCGGTTGCCCCACAGACGGCTTGAATTTGCATATTTCTTGTTTTTTAGTCATGTACAAGATTGAAAATTTTCACTCGTAACAATGATGCTGCCCCGCCGCGATGGTCTAGTGGCTAAGGTACTCGGCCGCTGGCCCGTAGGTCACGGGATCGAATCCCGGCTGAGGCGGCTGCATTTTGGATGGAGGCGGAAATGTAGGCCCGTGTGCTCAGATTTGGGTGCACGTTGAAGAACCCCAGGTGGTCGAAATTTCCGGAGTCCTCCACTACGGCGTCTCATAATCACATGGTGGTTTTGGGACGTTAAACCCAGCATATCAATCAATCAATAACAATGACGCTGACAATTGGATTTCTATGTAGCCACATATCTATCACTGTTTCGTTAAAACACAGCATAGCAATGACCTGAAAAAGTAGAGCATCAGCTTCGCAATTTGGAAGACTTTCATGCAGAACTGCTGGCTGGGTTTTTTAACTATGAAGCTGCATTGTTTTTCAGTCTAGGTTTTCATATATATCCGGCATCCATGGCAGAGCAGTTGGGCATT
This sequence comes from Rhipicephalus annulatus, assembly GCA_013436015.1. Lineage (NCBI taxonomy): Eukaryota > Metazoa > Arthropoda > Arachnida > Ixodida > Ixodidae > Rhipicephalus > Rhipicephalus annulatus. The sequence continues at coordinate 199,609 of WOVY01010535.1, read as the reverse complement.
GTAAGCTGCTGTGTGCTACAGAAATCGATTAAATCCCATTACTTACCACAGGCATAACTGCTGCGTTAAAAATGATGGAACAGTTGAGCCAATAAACAAGCATGTGCTGGGAAAATTTGCACGTCCTACCTTAAAGCTAGACATCATCATGCATACTTTACGCAACAAAGTCAATACACTCCACTGCACACAATTTCAACTAAAAAAGAACAAGGCCACAATTTACCCAACCAATAACGTACGTGTCACGCCACTGTCACATGATACTCTGTGGTTATAAATGATGTTGGCTATGCTGCCACCTCATAGCCTAATAGGTGTTCGATGAAGAGCATTGATAAAACATGTCTATATTACTTACAAAACATACAAATGCGATATCCTGAGAACAAGACAACGAAGGTTGCGAAGGATCACCCGAGCTTTCCGGGCGGATGAGTTTGCTCCGAGCTCACTCTGTGGCGGCCATGGCAAGAACATAGTGCGGAATGCGTGATAGCAGCGTTGATTAAAGTGGCTATAGGAACGCGTGTGGCGTTGGAAACGCATGTGGGACGTCTGCGGCGGTCACCAAAGAAAGAACGCGTGCGAACACGTCAGTGCAGCCCCTCAGTCAACATTTTAACAGTGCAGCGACGGCAGCGTGTTTTTCGCGCTATCTTTTTGGTAACTTAACACGTGCCTCCCACAGACGTGTTCGTGGGCGTCTGTTCTCTTTCGGACAGGTTCTTTAAATACACCAGCAGCATGGAAATTTCAACTCTAGAAGATAGCAAAGGTGCATACGCAGCACCCTCGTGCTGCTCTTTTCGCTTCTATCAAATATTGCGGATAAATATAAGGACAAATGCTCACTAGGGGAGCTCGCATTATGGAAGGCACGCGACTGTGATTTGATACGTCGTGAGCGTGGTGAACTTCAATGCAAGACATCGTAGCAGCGTGGTGACATCACTTTTACTTCTGCGTGCGTTATTATAGATAAAACTGATAGATTAAGGAGGCTCCGATACATGTGGACGTACAGAGTGGCAAACGTGGTCAACTCTGACGAGTGAGCGAAGGCTGTCTCTCTCGAACACTAGTCTCAAGCAACGCGAGTTGCCAAATCTGGTGAGGTGCATGATGTGAGTGCCTTATGTAGCTAGCTTTATTAGTATTGACAGGCCATTAGCTCGGATATAAAAATCCACACCATAAATGACGCCTAAAATGTTTTTACAAACTGTAGCGACCGTTGGCCGAAGTTCACGTTGACGATTTCCGTTATACTTCAAAGACTTTGCAGCACACTATGATGCATGTCGTCTACGGCAAGGACTTTCTTTCGTGCATTGATCTTCTTGTCTTTCATCTCCATCGGCGCAGTTTCCACGAGAAGCACACAAAGAACTTACCTGTTGAGCAGTCGCAAGTTCGACGCAGGGTCTTCGGGCATGAACAGAAGTGTGTGCGGCCAGCGCTGTGGTGCAGTTTTAACGGTGGAAAGAAGTGCGTATAGAGTTTGATAATATGTGCGCAAAGTGAAGTGCCAACCGAACAAATGAGCATGCCATTTCTCACAAGCAAAAAGACACGCGAGAGTTTCATGCTCTTCAGTGGAATACCTGCCCTCGGCCGGGGACAGTGTGCGAGAAGCAAACGCAATGGTGATTAGCTGATGACCTAATTGTTGTTGAAACACTGCTCCTAGTCCAACATCGGATGCATTCGTTGTGATGACGATAGGCAGCTTCTAATTGAAGATACTGACAACTGACTTCGAGGGCAGGATTAAATTATTAGCTCTGTTCAGTTTCAGCTGACCAGGCAAAAGACGGTCCCTGAAGTAGAATGCGCAGAGGTTCAGCCTTATCTGCATAATGTGACACAAACTTCGCATAGTAACTAACAAAAGCGCAAAACGACTGCAAGAATTTGGCATTAGTAGGGCGTGATGCATTCACTACGACGTGAACTTCCTAATCATCAGGAGTTAAACCACGGTAACTGATCTGGTGGCCCAAAAGTTTAATCCATTCACAGCAACAATACACTTCTAAACAAGTTTTATGCCACATGCACTGATGCGGGAAAGTACTGCACTTGAGTTTGCACTGTGTTCTTAGCGATTTTGACCCCATACCAGTATGTCGTCCAAGTAGCATAGTGCATATTTGAAACGTTTAGAAAACATAGACCTCATTTTCTAAAACACAGCAGCGGCCGTCGAGAGCCCACAGCACACGCAACGAAAATGAAACAGCCCATCGTGAGAAACAAATGTGGTGAAGTCTCCACTGCACTTCGATAGTTGCACTTAATGATAAGAAGACTCATGGTCCAACTTAGATAAGCACACCGACCCAGATAGCTGTTGAAGAAGCTCTTCAAGATGTTGAAGCGGGAGCCCATCGATGACAACTACCTTGTTTGGCTCACGTAAGTGCACGCACGGGTGAAAGGAAGCATCGTTTTCCTAGACAACAAGTGGAGACACCCCTGCGGAGCAGAGACGGGCTCAATGATTTCACTACCTGGTAGCTCCACTTGAAAAATTGGGATTAGAATTAAATGTGGCAGTAATTTTGTCGTTTGGCAGCATTAAATTCGGTTATAGCCACAGGGACGTCTGCTCTGTGGTATTTGAATACATAATTGAAACAAAGCGATTGCCATGTTAATCTGCCTATATATATATATATATATATATATATATATATATATATATATATATATATGTGTGTGTGTATATATGTATATGTATGTGTATGTATATATATATATATATATATATATATATATATATATATATATATATATATATATATATATATATATATATATATATATATATATATATATATATATATATATACACATCATTTTAGACCCACCATTACCTCTGTCTCAAATCGCATCTGATGGCCTGCATCGTTCCCTGCTCAGATATACTCCTTTTTCTATTTTTCTATATTTTTTTTCAGCCCAAAATTACGTTTTCTTTGAAAAACCATTAGCCTTTTAGTTAAGATCCTGCCGCCCGGTTCTTGGCCGATCCCCCTTTGTGGGTGTGCGCCAGAGTGTCAAGGATCATCATCATCATCATCATCACTGGATTGAGGGCAGTGCAGTTATGCAGAAAATCGCACACGGAGCAGAAAAGGAAGGCGCCGAAGCTTGGCACAATAGGCACACACATCAAGTCGATGCCCCACTTTATGCACAAAGCTGCCCACACAACCTAGTTCACTGATGAACAGTTGAAAGAATTCACTGGGCGCGTTGGCAAGAAGATCAGAATTCACGTTGACCTAGGCACAAGTAATGCAAGCAATGTGAATGTTTAAGAATAATGCACTGACACGATCACAAATCAGAAGGGAGCTACCATTCGCACTGACGTAAAAAGTGACAGATGCAGTATGACTGCAGTCACTGTATGCAGTGACGTATCCTGGCACACTCATGTGACCAATATCATATCAGCCTCTATTATTAGGTTTCTTCAAACGTAACCTCCACCATATTTACCAGCACGTAAAACTAACCGCTTATCAAAAACTCGTCCGGCCAAAACACAAATACGCGTCATCTCTCTGGCATCCACGTCAGGCATATCTCACCGAAGAATTAGATGCGGTCCCAAATCGGGCAGCCAGATTCATTCATTCAGCGTAATCCGATCACATCTGAGCCACGTCACTAAAAATGGAAAGTGGTCTTTCACCTCTCGCCCATCGTCGCCGTCTCGCTAGTCTATTGCTCCATCAGAAATGGTACAGCGAAAGCTATTGTGAGATGACAACTCGGGTCACGCGCAGTTGTCTGCCGTCGCCGGTGTTCATAAATCATTGTGCGAAATAATAAAAAATGTAGAACTAATGATACAGTGAGGCTAGAACACGCGTCCACTGGGTACCAGCCCAGTATTCTACCACTGAACTACGCCAGAGCTTTTCTTTTCATGGTATTTAATAAAGTATTTGCGTAATATAGACAAAATCAAGTGAACAAAAATACAATCAAATCGCGAAAGTAAGCACTCAAGCGTTACTCATAAACACTAAATGGCTAACACAGCGTGAGTTCCTCACATGGAGAGTTCTTCACATCGTGTTACACAAGCAAAAAAGGGGTGAGGTCAAACAGCTCTCTAAGACCGAGTACCAGTCTGGTCTAAAGTTTAGCTCGTCGTAAATGTTTTTTAGGTGGATAGCCATTTGAATGAAGGGTGCGCTTGAAGAGGTGGTGGGCTCTGCATTGCGGGCTTGCATTCGTGTCTTCCACAGGCTGGGCATACCCATGAGGATAAACATATCATATGGTACTTCATCAAGCGCTGCTGATAGAACATAATGTATTGTGTGAGAAGTAAGGACGAAACGTTTTTTTAGTGCTCGCTGAAGGACATCTCAAAACAGTATGGCATCTTTGCAGCTAACAAAGCATTGTTCATTTGTTTCCGGCACATCCCATAGACGGCAGTTAACAGACGGAATGAAAATACCCTTTCTTTCTACCCATGTGTTTACCGCCAATGTTTCAGAGTGAAGTTTAGAGAAGAAAAATGAACTATGCCAGATCTTGCGACTTATTGGTGAAATCGCCTGAGGCAGGCTTCATGTCGGGAAAGCAATCACGTTATTAAGACCTACAACGCATTTTAAAACAGCAGATGAACTACGAGTCAGTGCACAATTCGTATAGCATAACGAGTGGACCATACAATGTTTCAACCCATTAGAAAGCTTGTTTTTGTTCCCCTATTAGCTACCCACTTCATCCATAGTTTCTCCTTTTCGTAAGCCACTGCATAAACAATCTGCAGAAAATTACATGCAAGTGTTTAGCAAATACCGTGCTTCTAAAAAGAATGACAAAAATAGCATAGCAAATGCTGGCCTACCACTAAAAAATCATCAATGTCCTTAGTGGGTACCAAGGAATTGTTCTTGCAGTAGTTACCCAATCAGTCTTTGGAAAAGGCTCTGGTAGGCCGCTTTTCTAGCTTTCACTGTGACTGTGCTACCCCTTCCGCGCAGGCCTGGCGTTTTTTTTCAGCTCTCTTCATCAAATATCTCACCACCCGCTGCCTAGGTCACTCGCAGCAAGTCTCGCGTCCACGTGCACGAACCACCACTTTTTCATCCTTATTATTTTCTAGAACTCCTTCCTAATTGAACGGCCTTCCCGAGAAAACTGTTACTACCACCTGCCCATCACTTTTTATAAAGCGCCAGTCGGATGATGTTGAATTTAACAGTACATAAAGAAGGTTTCAAAGGTGTAGTAACACTTTGAAATAACAAAATAATTGCATTTTATGAACATTTGTAACGGACATTTTCGTACTTTAATGTAACCACCCGTTATGTATTATCCTCTTGGGGGTCTTTTAAGCTATTAAACTGAACCTAACTGGAATAAATGTTTGACTTGTGATGTGAAAGATCCAAAATGAATAATTGTTTCTTTGGAATACGTCCGCAAACCACGGGCAAGGAGACAGCTTCACACCTGAAAGATTTCTATAAAGGTCAGTGGCACCAATTAACGGGAAGAATGCACCAGTGTTCACGAGAAAAGTCAGGGGAACAATGCCCACTGGTTCCACAATGGTAGGCTAAGGCGTTATGTGACGACCAGCCACATTTGAAACGGTGACAGTATTTGCTTGGCCGACGAAGAGACTGTATCTTGAAGTGGAGTGAAATTGCAGGTGTCCTGGTGATGACCGCGTTCACCGCACGCGAGAGAAGTTTGGTTCCGAGCCGGACATTGAGCGAAATTCGCTAATTGTTGACGTGATCCACAACGAAAGCAAAAGGCGGGTGGCGACTGCGCAGAAGAATGTTGCAAAGAGCTCGAAGCTCGCTGCTGGCCTTGAAAAGGCGAAGTAAAAAGCGCGGACGCACTGCTTTGGCGGTTTCCTCAACCCCACGAGAAGGAAGGCTCGTTCATGTTGCGTGCCGCGTCGAAGCTGGAACCTTAGAGTTTCTCAATATACACTAGAGGGAACTCTAGCGCTAGTGTGTATGCCAGCTGCAACACACGGCGCTTCAGCGAGCATGGGAATGATGGGTAGTACACACATTTGCCTAATATTGGTACTTGTGGCCTGCTTGTGGCTCCGTGTGTGTTCGTTTGGCTTGAAGATGTTTTTTCACGAAGCTAATATTAGCAAAGGTTGAGCGGCTGCACTTCAGCATCTTATTTTTTCAGACTTACCTTTCGAATCAAGTCACTAAGTTCAAAAGGGTTCGTTTTTTCTTTCAAAACAAAACCATCACCAGCAATAAACGAAGCCGCAAGTGCTATTCGCCACCAGCAATGCCCCGCCGCGGTGGTCTAGTGGCTAAGGTACTCGGCTGCTGACCCGGAGGTCGCGGGTTCAATTCCCGGCTGCGGCGGCTGCATTTCCGATGGAGGCGGAAATGTTGTAGGCCCGTGTACTCAGATTTGGGTGCACGTTAAAGAACCCCAGGTGGTCAAAATTTCCGGAGCCCTCCACTACGGCGTCTCTCATAATCAAATGGTGGTTTTGGGACGTTCAACCCCACAAATCATCTATTCGCCACCAGCAAGTATGAAGACTAGGCAAATGTATGTACTACCCATCATTCCCATGGTCGCTGGACGATCGCAGCGCCAGAGTGCCCTCTAGTTAGTTTTGAGAAACTCAAAATGGCTGGAACGAAGGGGAGCCATCTTGGACTTCCCGCCGAAACGAAGAAAAAGGGATGCCTTGTTACTTTGACCCACGAAACGAATAGGTGCCGTGAGACCCTTCAGCGGAAAGTTCCTGTACCGAGCTTCAAGCGAAAATCTCCAACTGCACTTGTACAAGTTCATCCTCTCATGCCAACGAGAGGGCTTCTGAGAGGCTAACGGATGAGCCCTTTTGAAGGTGCCGGCAACGGATATTATCTGGTGCAACGCCGTCTTCTGACCAGAGGGAGCTTCGTGGCTGGCACTAGCCCCTTATATGTTCGCTGACGTTGACCATGAGGGGTACGCAAAAAAACACTCGCGTGCACGCGTCCCCGTGTATCCCTTCTGCAATCCACCCGCTCGCGCAGGCAGGGAGACGTGAGAATCACGTTCCATTTTGATGACCCCTTCCGTTTATTGCGTTTTTTAAAGACGATAGTATTGCTTGGGGAACTTCGACGCAAAAAGTTTGGTCTCTCTGTTTGCACATTTGTCTGTTTCTCCACCATTACCGCGAACCGGTTACTCTAAACAACACCAACCGATACACCGAACGGCCGACCCCATCCGCAGCGCCCACCAATGTTGCTCAAGGATCAGCGTTCTTAAGTGTGCGATTGTCAATTAAAATCAATCAGTGCGCCTATCTGAGGTACCGTAACAACACATCGATGTTTTTTAGGTGTGCTTTTATTCTGAAGAATGCACACACAAGTAAATCTAAGGACCATAGAGTTAAACACGCTGCGCTGACAGTGCGATGTGGAGCTCAAGAGGCAAGTTTTACTAACGCTTTGCCAGAATGACATGGTGGTGGCACCTGCCCGTTGCTTTGCGTTCTACACCTTATTGCCTCCGAGAATGCACGCATCTTTCTCCGCAGGCACGCAGGCCTTCCTTCGTTTTCGGAGATAGCTGCCAGATGGAACTCGGGGCTAACGTGCCTCTATGTGCTCGTTTTCCTCCACTCCACGCTCGAGGCACTCTAACGCAGCGCCTCCGGAATACCATTCACCGATTTTCTTGCGCAGAACATCAAATAAATCTTTTGTTCACTCTCTCCACATTCAAGACTATCGTTCTTCGATGATATTTGCAGAATAAATGCAGATACGAGGCCAATTTTTTGCCAGCCATTGCGTTCTCGCGCTGCAGTCGCACTGCATAACTCGACTGCACGGTGCCTCGGATCATGTTAACGACGCAGGCGTCTTTGACTCGTTGGCTGAACTCAAAGCCTGAAAGACCTTCAGGCCGGCTTGGCCCAATGCGTTCAGCATCAGGGCCTTTTGCCGCTCTGGCTTGCGGGCGTCTCCTTCGAGAGCGACCACATATCTTTGAAAATGAACTTCAAACCAACCCAAGGGTTGGTGGATCCGCGGGAAAGAAAAAGCGGGGGAGATATGGCAGACGACATCGCAACCGGGAAAGCGCAAGATTAAGGAAAAAAGAAACCGAACAAAAAACTTTCCAAATCTCGCGTACAGTAGGAGTCGATGATATGCGAAGCACGATAGGAAGGTTGATATGTCCCTTTAAAATCATAACAATGTTACGACGTGAAGTTAAATGATGCCGTACATGACTTACGTGACATGATTATCATGTTTGAGTGTGTTATCTACCTTTGTCACCTATTCACGTTACATGATACCAGATTTATTATATGCGGAGATAGCAAAACAGCCGTGAGCACGCTATGAGCGTGGTATGTTCTTATTTTCTTAAATGACAGGCTTGTCTGCATTATCATGTTTTCACCACTCATATACTTTCGTCATCCATAGACAACACATAACGCCAAATTTGCTACATATGTAGTTAGCAAAACGGCAGTGAGCGCATCATGAAGGGCCCAATATACTCCACTGTAGCGTTGACGCGCGTGCACACTGGGCACAGCGACGCTACGTTAGCAAAACGTGAGCGTCCGTCGGCGTGGCCCGACGGCAACCAGCGCGAAATGCGACATGCTGCGTTTCGCGCCAACGCCTTACCCAGACAACACTGCGTCTCTCTCTTTTCGTGACGGAGGTACGCCGGACGCACTGAAATGCACATGCGTCAAACAATGCTGCACGGACTGGTGCCTGGCGTGGCAACGCCAGCATGACGCGACGAAGAAGAAGAAGAAGAAAAAACTTTCTTTGCAAGGACTTGGGAGGGGGTCATGGGCTTCATGGGTGGGGCCCCAAGTCTAGGGCTCCACTGGCTGCCGCCGCCTGCCTGACGTGACGCAGAAGTGCAAGCTGCACCTTTGGGTCAGAGCTGGCGAGCTGTGCCTCTCATTGCTCGAAAGTATTACAAAGCTTGTACTTACCTAAAAAGGTGTCTAAATTTGGTGGTCGTTTTACGCACCCCACGAAATGTGGTAGAGCGATGGCGAGCCGCCACACCACGAACACACATGCCCATACAGCGATGGAAGAATTTTGTGTAATCTTTGAAGATTAGGAAAGAGTCCCGTTTGAATTCGGTGGAAGTTGATCGCGTCCTCCCCTTCTAATTATTTGTGGGGGCGCTGTATTTTTGTCGCAAGCCTCGCTGGTTAGCAAGAATTTCGTGAAGGGCCATTATGGATGGGTCACTATTCTCTTCGATAGCTTCCTCCTGGAGTGTTTCAAGGGATTGAATGTGCTGTTGAAGCTCTGCTCGGTTCGTGAGCCCTCGAGCACAAGCGTCGGCGCTTTCGTTCCCCTCCAGGCCTGCGTGTCCTAGACATCAGATCAGCCTGTATTTGTCAATGTCCCGCCTAAGAATTTGCTTATTTTTACCGGAAGGCGGCCTCTTAAAAAGAAACGGCACACTTCCTGCGAGTCGAAAATGATAGTTGTCTGTGGTTCATCTCGCTGTTCCTGCGCTTTGATTGCAAGGGCAATGGTAAAGCATTCCGCCTTGGCGATCGAGGACGTGTACAGCGATGCACATGTCGCTATGCTGTTGTCGTTGCTCAGTACTGATGCAATTGACCGTTTAAAATTGTACCTCGAAGCGTTTACATACAAAACATTTGATTTGTTTTTGATTGTTCTTCGGAGCCATCGCACGCTCTCCTCTCTGCGCTTTCTGTTTGTTTTTACGTCCATTATCTTGGGCAGCGGTGAGATCAAGATATTGCTGCGGACGCGATCCGGGATTTCTACAAGAACCTCGTCCAGGTTCTGGGGGTATGGCGGAAAGCCCACCTTAGCAAGTATCTCTCTCCCCGCTTTTGTTCGACTTAAACAATTCCTCTGCGCAGTCAGTACCGCTGTCTTTAGCTCAGGGTATGTATTATATATACCAAGATCCAAAATCTTTTGGGTTAGTGTGCTTACCGGTAGCCCTATGGCCACATTGTAGGCGCCCCTAATTATAGACTCGATGGTTTCTTCATCTGATTTGTTTAACACGTGGAAAGCTAGACTATACGTAACCTTACACAGTACAAGTATCTGTTCTACTCTAATTGTGTCTCCTTCCTTCATTCTCTGTTTGTGGTATGTTATTCTATGGATCATTCGTGCAACTTGTTTCGTGGCTGATTTTAATATGTTTATTGTATGGATCGCTCGTCTATTACTTTGAACCCAGTAACCCAGAATACGTGCGACGGTCACCTCACGTACTTTGACACCTTCAATGTGTATGTCGATGCTTCCATTGCATTTGTATCTTTTTTCATGTACCCTGACGAATTCAAAGTTTTCTGGGGCACAGATGAGCCCGCTTGCCTTCGTAAAGTTTTCAAGTGCTGTTGCAGCCTCTTGAAGTGTCTGCTCTTTGTCAGCCAGAGAAACACACGTTGCCCATAGGGTGATATCATCCGCACAGAGAGTGTATCCTAACTGTGGAACTTCATCCAGAGCTCGCGTGAGTCATAACATGGCAATATTGAATAGCAGGAGAGAAAAGATGGCTCCTTCAGGGGTACCTTTGTTTGGCATCTCAAATGCGTCTGACGTGACTTGTGCGACGCTTATCGAAGCCCAGCTTTCTGTGAAGAATGCCTTGATGTAATTGTAGGTCTTTTTCCCACATCCGATGTTGTTTAATTCTGTTTGGATGGCCTTATGCGAGATATTGTCAAATGCTCCTTTTAAATCAATGGCTAGTATTAGATGTTCTCCTCCTGTAGGTATATAGCTCAAAACTTCCTCTTGTAGTAAGAGAAATGCGTTTTGAGTGAAGAGGCCATTGCGGAAACCCAGCATAGTGGCTGGAAAAAGGCCGTTGCCCTCTATAAAGTTTTGGAGCCGATTATGCATAACCCTTTTGAAAAGATTTCCCATGCATGACGTCAGAGATATGAGCCTGAGTGCCTGCAGGGATGGCTTCTTTCCGGATTTTGGTATCGTAATAATTTTGGCTACTTTCCATTCCTCGCGTATTTTCCCTTTTAGCCAATTTATTTATTTATTTATTTATTAGAATACCCTCAGGGCCCATAGGGCATTACAGAGTGGGTGGGTACATTTTATAACACACAAGAAAGAAAAAAAAGACAAAAAAGAAACAAGTGTGAGATGCGCAAATCACGAAGGCAACATAAGTCAACTAAAAGTGTATAAGTAAGAACTCAAGCACATACAAGACAAAGATAGATAATGAAAACTGCATATAGTTACAAACATTGCTGAGAAATTGCAGTCTTGAATAACAAAGGGTCTGTTATTGTTACAACGGAAGAGGAAAGGTGGTTCCAATCGGCGGCTGTTTTCGGTAAGAAGGCTGCTGAAGAGAATTTGGTGCGGCAAAACTGAATGGCAACCTTATGCTGGTGATCAATGCGCGATGAGTGGTATGACGGTTGTGAAACGAGGTCTCGCTTTATTGATGGATTGTGAAAAAATATCTTATGAAAAAAATGCAGTCGCACCAGTTTCCTCCGGACAGTTAAATTGGGCAGGTCAAGGTTAGTTTTAATTTCTGATATGCTAGCAATACGGGAATAATTAGAACAAATGAACCGAGCTGAGCGGTTCTGAACAGATTCTAACGCGTTGATTAAATTTTGCTGCACGGGATCCCATATAGTTGTCATTAAAACGCTTTGTCAGTGTCTTATAACCTTATCGCTGAGGTTCCTTATTATTGCATTTGTGATTTGAACTGAACCAGGGGCAGAATTTCTCTTCGCTGCTTGGGCAGCCACAAAGACCTCTTCCTTGGTGATTGGAGCGTCGAGTCTCTCGTTTCTCGTACCAGTGTAGTGCATTTCAATACTGCAACTATTGGTATTCTCTCCTACGTATCTGTACTTAAGTGCTTGTATTAACTCCTCCTCTGTGCCCGAAAAATCCTACATTATTCGTTGTATTGTTCTGTTCATGGCCGATTTTGATTTTTATTGGTCAAGCATGTTCCTTGGGATGGCCCAAGTTTTCGCAGTGCTCAGAGTGCCCTGTAGAGAACTGCAGAACTGGATCCATCCCTGAGTTGCAATTTCGTTAGCGTAATGATTTGCCTCCCCTCCCAAAGCAGCAATTCTGCGGAGAAGGTTCCGGTTGAGTCGCTGGTTTTTCCACCTTTGCAGCATGCGGCGCCTGCTCTCCCACAGGTGGAGCAGGTGCCTGTCGACTGCAGAAATCGCTGCTGTTCTTGCGATACGTTTAAATGTTTGTTTGTGAACTGAGATTATGTACTCTGACCATTCCCCAATCGACCCCGGTACAGAGTCGGGTGGGGGATCACGTCGTCTGTACCTTTCCCAGTCAGTGATCACCGCCTCTCTTATGACCCTACGTAGTTTTGGAGTTGACAAAGAAATGCTGATTTTGTAGTGATCGCTGCCGAGATTCTCTTCCAGGTTTGCCCAGTTAGAGTCGTTAATATTACGTGTGAATGTCAGATCTGGGAACGTGTTACGACTTACGCTGTTACCCAGCATCGTAGGTGTTGTGGGTAGAGTAATTAAGCTCAATTCTAGTTTGAATATGGCGTGCTCGAGACGCGTTCTCTTAGGGAAATCTCTCTAATAACCCCAAGTTGTGCTGGGTGCGTTAAAGTCACCCAATGCGACAAGTCGATCTCTCACCCCTGCAATGCTGACGACATCTTTGAGCAGTGCACCAAAGTCCTCGTGCTTATCTTTGGGAGAGATGTATACATTTAATACAACCGTTTTCACTTTGCCTCTCTTCAGAGGAAGGAGGGGGATTACCTCATGATTTATCCGCAAACTTTTCATGTGCTCAACCTTTGCTGCAATACGTTTGCTAACCAGTGAGGCTACGTGAGCATAATTTGGATCTTGTAAACAATAATATCCCTACAGTTTTACAATCTTGGACCCAACTTCCTGCAGGCATATTACGTCTGGCTGAATTGGTACCAAGTTCATGAAGTTTTGGAGTGATGCGGCGCGCTTGTAAAAAGCGCGACAGTTCCACGGTGAAATCGCTAAATGTTCTACACTTTTTATAATATTTTTCCCCATGCTGCGTGGTCGTATCCATGCTGTCGCGGCCCGCTTTGGATGATTTGTCAATAACTTGGGTGGACAGGGAGCGTTTATTTAGTGCCCTCTGCAAGCCTCCCAAAGCCTCGTTAACATACTGCCTCTGAATTTTTAGTGATTCTACGACAAACGTTTTTATTTCCGTCATGAAATCAGCTAGAAGTTTATGTAAAGTAGCTATGCTTTCTCTGTTTGCTTGAACCTGCGTCTGCACTTGCTTTATAGGTTCACTGCTTTCTGATTGAGTAGCGAACGAGTCTTTGTCCATCGTTTTCTCGCTCGTTTCAGCGCTGTATTCTTCATGTATGCTAGACGCTCTTTCGCCTCTTTATTGCCCTCGGTGGGGTTGCCTACCGACCCTGGGTTTTGTATTTTCTTAATTGCATTTTCTAATTTGCTTGACGTGACGAAATGAACGCTGGCGAGCACGCACGCCGTGTCACGTTAAAATTTATTGGCGCCTTGACTGCGGTATTCAGTCATGTTCTCACATGGCACGCTTCTCATACTTATCACGTTTGCACCGGTCACGTTTCTTTGTCATCGATTGACGTCACGTATTACAAAACTTGGCATATACAAAACTAGCGAAACTGCCGCTAGCGCATCATGAGTGTGGCATGTACTCATGTTGTTACATGACATGCATGTCATGATCATTTTGTTTGGATGTGTCATTTATCTATGTCGTCGGTTCGCATCACGTAATACCGAGTTTGGTACATGTGGAGCTAGTGGAAAGGCCGCGCGCGTCGTCAGCGCAGCATGTAACCATGTTGTTACATGACACGCTTCTCATGTTTATCATGTTTGCACCAGTGTCATATCTTTGTCCTTCATTCATGTGCCGTAATACAAAATGCATTATAAGTGAAGCTAGCAAAACTGCCGCCAGTGCATCATGAGCGTGGCATGTAGTCGCTTTATACATGACGCGCATCTCATGGTTATCATGTTTACACCAGTCGTATACCTTCGTCATCTATTCACGTACCATAGTACCAAATTTCGTATATGTGACGCTAGCGAAATAGGCACCGTTCAGTCGAGTTTTCAAGTCTGACTGCAGCGCCAGAACAGAACGCCTTGCGGGTAAAAAAAGAAACCTTGAGACGGCATCGGTGAAAATGGAACGTGACGTGCGCGTCTCGCGCACTGCAACTGTCGGCGGACTGTGCCCGAGATACTTTGGGGACACGAGCACGCGTCTTTTTTCTGTGTGCCCCTAACGAAAAAATGTTACAAACTTTGAGACGGGGCCGCGTGACCGGCGCAGCTCCCTCTGGTCAGTGCTTGGTGCCTATGGCCGCGACCGCATCATGAGCGTGGCATGTAATCATGTTGTTCCATGACACGCGTGTCACGATTTTCATGTTAGGGTCGGTCGCTTGTGTTCGTCACGCAGTCGTGCTATACCACATCAGTTTTGCAACATGTCAGGTGAAGAAAACCACCGCAAGAACTGCAGGGCAATGAAGTGTAAATCAAGACATTTATGACATACATATCTTGATTTTCATGTTATTACTAGTGAAATATGTTTTTCGTACAGTAATTTTACGCCATACCAAGTTTGGTATCGATACCATTATCGAAACGGTTAGGAGAGCTACAAGTCGTAGGCGGCTAGATAGATAGATAGATAGATAGATAGATCCCTACTGAAACGTTCCGTATGAAATCTTACGGAAAATATATAGACTCCGTAACATTTCCTTATGCTACATACGGAAAAAATAAGGAGTTTTATGGAAATATACGGAAGTTGTATAGCATTTACGGAAAGCTTCTTATGGAGTATATGGAAGGATAAGGAAATTGTATGGCGTATACGGAAGGCTTTTTATGGAGTATACAGAAAGATAAGGAAAATGTATGGCATATATGGAAGGCTTTTTATGGAGTATATGGAAGGATAAGGAAACTTATGGAGCATACGGAGAGTTCATTATGGAAGATATGGAAGGATAAGGAAAGTGTATGGAGTGTACAGAAGCTTTCATAAGGAAAATGCCGAATGTAAGGTCTTACGGAAATATACAGATTTTGTAAGGTGCTTACGAAAATGTGCAATAGTGTATGAAAGGCATGTGGATTGTTGCAAAAATGTGGAAACTCTACAGTTGTTGTCACATTTTCAGCAGGAAATCCGAGCTCTATAAAGTTATAAATGAATTCACAGTGACATATATAGTACAAAAGAATAGCGCAGGTTAGTCTGTGTTGTCAGTCACCGCTGTTCGCCCTTTTCCAGAATGAATACAACTTCTGCAGATGACCAGGTGCTAAAGTCTGTCAAACGGAAAATGTGTCATTCACAAGGAATGATAATAACTGTCATTTTACTTGCATGCTGTCACACGAAAACAAATTAAGCAAAAAAAGCATAACTTCATGGGCTCGTTTTTTGGTAGAAACAATAATAATGAGAACTAAATTCAATGAGAAAGAACTTGTCAATATTAATGAAACAGTTCTCTTTAACATTGGCAAAGAGAAATGTCATTTTAAAATATCGACCACGAGCTGAGCTCTCCTGAGCACCGACAAAAGAAATAAAAATCTATGAAAAGTAATTTCATGTAGCCCAAAAATAATTTTTTATTGATAGTATGTGCTCCTACACTATAAATACAGCTATACACTACTTGCCACAGCTTCACGACAGATACGAGGTAGGGGCAGAGGGAGTGGTCAGAAAAATAATTAATTATGAGAGCACAACTGATATGTACGGACACATAATGGTGCTTCTCATTGATGCTCGGATGGTCGTGTATAGAGCTGGGTCGTTTTGAGATTTTCTAAAGCATTGTTTCAGACCACCATGCAGATTATGCTTTAATTGTAGTGCTACATAAGACACAACTTATGGGCCAGCTTTAATGAATAAGAAGATTATAGGTTAAACAAATGCTTTAAAATACATCATATCATGGCTGCATGGACGCATACAAGCTATGTAAAGCGCAATAAAGTGAGGACACATGAGCTTCTCTTGATGCTTCAGTTCTACATAGATGCTTCAACTGTGCTGCAAAGAAATTCAACCAATATCTGTGTGTGCAACATTGTCCATTTTAAACTATCTATATGTATATATAAAATTCCTACTGCGAGTTAAGCTACGTAGCACTCCATACCTCTTCCTTTTATTAAGGGCAATTTTTCAAACAATCAACATGGGGACCCCTTTGTGGACGACGGAAAGTTCAAAGACTTAAATTTCTTTATAATATATATCACGGTAAGACTGGACTAAATAAAGAGCGGTATTTAAAGACGCCTAGTTATATGTCCGAACGGAAAGATCACTTGTATAAAATTAGAGAATATACCTGTCGATTGAATGTCTTTAAATACTCTTTCTTTCCAAATTCTATTAGTGAGTGGAATGCGCTAAAAATACCAATATTCTCTGATTCTAACTTCCTAACAGCCATTGAAACAGCAGTTTGAGCTGCTGAAATAAGCCATATATTTAACGTTTGCTTAGTACTTCTCTTGGTTGTTGATTTTTATAAGTATAATTTCTGCTTTCGTTGTATGATCCTGTGTTTTGTACTTTTGTTCTAACGCTGTACTACAAGTGTTGATTTCTCCTGTATACTGTAAGCACAATTTATTTGCCTTTAATTTTGCTGTTTTGTATTATATTTTCTACTGTAACCCCCCTACAACAATGCCCAATGGGCGATGTAGGTACTTGTAATAAATAAATAAATAAATAAATAAATAAACATTATTCATTTTCTGTCTCATGACTTCGTGCCCACAATTCTTGGTTTGGCTCGATCACAATTGTGCAGCCCTTATTTTGGAGGAATCAAAAAACATCAGCCAAAATGTATTTTGGAACTGCTTCTCGGTGATATTGCCTTTCCTCAACTGCCACAGCTTGAGATGAGTCATATAGCAAGTCTCGCGCATACCTATGGCCTACCCTTGAAGAAACTGGTCCGGCTGTGAAATGCTCAGTTTTATCTCAAATAAATTTTTTGGTTTGAGTTTTCTCACTTCTCGGGTCCCTTCACAATCAATCAGACCCAATGTTCCCCTTAGTCCTTACTTTTGTTATATTATAAAATAAATAAAAAAATAATAATGAAAATAAAAATACTAATAACTGTTGCGCAAAAAACACAGTCCCACATACGTACTTGAACGCAATATTGCTTTTATTTTGTTTTAGAACCTAAGGCATTAGCAAAGACAGCAGTACAATAAAAACGTTGAAAAAAAAACAAAAAATTTGACTTGGCGGGACTCGAACCTGCGCCATTTAGTTGTGCTCCTGTACGTGAACTGAGTGCATTAGCTCGCTGAGTTATTCGCGCTGAACATTGAAGAGAGTTTAAGTTTTGTAAATAAATTTGCTTTTTACACGCTATGTGTTGGCATATTTATGTACGATATGCGATCGTATCTATTGTTGTGTGCATATGTTTTGTGATTGTATATACGTCACATGCTTTTCGCATGTCTTTCAACTATAGATTTCTGCCCCGCCGCGGATGAAAACAAGTATTTTTACACCCACACAGAAGCTTGAGCAGTTGAAGGTTGTTTCCCGGGGCTCTCTTGCGATTGAGTCGGCCACCACAGGGAATTAGAGTGATACGCCATTAATCCCTGCAGCTAGCTGTATTCCACTTAGTAGCTCTATCGCTTGATGACAAATCGAGCGCGGGGCGCTACGCTCTTGCGCACGACCATGCCTCGCGTAGCGGCGATGTCAGCTGATTGCGCCGGCCGGCTTGCTTCGATTTGCTTCAAAGCAAAGAAATGTCATACCTTGAAAGATTGCGTACTGCACTATGTCAAAATGTTACTGCTTTGTAGCCATCCTATGATTCATTCAGAATTGATAACTCTGACATCACTACTGTAGAGCTTTGCGTCGGCGACACGCACCGAACGTGAAACCGCACTACGTCTGTCGTAGAAGCAGTAGGAGGCCGTCGTCTGCTAGAACAAAAACAAAACAAAGACCTGCGAAAATATTCATAAGTTGTAACTTGTTTTTTGAATAACCGTTTATCACTTTTAAAGTAATTTTGCCAGATAACGTACATTTTTTTCAGTTTATAGCAGCGACAGATGTTTTTTTTTTCCTCACACAGATATCCAAGTCAAATCCATTCACAGCTAAAGCCACATGATGTTTGTCTTCTTTGTTAACGTAGGCATGCCGTTTCGGTGTGTCTCTCATGTGTTCGCGCTGCTACACACGAGAGCACGAAATGTTAAATTTACGCAAGGAAGCGCCGTTCCTCGTTCGTGTGATGTGCTAAGATTGCGCCCTATTCCCGCGGTTGTTCGAGTGCGGAACAAGTGCGAGTCGTCCAAGGAATCGGCGGGTTGGCGGGCGCTCGAAGGACTCCGAGGTGACGGCTGACGCCTGTGGTCGCTTCCCTCAGGACAGTGTGAAAGAAAGTAAAGGTAAGGAGGACACTTTTTTATGTAGACCAAGTATGCCACTCAGTGCAAGTGTGTGTTGCTGCACTCGAACGAGGCGTCGTGAAACGGCAACCTTAGGCGCCTTTGCGAGTGCGGTTGCCGATTCGCTTTGACAACGCTAACGCCAGCAGAGCCCTGGCGCATCGGCGCGGCCTTACTGGAGCTAATTCGAGACAACTGCGGCAACATGCATGTGTATGGTGATCGATTTTTTCATATGTGCAATGTAGTGAGGAAGACGCACACGGCGCTTGCTACGTTGTTGATTAAACGAAGCCTGCAGTGCCATTTGATGCAAAGCAGCATTTTGTTTACGTTCGTGGGCGATACAATTTGTAACTTGGCTCGATTCACCTAGCCAACCGCCTAAGTGGGTTGATTAGCATACGTTCACGGTAGAGCGTTATTATGCCCCGAAACAGTGGCGTGTGCTTGTTGAAAGATATAATGTGTGTGCCTAGTGTAGAGAGAGAAAGAGAGGTGTTCGTGCAATCTGCATGTGTACCTGCAAGACGCCTTTGCTTGTAACTAATAATGTACCGGCCAGCACCTACATTGTACGCCTGACTTTGAAGAAAACTTGCATGCACAATGTGAGATTTTGTAATCTGCCAGAGTTGCTTTTTATAAATCAATACACTGCCAGCATGTTCAAAATATGTTTCGCTGCTGTGTGGCAGGGGTGCGGTTATCACGCTATTGTGTAGTTGCTGATGCAAGCACTTATAGTTTTGATGCGTTAATATTTCTCATCTAACTCATCAGGTGTTTGGCTGTTTCAGCACAAACAAGGCAAAGAGAGAAGGAAGACGGGTAATAACAGGACCAGTGCCGACTTTTGTTTGCAGGAGAATACCCATGTTGGTGTATTTATTGTGACAGCCTTTCTGTGTTGCTTTTTTGCCCAATTTATGCAACAACACAGTTGTCAGCAATATGAGAGAGAACACTGAAATTAGCTTTTAAAGATCATGGTGACTAAATGCCTAGTAATTCACAGCACAAAGTAACAACAAAAGACATCAGTATGATCAATGTGGACGAGTAGTCTTGCATCTAAAAAATATATTGTGCAAAATGTTGCCTAAGTAAGAAACCTCCTCTATGTTTGCAAATAGTGTGACGTCACTTCGAGCACCGTGCCAGCCATTCCCTCCCTCTGTGCAAGGGCTGGTTGGCAAGGAAGTTGTTTGTGACGTTCCTGATAGACCACTGAGATGTATGCGATTCTAAACCTGTAGCTTAATATATACGTAATCTTTTGTGCAGTTACATCGCTGCATCTGACACCTACAACTTATTTGCATATTTACATTGCTCCGTTAGGACCTAACACACAAACTTGTTGTTTGCATTGTCACTTCATGAATATCGAGCGGTAAAGGTACTGAGTATATGTGAAACAAGAATCTCTGCTTATTACATGAAGACATATGAGGCCTTCGATAAAACGAGTTATACCTTTATTGGGCTTGCGTACTCGTCGGGGTGATTCATACATGCAGCTTCAGCAAATGGTATCTTCCAGCCCGGTCACCATGCAATTTTTTTTCTGCACACAGCGCAAACACCGAGATGTACCTACTCGCAGATGGTCGCGTCAAGTGCATATTTACCTTGACTAAAATGTCGAATCAAGTTTTTTCATCGACCGGTCCCTGCCATGAGTGCTAACGTCTTCGCAAACAAGACACATTGTTATTGACACTGCACACACCACACACAATATTCTCAGTTGAACCGATATTCTCAATACCTTTCAATGCACACTACATGCTGCAATCAACAGTGTGCATTTTTGAAGACTATGTCGCTGTTGCTCGCACAGGCCACCACGTGTGTTTACTTCTTAAAGATAAACAGACAGCGTGGCAAATATTTTACCACACAGTCTACCACACAGCTAGATGTTTGCTGACACATACTACAGCTAATGTCGACATTGTAACGTGAAGTGTAAGCTTTGAAAAATTAAAACTTGCCCCAAACACCGCACGACTGTACCGGGCTGAGCCACCAGCGGGAGTGTTTTTCCAGCCACACCTTTTACATGTGCCAGTGACATAATGCTGTGACGTACCTCGGTAGGGGCCTATCGCTGCATACTTTATGTGAATGAGGGTCCTGTTAGTGAAAGCAGGCATTGTTGATTTCGTAACTTGTTCATTCCCAACTGGTCCTTCATTTGCACGAGTTGTCTGACTGATATTCAGGCGAACTTTTGTGCAATAAATTATACAGTTGGCAGCCTGTGCTTGCCCCATACTGTTGTTACTGGTGTTTCTTGTTGTTACTTCGCACTGCTCATTACTGCTCACCTACAGAAACTAGCCTATCTTGCCGCTGTTTTGGACAAGATGCAGCTTGCAAGTGCGATAGTGTTCATAACTCTAAATTCTCAAGAAAAAATTATCAATTAATATTCAGTTAGTTGCATTTATATCAGTACATTATAAGAAATCATTGACTAAACATGAATCCGTGTTCCTTCACATAATGCTCACAACTTTTATATCAAATTGAATGGTGTTTATAAAAAACATGGGTTTTAGCTAAACTTCATGCTCTTTTCTCGAACAGCTGACAAATCGCTATTGCATGCTTACTTGCCATGAAATGGACTGTGTTTGAAATACATTGCAATTCTTCACCGGACGGCCAGTACACTTCACATTGGGGGAACATTTAATAACCATGAATTGATTAATTAAGAACGGAAAGAAAGAAGCGGCAGGCCAGGATACTTGATATTGGCATCCGTTTTGCTACCCAGCGCATTATCATGCAAACTTCCTATAGAGTGGTTATGCGTCTTGCATGTGTGTCTGTAAACCAAGAACTTTGGGTAGAACTATATTTATCTTACAAATGGTTGCAGGACTGTGGAGGCTGTAGGGCTGCTTAGGAATGGTGGAATCCCTGGACATGTGTTCAACCTTGCTGCATCAGCTCCTTGGTGTTTTCACGGCATCTTTACAGATGTATTGGGTGAGTAAAGCAAGCAGGTTTCAACACAAGAAAAAGTATAATACGGCAGCACCTCTTGTGCGTGCCTTACATCCCAAGTATATCAAATATTTATCTTGCTCCTTGTGGCCTGCAATTTTTAAAAAGACACTTCTTTTTGCTTTATATTTGAGTCTTGATGCTTCGACAGCAATGTATTTGTGTTTGACAGCAAGTGTTCTTGAACAAATAACTGATCTCAATAATGACAAAACACCCTTCGTACTTGGTCCTTAGCATAGGCTAGCATATATCTGTAGCAGATTCAATTATTCATTTTTTGCTGGGATGATAATGGGCAAGTAGCATAGGCAAGTTCAGATTGGAGTGGTCGGTGACGTCTGTTTAGGCTCTGCCATATTGCTTTGCAACCAGAGTTACTTGTGGCCACATATACAATGAAGCCACATGACGTGCATTCTAAATGAGATTACCATATCACATTTCACTGCATCTTAATATGTGCCAAACAAATGCAGATATCATTAGCTTGCCACTATAAAGGGATCCTAAACCAACACAAGGTTAAAATTTAGTCGTGGTGTTGCAGCTGTGTATGACTCTACAATGGATGCATAGCCGTGATAATTTGTCTATATGTTGTCGCAATAGTGATGTTACACACATTGTACGATACAAAAGAGGTCCTCGCTTATTTCGCTTTTTTTCGCTATGCTTCTTTCTTGTCTCTTCTTGCCATGTGCTCCTCCTCACTGTACAAGGAGCAAGAGTAGTGGGCACACAAACACGTATTTAAAAAAAAATGTTGTAATGTGAGCACTGAGAAGCTGAACACTTCCAAAAGGCTCAATGAGGTAAAGGTATTGTTTCTAGCTACTTTTTGGGCACCCATAGCTAGTTGTGCTGCTGCAGTTAAAAAATAAGTTAAATGTTAAAAATTAATTGGAGGTGGTTTGGCACCCATAATTGCAGTTACATACAGAACTAGGTTTCAATGCGTAAGCAAAATCTGTTCACTCTAAATCAATCATAATGATATCTGAAATTCAGGAAATATTCACAGAAAAGCTCAGGAAAAGGCTAAGTGGTTGCCCCTTGAACGTGAACAAGATATCCTTCTTCTAAAAGGTCAATAGACAGTCTAGTAGTCTCGATATTACATGCACTATAAGATATTCTGGTGTGGTGCTTTTCATGCATGTTATAATGAGAGGGATGTTTATTAGAACTGTTGTCACTTTGCCCTGTGTTGCTGAAATTGTTCACATAGTTACAATACATGAATCACTTTATGCCTTTTGATTTTATGCAAATGGTTTGCTTACCCAGTTGGTATAACTTGATTTGGATAAAATCATAAATGCTCTCAGTTTTATTTCACTATACAGCATGTTTATCTATGGACGCGTATTTTAAAATACGCGACCATAGATGTGAACGCAGTTAGTGGCGTGCTTGATTAATGCTTCACTATTACCACTCTAACTACACCGGCTATAGTGCATAGTGTGACAAAAATAATGGTACTTAACATTACTGCCAGCATACACTTTTATGTCTCAAAATGTGTTAGAAAGCCTGGTAAAAATGTGTGTACTTTTTTTTGCTCGAACTAAATATTCTGGTCTACTCAAAGTAGCTTCCGCTCTTCTAAGGTCCTCAAACTATTAGGTGTTCAAAAGAAGTATCAATGCCATATGCTTTCTTTGTCAGCCTACTCACCACTCCAATAATGAGTTTTACCCGACAACATTACCCAGTAAAATATAGGGATGTTATAAAAAGTAATGTCAATTCAATTGTCAAAAAATGTTGCCAAGTTACGTTTTTGTTCACTTTTCTTTTCACAATTTTGTTAAAGTTACTTTTGATAACATCCCCTATAGTTTGTTTGGCATCATTTTCTGCTAGTTCTCATTATATTGTGTTCAACAAAGACAACAAACCCTTAAACTTATAGTTCTTTCCTTTACTCATGAATCTGAAACAGTGAATCTCAGTAATCTTAGCGGTGTATGACTTGTTTTTTTTTTGATCAGTTGTGCATGTGTTCAAGTACATGCATTTAGGTGGGAGGGCAAATCATTGCCACCTCCTGTGACTAGCAGATTTTCTGAGAACTGACAGATGCATAATGCTGCCAAAGAAGTATAGGGATATCGGAAGTAATCGTAGCGTAATTTCAATCGTAATGTAATTGCCAGTAGGCAAAAAAAGGTGTCTCACACTCGCCATAATGCTAACTGGCAGCGCTGACTGACTCTTCCATGTATAAATGCACATATATACCGTACAAAATGGAAGAGGGATAGCTGCCATGGTAGCTCAGTTGATAGAGCATCGGACATGTTATTCGAAGTTTGCAGGCTCGGTCCCTGTACAGGGCAGGTTATCTTTTTTCCTACTACTTTTCTTTCTTCACAATTACTACACTTCTATTCTTCTTGAAGATTTTCTGGTGTAAAAAAGGTACCTTATAATCTGAAGAGGCAAACAGAATGTGCCAGTGTACGAGTTTGCTCTTGTAGTGGTTATAAGTAAGATATGTTTTGAAGAAGAAATCATTCTGCCACTTTGCTAAAGAATGGCTACAGGACATGGCACTGGATGCACTTTGTTATTTTTGAATCAAGCTATCTTGTATTCTATTTTTATAAATTACATGGGATACACATGACAGTATCACACACTTTAATGCCACAAAGATTATACAGCGAACAATGTTATAAATGCGAAATTGCATAAGGATAAGGCGAAAACTGCACCCTCAACGAGAATGTACAGGGAGCACAGGGTGCAGGCGTCATTCCTTCTGCCCGTGCTTTTCAAGTGCGAGCTGTTTTCACCTCGTTCTGACCAACTAACAAAATTGAGATGTGTTGTTATTGTGCAAGAGGATGCTCCACGGGGAACTAGGTTTGTCTCAAACTCTGTGTGTGTCTTTCAATCTATATGGTGCCCGGTTGAAGAGTTCATGCAGACCAGATCGTGTAAAACAGGACCGTGTAAAATGGACCGTGTAAATAAAATAAAATGGACCTTGTAAATAAACAGGATCGTGTAAAATGTCGTTTTTGTGTGCAACTGTAGTTGTGGTTGTGCTGAATGACCTTTCTTTATATACACTACATAACAAACTTGCTCCTTTAGAGTCGAGTGCATCTTCGGATCGGTTGTAAATGTTTGCATATGCGAGGCCTTAAGTTTTATAATAAATTCCTCAGTGTGCCACGAGGAAATGTGTGTTCAGCGAAAATTTGAATAATATTATATACAACTCTTAAAGCCTCGTCTACAACTTTTTGCAGGTTGACCTTGAGCAGAAAACCAGGAGCGGCAGCAGCCCCCAGAAAAGAGCAAGCACCCTCCAAGCTCCCGAAGCTCTCTTCGATAGGAACAGCAAGGGCACTGTGTGGCATTGAAAACCATTGCAAGGAGTGCCTTATCAGTACACTGTGCTGCTCTTTCATCGCAGAAGACGAAGTTGACCACTCCAGAGGAACTTCACGCTGTGTATTGTGAGTGCTTCAGTGGTTTTGTTTTTGTCCAGCCAGCAGTTGAGAAATCGTGTCAGATTCAGCCGGGATGGCTGGAGGGAGTCGGGCAGGCATGTTTGGACATTTGTCTAGCCAAGTAGTGCCTATTTTCGCACTGGTCCTGTTGGAGTTACTGCCACAATCACAGAAGCTACGTCACCTCTCTAAATGTACAGATGTGTCGGGGAAGATTAGCTGCATTAGGTTTTTCTATAACTGATAGCTGCCAACATTCTTCATTATACAGGAGTTTTGTTCCTCACTTATGGGTGTAAAGCCCGCCACAGAAAAAATGCAACACGTCTACTTCCAGAAGGCTCCAAGGCCCTACTTGTAGGTTTTTTCGGCTTGTATCTCAAGCACCTCGTTTGGGTGTACATGAACTTTTTATAAACATGTACAGCGAAAAATTTGGGTGGCCGGTCGTTTTGTCGTTATCATGTTCCTCGCAGTATTCTTAAGCATGTTGTGCATTACGTTGTCAATCTGGTTCATGTGCGTAGAAGACATTAAGAAGTTTCAGGCTACAGTATAAAAAGCCTGGAAGCAAGCTATCAATAATTTTTTAACAGAGTTGCTTAATCTTATACATGATACATCACTAAACTTTTTTGCGTATTTATCAATGTAAGCTCGTCTTAGTGTTATCCAAAATGAAGATGCGAGTCGACAGATGGAAACATCTAGTGGGGTAATCAGGGTGAACAGTGGAAGTGCCTCAGACAGGCTGGCCGATGTTGCGATAGGAGGACCTATTTTTTAGAAGTCACCTTGTCATCCTTGGCGTGTTAGTTTAAATGGGGTCAGTAATGACATCATCTTTTGGTGTAGGCGTGTGTGCCTGTTGGAAATGTTTGTCTGAAAAAAAAAACCTATAACGCAGAAGAGTGCAGCTCTTGCTTCTTTCCAAGTTAGGTTGCGCTGATACAAAGTGTTCTCCTGTCGAAGGTTGAGGGTAACGGAAGCAAAAAAAAAAGATAAATGATAGAAAAGAAGAAAAAAGAAGAAAGAAAAGGGGGATGCAAAGTAAAAGTAGTGCTATATTGCTCCTACTTTGCATCCCCCCTTTTCTTCTTTTTTTCCCTTGTTTTCTTTTTTCACCTTTTTTGTTACATTTGCATTGTCCCATCTAGTGCATGAATCAATGACACATGGCTTTGCTATAGCAAAGATGCCTATGTGATGTTGGATTGAACAGTGCATTGTACTTCGTTCAGTTAATTACAGACTGATCAGTCTTGTAATAAGTGCTTCCTATCTATCACCACACATGTTCAAATGAAAAGTTTGTGCGTGGCTCTTAGTATGCTGGTATATAGCTTGTGTCTTGGACTACTCAAAATGAATGTTATTTTGCTGCTGTTTTTGGTAATGAATTTATCCAACATGAAAATATCTTGCCTTGTGAACTTTGTCGGACCTGGCTTTCTTTTTTTCTTTTTCTTTCCTATGCAGGCATTGTATATGAGGGAGGCAGTAACAGAGAGGTGATAGCTCGAGCTTCGGAAGAATAAATGCTGGCAGTGAGGCAATTACACATCAGACATCCCAGCCATTTTGCCAACCGTCCTAAATGTGTTTTGAAAAAAAAATTCTCGTTTACTGTATTTAAACAGCAAAAATGCTAAAATATATCGCAGAGAACAAAATATTAGGCCACACTGGTGCCTTCTGGACTTCCCAGGATGTCGTCTGGGTGTTTTTTTTTGTAAAAAGTAAAAAGTGTTTCAAAAATACTGCCTCTTCTACACCAAATTCAGTCTAGGTATTAAGTAAAGGTGATTCTGTGTAGTGCATGAAGCTCAGTAATATTAGTGCAATTTTTTTGCCACATCAAAAGCAAGGAAGCAGTTCTCTTTATATGGCAAGTTATATGATTACACTTCGTCTTAAAGTAGAAATGAATTTTTGTAGTTTTCTTATGATGGCTGTTTTCTGCATTTGATATACGACAGCTTCCGTTCCGAAGTTCCCCATGGCCCTCAATAGAAGACTTCAAAAATCATTTTCCTCAGTTAAACAAAAATTGTAATGATAACACTTGCCATATAACAAGAACTGTTTATTTGCTTTCAACTTACACATAAAAGTAATTTTCAATTAGACAAACACACAGCCCAAGTTGCATCTCAATGTGGACAAAAACGATTATATAGTGATATTTGTAATCTGAACCTAACATTATTTTTTTTCGTGAAATATAACTTCTGTGCAGTGAGTATTTGTGGCTCAAATATTCATACAAAGTGCAGTATTGCCATACAAGAAATGCAAACGATAAACAGTTTGGCTGAATTCTTCAAAGCCTATGTAGCGGAAAAATTGCACTAATGTTACTCGGCTTCAAATACTTTAGGAAGCACCTTTACTTAATATGTAGATCAAAATTGATATGGCAAGAAAAAGCGGTACTTTGAAATTTTTCTCACAAATAACACCCGCACAACATTCCATGAAATTCTGAAGGTACCCACGTGACCACTACTTTTTCTCTTCAAAACATTTCTGCAATTAACTATTTTCAGAAAAGTAAATTACCATCATTTTTCAAACTATACATCTGTGATGGTCGCCAGGCAGTATAGTTTGTATGTTTGGTGTAGAATAGCCCAGTGCGAAAAACAACAAATGTCTGAGCATCCTTTGACGCTTGGGCAATTTCGAAAGCATTTGTTTGTTAGCAGCAATTCAGTTAAGCCCTTGTCTTCGTGCTTAGGCCCAGAAACAAAACACAAGTAACCAAAGTAGTCCTAACAGTCATGCAGTCTCGCTGTTCCAAGGCTTGTGGAGCCTAATTTAGTGTAAGCTTCACCATTTTTTAAAAATTCAGATTCAACCAACAAGTTTTGGAGGCACAGTGCATTTTCAGCTAACTTGTTTCACACCAGTTACTTGGATAAAAAGCGGAAAGTAGAGGTAAAAATACCATTTTAAAGGCATTGTAGGTAATAACAAAAAGGACTGCTGTCTTTTTTTGTGTGGTGCTTTGCCTTAACGCTGTGCTTTTTGTGGTATAGTGCATTGTCTAGTGAACATAGGCCTTAAAAACTAACAGTAGCCATGTTGAGGTCGATTTCTTGGTTATAGTCATAGTAGCCATATTAAAAATATATGACTTCAAACTTGATTGTTCTTTTGAAGATTTTTTCTTGCATAATGATATTTCAGAGTCTTAGTCAATTTTGTTATAAGAAAACATGATGTCATAATAGGGTCACTTTTTGTAGAGTCGTTCAGTTCTACCTTACCTTTTACATTCCTAGTAGAGCAGTTATTTTCAATATCGGTATTTAAAATGGAATGAGCATGCTGTATGTAGTAAGGTGAAAGCACTTACAGATAGCACATGCACCCAACTTTTCTGTTGGCAGTTTACTTCTGTTATTCTTGATTTATATGTGGGGTTTCACGTCCGAAAACCACAATATGATTATGAGAGACGCCGTAGTGGAGGGCACTGGAAACTTCGACCACTTGGGGTTCTTTAACGTACACCCAAATCTGAGCAACGTGCCTACAGCATTTCTGCCTCCATCGGAAATGGAGCCGGGATTTGATACCGCGACCTGCGGGTCAGCAGCCAAATTTCTGTTACTCTTGCTTCCCTATATGTGTGCAGTTCGGTTATAGTTATCTGGCTTGCACAGATTTTTATTGGCACCTGCCTGGTCCTGCTTGCTTTCATGGTGATTTTAGCCTTCATAAGTTGCATAGGTTTAACTCCCAAAATTGTTGAAGATGCCAATTTTGTGCACAAACTGACAAACTGTATAGTATAAAGGCAGCAGATGTACATGCACACACTATTGAATGTACATTGAGAGCTTTCACTTGCTGTATCTAAAGTTTTACTGCGCAGAGAGCATTTAAATCATAATTTCATAAGGACATATTAATCGATTATCTCTACCTTTGAAAATCATGACAACCTAGTTATTTTCACTGTGATAAGCATGCTGTTTTCTTTGATGTGGCAGAACTAATTTATACACTCATTCCTTCTATTATTCACATATGCATAACATGAAGGATTGTGTGCCTTACATTTTCAGTTTCATTCTGTGTGTTATATTTCTTGTGCATGTGAACTAATGTGCTAACATGTGTCTCTGACATTATTTGTGCCAATTATTTTCATTTCCAGGTGCCTATGAAGGACACGTTCTATGGCAGTGACCTTCCAAATTTACAGTGGTGCTGGAGCCTCAAGCAGCATTTCGCCGATCTCCACAAGGCGTTCATGAGACAAACACAGCGCCACACTTTCACAGTGCTATGATTATTATTTATGTTTAAATATTTCGTTCTAAAATTGCTGTTACATTGTGTTTTGTGCCACCATCCTGTGGCTTAGGTGGAGCTCGTGAAATTACGGTGCAGTCACCTCATTTGTGTACCATCAACACTGCAATGTCACTATTCACAGCTGGAGCATACAGAAAAATAAAAAAATATATTGATTGTAGCAGGGCTGGTGTGTATAATAATGCTTCTCTATTCATAATAATAACTTTATAAGTTCTTTAGGTCTTGCATAGAACACTGCATTAATGTGTTGCAATGTAACCACCATTTATGATCGCTAGCATGTTAATTTAGTAGTTTTGTAATGTATTTTATTTGAAAGGTAATTTTGCTTCCGCATCACCACAATTAGAAAGATGCCGATGATTCAATCCCTCATTAAGTAGCTTCTCAACACAATTGTTTCTTTCAAGCCTTTGTTTTCCATCAAGGCTGTTTTAGATAGCAAACATATTTCACCTTCATGCAACATATTAAAAATAAAATATTCATATATATTTCTACACAGTACTTGCTTTTGCAAACAACGTGAATGGCCAATTGCTTTCACTCGAGATCTAGAATGTCCATTTGATCTTTGCAAGATGCAGCAGATAGCTGCATGGTTTCTGCATTATGCTGATTTCCGTAAGCTGCTTATCGGGTAATTTAGCATGATATGGCACTTTCCGCAAGCTGCGGATGTCCGCATCTCTTCGCATGATATGGCGCTTTCCGTAAGCTGCGGATGTTCGTATCTTTCCGCATGATGCGGCTTTCCGTAGTCCAATAATTGCGTATGTACGGATCCGTATATGCGGAATTTTTCAGTAGGGATAGATAGATAGATAGATAGATAGTCAGATAGATAGATAGATAGATAGATAGATAGATACGCTCAAAGTCACCGAAGTTCACTAAGAAATGCTTCGCCATTAAAAGGCAATTGCCAACGCGAAAAGAACACAAGTCCGTGCAGTAGAAAGCAGGAACAAACAATGCGACGCGGCTGCTCGCCAAAGAAAAGGCAGAAAAGGCGAGACACAGCGGTTGCTAGAAATAACACTGATAAAGGTGCAAAACGACGAAGTAGGGTCGCAGTAGAACATAATCATGGAGGCGCACCGCAAGTAAAAAGGTACAAAACAAGCTGTCCGTGCTTCACTTCGTCGTCATTGTTGCGTCGTGTTTTGTGGCTCCGGTACCGTCATTTTCGTGCCGTGTCTTGGTACCGACGAAAGATAACAAGGAAGGGTGAACTGAAGCCCACTGACGCTGCCGGCGGGCACACCGGATAGCCCCCACACGACGGAGCGCATTTTGCCGAACAAACGTCCGTCTCGCACCACAGCTCATCTCTAACTCCTTTAATTAGACATTCATACACATGGTACATATCACTGCCAAACGAGGCGCCACATGACATCCAAACATAAACCGACATTGAAAACGAACTAAACGGAATAGCACGGCACCACAGTTAGTACAGCGTGTGCGTGGCTCACATGCTTGATTACGTCAGGTGAGTCAGTATTGCTCAAGTCGCCAGGCCGAGTGGTAGGATTCACACTGTTATTCATTAAAAGGCGTTTCATTTGATATGCATGACGCCAGGTTAGTACAGCATTTGCGTTGCTCACATTCGTGATTACGTCACGTGAGTCACTAGTGAACAAGTCACTAGGCCGAGTGACAGGCTTCACGTTAATACTTTTTGAGGACGTTTCCTTTGATATCCATGACTTCAAGTTAGTACAGTGCATGTGTTGCTCCCATGCGTGATGACGTCATGTGAGTCAATAGTGATGAAGTCACTAGGCCGAGTGAAGGGGCTCATGTTATTATTCTTTCGAAAACGTTTCGTTTGATAGGCATGACGCTGAGTTAGCACAGCGCTTGCGTGGCTCACATGCGTGATGATTTCACGTTAGTCACTAGTGATCAAGCCACTAGATCGAGTGATAGGGTTCAAGGTATTACTCTTTCGAACACGTTTCGTTCAATATGCATGACGCTGGATTAGTACATTGCATGCGTGGCTCACATGAGGCATGATGTCAAGTGAGTGACTAGTGAACAAGTCACTAGCCGAGTCAGAGGGTTCACGTTATCACTCTGTCGAAGATGTCCCATTTGATATGTATGATGCCAGGTTAGTACAGCACCTGCGTGGTCCACGTGCGTGATGACATCACGTGAGTCACTAGTGAACAATTTTTTAGCCCGATAGGTAGGGTTCACGTTTTTACTCTTTTGAAGACGTTTCATATAATGTGCATGACCCCAGGTTTGCACAGAGTGTGCGTGCCTCACTTGCATGACGGCGTCATGTGAGTCACTAGGTTGATTGATAGGCTTCACGTTATTACTCTTTCGACGACGTTTGCAAGACGACAGTTTAGTACAGTGCGCGCGTGGCTCACATGCGCGATGACGTCACGTGAGTCACGGGTGATCATGTCTCTATTTTGATAGATAGAGTTCATGTTACTACTCTTTTGAAGACGTTTCATGCCATATGCACCACCCCAGGTTCACACAGCGCATGCGTGGCTTGCAAGAGTGATGACGTCACGTCATTCACTAGTGAGCAAGTCACTAGGTTGAATAATAGGGTTCGTGCTATAACACTTTCGATGACGTTTCGTTTGATATGCATAACGACATATTCGCACAGAACGTGCCTCGCTCATAAGCGTGATAACGTCACGTTAGTGACTAGTTCTCTAGTCACAAGGCTTAGCGACAGGGCTGAAATTATTACCAATTCGAAGATGTTCGTTTGATATGCATGACGCTAGGTTAGTACAGCGCGTGCGTGACTCAAAAGTGTCAAGACGTCGTATGAGTCACCAGTGAACAAGTCACTAGGCCGGTTGATAGGGCTCACGTTATGACTGTTTGGAAAACGTTTCATTTGATATGCAAGATTTCATGTTAGTATAGCACCTACGTGACTCACAAGTGTGTTGATATCTCGTGAATCACTAGTGGTCTAGTCACTAGGCCACGTGATAGTGTTCACGTTAGTATTCTTTCGGAAGACGTTTCGTTGAATATGCATCAAGTCAAGTTTGTACACTGCGTGCATGGCTCACATGTATCATGACATCCCGTGATTCACTTGTGAACAAGTCAATAGGCAGTACAATGGGGTTCACTTTATTACTCTTCTGAAAATGTTTCATTTGATATGCACGATTCCATGATAGTGCAGCTCGTGCGTGGCTCACATGTCAGTCAGTCAACAAGCTTTACTAACAAGTCGTCCCGAGAAGCCTCTCTCTTTAAGAGGGTGGGTTGGCTGTGGGCGGCATTAACGTTGTTTGATGACTTCCCGTGAGTCACTGGAGATCAATTGATAAGTCCGAACAGTAGGGTTCACATTAATACTCTTTCGAAGACATTTCAATTGATGTGCATGACGCTACGTTAGTACCACGCGTGCGTGGCTCACATGAATGATGACGTCATTTGAGTCACTAGTGAACAAGTCAATAGTCCGAATGACAGGTTTCACGTTATTCTTTCCAATACGTTTCGCTGAATATGCATGAAGCCAGGTTAGTATAGCGCGTGCATGGCTCACAAGCGTGATGACATCACGTGAATAACTAGTGATCTACTCAATAGGCCGAGTGATAGGGCCACGTCATTATTCTTTCGAAGACGTTGCAAGGAATATACATGACGCCAGGTTAGTACAGCACGTGCGTGGCTCACATGCGTGATGAGTCATGATGTCCCATGGGTCATTAGTGATTAATTCATTAGGTCGAACGATAGGGTTTCGAAGACGTTTCATTTGATATGCATGATACTAGGTTAGTACCCCGCATGCGTGGCTTGCATGCGCGATGGCGTCACGTGAGACACTAGTGATCAAGTCTCCTAACATACTGAAAGTGGCGCATCACCGTTCGAAAGGCACTTCATTTCATAGACATGTGGGCAGCTCAGAAAAGTGCATATTTAAATCGGGCGGAACTTCACTCCATGTCGGTTCCTACCGATAACATACTAAAGTGCGACCTGAGTGAGCTGTCCTTTGTCTTTAGTCATCTCAAGTGTATTAGGAATCGTAAGCAATATTTTACACAAGCAAATTACTTTGATAGATATGCAGGGCATGAAGAGTCCAAATTTTAGGAAATAAAAAAAATGCAACTTGCGCGACATCTTTCAAGACTGTAATTCCCTCACGTGAGTCACTTGTATCTAGGAAACATGCCTAGAAAAAGAAAGAAAGGAGTGATGTAG
Organism: Rhipicephalus annulatus; assembly: GCA_013436015.1. Classification (NCBI taxonomy): domain Eukaryota; kingdom Metazoa; phylum Arthropoda; class Arachnida; order Ixodida; family Ixodidae; genus Rhipicephalus; species Rhipicephalus annulatus. Next base: position 165,970 of record WOVY01010535.1, on the reverse strand, counting down.
CACAAGTGGATGATGACGTAAATAAATAGCCTCAAATGATGACGCTTTTAGGTATTTTATTGCAAATAATACGTTCAATGGAACGTAGAACCATTGATTGATATGTGGGGTTCAACGTCCCAAAACCACTATATGATTATGAGAGACGCCGTAGTGGAGGGCTCCGGAAATTTAGACCACCTGGGGTTCTTTAACGTGCACCCAAATCTGAGCACACGGGCCTACAACATTTCCACCTCCAAACGTAGAACCATTAAGAAACATTCGTGGCAACAGGGATTAAAACGAGAGAAATTCGTATTAAAATGGCAACCGCAAGGAATAAATCAAATGCCAAGTTGAATATCAGTAATGGCACTGGGACTAAGTTTGCTGGCGCCTGGAATAATTATTTGGCCCTCGTAATAAAAGTGTTGGCATTAGTAATAAATTGACTGGCGCCTGGAATAGTATCAATCTCCGGCACTGGGAATTGTAGAAAATTTGTAAAAGTAGCTACAACAAGACGGCTTGCCGGGTACCGAATATAAATTTTTAGAAACACAGGTCTAATCAGGCACCTTCGCCACTTCGCGCGCTATGAGGTAAAGTAGAAACAATACATAATTTTTTGGACCTGCAGGTGGTTTACTTCCGTATAAATAACATTTCGAAATACGTTTACATGATATTCGTCTGAAGTCTTCTGTGCCTGTAAATATGCCTTTCGGAGACTATTTCTGGGTTCTCCAGTGCGAAGATATACGCGGCTGTTGATGTCGATGCTGTTATAATGAAACTATTCTGTCGTGTAATTATTCAGTGTTATTATCCTAACGTGTGTACAACTTTATGTGCCTATAAAAATCATGGTGTTGCTCTGATTTATTATTACTTACATAAATTCATGCATTAGATCAAATAGCATAAATTCCTAGGCAATGTGTAGTCTACTATATATATAGGCTCCATTATAATAAAACTGTATAATATTTTTTAAACCACTCATTTCACAACCGATCACCCAAAGTGGGTATGCACCACGGGCGATAGGTGAACAAAAACATTATGTAGGCTATAGTCACAGAGATTTTTTCTTCGCTACTGAAGGTTGAGCCACTCCTCTTAGATCCAATATGGCGAAACGAAGCTCGAGTAGACCCAAGAAATAAATAAAGTGAGATGTCAGGGAAAGCATCAAAAAAGCACCTTGTAGAAATTCTTCGGTCCTTTCATTGTCACCGATTGTCGTTACCGACAGCTAAGTGGCTTCCGCGAAAAAGCAGAAATGAGGCGCACGACACGACAGGTGGGAGAGCCAGCCATAGAATTTCTCACAGAAACTTTGTGAGGAAATTTATGACGCCAGGTATCCACGGCATGGCGAGGTTGGCGCCGAAGAAGAATCGAAACTGAAAATCTTGCACAACATTTTTTAGAGTTTCATGGCTGATCCCCCTTGGTGGGGTGGGTTGCACCAACAATTTAAGGAACAACAAACCAACAGACAACAATAACAATTTGGTTTTTGTGCCATTCCGAAAATCGGAAATAAGCCACCGTTAAAAAGGCTTTAGTGCTTACGGCTTTACTGTATATTCTGGATAGTGTAGTGAGCCCAATAACATAAAAAAATCTGCAAAGTACAAACGAGTAGATCGAGGAAGAAGAGTGTGAAGACGCGCGTCTACCGGGCGTGCCGCGGTCGGCACAGCGATGTGCCGGGCCACCGGAGTCGCCCTGACACTCGCATGCATCGCAGCACAAGCATTCGCACTTCCACAGGATGCGACCAACCCTCAGTGAGTGCTTGCAAAATCGGACTCTATTCATTTCAGTTGCGTGACGTCGTCACTATAACGCTGCAACCAACGTTCGTTTTTAGATCTAACAATCCCGAAGAGTGATGTTGAGCAGAGCTGTGAGAAAAGCCCAGAGTTTCGCTCTCTGAGAGTATATAGCAGAGAGCAAGCCCCCTTTTTATTTTGTTTTTGCTTGAGTACTGATTGCTGGAACACGGTTCTAACTCTCAAAAAGTAAATACCTGAATGATAAGCAAATGTTACAGTGTCCTTATATTCAGGTAAATAAGATGTACATGAGCATGTATTTGGTCATGGTAAACAGCGCATGACTTTGAGCGTGCTGCGCAACGTGACCTGAAGTAAGCAGTAAACATAATGTAGCGATGCTGAGGCAGACAGGCTAAATAAAAACAAGCGTCTTTATTAAAGCGAACTCGTGTCTACGATTCTAAAGACTATGGTCTTCAAGTACGAGAAGCCGAGTGGCACAGATCCAACTATATTCCTCTTCCTCGTAGCCGGAGCACCCGAACGCGTGGTGCATGCCAGCCGGGTCTTGCTAGTGCTGGTGCCACGATGATTGTGGTGGCCTACTTGAACGTGGCAAACCTGTTGCAGCATTACCCCCCTCCTCAGACGCATCGTCCCGATGCTTAAGACCATTAAAAGATACAAGCGCACTCTCACTCGTTTTCCGACTATCTGTCATGATAGGGCTTCATGCGGACTACGTGTGTCACTTCCGGGGGATTGCGGCGTCTTGAACTCACGTGTCCAGCGAATCTGACTTCATAAGTGGCGTCGCTGATACGGTTGAGTACTTCACAAGGGCCGAAGTGTCGGCAAAGAAGCTTATTAGAAAGTCCGCGGCGGCGCACTGGTATCCTTATTTACACTTTGTCACTAGGATAATAAAGTGCGTCACTGCGTCGCTTGTTGTACCTACTAGAATTGACGTACTGTTGGTGGCGTATTCGGTATTTTACCATTTGCTGTGCTTTTTCGGCTCTTTGCAAGAAGTCATCTCAGTCAGGTCGATAGCTGCTTTCGTCCTGTAGCATCCAGCGGGGTGGTTACTCTTACAGAATACTAGTTCGAAAAGGGCAACGTGGGTTGTTTCTTGAACGGCTATGTTATATGCGAATGTTACGTAGGGTAATATTTTACCCACTGTTTATGTTCAACATCGACATACATTGACAGCATGCCGGTCAGAGTTTGTTGAGGCGTTCGGTAAAGCCATTTGGCTGAGGGTGATACGCCCTTGTTCTTCTGTGATCGGTATTTGCCGTGCGCATCAGGCATTGCATTAGGTCGGCAGTAAATGCGGTGCCCCGATCCATAATAACGACAATGGGCTCACCATGTCTGAGCACTATGTTGTTTACAAACAACTTGGTGACTTTGGCAGCCGTCGCACTGTACAGAGAGTCAGTCTCTGCATAACGGGTCAGATAGTCTGTGGCTACGACTATCCATTACTTACCTGCACACGATGTCGGGAAAGGTCCTAGGAAGTCCATGGCGACTTGTTGGAATGGGGCACCCGGAGGGTCTATTGGCTGGAGAAGGCCGGCTGGTTTTACGGGTGGAGTTTTGCGCCGTTGACATTGACGACAAGTTTTCACGTAGCGCTGCACTGATGCGAGCAACTTAGGCCAATAGTACTTCCGGCAAATCCTGGCGAACGTTTGGCTCACACTCATGTTTCCAGATGTTGGCTCGTCGTGGCATGCATGCAAAATTTTCTCTGTATGGCAGTGGGCACGTCTAGTAAAAACGTTTCGCCATTAGGTTCGAAGTTCCTCCTGTAAAGGACACTTCCTCGAAGGCAGAACGTGGAGAGCCTTCTGGAGAATATTCGAGGGACTTGAGCGTCGAAACTTGGCAGGTGTTGTATAAGCGCCAGCAAACCCGGGTCATTTCGTTGTTGTTGAGTGATTGACAACGCCTAGAAACGGGAAGTCTTCCTCTTCAGGTACACTTGGATCGACGGGAGAGCGTGACAGGCAGTCAGCATCGCTGGGTTTCCTTCCAGATTTGTACGCGACCTTAATGGCATACTCCTGCAGCCTAAGGCTCCATCTTGCTTGTCGACCTGACGGGTCCTTGAGATTTGCCAGCCAGCACAGAGCGTGGTGGTCACTGACAGCTCAGAACGATCTATCATAAAGGTAGCGTCAAAACGTGTTTATTGCCCAGATGACTGCGAGGCACTCTTTTTCAGTTGCAGAGTAGTTTTCCTCAGCTTTTAATTGTTTGCGGCTGGCGTAGGCTAACACTTTCTCTTGACCATTTTGCCACTGGACAAGGATGGCGCCGAGGACGACATTACTGGCATCGGTATGGACTTCAGTGTCGGCTGTCTGATCAAAATGGGCAAGTATTGGTGAGCCCTGTAGTCGTTTTCTTAATTCATCAAAAGCTTTCTGTTGCTTGCTTTCCCATGTGAAGGGCACGTCGTCTTTTGTTTGTTTTGTAAGAGGTTCCGCAATCCTTGAGAAGTTTTCCACAAATCGCCCATAGTAGGCACATAAACCCAAACATCGATGCACTGACTTTTTGTCTCTGGGAGTAGGGAACCTCTGAACAGCGGCTGTCTTTTCGGGATCAGGATCAACACCATCGGAACTAATGACATGTCCAAGGAATTGCTGCTCTTCGAAGCCAAAGTGGCGCTTTTGTAGTTTGATTGTCAATTTCGCTGAGCGGATGGCTTCCAATACTGTGCGTAGTCGCTCTAAATGTTTGTCCAACATTGCAGAGAATACCACCACGTCATCCAATTACACTAGGCATGACTGCCATCTCAATCCCGCAGGACAGTGTCCATCATTCGCTGGAACGTCGCTGGTGCGGAACAGAGGCCGAATGAAAGCCCATTGAATTCGTAGAGGCCATATGGTGTTACGAATGCCGTTTTTTCACCGTCCCGCTCGTATACCTCTATTTGCCAATATCCGCTTCTCAGATCTAAGGAGGAGAAAAACTTTGCGGAGCGCAACCAATCTTGTGTATCGTCGATACGTGGCAAGGAGTAGACATCTCGTTTGTTTATACTGTTTAATTTTCTGTAGTCGACACAGAATTTAAGTGTGTTGTCTTTCTTCTTAACGAGCACTACAGGGTACGGCCATGGACTATTCGAAGGCTAGATGACATCATTCGAAAGCATCTCCTTAACTTGCTTCTTGATAATTTCTCGTTCTTTTTGTGACACCCGATATGGATGCTGGCATATAGGCCTCGTGTCATCTTGCGTTATAATTCTGTGTTTCGTGATTGACGTGTGCTGGACCTTCGAGGCACTTGAAAAGCAATCAGAGAATTCTTTTACCAAGGCGTGAATTTGTTTCTTTTGACTGTCCGGAAAGCACTGGTTGACGGTCACGGATGTGTCGATGTTGCAGGCCACTGGTCAAGTGGTTGATGTCGTTAAGCTGCATAGTTCAGTCGCCATACAGAAGTCGTGTAAATAGGCAATAGCCGTGCCTTGACCGATGTGTTCAACTTCATTGGAGAAATTTGTGAGTAGGACGTCTGCACGGCCATTCTTCAAGTGAACAATACCCCTAGCTACGTGGACACCTTTGCTCAAAAACAGCCCTACATTTGTATCCGCTATGCTTTCGCGGTTGTACAATGGGTCATTTCCTACGAGCACCAATATACTGCAGCGTGGTGGCACAGTTACGTCATCGTGAACAACGCGTAGAGGAGTTAGGCGGCGTTCCTCAGATTCCTCCACAGGTATAGCTCGTTCAGTAGAAAACGACAAGCTGGACCTACGCAGGTTAATTACGGCGCCATTCACTCGCAAGAAATCCATTCCTATAGTGAGTTCCCTTGAACATTCAGGCAGCACAGTGAAATCCGCCACGAAAATAAAGCCCCGTATTTCAAGTCTTGCAGTGCATCTGCCAAGGGGCATAATAATGTGACCGCGTGCCATGCGTATCTGCGATCCACTTCAATGTGTCACAACTTTGTTTAGCTTTATCACCAAATTGTGACTTATCACTGAATAGTCAGCACCGGTGTCGACTAAGGTACTCAGCTCCCATCCTTTCATTTTCAACCGCATATTTGAAGTAACGTTTTTGTTGCTGCACCCATATACCGGAAATACACCGTCATCAGTCTCAAACCATTTCGGAGGATCTTCGTAACTGACGTTATCAGCAGCCTCACCTCCACAGATCGCATGCTTCAGTTTTCCGGGGGTGGACTTGGAGAGCGATGAACAGGCTGCCCTGAAGGTGCACGTGGGCTGGATGACCGGTAGCGCATAGGCGATGGTGACTGTGACCAATGTTGGCGTAGAGGTGGCGAGTTCTGGCGCGTGGAAAAGTACTTCTCAATCTCCGCTGGTCGTTCGCCGTTTCGGGGCACGCTGCATACGACGGGAAGCCTTTTATTCCAGCTTGTCGGTAAGGACCGAATCTGTACAGATGGCTCGTTTCCCCACAATGAAAACACAGAGGCTTGCGCTCATGATCACGCCAGACGTCACTTTTCCTGGGCCTGTGCTCCACATAGTGATGTGTGCTACGTGCTCCTGGGGGCAGATAGGTAGCTGTTGGTTCCCGTGGACGAGGTGCGCTGCGTGCTGCAGGTGGGAGAGGAGTCGTCGTATCGCAACTGCTGCATTGCTGTGTACCGTGGGTTGTCTGACAGCCTCAGAGAATGTTCAGATAGGTCCAACCGGCTGCAGCTCACGTTATGGCTCTCGTATCACCTGCCTCAGTTCGTCACGAACAACGTCCGTAACAGGTAGCGCAGTTGGAGTCTGGGGCAATTGCAGTCTGCTCAGTTCTTTTTAATAACCGATCTAATGAGCTCTCGCAGGGCTTCAGCGTCGTTTCGCACGCCTCCGGAGAATACCTGTGCAGATGCGCAGTTAGGATTCCTGTTGTACTGCCGACCCCGCTGTTCCAGTGTTTTTTCGATGGCCGTCGCTTCCGAGTCAAACTCAGCAACGGTGCTTGGAGGGTTGCGGACGAGAACGGCGAACAGCTCTTGCTTTACTTCGCGCATTATACGACGCACCTTCTAATCCTCAGCCTTGTCGTAATCCGCCCGCTTGAAAAGACGGACCATGTCCTCAATGTGCATAGCAGCAATCTCGTTTGTGAGCTAGTTCCTCGATTGAATAGCAGCCTCCGCCATTTCTTTCTGGTCTATGTACACGGACGTAGCCACCGCTTGTCGTCAAAATACCTCCCAGGTAGACAACGAGGTTTCATGATTCTCAAACCATGTCTTTGTGAAGTCTTCCAGGGCAAAGTATACGCGACGGAGCTTCTATCTTTTGTCCTTTTCATTCAAGCTCACCACTCTCTCGAACAGGTCCAACCAATCTTCCACGTCCTCGTACGAGTCGCCGTGGAATACTGGCGGCTGGTGCGGTTGGCTAATGATCACTTGTGCCGGTGTTACCTGGCTAGTAATAGTGGTGGCATCCATTGTTTGAATTCCCCCTGGTTTGAAGTGAAGAGGACCGAACTCAGGTGAGCCACCTGGAAGACGGCGACTTGCCCTCTGGTGTACAGGAGTCACTTCCACGGGGTTGATACGCTGATCGTCGGGGCTACGCTGTCTTGAGCTCGCGGGGCTTCGATTCATACCCAGCACCTCCACCAGAATTGTAGCGATGCTGAGGCAGAAAGGTTAAATAAAAACAAGCGTCTTTGTTAGGGCGAACTTGTGCCTACGATTCTAAACACTATGGTCGTCAAGTCTGAGTAGCCGAGTGGCACAGATCCAACTATTTTCCTCTTCCTCGTAGCCGGAGCGCCCGAACGCGTGGCGCATGCCAGCCGGGTCTTGCTGGTGCTGGTGCCACGATGATTGTGGCGGGCTACTTGAACGTGGCGAACCTGTCGCAGCAATATGACTGGTTCGAGGGTAGCTGTTCAAGCAACTTGGTAATGCATTGTGCTAAAGGTTTTCTTTAAAATAACTGTTCAATAAAAACTAAAGAAAAGGAACCGCTCAACACACTTTTGACTGTTCTTGTCCAAACCATCCAATCATTCGCTCATCATGCTTGATTTGAAACAAAGCAGCGCTAGAGAATTTCGGACGCAATCATGGTACACTACGGACTGCCCTCTCTTCATCCTGAGTATGTCTTGCTTGCGTCCCTGTTTCTTTAGCATTTACATGTTGCGCATCCGCATGAGCTGCTAAATAAAGCTGTCAAAAAATTTAGGACGAAGTTGAACGATGAAGCAGAATGAGTGAAGGCACTCTTGCAGTCTTTCCTGAAGCAATTAAATTTCAGCTACTTGAGCTACGCTCTAAAAACTGGGGAGGATTTCGCAATAGTAAAAAAGATAAAAAGCCGAGTTTCCCTTCAGGGTGCTCTTCTACTCTCGCAAAACATCAGATAAAGTGAATCCATGTTAAGTCTTAAATGAGAGAGTGAAACTGCTTTTTACTCTACCTGTCTTTGGGAAAGGGGAATGCCCATATACTCTTCAGACATGCGAGAGTAAAATGTTGTCATACTCCTGCTCTTTATCGCATTTAGATGCTCGGCAAACCACGAGTGATTACAGCTCCCTAATAACAACTTGTATATAACGTAAGACGCACTGCATTTGTTGGTTGAGGCATTGGAGACATAAAAAACAAAAACAATAGCGTTTCCAGAACGCGCCGGTGCATTTCAGTGCACTGACACCTATTCGGAACTTGTTATAGCTTGGTATTTAAGTAGTAGAATAGGCAAATACTATCTTATTCAATCGGTCACGTTTGAAACTGAAAGCAAGTGGCGATTAGAATCTCTTTATAACAATATTCATGTTTTTTCACTACGGCCATCACGCACGGAGGACACTGCCATAAGCCTAACGTGTTGTGCCTTTGATCCTAGAACGTGAAGAAGAACGTGAACAATAATGAGGCAAAATATGTCCAAGAGGTTAAAAAAATAAACTCTCTGAGTGTACACGTCGAGTGTTGGATGTTTCGTAAGCAGAATTAACTAACCATTAGCAAATAAGTGCCGATACCGTTTTCCAGTTGCGCTAATCTTCTTTTTTCTGCTGTAAAAAACGTGTAAGACAGACATTCTGGCCTCATTACGCGTAAAACAAACACATTAAACACGTTAGCTACAGTCCGGCTAGATTTCAGAATCGCAGACACACTAAAATCTGCTCTTCACAAACATTATTTATGACATCAAGAATTGTTCGAAGATGCACTATCTTCCAGTGTGGGGTAGTAATTAGCGTTTTGAACTCGCAATGTGGAGTGCGTCTAGAGTTCAAAGGTTTACCCCACTCGGCCATTTTATGAACCATTTCGTTTCTTTTTTTGTTATTGTAAGGCTGTCATTTAGCCATCGGTATTATCCAGCGCGAGAAAAATTGTCAAAATCAATCAAAAAGCCCAATTTCATCCCAAGATCTGCTTTCTTGTGAGGTGTATACTACTCCCTTCGGTGGAGCCATGCTACTCTTCTTCGGGTAGCCTCATGTTACAATGTTGAGGGGGAGTGCTTTGAGCCGTTCTGGAAGAATTACTGTACTCTGCCTCAACAAGAGCGCATTTACTATAGAAGAGAGAGTGAATTTTGAGACAGAAAAGTATTTTTCCAAAGAGAGTGCCCAACGCTCTCTTAGTTTTTATAGTGTAGCTGACGACATGATGGACGTCTCTGATACGTGCCAATGGTATACGTAGATTAATAGTAGGTGAAGGTGAGTGGCTCCGGGAAGCAACACGAGATTTCCTTCGCTTGACTTGTTATATAGCGCAACATTGTCCTCTCCTTTTCGAACAGCCACAGCTACGTGATTGCGTATATTGTGGCATGTAAAATATGAAGCAGAGGTACCTGATCATACGCTGAAAGGAAAGCCGCAATTTTATTACATGCGCTTGCGGCTTTTGCACGACTTTAAATTATACCTTTACAGTTCCTAACGCATATATTATATGTGCATTGCGAATGCCTCACAAAACAGTACTATATGGTATGCAGGGGGAATGAAAATGTGGACTAGTTGGTGTTAACAACAACCTGCAAAGAGGCAATTTTGACAGTGGCGGGTATATAGTATGAAGGCTGAAGTTCAGAAGAAGGTTCACTCAGAAGAGCCTGTCTGGCTAAGACACTATAGTATTACTGAATATGGAGTTTGTTGCGTGCAACTTAACATGATTAGCACATTCAGCGATGAGATGACTTGAATTTGTAGGGTGAACGTTAGGCTACAGAGAAATACACTGCGTCGAACACCTAGCTATCTCATAGCGTAGTTGGAAACTTTCAAGTCACTTTTTCTATCTACGTGAGGTCGCGCAAGGACCGCAAGAGTAAAGAAGTCATTGTAGCGTAAAAACAATACGGACAAGGAATACAAATGGGTCATGCAGTCCCGTTGGCTACTCCCAATCCATCTCTTTGGTTTTTACTGCGCATCTTTATGTAGCTTTCTTCACGGATAGGACAACTAGTATTGCCAGAAGAAACGCCTCAGAGATGATCAGAATGAGAATCAGAAATGACTTCGTTTCGTCAAGAAATCACTACAGTATTAAGAGAAGAACGTCCCACAGCCATAGACCGAATCGGACCTTGTATACTAGTGAATATAGGTGAAATAATTTAAGCCGGAAACAATGGAACAGAAAACAAGCCGCGTACTACAACGCAAGCAAAAAAAGTTTCAATTATAAAACACAATTGCGAAAAGCAGCAAAAAAAATCTGAAATTCAACATCAAAATAGATAACACTCAATAAAATCAGCTAAACAATTTCAGATTATTACATAGTGAAAAGTGGTAAAAATGATGTCGAGAAAGAAAACAAAACAGTGAAACCTAGTTTCAGCAGTGTGGGTGAGTACCATCCACAAGATGTCATTATCATCAGTGTATGATGATGGTGCGATGCTTCGTCGTTAACAGATCCTGAGAAGGTGTTAAAGGGCACAAGAGTCACCAAAGTTATGCATATTGTGAAATTTTTATATGAAAGCATTCATTTTTTTTTGAACAGGCCAATTGATTGCTAGAGGCAACCAATTCCAGACACTGACTCAGGAGAAGTGGACTCTCTGTTGCAAAAACAGCGTGATGCCAGTTCGTATTTTGGCACTTGTACACGCTGGAGACACTGGTACACGCTTGTATTCACTGGCACTTCGCTGGGAGCACTGGGAAAAAGCTGTGTCACAATGGTAGGGGCTCTGGCTCAACCACTGTGATGCTGATGCGCACTGCAAAGCACTGGAAGAGCTAGAATTTCCACTGGCAAGCACTGGTGAATACTGGAACACGCACTGTTTCTTCCAGCGCAGCTGCAGCGTGCATGTTGTTGTAGCATGTGCCGTAGTGCGTGTCCGTGTCGTTGAATATACAACGCTTAATTCGACGGCACGGAGAGATTCTACCCTAACAGATACCGAGCACACGTAATTTTTACGGCGCGCGTACGTATCGCAGCAATTATCACGCACCTTTTTCGCATAAGCCCCCGCGTAAACCGGCAATATTCGCATCATCCGTGTATTGTAAAACAATACCAAGTTGCACTCTTTGGAAGCCTGGAGCGGCACGCCGCTCCTCACAGAAAGAGTAAATTGTTCTTGCCGCAAAGTTGACGAAACGTAAATGAGATCTCTCGATCTCTTCGGAAGGTTTCCCAGTGGAGGCGAGAAAAAAAGCGGTCGTTCGATTGCGCTACACCGCATAAATGTATGGCTGCCCATGCTTATCCTTCTACTTACTTCAGGTAAGAGGTGCAAATGTTCCAAAGCTCAAATGCAGAATCTTCACCCATCCCTACTCACCGCGTCGAGACTGGTCTTACCCAGTGACCAGCCCAGCGAGCAATAAACCTGTTGTGCCGGCCGTATTGGTATATATGTCACCGGCGTTTCATGCTTCGTGTACACACTGCTTGAAAGTGTGAAAATAAATGTAAAGTATAGTTTAGACACCCTTGAACCTAAACAATTTTGTCTTGTGGGGATGTTCGCACAAGGAGCGCTGAGGATCGAATGTCGCGCTTTCAGCTCCGCACGGTGTCACCGAAAGTTGCCGGCCGAACTCAGCCGGTACTTCTTTGACTGATACGTAACAACATGCAAATTTCAGTTGGTAATTTGGTACGCCTTCGCAAACTGACTCCCTGGCATACGTTCTCAGTGGACTGCATTGGTATTTCTATGGTTGTTTTTTATTTGTTGGTATTGATACAACTGCATATATCTGTACACTGGCACGCTCGCTCTATACTGCCAGTGGAGACCAAAACGGTTGTCGTTCGGCATTGCCACTCCATAAATGCATTTCTGGCATTGAATGACCTTCCACTTACTTCAGGTACAGTTTAGGTAAGAGTTATAAATGTTGCAAAGCTCAAATGGAGAAACTTCAAGCATCGCAACTCAGCTGTTTCGAAAGCAGCCTTACCAAGTGCCCCATCCCAGCGAGGCCTATTGTGCTGGCCGCGTCGGTGTTCATTCTGCCAACGCTTTTTACTTAGGGTAGGCACAATTCTAAAGTGTAAGAATGACTGTAAAGTACAGGTTAGACATACCATTTAAATTAAAATTTAAAATTTATATTAAAAAGTTAAATTGACCATTTATCCGCGTGTGTGCTGCCCGCACAAGTAGTGGCGACGATCGATGTGTCGTGCTTTCAGCGACGTAAGCTGTCACCGAAAGCTCCCTTCTGAGTGCAGGAGCCGGTACTTCTCTGAATCGTATGTAACAACAAGCAAATTTGAGTTGGTAGTTTGGTACGCGTTAGTGAACTAATACACTGGCATGCTGTATCAGTGGATTGCATTAGTCATTTCTTCGGCGGTTGTTTAGTTGCAGGTATGGATATAACTGCAAATATGTAATCTGGCACGCCAGATGTGTACTGCTACACCGTCGCTTCCGTGAAAGAAAAATACCTAATATTCACTCGTGTGCGTGGGTATCTACCAAACAAACATGCAAATCATCCGCACTTGTTGACAAGTAGGAACTGCTGCAAACGACTATCAAAGGTAAAGAAGACTATCGGCAGCAACAGCTGACAATCTGTGGCTGCTCCTCCAGTAATTTCGAAATTTTTCAGAGTTAAGATGTGGATGCTTCGAAAAACTTGGCACTCATGCTAATATCTGCACGTCATTCGATGCCTGAAAGCCATTCGTAACTGTCTAATTAGGACGCAATTGTTATTTCGGAAGTAATAACGTCTCAGTTTTGACTGCGCAACTTGTAAACATGAAGTTGACCGGTGCGTACTTCGGATAAATGTTCACTTCACAACCCCACACGCATGTTCTGGCGTGGATGCAGAATCTTCAGCCATCCCAACTCACGGCGTCGAGAGCGGTCTTACCCAGGGACCAGCCAAACGAGCAATAAACCTGTCGTGCCGGCTGCGTTGGTGTATTTTGTCACCGGTGGTTCATGCTTCGTGTACACACTACTTTAAAGTGTGAGAATAATTGTGTAGTATAGTTTAGACATCCATGAACCTAAATAAACTATTTTGTCTTGTGTGGATGTTCGCACAAAAAGCGCTGACGATCGAACGTCGCGCTTTCAGCACCACACGGTGTCACCGAAAGCGGCCGGCCGCACTTATCCTGTACTTCTTTGACTGATATGTAAAAACATGCAAAAAGAACAAAAAGTTATGATGTGGCGTAGTAGCTAGCGCATTCGGTTCAAAATCAAGAAGTGGCGGGTTCAAATCCCGGCTAAATGTTTTGCCATTTTTTCCCTGTTGCAAAAACTAGCGCCACTGGGTACCAGCGTCCAGTGACATGCCTGATTATTGGCCGAGTACGGCACTGGTACCAGCGCCTCCCAGCGCAGGTTCTGGTACACTGGAGCAGCAGCGTCCCAGTACTCCGCACAAAATGTCTTCCCAGGTACAAAACGGGGGCACCCATTCGTCATAAATAAATAAATAAATATATAAGTCAAATAACGCGCATTCATAATAAAAGTTTAAACAAAAAATGAAAAAAAAAATTAAAACACCGCAAGACGGGACTTGAACTCACTACCTCCTGGTCACTAACAGAGTACGCTACCCACTACGCCACGCAAAAACGTGGTTATGTGGTTGTAAAATGGCTATTCATTCGAAGAACACGCCATTAAACTTTATGTTTACAAGTCGCACAGTCAAGACTGACACGATATTCCTTTCCAAATAACAATTGCGTCTTGATTCGACAGTGACGAACGGCTTCCGGGCACCGAATGACGAGCAGATAATAGCCAGAGCGCAAAAACTTTTGAAGCATCTACATCTTAACTCTGAAAAATCTCAAATACACAGGCGGAGCAGCCACAGATTGTCAGCTGTTGCTGCCGATGGTCTTTTTTTTTCCTTTGATAGTCGTTTGTAGCAGTTGCTATTGGTCTACAAGTGCAGATGATATACATGTTTTGTTTGGTAGATATCCGCGCACACGAGTGAATATTGAGTATTTTCTTTCGCGCAAGCGACGGTGTAGCAGTACACATCTGGCGTGCAAGATTACATATTTGCAGTTATATCAATACCTGCAACTAAGAAACCGCCGAAGAAATTACTAATGCAATCCGCTGAAAAAGTATGCCAGTATGTTAGTTCACTAACGCGTACCAAGTTACCAACTCAAAATTGCGTGTTCTTACGTACGAGTCAGAGAAGTACCGGCTCTCTTGCTTAGAAGGAAGCTTCCGGTGACAGCCTACGTTGCTGAAAGCATGACACATCGATCGTCGCCACTCCTTGTGTGGGCACCAAACACGCGTATAAACGCTCTATTTAGGATCAGTGATGTCTAAACTGTACTTTACAGTTATTCTTACACTTTAGAATCGCGCCTACTTAAAGTAAAAAGCGCCGGCAGCAGGTGCACCGACGCAGGCGGCACGGTAGGCCTCGCCGGGACGGGGCACTGGGTAAGGCTGCTTTCGAAGCAGCTGAGTTGCGATGCTTGAAGTGTCTGCATTTGACCTTCGCAATATTTCTGACTGTTTCTAAACTGTACCTGAAGTGGAAGGTCAATCAATGCCAGATATGCATTTACGGAGTGGCGATGGTGAGCGACAGCCATTTTTCTGGCCTCCGCTGGCAGTAAACAGCGGGCCCGCCAATGTACAGATATCTGCAGTTATATCAATACCTACAATTAAAAAAAACGCTTATAAAAATACCAAAGCAATCCGCTGAAAACGTATTCCAGGGAGTCAGTTCACGAAGGCGTACTAAATTACGAACTGAAAATTCCGTGTTGTTACTTATCAGTCGGAGAAGTGCCGGCTAAGTGCGGTCGGCAGCATTCAGAGACAGCCTGCGTAGCTGAAAGCGTGACGTTCGATCGTCAGCGCTTCTTGTGCGAACATCGAAACAAGACAAAATAGTTGATTTAGGTTCATGGATGTCTAAACTATACTTTACAGTTATTCTCACACTTTAAAGTAGACGAAAAGAGACTTTCACTGGAGTCAGTTGTACCCTTGGAGTGATACTTCGAGAAAGACTGTGGAATCTCTATAGCAGTTCTCCTTGTGTGGTACGCGCAAAACGCAAACATTAGTTGCACAGCCTGAAGAGTTCTGTTCGCAAACTTGTCCTTGTACAGTCCAGCCGATTATGGTGTCAATTGCCACCTAACCTGGAACGTCTAGGCATCAGTTTACATCACCGGTACTTATTTGCCAAAGATAGTCAGAACTAATAGGCAAGTCGATCCAAGCGTCTGGTGTGTCCTTTGCTGAGCAATAAAGGTTTGCCTGCCACTTGCCTTGTTTTGCCAGAGCTTGAATAAATTCCTTCTCAGCTGACCGCACAGTTATATCCTGACAAATGGTTTAGTTATTTATTTATATAGTTATTTATTCATTTATTTTGTAGAGAAGCCGCCGAACAGTGAACTGGGTCAAACTCTCAAGTCTTTTGTAATGGATCTACCCAAAAAGGACGCCGCTCGCGCTGAGAGTCCGTGCTTGGCCGTTACTGTCGCCATTGTGTATGCTCGCTGTGTGCCGAATAATAAACGCCCTAATAAACTGGTGGAGAGTGCTTCGATTCCTTTCTATGCCATCGGAACTACGATCTCGTACCCTGCCATTCACCATGTCCTACGACGCTTCTCAGCAAACGCCTCCTCCCATGCCACCCCCATGTCCTGGTGTCCCCAGGATCCGCGATCCACGCATCTCCACGGACGCTGACGGCACTGACGTGGAGGACTGGCTCGCCATTTACGAGCGCGTGAGCGTCCCCAACACCTGGGACGAGGACGGCAAGTTTACAAAGTTGGTGTTCTACTTTGCGAGAGTTGTAAGTTTGTGGTACAACAACCACACGTTTGATTTCGCAACCTGGTCCGATTTTAAGACCGCTATAACCAACGTTTTAGGGGCGAAGCTCCTTAAAGCGGCACCCGTTCGTTCCTCTAGTACATAACATGTCTTACGCTCTGATCTCCAAGGGGGTGCCGGTAGGAGATTTCTCCTGTGCGTTGTTGAACAATAAAAAAATCGCAGCGTTTGCGTTAACTAAAAGCCAAATTCTCGGGCCTGTGCTCATACTTCCGACGCTTCATCCAAAATTTTGCCACGATCATATCGCCGCCGACGAAGCTCCTTGGAAGTAACGGGCCCCTCAGTTCGTGGTCGTCCGAGTGCGAGGACGCCTTCGCGAAGCCCCGCCATTTGTGGACGTCTCTTCTCAATCTACGCCATTACGATCCTACGGCCCAACGGAGCTGCACACGGACGCCAGCGGTGTAGCCCTCGGCGCAGTCCTTGCGCACGGCAAATCCGGATTCCCTGAATATGTCGTGGTATATGCAAGCCGTACCCTCACGAGAGCCGAGACTAACTACATCGTCACGGAGAAAGAGTGCCTGGCAATCGTCTCGGCCTTTACAAAGTTTCAACCTTATTTGTATGGTCGTCTATTCGATGGTGTCGCCGACCATCATGCACTATGCTGGCCGTCATCACTGAAGGATTTCTCCGGCCGTCTCGCCCATTGTGCTCTTCGCTTACAAGACTACGACATGCGCGTGCTGTATCCCAATGAACGCCAGCATGCTGACGCCGACGCCCTCTCGCGCTTCCCTCTGCCTGAAGATGACGTGCTCTGTTCGGTATCACCGGTTGCTGTTTCTGCCATTGATGTTGCCATCAACGCTACTGAACAGCGAAAGGATAATTGGATCGCCCCGCTTATCAACTTGCTCTCTGATCCGTCCGCAACGCCATCCACGCGTGCCTTGCGTCGTCGAGCTCACCATTTGACCATTCGGTACGGCTTCCTACACCGACGCAATGACGACGCCGATGGCCAGCATGGTTACTCGCGATACCCTGCAGTCTGCGGTCGGAGATATGTGAATCCTTCCACTCTAACCCGCAATACGCGCACTCAGGGGTATTCAAAATCTACCATGTCTTTCAACAACGCTACCTCTGGCGCGGAATGTACCGCTACGTGCAGCAGTTCGTTCGCTCCTGCCTCGCTTGCTAACGCAGCAAATCATTAGCACACATGTCGCCAACCGGTCTTCAGCCGTTACCTTGCCCTGACCGTCCGTTTGGGCGCATAGGTATTGATTTGTATGGACCACTTCTTCTGACGTCGGCTGCTAACTGCTGGACCATCTTCGCCGTAGATACGTTAATGCGATACGGCGGAACCACCGCTCTTCCTGCGGCTACTAAGCGTGATGTTGCGTCCTTCCTACTGCATCGATTCATGCTGCGCCATGGTCCACCCCAGGAACTTCTCAGTGATCGAGGCCGTGTCTTCTCAGAAGTCGCCGAAGCCATTCTCACTGAGTGCCATTCTGTCCACCACAAAGCTGCTGCTTACCACCCGCAGACAAATGGTCTCGCCGAACGCTTTAACCGCACCTTCGGCGACCTGCTTTCGATGTACGTCACCGCCAACCACACGAATTGGGATACTATACTTCGTCACCTACGCCTACAACA
The DNA here is from genome assembly GCA_013436015.1 of Rhipicephalus annulatus. NCBI lineage: Eukaryota > Metazoa > Arthropoda > Arachnida > Ixodida > Ixodidae > Rhipicephalus > Rhipicephalus annulatus. Next base: position 148,207 of record WOVY01010535.1, on the reverse strand, counting down.
CCACCCCTCAAAGCACGACCAGTTTTTCACATTTCTTCTTGCTGTACAGAAGGCACCCGTCACACACCGTCGACACGATACTCTCGTACAAGCGGGATCCATCTGAGTGTGCACCTATTTCTGAGACAGCCAGGCTTGTTGAAGAATGTCGCGAGCTTGCCAAGACTTTTACGACGCGGGAGCAAGAGCGACAGAAAAGTATTCGTGATGGCTCAGCAACTTCTGAGCCCACGTTTCTTCCTGGTTCCCTTGTATGGCTCTCATGGCTGACCTCTGTAGCTGGCCTTTCTTCCAAACTACTCCCGAAACACGAAGGTACCTGTCGTGTGATCGAGCGCACATCTCCGGTCAACTATCTGATCGAACAAATTGAAGAATATTCGGACATTCGCCGTCGCGGGCGCGACATAGTTAACGTGGAGCACCTGAAGGCTTACTATGACCCGCTCATATTGACAAGCTGTTAGATCTCCAGGTGGCTCCCTTTTCGACACCGGGGTTTTTGTAGAGAAGCCACCAAACACTTAAATGGGTCGAACTCTCAAGTGCTTTCTATTGGGTCTACCCAAAAAGGATGCCACTCGCGCTGAGAGTCCGTGCTTGGCCGTTACTGTCGCCATTGTGTATGCTTGCTGTGTGCCGGCTAATGAACGCCCTCACAATTTAGTTATTATTTTATTATATATATATTTGAAAATTAGCTATTTATTTATTTATTTATTTTTACAGACGCCAGCTTAGTGTGTTACGTGAGGGATGGGATGGTAAGTAGCGAAAATGTCCCGATCAACAACTTGAAGGATTGCGGGTTGAATTGAAGTAGAGTACCTTTGGGTAGATGGTTCCAGTCTCGCGCTCTGCTTACAAAAAAGAAGCGTGAATCGCAGTGGTCTGTGCCATTGGGGGGTAGACCGCTTTGGTGTAATTCATGCGGCAGGACGGATGATGAGCAGGATGATGGTTGGGACTGCTATGTCTTCTAAGCGACACCCAGCCTAGTTGGACCAGTTTCGAAGCCTTAATTCGATGACGTTGTGGTCTCCTGCCTCAGAACACGTGGTTACAAAGATCGTAAGCGCTGGGCGTGTCTTGGAGACCACACTCAAGTTGAGCTTGCGAGTTATGTCCTCTTGAAAAAAAACTTTTTGGCTACCACCACCCAGATTACCATACAAGCACTTGGTTTTGTCATCATTTATCACGTCGGTGCAAATATATGGAGGTACCATATATATAGACTGCCAACTGGCAGGCTCCTTAGCCTGCCAGTTGGTGCAGAATGAGTCATTGCTGGAAAAAAGGATGCTAGAAGCAAAGCGCATTGCGGCACTTGCTGAGTTTGTTGTCGCTGTCGAAAGCCTACGGTGATTGCGATCTCATATGCTCGAGGCTTGCTTTCCGCGGTAAATAATTGCAGGTGAGCCTGACGTGCCAATTCTTCACTAGATCTTCTCTTCACGTGCAGGGAAAGCACCGGTTATCTTTCTTTAGCTGCTCCTACTTAACCGCAAAAGGAATATTGGCGTTGCAGCGGCGCCTCCCATGCTGATGCACACGGAAAAATAAGCATGCGAACCACGCTCATTTTTCGGGTTCATCACAGAAAATAAGCATAGGAGAGATATTGCGCATAACGGATGCGGTTGGGACGTCACTATGCACTGCATCCGTGCTATTGTTCATGGCAGATCTTCACTTGGTGCATGCTCTTCTCATCTTTCGAGTTCCAAATGCATAGACGATGAACGGTCGTTCAGCTCATTGTCCAGCGCTGTGGCTGCCTATGCTGGTGCACCCAACGAGAAAGCCTCAGCAGCACATACATCTGAAGGCTGTGTCAAGGCGTGGCACCTTTTTTCTCGCGTGAAAGAAAGACCGGTGTCCGTGGAAGAGCCTGTAGCAAGATATTGACAAGTGCCCTGCCGTGGTGTTCTAGTGTATAAGGTACTCGGCTGCTGACCCACAGGTCTATGGATCGAATCCCGACAGCGGCGGCTGCGATCTCGATGAAGGCGAAAAGGCTATAGGCCCGTATGCTCAGATTTGGGTGCATGTCAAAGAGCTCCAGGTGGCCCAAATCACCGGAGGCCTCCACTACGGCGTCTCTCATATATTTATGGTGGTTATTAACCACTAAACCTCACATATCGTCAAGATGTTGAAAAGTATAGCCATACACCTCAGTGTCGATACGTTCAGCGCTCCGAGGCAGCGAATATTCAGTTGCGTGGCATTGTGCAATCGTCGCAACCAACGGATGCCATTGGAAAATTTCACACAGATGCTGCTGAATATTCGTCGACTTATTGCTGAATCGTTCCTTCAGCGTAGTCATTCGCAACTTTCACAGATGGTGGCATCGCAATGTGGCATCCATCATAACTGTCGCTTGTAGGATGCCCGCACAGCCAGCCCATGCCATCTTTCAGTCAGCCTCACTTTGGCGGTTTTGTGGTGCTTTATATTTTGTGGCTGGCAATTTCTACTACGGGTATTTTGAATTTGGTAGTAAACTGCCGACGTCTCACAGGTACTGCGAGACGTATTAACAATAATTTGCTCTTTATTGTTTGCTTGCTGAGCTAAAAGAATCACGAAATATGTTGAAAGCCGCTTTGAAGATGTCGTGCAGTCAAAGGTGAGGTTTCCTGCTTCGCACAAGCACGGCCACTAGAACTTCCGTGGCCGTGGCACGAGGAGCGCTCACAAATCTTTACATGCATTCATTCACACAATAGCATTCATTCACACTACAGCAGACCATCGTCTGCTGTAGTGTGAACGAATGCATGTACATCTTTGTGAACGCTCGTCGTGCCACAGCCACGGAAGTTCAAGCAGCCGTGCTTGTGCAAAGCAGGAAACCTCACCTTTGACTGCACGACGTATGCAAAGCGGTATAGCAAAGCGGCCCGGCATTCAAAACTTCATCTCCTACAATATACGCTGCCCACGCATTTCTCTACCCGCAGTGTGGGATATAATAGATTACAGAGACAATTACCTTTTAAGCAAAGCCTTGACCACACGGCGGCTGCAGCCGAAAATACTACGCAGTTCGGAGGGACGGAAACACCAGCGGTGGTTTCCCGCGCCTGCTTCACGATTCCTCAAATGACAGTGATGTTGGGCTTGCACTAATGCCCTATTCAGGCGGAAAAATTTGCGAATAGGCGGCGCTGCGGCTCGCACGTTTCGCCGCCTTTCTAGCAAAGACCGGTTGCTTATCACCCCGATCCTGCCTTCTGACTGTGCTCTTTCAGCACGTTCACGCGCTCTGCGCGCGCTGTTGTCTGGTCGCTCTCCTCGTGCATCGTCACCTAGGACTTGTTCCGAAAATTTAAAAGGATTGATTTATCCGTTGGGTTTAACTTCCCGAAACCACCGTATGATTACGAGAGACTCCGCAGTGCAGGGCTTCGAAAATTTCGACCACCTGGGGTTCTTTAACGTTCACTGAAATCTGAGAACACGGGTCTACAGAAGTTTTGCCTCTATTGAAAGTGCAGCCGCCGCCACCGGGATGGAATCTCGCGACCTGTGGGTCAAGCGCCGAGTACCTTAGCCACTATACTACCGTGGCGGGGCATGTTTAAAAACATTTCTGAGATACTGGAAACTTTTTTGACGGTGTGAATAACACCGGAACCAAGAGCGATTCATGCACTATATATACCTTGTGTTTGAGGGAGTGCTATGTGCGTGTCTTTGGTGGACAGCCGCATGTATATGACATAGGTGAGGTGACTGGGCGGATTCTATATGCATGGTATTGGTAAAATGCACATTTTCTGCGGCAGAAGTGTGTTCTTAGAGCTGTCAACAAATCACCACTACCCCTTTCGCGAGCGTTTCTATATAGCGACTAGATTTCGATTGCTTGAACGCAAGCTTGTCGCACGGCTTTACATTTATTATGAGGAAACTGTGAAGCGCATAAACGTACATCTGCCCTTTTGATTCGCTGGTACCATTGCAATGCGCAGTGATCAGTCTCATAGGAGTATCACTTTTGCCGAGGTTTTCATCAAAGGATAAGAACTTCGTGTCGTAAGTTCAATGCCACCTTGTATTTAAATGCACTGTGTTCCCTGATTCGAAAGTCGCTTCGGTTGTTTAGACACCTCGCTTGGCCTTCGTCATGTTGTACAATACCCACTAGAATCGAGCATGTTTATAGTTACGCCGAAGTTGGCCCTTGGTAATTGCGTCTGATTTCGCAAAACCATCGAAAAATTTTTTGCCCCATCGGTTCTTTTTTTAGCCAGTTTTCAAAGCGGCAGCTGTGCATAACGCGATACTCAGGCGCATGCAAGGATTAACTGTTTTACGTGCGAAAACATTGATATCATTGAGAGGAACGCTGTGGTATGAGACTCCGGGTTTATTCCGCCCATCTGAGATTTTGTAACAAACATCTAAAAGTATTTAAAGTGTAAGTCGTTATGACGACAATGAACAGCAGGTGCGCGCATACCGAGCGCCGCTTCTATTCACATTGAGTGTCATTGCACCTTACGCTTGAAATATGCTAAACCAACACGCCCTCGCTGCCATTATTACACCCGAATCTAAGCACACTAGTGTTTCTTTATACATTTCGCTCCCATGGAAATGCAACTGGTGCATCCGATAATTTGGAAATCATGAGCTCAATTCTATCGAGCTCATGATTTACAAATTATCGCATGCGCCAGTTGTACACCTCAGCCTGCTAACTAAAACTAATTTCTTACCCCGACGTGGTGGTCTTGTGGCTAAGGTACTTGGCTGCTGACCCGCAGATCACGGGATCGAATCCCGGTGGCGGCGGCGGCTGGATTTTAAACGGGTGCCAAAGTGTTGTAGGCTGGTGTGCTCAGATTTGGGTGTACGTTCAAGAACGCCAGGTGATCGAAATTTCCGGAGCCCTCCACTACAGCATCTATCATACTCATGTCGTCGTTTTTCGACGTTAAACCGCACAAATCAATCAATTAACTAATTTCTAGCAAAGTCTACGTGCATGAACGCTCAGCGCGAACACGCGACCTAACACACCTGCGAGGCCCTAGGTACGTTATTTTAAAGCTGCATTAAGCTAAAAAACTCTGCTGCTGTCACATTACAAATGGTTGTCTGGAAAAGCCAGTGTGCTATGTCAAAATATAAAGTGGCGGTCCATTGGCTGTTGTTTGAGTTTGCAAACGCACTTTATTTTCATATGAGTCTGGCCATCACGTTTTTCCCCAATATTACTTGGAGATACTGTGCACGACGAACTTTTTCAAGGTGACAAGATTGCAGAAGTGTCGGCGATCTGCGAGAATTCACGCTGGACGCCTTTGCTCCTCGCACTGCTGCCATAGGAAACGACACGAGTGGACGGGCAGTTTTGAGCTCTTGATCATTTTAAAACTTTTGTAGCAGCTCCTTCTGTTCTATTATTCTATCTCTTTCCGTTCTATTATTCTCCCTTTCCCCCACCCCAAGTGTAGGGTAGCCAACCGAGCCAAGCTTGCCTTTCCTGCCTTCCTGCCTTTCCTCTCTATTTATCTCTCTCTCTTGTAGCAGCTCGCAATGCAGTGAGGGTGTGTGTCTTCTTTCGATGGTGACGAAGGAGTAGCGCTGATAGCATGCAAAATGCGAGACAAACACCCGAAGGAACACGTTTTCTGTGCGCGCAGTGGGGAAACCAAGCAAGCGCGGGCAGTCCGAACGACTGGAGCTTTGCCTTCTGTCCGCTAGGGCAACGAACAGCGCTGCGCCAGCTTGAATCAGTCGTCTCCATAGCGTCGGCGTATAGCAAGATTTTGTCGTAGGAAAACGCGCTATGGCTGTCACTGCGTTACGGGATACGAGCTCTTCAGGTCATAGAACCTTATTAATAGCGTCACAGGTTTTGTAAATGAATGAGTTGCTCAAAATGCTCCCAGAAGCCTGCACACTCCGTGATGTCGCCTATGAACGTTGAAAAGTGCATGCAGTGCGGCGTTCGGGGTGCCATAATTATTGCGGAAGCCTAGTGCCTGGAAGCCGTTGCTGCTGTGCTTTCACCACTCGCAACTTGCGCATAGCCGGCCAGTGCTCGTTTCATTTGTGAAATTCTGAATCATATCTAGGCTAGCATGCTGAGCGCTTCATATTGGTATTCCGCTACAGCTTTATACTCTTCTTCAATGCGTTCCGTCATGATATTGCCAGATTCTTTCCTCATGTTTTCTTATCGCCCCGTTTTACTGTCAATAATTTTCAGCGCAAGCCTCGCCTACACTGTTCGAGAAGCATCGGGCTGGCAGTGTATCATTTTGTTAAGACTACGCCCACTTCGTAACAGATAATTTTGAAAACTACGTCGCTGTTAGTGATATCGCTACAATATTCGAATGCAAGTGTAAAAATGCCGACACGCTTCGCCCCTTGTCAGTTCATTATTTGTCGATGCCCTATGCGCCGCTATCAGTGCCAGCGTCTCGCTGTAACCTTACTTTTCTTTCACGTGGCCACAAGGTCGGCGCAAATTAACAGTTTTATTTTGACCTGGAGCCTGCTCCCTTCATTCACGTCATAACCCTGTGAAATCTGGTGGAGGTGCTGCTTCGTTCATGTACCAGACAACCTCGTAAAGCCCTGACCCCAGCCTATGTCACGAATAAGACACGGACGCCAGCCACGATCCCCGAACAAGCCGCAGGCAGCAGGGTTTAACACCGGAGTACGGGCCTCTACAAGAGAAGGCTCAGAAAACCACTGCCATAGCCTTGACCGCGGCAATGATGACAGCTGCAGCGATACAGCCCACGATCGTGGTGCAGCAGCCAAGGGCACCACCGATTTTTTGTGGGTCATCGTTTGAAGACCCGAAGCCCTGGCTGAATACCTGCGACCGAGTGGCCGCCTTCAACCGCTGGAACACAGAAGAGCTCCGTCAAGTCCACTTTTATCTGGAAAATACGGCAAGGACCTGGTATGAGAATCAGGAGGCAACCTTTCAAAGGTGTGATCTCTTACGCATCACATTCTTTCATGCGACGGCTCAAGCAAGAACGCTTCACTGGTCTGATCCGAAATCCTCCAAAGACCATCCCGGAATCCCTATCACAAGCAACATCAATCAAGGAGACGCAGAAAATGTGAACCTGCCAGTACTATTCGCAAACATATCGCGGAAGACAGCCCAGCTCTTGATGCTCTCGGGTCCGACGACATTCGCGAAACGATACGAGCGATCGTGCGGGCTGAGCTGCATAAATTATTGCCATCCTCACAGCATCAAGTAGACCCGATTGCCAACGGCGTACGTCAGGAGTTCGAATAATTTCTCTGGACACCCGAACAAGCGACGCCTGAGGCACAAGCACTGAGCTACGCTGCGGTAGCCTGGTGCAACGTTTCTCCGCCGCTTCCATGTCAAGAGGCCACACCACTGCATTTCCGTCGTCAGACACCACCGCTGAAGCCATACCATTCATCTGCCAGCCAGCGACACGCTCCAAAATGAACCGACGTGTGGCACGCCCCCGAACACCTAGCTGTTTGCTACCACTGCCGATTGGCTGGCCACACCTACCGCTGCTGCCAGTATCGTCAGATTGGACTCCGTAGTTTTGCCATTGACGCGCGCGTCCACAGCGGGGCGAAAAACCACGTGACATTGCCGACTACCTGATACCAGCGCAATGAACACCCCGAAGCTCTTTCCGTTCACCATCACCTGGACGCTACATGTCGCCTCACCAGTGGTTGTACACTGACCCAACCCGGGGCTGGTCGCCTAGCCCGTACTCGAAAAACGCAGTAACCGATGTAAGTGCGGTTGCTGTACGACGTACTGCCGAAGATCTTCAGCTGCCGAGAACGACACCTTGACGAAACCTCAAAAACGCGATGCAACGTCAACTTAATGCTGAGGTCTTAATGTCACGGCCAGCAGTCGACTTGACGCGACGTTGAAGCAGAGGTACAAAGCGTTGTATCTGTGATCCGACACCACGACCTAACCGGAACGTGAAGCGGCTAAGTAGTGACCTAGACGTTCTCATCGACAGCCACAGCGTCACAGCTCTCTTTGACACCGGTGACGACTATTGCATCATCAGTGAGACGTTTGCCGCGAAGTTGAAAAAAAAATTCAACTGCCTGGGAAAGCCTCGACATTCGTAGAGCTGGTGGATACCTAGTTACGTCGGCAGAAATCTGCACAGCCTGTGCCACCATTAACAGCCGGATTTATTCCGCAAATTTTGTTGTACTACATCATTGCTCGAGATGTCATCCTGCGCATCGACTTAAGCCTTCATGCTGCTGTCATTGACGTGAGGACCAAATCGATAACACTATTCACCGAAAAAATCACTGCCGCAACACACGCCGTTAAGAAGGCACGTGCTGAAAGACCCGTGCTGGAGTGACAGCGCCCCAGTACTCTGCGCAAGATGGCTTCACAAGGTTAAAACGGGGGCGCCCATTCGCCAAGAGTAAATAAATATGTAAGTAAAATAGCGCGCATTCAAATAAAATCAGAAAAAAATACAATAAAACAAATTTAATGCTTCCTGACGGTATTTGAACTCGCCACCTTCTGATTTTGAACTAAGTACACTACCCACAACAACAACGTCAGAACGCCCCGCCACGGTGGTCTAGTGGCTAAGGTACTCGGCTGCTGACCCGCAGGGCGCGGGTTCGAATACCGGCTGCGGCGGCTGCATTTCCGATGGAGGCGGAAATGTTGTAGGCCCGTGTGCTCAGATTTGGGTGCACGTTAAAGAACCCCAGGTGGTCTAAATTTCCGGAGCCCTCCACTACGGCGTCTCTCATAATCATATAGTGGTTTTGGGACGTTAAGCCCCACATATCAATCAATCAACAACGTCAGAACGTTGTTGTTGGGTTGTAAAGTGACTACCCATAGAACGAGTGCCTTGACTTCATGTTTTAAAGTCGCACAGTCAAGATTGACGCGATATTCCTTTTCTAATAACAATCGCGTCTTGATTCGACAGTGACGACCGGCTTCTGCGCATCGAATGACGTGCGGATATTAGAAAGAGCGCAAAGTTTTTTGAAGCATCCACATGTTATCTCTGAGTAATCTCAAATTGACTGGACGAGCAGCCACAGATTGTCGGCCGTTCATGCAGATAGTTTCTTTCCTTTGATAGTCGGTTCTCGCACTTGCTGCTGGTAAACAGGTACAAATGATTTAAAATGACATCTTTGGTAGACAGGCGCGCACACGAGTGAATATTGAGTTTTTTTTCTTCGCGCAAGCGGCAATATAGCAGTATACATCCGGCGTGCTAGATTACATATTTGTGGTTATATTGATACCTGTAACTAAGAAACCGCTGTAACAAAAAATTGCTAGTGCAATCCACTGGGAAAGTACGCCAGTGTGTTAGTTCACTAAGGCGTACAAAAATTGCGTGTACTGCCTACTGAGCTCAGAAGGAAGCTTTTGGTCACAACCTGCGTTGCTGAAAGAATGACACAATGATCGTCATCGCTCCTTGTGCGGGCACCGCACACGTGGATAAATGGTTGATTACGGCTCAGAGATGTCTAAACTGTACTTTACAGTCATTATTACACTTTCAACTTGTTCTAATTACAGTAAAAAGCGCCGGCAGCATGTACACTGACGCGGCCAGCACGATAGGCCTCGCTGAGACGGGGCACGGCGTAAGGCTGCTCTCGAAGCAGCTGAGTTGCGATGCTTGAAGTTTCTGCATTAGAGCTTTGCGACATTTCTCACTCAGTTACCTGAACTGTACATAAAGTATGTAGTAGGTCAATATATATTATTGCCAGATATGCATTTATGGAGTGGTGATACCGAGCGACAGCCGTTTTTCGAGCATCCGCTGGCAGTTCACAGCGGGCGTGTTAGTGTACAGATACATGCAGTTATATCAACACCAACAATTTGAAAAACGCCCAAAGTACTAATGCAATCTGCTGAAAACATGTGCCAGGGAGTCATTTCACGAAGGTGTACCAAATTACAAACTGTGAATGAAGTGTTGCTACATATCAGTCAGAGAAATACCGACAAAGTACGCATGGCAGCTTTCGGTGACAGCCTGCGTAGCCAAAAGTGCGACGCATCGATCGTCAGCGCTCCTTGTGTGAACATCGACACAAGGCGAAATAGTTGATTTAGGTTCATGGTTGTCTAAACTATATTTTACAGTTATTCTGCCACTTTAAAATTTTGTGTACACGAAGCAAGAAGCGTCGATAACATATACACTGGCACGGCCGGCACGACAGATATAATTCTCGCTGGGCCGGGTACTGGGTAAGACCGCTCTCGACGCGGCGAGTTGGAATAATTGAAGTTTGTGCATTTGAGCTTCGGAGCATTTCTAACTGTTACATGAAGTAGAAGGATAGACATGACCAGACATTCATTTACCTGGTGTGGTGGATTCAAACGACCGCTTTTTTTCTAGCCCATGCTGGGTAACCTTGCGAAGCGATCGAGAGAGCTCCTTTACGTTTCGTCAACTTGGCGGTAAAAATAATTTCCTGTTTTTGTTTAGAGTGGCGTCCGGCTACAGGCGTATAAACACTGCAACTTGGAATCGTTACAGCAATATACAGCTGATGCAAATATGACCGGCCGGTATACGCCCGGGCATATGCGTAAAAAGTGCATTATAATACGTTCGTGTGCTCGGTATCTGTTAGGGTAGAATCTCTCCGTGACATCGAGTCAAGCGTTGTATATTCAACGATACCGAAACATATCACAACATGGGCTACATTAATTTGCATGCTGTGCTGGTAGAAACAGTGCGTGCTTCAGAATTCACCAGTGCTTCCCCTGTGGATATTTCAGCGTTTCCAGCACTTCGCAGTGTGCACCAGCATCACATGGGTTACGGCAGCACCCCTACCAGTGTCGCACAGCTAATTCCCAGTGCGCCCAGTGAAGTGCCAGTGAACACCAGCGTGTACCAGTGTCTACATCGTGTACTATTGCCAAAAAACGTACTGGCATCACGCTGGCGACGTTGTTTTTTGCAATAGGCTAAGTCGGCTTGCCTCCTTGCTCCGGTATCACCATTTCCGTCGGCACTCAACGATCAACAGACATGCACAGTGTCGTTAGAGGCGACAAACATCTGTTGATCAGCCGCGAATTTCGAGTCACTAGAGGAATAGGCGAACTGGTTGGAGGGAAGGCTAGAGTGATGCTCACAAACTTAAGCAGCGAGTACAAGCACTTAAGGAAAGCACATAGGTTGCGTACATCGCAGAGATACTGGAAGCCAGCAATGCTTTCGTGAGTACGAATCTGCCTAATCTACTCCGATGACTCAAGCTCTGTAAAGAGCTTTCGACGTTATCTGATCCTTCCGACGCGTAAGCAACAGCTCAGTATCTTGGTTCGGAAATACAAGAACTGCTTTTCGTCGTCATCAAGAATTCGACCGACCTCTTTTGCGAAACATCGAATCGTAACAGAAGAAAATGCCAGGCCACTCCATCAGAGCCCTTGCAGAGTTTTGACGCGAGGATGCGAGGCCATAAAGAAACCAGTGAATGAAACGCTAAGGGACGACGTTATCCTGCCTTCAAAGAAATCTTGGGCATCACCGGTGGCGTTAGTGAAGGAAAAGGATGGAACCTTACGTTTCTGCGTTGACTATCGCTGGCTCAAAAATATAACGACGAAGGGCGTATACCCTCCCTCCCGAACAGGCGACGCCCTTGACCGACTCAACAACGCGAAATAATTTTCATCGATGGACCTCAAAACAGGCTCCTGGGGATACGAGGTAGATGAGCAAGACCGAGAAAACGCTCCCTTCATTACACCAGACGGTCTCTTTGAGTTCAGAGACAGGCCCTTGGTCTGTGCTTGGCACCTGCGACGTTCCACTGTGGTATGGACACCGTGCTGACTGGAATAAAGCAGCAGACTTTTGTCGTATACTTGAACGATCTCTTCTTGTTTTCTTCCAGCTTCGACAAGCGTTTTGGGCGCCTTGAAGCTGTACTTCAAGCAATCAAGACCTCCAGACTCACTCTGAAGCCAGAAAAGTGCTGCTTTGCATATAAGGAACTCTTGTTCTTGGGACCCGTATTAAGCAAGCCTATAACACGCCCCAACCCGCAGAAGACAAAGCACACCGCTGAATCTCCGCCATCCGCCGACAAGTACGCCATGCGTAAATTTGTTGGTCTGTGCGCCTATTACAGGCTTTTTGTCAAAAATCTCGCCGCGTCGCCGAGCCACTCACTAACCTTGCGCAAATCAACGTCGAGTTCAAGTGCATAAATGCCGCACAAGGAAGAATTTCAAGAACTAAAACAACGCCTGCAGATACCGACGACACTTGTGCATTTCGACGAAGGCGTCCACACGAAAATCTACATCGATGCAAGCAGTGTAGAGATCCGAACCTTCCTGATGCACAAGATTGATGGTCTTGAAAAGGTCCTGGCTTATGCGAGCCGGTCGCTAAGTAAGGTGGGAGTCAACTGTTTTCCGACAGAAAACAGGTATCTTGCCTTCATCTGGGCTACCTCCACGTTTCGCCTCAACCTCAACGGTAGTTATTTCAAAGTTGTGGGCGAACCATACGCCTTTAGTTGACTAGCTACTTTGATGGAACCTTCGAGTTGCCTCGTACGGTTGTGCTGGCAACTTCAAGAATTTGGAATCACTGTCCTTTACAAGCTGGAGCGAAGGCATTGTGACGCCGACAGCCTGGCCCGCACACCCGCTGACCCACCACCGCAACACAACGAGGATGGCGACAGCTTCTTGGGAGACTTAAGGGTCGATGATTTTCGGAAATACTGTGAGCCCTGAATTCAAGAGGCTTGTGGACAACCTTGACGACAAAGCTGCCGTTTTTCCAGTGGTATTCAAGCGAGGACCATCATCATTTTTATACTGGTATTCTCACCAAGAAATAGTTTTCGCCCCTTAGAGCAAACAATCACACTGTGGTACCTTCAGCGTTACGTCCAGAAGTTTTGGATGCTCTGCACGTTGACCCGTCGGCTGGGCACCTCTGTGTTTCCCGTACGCTCAGAAGAGTACAGGGAAAGTGCTACTGGCGAGGCCTTTTCGCCAACTCCACTCATTATGTAAAGACATTCCGGGACTGTCAATGACGAACGACACCGCCAACTAGGCCAGCCGGACTTTATCAGATCGTCGAGACACCTTACCGGCCGTTCAAGCATATCGGCATAAAAATATTTGAGGCGTTCCGGGCATCGAATTCCTGGGGCAACTGGATCGTCGTAGCTATCTAATACCTCACGCGATAGGTCAAGACAAGTGCCCTCCCCAAAGGCAGTGCCACTGAGGTAGCAAAGTTCATCGTCGAGAACACTGTCCTAGGAAAATTCCTTTGAAGGCATGTAGCTGTTCGGTAATTGTGGGCGCACTGTTGACAAGTTTTTCATGTATTGGTTTTCCAATCGAAATTTAGGCTGACCAGGAAACTGTATTCACCAGTGCATTGAGAACTACGTTTCTCAGAAAGTGTGGCATAAAGCTGTTACATAGTTAATCGCATGAACTTTAATCCAAATGTGTACAGAAACTGCAATCGGCAATAAAAAGAGTACTACGTCCCTTGTGCTCTGAGCACAAAGAGGACATGGAAAACTGTCTGCCTCCAGCCCTCTTTGTTTTGTGAAACATCCCACATGAGTCCACCGGGTTCACGCCGGTGGAGCTGGTTCACGGCAGTACACTCCGTTTCCCATTTCGTATGGCGCGAAGGTTGTAAGAGAGAACAGGAGAAAGCCACACCGTTGTAGCTTATGTATTAAAACTCCATAAGTGTTTAAATCGTCACTGGTTAACTAAATAGTTAACTAAAAGAAAAAATTGGGAGAACCTCAAGCTTCGCCTTTAAGAGTTGAACGCGATAGCAGAAGCCGGCCACTAGTGTGCCCTTCAACCGCTAAGTGCATAATAATAATATGTTTTGTTACACACACACACACACACACAAACGCGTGCGCGCGCACATGCACAACGTATCTTCAGTAATGGTACATGTTTTCGATCTATTGAAGCAGTTTTATAACCACTTCATGAAAATATTGTGCAGTGTTATAGTCACGTGGTCCTGTTTTTTAAAATAAGCGTAGGCGTGACACTTGTATTCCTAAATCGTCACATTCTCTCCTCCGTCTTGCGTTGGTTACCTGGCAATCGTTCAACTTGTTCTTCTGGAGATCTCTTCCGGCCAACTGCCACAAGCATCGCCTTATGATCGGTGAAATGGCAACTGCAGTACTTCACTTCTTAAAGAAATCGTGAGAATGAAAAGGTAAATCTATGCAAGTGTTGTGGTTTGTTGAAATGTCATTTCCTTGAAGGGAAATAAAGTGCCTTACAATGCCTCACAGATGGGAGCACATTATCTAGGGTTTGTTACTTGCTAGATGAACGCCTCTGCAAAAGCATGATATGTTTACCGGTAGATGAACAAAGTTGTGCACTTTTAGAGCTGTTGGAAAGTTCCTGTGTGTTTTTAGTGACGATGCCTTCACTATCCCAGTCTTTTTCGACGTAGCTTTATGGCCTCCCAAATGCACCTATAAGTCACCGAACGGGCTCATTTTCGTTGTCACACCTGTCGAACGAAATGCGTTAATGGTACTCCCTCCACTACATGACATTTATTTGGTGTTTTATTTCTGGAGCAGCTGCACGAGCCATTAAGGCTTCGTGGTAGGACATATGCTTGCCACGCGAACGACCCGAGTTCGGTCCCCAATGAGACCAAACATTGTATTTATTTTGTTCGATTTGTTCTCTATTTTTTGCTTATGGACGATTTTTTGCTCACAACCAACGGGGCAGATGCTGGCAGCGGAATTCCTGCGACACAAACTCTCTAAGGCTATCGCATTAAAATTGTCAGACCCTTAAGCTTCGTCTTTAAGAGTTGAACGCGATAGCGAAATTCAGCCCCTATTGCATTGAAATGGCATTTCCTTGAATGGGCATAAAGAGTCTCACAATGCCTGACAGATGGCAGCACATTAACTAGCGTTTCCTGTTTGCTTGATCAACGCTATAGAAAGGCATGATAAGTTTTCCGCGAGACGGACATAAGGTGCATTTTAAGAGATGTTTGAAAGCTCTTGTGTGTTTTTAGCAGCGATGGCTGCACTATCCCGGCCTCTATTGGTGTAGGTTGTTAACCTCCCAAATGCGCCTACAAATCACCGAACGGGCTAGTTTTTGTCGTGCCTTTTGGCGAACAAAATGCATTAAGAAGACTCCTTCCTCTATATGACATTCATGTAGTGTTTTATTTTCGAAGCATCTGCAAGTAACATTGTGGCCTTTTGTTAGAAATCCTGCTTACCACGCGAACGTCTCGGGTTTGATTCTCAATAGGACCGAAACTTTTATTTTTTATTTTATTTGCTTCTTTCTCAATTTATTTCGCTCACGGACGATTTTTTGCTCACAATTAACGGTGACGAAGCCGACGGCATGACTTTTGTGACACGAGCTCTGTAACGCTATCGCGTTAAAATATGTAAGTAGCTCAAGAGAATGCAAACACGTCATTCGTAGCTAAGAATGCGAGGCGCCAAACTGTTATTGATGGGGCTAAAATCGTGATCTTGCGTCTCTCGCGGAAAAACAAGATAGAGTTTAATCAGAGAGGTGAGTGGAAGTAGCACATAAGATTTCGGAGACGAACTATGCGTTGAAAATGTCAGCACGGGGAAATAAAATCAAGATTCACTATTGTAACCAAATGAAGCCACGTATCAGAAGAGAAGTAGTCAACATGTTGCTAATGGTACCCGAAGAAACAACTGACCGTTTCCCGTGCTTGGAGTGGCCACAGGAGGCAATTACAGTGTGGAGGAAATTCGGGCCCTCTCGGCGAGTCGTAGAGTTATTTATTTATTTATTTATTTGCAATACCTTCAGGGCCAAACGGCATTACGGAAGGGAGTGGTTGAGAAAGAAAGGAAAAAAATCTTTTACAAAACGCAGCGGCGAATCTTACATCGAGCAGAAGATCTTAACTATACAGGTTAGCTAACAGGCTTTATGGCAAACAAAAACGCGGGAATGATGAGAATTAACACAAGACAAAAAAACGACAAGAAAATAAATACTGTACAGGAACAACACAGCATCGGGTAATACAATACTTTGTTGGCTGTAATTACACATAACTAGCTAAGACACTTTTGAAATGAAGGTGATTTACAATGGTTGCCGCTGATGCGGGAAGCCGGTTCCAGTCCTCAGAGGTGCGAGGTATGAAAGACTGAGAAAAGGCGCGAGTCCTGCAAGAAGGCAACCCGACCTTATGGGAATGATCCAGCCGGGGTGAGATATAATTAGGAGGCAAGATAAGACCGTCCCGCAGCGATGTGTGATGAAACAGCTCGTGAAACAAGTGGAGACGAAACATTTTACGACGGGATGAAAGTGAAGGTAAGTTGAGGCTAGATTTCATGGCTGTTATGCTAGCTGTCCTGTTGTAATTAGAAAGTATAAAACGAATTGAGTTATTCTGTATCATTTCAAGACAGTGTATTAGGTTGGCATGACTAGGATCCCATACTACAGCGGAATATTCGAGTTTAGGTCGTATTAGTGTAGTGTAAAGAAGAAGGTTCAAGAAAGTTCTAGAAGAGCGCCAGTTATTGAACCTGAAAGAAATGCTAATTAAATTTCATGAGAGCGTTAGCCTAACTCTCGGAAAAACGAATCTGATGACTTACGAAATTAAGTTAACACCAGCGGAGCCGATGATGTTGAACCCTTACAGAGCTACTCCGAAGCAGCCCCACCGAAGTGGTAAAGTGGCTAAGATACTCGGCTGCTGACCCGCAAGTCACAGCATCGAATCCCGGCTGCGGCGGCTGCATTTCCGATGGAAGCGGAAATGTTGTAGGCTTGTGTGCTCAAATTAGGGTGCACGTTAAAAAACTCCACGTGGTCGAAACTTCCGGAGCCCTCCATTAGGGCGTCTCGCATAATCATATGGTAGTTTCGGGACGTTAAACCCGACATATCAATCAAGCTTCTACGAAGCAGCATCAGATAATAGAGAGCTAAATAAAGCGTATGCCAGTGCTTGGGGTGATCAAGTAAACGGAAAAGGACTTTACGCCACCCATGATCATTGTGCAAGCGCCGGGTAAAGATTCTCGTCCTTGTGTGGATTATCGAAAATTTAACGCAATCACCAGGGATCACCTCCACCCAAACCAAACATTGAAGAACCGGTCTCAAGATTGAGTTGTGTAATTACATATCGACACTTGACTTAGTAAGAGTGTACTGGCAGGTGCCCTTGTCAGCCAGTGTCAGCCGCTATGTGGCATTTATAGCTCCGGTAGGTACATTTGGGCCTCTTGTGCTAGCTTTGGTCTTAAGAATGCCCCTTATAACTCTCCGAAAGTGATGAATATTGCCACATTCCTTTCCTCAAGTTTTGTTATCATCCCGTTACACTACATTCAGCACAAACCGTGCCTACAATGTTAGAAAAGCTTCGAGGCTGTAGTAGATTGTTTTGATGAGATTACGCCCAGCACATGAACATTACAGATTATTCTGGAAGCTACGTTGCCGTTAGCGTTCACGCTAGAACTTTCGATGGCAAATGTATAAATTCCGACGCGCTTCGACGCTTGTAAATTGATTAATGGCCGACGATCCACTCATTGCGATCATTGCAAGACTGCTAACGTACGTAATCAGACTTTCCGTTTACAGGGTACAGGTTCGTCCAAATAAACAGTTTGATCTCAAAATAAAATCGCCTGTCTTCGGCCACGTCACAATCCCGTAACATCAGGTGGATGTGCTGCTTCGTTCATGAACCAGACACCTCCATCAAGCCGTGAACCAGGCCCAAGAGGGAAAGAAGTGCGCCAACACCCAACAGCGAGCAAGTCGCAGGCAGAGGACACTGCAGCCAGAGTACCAGCCCCTTCCCGAACACACCAGGCAGCCCCGGATCACACCTGCGACAGTAGCAACAATGACAAACGCCACGTAGCCTATACCAATCGTTCTCCGACCACCCAAGGAGCCACCAAACTTCCGCGGATCGCCTGTCAAGGACACGGAAAGCTGGCTCCAAGCATTCGATCAAGTGGCTGCTTTGAAACCGGGACGAACGAAGATAAGCAGCTTCTTCATGTTTATTTTGCTCTACAAGATACCGTTTGTGCATGGTTCGAGAACCAGGAGCGAACCCTGACTACCCGAGAAACATTCCGCACCAAGTTCCTGGCTACCTTGACGAGCGTCATTCAAAAAGAGATGGCCAAAGCGCTGCTCGAAACCCGTTCACAGATTCCGAACGAGAACGTCACGCTCTTCGCCGAAGAGATGACCAAGATATTCCGCCACGCCAACCCTGAAACGCCTGAAGTTATGAAAGTTCGTTTCCTCTTGTGAGGAGTAAAGCAGGAGCTATTGGCGGGTCTGATGCGGACCCACCAAGCACCGTGCAAGAAATAATCTTCGAAGTGACGACAATTAAAAAGACGCGGGAGATGCGCAGCTGACAATTCAATCGCTGCACGACGCCAGAGTATGCCGAAGTTCAGCCACTCTGCTCCGACCACCTCCGCAACATCTTGCGCACGACCGTGTGGGAGAAGCTGCGCAAGCTCTTACCTTCGGTGCAGCCTCAAGTGGATTCATTCGCCGACATTGTGTGATAATAAGTTCGGCAATCACTTAGAATTACCGAAGCCCAGCTGCCCGAGCAGGAAGCTGCGAGCTATGCCACTGCAGTGTGCTACAAATCTCCTCTCCGTTCACGCCAAAACCACTTCTCCGGCGGGTGACAGTAGCGGCGGCGCTGTAGTTCCATGGTACTGAAGATCTCAGGAGCGTCTGCATAGAGAGCGCGTGCGCGATAGCGTGTATTTGCTCGTTTTTTAGCGCGTTCAATGCGTTTCTGAGCCTTCACAAGTGTGTGCACACCTGCTACGCCCCATGGTGAACGAATAAATGCGCAGGCATGCCGAAATTGCGTCAAGACATCATCTTTTTCAAAAACCTACCGACAAAAAAAGAACACGCTAAGTTGTAATTTGAGCGGATCCGCCTATCTTCTTACTCAAGCAGCCCTTTGAGCTACGCGACATCATTAGTGGCTACTGGCGAACTACAAAGAGAGGAGAAGTATCAATATTGCGAATAAATCATACGATCGCTATGTCGGCAATGTCTACGATATCCAGAGCACTGTACCTTATATCAGCCCACATGCGCTCGATTGTTTCATGAGAAACCTGAGTATAAGTAATGTCACAACATTTTTATCGGCGTCGACTCAGTTTTGTGATGTCAGTGTTGCGGAAGAAAATAAATAATGTTTTCTGAAAGCTCGTATTGTTTAAACCACGTGCTTTCGCGCTTACTCTGCTTTTTTTATGTAAGCTTCAAGTGCTTATATAACCGGGAAGCCAATCTGAAAGAAAGCGTGTACCTAAGAGTCATAAACTCTACGCGAACTGGGTTATTTTAAACATATTAAAAAGTACCAATCGTATATACAGACCGTCTGTTAATCTGCGTAAGTTCACTGTAACCAGTTCTCATTTTGTATTCACAGCTTAAATTGTGCTGCTTTCCAACTATTTTATTGGCGTATGGTCATTTTCAGCCTAGGAAATTCATGACAATTTTTTTAATGTTAGTGTAGTTCTTTTATTATATTTCCAAGCTGTAGGCAGGTGGTGGTGCATTCTGTCTTGAGAAATTTAACTTGTATATATATTTACACAGTACACACACACACAGATATATATATATATATATATATATATATATATATATATATATATATATATATATATATGTGTGTGTGTGTGTGTGTGTGTGTGTGAGTGACGCTCTGATGAGTCAGAGACGTGGCCTTTCTCATACGCCATGTTTATTCTACTCTGCCTTCTTCTTCCTCAGCCTCTACCTTCAGTCAATACCTACTTACGTTACACGATTCCCCTTCCCCCCAAAAGAATGCGCGTGTTGTATCATACAATGCATATTGAATGAGCAGTACTAGAACGCCAAAAAATATTGAAATGGGCCATAGTTGCACAATACATTGAACTTCCCTAAGATCGCACATAGTCTTCACAAGAGAGGGCAGCCATCCGGGGTTATCAAGTGCAGCTCCGGTGGGCGAGGCTGGCTGTCATCAGCATGAATAAAGCCAAATTGGCACGTGTGACGCTTCGATGAGTCGGAGATGTGGCCTCGCTCATACGCCATGTTTATTCTACTCTGACTTCTTCTTCCTCAGCCTCTACCTTCAGTCAATACCTACTTACGTGTTATATATATATATATATATATATATATATATATATATATATATATATATATATGCGTTCGGTGCGTTTTTCGTCCGACTACGTTGGACTTGAAGTAGTTTTCAGACCTCATACTGTCGAAAAGGTGACATTTACAGTGCACATTTGTACAGAGACACGCTACACGTTCGGCGCAAAGCTACAGGGGATTTCTTTAGGAGGAGGGGGGGGGGCTTGGTGCAGCAGAACGGCTAACCGGCAATTGGGGGTCGCTGTAAATGCGAGTGAATATATTGGTATACCCTAAAAAGTTGCATTACGAAAGTATTTCGTGGTGTCGGGTGTTCAGATTTCTTTCCTCTCCCTTATCTAGTTACGGCCTCCTGATTCTGCGTGCGTTTGACACGGTTTTTTTTATCTCACAGGTTTCTGAGGGCATCTAACTTTCAATTATCCACTCAGTTATTCTGAATATTGTAGACGCCTAAGCAACAAAAATAAAACAGTTAGAACAGAAGAAATCAGAATACGACACATTCTTTTTGTTTCTTCTGTGTCTTATTTCTTCTACCAGTGGTTCGTCGTTCAATAATTATAAATAATAATTTTACTGCAAGTCAGCGGACTCCTAAAACAATTTTTTGTATAATAAATAATGTTTACGTGTAAAAAAGACCATTAATATTGTGTAGTGCAACTCATTGTGTTAAGATCCGATTAATGATGATATTTTACATCTCTGAAGCCATGTTTTCTTTATTCAACGCATTACCAGTTATTTTAGACGATGCGCTTCTACCGATGTTCACAATACAAAAGTAATTTGAACCATATTTAACTTCAGGTAACGTGTGCAATAGTGCAAAGACTATAAAGCATGACTGTGCCGATCATATCTTTCTCATCGTTTTCCTACCTGTAGTAACCAATTTAACGGTTTAACCGCAACAAAATAAATAATTTTCGATCTCTCACAAGGATTTGATGGAGCTCATTTTCAGTAGGGTGGCGTGCTATACTTCAAGGGATGTGACATCATGTGTTAGATATGAATGATGGGCAGGTACGAAGAAATCGCATCAAAAATGTGCGCCGGAGGAGCCGAAGCGCTTAGCAGTTCCTGAGCGTGGCGGGTGGCTCTTTCAGTACTATTCGACTGCAGTGCCGCCGGCACTTGACAACACGGAAGGGAACGGGCGGCGAGGCCCAGCCTCGCCACTCAGCACTTCTGATACACTCTACCAAACGCCGCCCCTTCGCACTTCCAACGTAAGTGCGAAGGGGCGGCTATACGCAAGATCACGCAATCGCCGACTATATCGTAAAATCACAGCGGGTCCCCCGACGCCCTTACCGTTCGCCGTCACCGGACCGATACGCCTCACCGTATCGAAGGAACGCAAGCCCTGCTCGAGGCCACTCTTCATGCCCTTACCAGGAAAACTAAGGGCAGCAAGAGATGGAGGTGTGGTTGCTGTAGGACAAACTTCCGACAATGCTCCGCCGCCGACGATGAGGACGACGCGAAGACGTCTCAGAAACCCGCCGCAATCTTGAACGTAGTCCTGTTGTCGAAACTTTGCGGCCAGAAGGAGACCTGAGTACGCAGCGTCGAAACAGTGGTGGAAACTATCGTAGCCGTGATCTGACGTCGCGACCCAGCCACAACGCCTGACGATGAACTAGCGACCTCGACATTCTCATCGACGGCCACAGCATCATAGCTTTCGACGATACCGGAGCTCACTATTCCGTCATTAGCGGGACTTCGCCACGAAGTTGAACAAACTTAGTGTATCGACTGGTACAGGAGGCCAAACATGCTGCGCTGGGCACTGGTGGAAAACAACCGAGCTTTATTGCACACGTGTACATATATAGGATTTAGAAGGGGCGTGTCTTCAAGCCGCAAACAGATAAGCGCTTCGAGTAAAGCTTAAACAGATACGATGAGCTTTCGTGGCACACGTGGAGCGCTCGGCTCCCAAGATACGATACATCTTCCTCTGTTTGGAAGCAAAACAAGGACAAGGAAAAGAACACAAATGAAAGTTGCCAGGCACACTAGTTCACGGCACTTGCACGAAGTTCTGGTTGTAGGCCAGACGTTGAGGTGCTCGACGTTGTCTGAGCGACCTTCTTGGGGCTGGTGTGGACGAGACACTTGTTGGGGCAATGGGCTGTGCGGGCGTAGACGGAGGTGTGCATTCTGCACGTCGATGTGCTATCGCATTGCTTTGACTAGACTGTACCTCAATGTCGCCGTCGTCGTATTCCTGGTAGTTGCGTTGAAAGGGCTCCCGCGTGAGTAGCAGGTGCTGCCGGTTGCGCCTGAGCACAGTGCCGTTTTCTGTTACGACTGTGTACGACCTGGGGTGGCCAGCAGACTTGAGTACTTTAGCTTTCGTCACCCATGTGCCTTTCTTGATCCGGACCGTATCTCCCGGGCTCAGGTGCGCCAATGGTCTCTTAGAGTGGTCTGTCTGAGGGCGCCGGAGCACCTCGAGCCTGGTGTTGCCTTGAACGTCAGGAATAGTTGTGCGGAGCCGTCGTCCCATCAGCAGCTCAGCGGGTGATGCGCCGCACTCGAGTGGGGTGGTCCTGAAAGCAAGCAATCCCAACCAGATATCTTGTTTTGCTTCACTTGTTTTTTTGAGGATGCGCTTAGTTATTTGCACGCCTTTTTCCGCCAACCCATTAGAGCGGGGGTATCCTGGACTAGACGTTACATGCTTGAAATCATACAGTTGTGAGAACAATGCAAATTCACGACATGAAAATTGAGGGCCATTGTCAGAGCAGACTTCCAACGGAATGCCATGCCTAGCAAAAATCGCGCTTGTTACGTCAATGATTGTTTTGGCCGTGGTATCTTTGAGGAGTTCAACTTCGGGGAAGTTTGTCAGGGCGTCGTAAACACACAGGTACGATCTCCCGCCGAATTCAAAAATGTCAATGCCGACGCGGTACCACGGTTGGTCTGGCACGGGGCGCATCAGTAAAGGCTCTCGAGGCTGGCTATATGCGTATTTTTTGCAGATAGAACAGGCCTGCACGAATGATTCTATGTCAGAGTTTATTCCCGGCCAAAAAACTAGTTGTCTTGCCCTGGCCTTGCTCTTGTTGATTCCCAAGTGTCCTTGGTGAATTCTTTCCAGTGTTTCGCCTTTCATGCTGGCCGGAATAACCACTTTGCAGTCTTTGAGCAGGACTCCTCTTACGTTTGATAACTCTCCTTCGAATCGTTTCCACGGCCCCTCCAAGCACTTTCCAGCCTCTAGATCCCTCAGCACGTTACTTAGCTGTTCGTCTCGCGCCGTTTCAGTGGCTAGCCGCCTCCATGTGCCCTCACTAACGAGTGAAGAGACTGTACTCACGGCATGTACTTCTACATCGTTGCTGTCGAGGTCGCAGGCCGTTGTCTTAGTTGTGGCACGTGACAACATGTCAGCCAGGAGGAGCTGCTTCCCTGGAACAAATTTCAATTGAACGTCATAACGCAGCAATCTCAGAAAGAATCTTTGCAACCTAGGAGGCATGTCACCAATCGCCTTCTGGGAGATTGCGATCAAAGGGCGGTGGTCAGTTTCAGCAATAAACTGGCGACCATAGACGAAGTGATTAAACCTTTCACAACCGAACACCACTGCCATAGCCTCTTTTTCAATTTGAGAATAACGTTGTTGTGTTTCAGTAAGCGCTCGCGACGCGTACGCCACGGGCTTCCATGTGTCGTTGTGACACTGCAACAAAGCGGCACCTATTCCGTCTCGGGATGCATCACATGACACTTTTGTGGGTTTAGCCTGATCGAATACCGACAACACGGGCTGTGTGCTGAGGTAGTCACAAAGTGCCGTCCACTCTTTCACGTGGTTATCGGTCCATTCAAAGACTGTATCTTGTCTGATCAAGCTTCTCAAAAGAGTAGTTCTTTGAGATAGTGAAGGAAGAAACTTGCTGAAATAATTGACGACACCCAACATCCTTTGCACCGCGAGCTTGTCTTCTGGGGTCGGCATGTGCAGCATGCAATTAATCAGCGTCGGGCTTGGCCTGATGCCTGCTTTATCGATTACGTCCCCAAGAAACTCGATTTCCTGGACGCCGATACTGCACTTCTCAGGATTGAAAGTCAATCCGGCACGTTCTGCAGCAAGCAACACAGATTTGAGACGTTCATTGTGCTCTTCTACTGACGAACCCCATACCAGAATATCGTCCACGTATATTTTTACGCCGGGAAGGCCTTCGAAAATTTCATTCAGCGTCTTTTGGAACACTTCTGAGGCGGATGATATGCCGAAGGGTAATCGTAAAAAGCGGTAACGACCAAATGGGGTAGAGAACGTGCAAATCCGTGATGTAGAGTCATCTAAGGGGATTTGGTGAAATCCAGAGTTAGTGTCCAAGCGGGAGAACACAGTTGCACCAGCTAGCTCGGCTTCTAAATCCTCTCGTCGCGGCATCATGTAGTGCTCCCTTTTTATGCACTCATTGATTTTCCTAGGGTCTATACAGAGGCGAATTTTCCCGTTCTTTTTCCGAACGATCACAAGGGGACTCACCCAGTCAGTAGGTTCGGTGACTCTCGTGATGATTCCGGCGTGCTCCATCCTGTCGAGCTCGTCCCGTAGTGGTTCATTCAGGGCCAACGGTACACGTCGCACTGGTTGAATGACTGGCACAGTGTTGTCTTGAAGCACCATGTGATACACTTTCTTCACGCAGCCAGTTCCCGTGAAAAGATGACGAAAATCTTTCACAAGTTCTTCGCGGCCGTCCTTTGATACGCTGTGAACGCGTGAGAGCAATCCGAGGCGTTCGCTTGCTTGTAGGCCCAGTATAGCTTGGCGACCTTTGCGTACGACAAAAAAATCTAGAGGAATAGCTTGGTCACCGAGCGTCGCTTCCGTACGGATGACTCCAAGATGCTTGATTGTGTCTCCACCGTATGAATGTAGCACCACGCTACTCTGCTTCATTTCAGGGCTTGGGTGCATCCTATTGTATATTCTAACGGGCAGCAAGTTGGCCTGAGACCCGGTATCTACTTTAAGTTCAACCGAAACGTTGTTTACGGTCATTCGAACCGTCCAATCACGTTGGCTTGTTACTCCTCTTGTCGATACCTCTAAAATGCTGAAGTCATCTTCGTGATCTTGAATTTCGCCAACCAGCGCCGAGGACCTGCAGCAAATTGCAAAATGGTTCCTCTTTTGGCATTTTCTGCAAGTTCTTCCGAACGCGGGACAGTTTCCAGGCTGATGTGTGCGACCGCACTTGGAGCACGTGTACATGCTCACTTGCGCATTTTTGGTGTTCGGGCCTGCTTTGCGAACGGCGTCTACTTGCTTTTGACCTCGTTCCCAGGTTTCTTGGCGAAGCGCTGATGTTTCGGCTGCCTTGCAGACGTGCTCAGCCTTCTGCAGTGTTAGTTCGCAATCCCTGAGCAGCTTTTCTCTGACTCTGTCGTCGTTGGTTCCGTACACAATCTGGTCTCGGACCATGGAATCCAGAAGCGTGCCGAAATTGCATGCTCGGGCCTGTTTCTTCAAGTCCCGCAAAAAGTGCTCGAATGGCTCACCTTGGCTTTGAACTCTTTTCCGAAATACGTAGCGTTCGTGTACTTCGTTAGTCTGCAACGTGAAATATTCGTCGAATTTCTTGATGACTGTCGCGTAGTCAGCCTTGTCTTCTCCTTCCGTGAAGCTTAGCGTATTAAATATCTCGATGGCGTCTTCACCTGCTACGCTGAGAAGGAGTGCTGTCTTTGAGGACACTGATCGCTGCTTGTCACTGGGTTCCGATGCCGCAAGGAAAAGCTCGAATCTCTGCTTAAATGTCTGCCAATTCTTGCTTGCTTCTCCCGTCGTGTTTAGCGGACCAGGCAGCCTCAACGAATCCATTGCGTATTCCTCGCAGCGCTGGCCGTCGAAGATCAAGGCCCTGCTTTGATACAGATCCCACTTCTGACACCATGTATCGACTGGTACAGGAGGCCAAACATGCTGCGCTGGGCACTGGTGGAAAACAACCGAGCTTTATTGCACACGTGTACATATATAGGATTTAGAAGGGGCGTGTCTTCAAGCCGCAAACAGATAAGCGCTTCGAGTAAAGCTTAAACAGATACGATGAGCTTTCGTGGCACACGTGGAGCGCTCGGCTCCCAAGATACGATACACTTAGGACAGCTTCAGAGGCCCTGAAATTAGTATAGTGGGAGGTCACCTAGTGACACCAGCGGGAATCTGCGCAGTGGGAGTGACTATTAACAGCCACATTTATTCTGCAACCTTCATTCTACTGCAGAATTGCTCGAAAGGTGTCAATCTTGGAATAGACTTCTTGAGCCTCCAGGGTGCGGTAATCGACCTAAGAACAAAGTTGATAACACTGCCCACAGAAAACGCGCTATAGCCGCACACGCTATCAGGACGCCGTGCCCTGAATGTGCGGAAAGATGTGACCGTCTACGCGCTCAAGCATCATCATTTCCGTCGCCATTCGAAAATCAGAAGGCCTTGAAGGCATCGTTGAAGGCAATCAGCACCTATTGGTCAACAGTGATACTTGTGTTGCAAGAGGAATCACTTACCTGCGGGGAGAAAAAGCAACATTTTTGCTCACAAATTTCAGCAACGAGTACAAACACGTGAACAAAGGTACCACAGTTGCCTACATCGGTTAAGTAATGGCAGCTACCAATGCTTTCGTCTTCGCCGATTGCGCACGACCTACTCATTGGAACAGGGCTTCTAACCCATCTTTTAATGTCAATCCGAGCCTTCCGAAGCATTAGCAAGAACAGCTCACGGCCCTGCTCCTGCAATACAAAGACTGCTTTTAGTTGTCGTCAAAAACTGGCTAGTCTCGAGTCACGAAAGATCAATTAATACCAAAGGAAAACACCAGACCACCACAGCAGAGCGCCTACAGAGTTTCGACGCGAGAGCGCAAGACCGTAAAAAGACAAGTCGATGAAATGCTCCGCGACGACATTATCCAGCTTTCAAAGAGTCCATGGGCGTCAACGGCGATGTTAGTGAATAAAAAGGACGGAACACTACGCTTCTGCGTTGACTATTTCCGATTCACTAAGATAACGAAGAAGGACATATACCCTCTCTCCTGAATAGACGATGCCTTTCATCGACTCCACAACGCCAAATACTTTTAATTGATAGAGCTGAAGACAGGCTATTGGAAGATGGAAATAGACGAGAGAGACCGAAAAAAGACTGCGTTTATAACAGCAGATGATCTTTCGGAGTTCAAGGTCATGCCTTTTGGTCTTTGCTCCGCACCTGCGACTTTTCAACACGTTATGAACACAGTGATGTCAGGATTGAAGTGGCAGACTTGTCTCATTTACTTGGACAGTGTTGTCGTGTTTTTCTCAACCTTCGACGAGCATTCTAGGCGCCTTGAACCCGTACCTTAACCATTAGGACATCCGGGCTCACCCTGAAGCCAGAAAAGTGCCGCTTCGCATAGGATGAACTTTTGTTTTTGGGCCACGTGATAAGCAAGTCCGGAGTAATACCTGTTCCGAGGAAGACAGCTGCCATCGCTGCATTTCCGCCACCCGTCGACAAAAAAGCCGTGCGTTGATTTGTCGGTCTTTGCTACTATTACAGGTGCTTTCTCAAAAATTTTGGCCGCGTCGCCGAACCACTCACTAAATTTATGAGGACAGACGTCGAGTTCAAGTGCGAAACGCCACAGGAGGAAGCATTTGGGGTACTAAAACAACGTCTCCAGATGCCTCCGATACTATCACATTTCGACGAAAACGCCAAAACAGAAGTGCACACTGACGCAGTCAGCCTAGGACCCGGCGCTATCCTTGGGCAGAGGACTGACGGACTGGAAAGGGTTATTAGTTACGCTGAGTGGTCGCTGTCTAATGCAGAAAGCACCTATTCCACCACATATAATGAGTTTCTTGCCATCATCTGGGCGATGTCAAAGTTTCGTCCTTACCTATATGGCCAGCCCTGCAAAATTGTAAGTGACCATCACGCTTTGTGTTGGCTAGCTAATTTAAAGGACCCTTCAGGTCGTCTTGCGGGATGGAGCCTGAGACTTCAAGAATACGGCGTTGCCGTCATTAAGAAATCCGGCAGAAAACACTCCAACGCCAACTGCCTGTCACGAGCCCCCATTGACTCACCACCGCCCGAGAACTTGAATGACAACTGCTTCTTGGGAACGATAACTGCCGATGACTTCGCGGAAGATCAGCGGGTTGACCCGGAACTTAGAGGCCTAATCGAATACCTCGACGGCAGGACTTCTATTGTTCCGTAGGTATTTAAACGGGCACTTACGTCGTTTTCGCTGCGAAACGGTCGTCTCCAAAAGAAAAAAAAAACTTCTCGCCGCTTGACAAAATGACAACACAGCACAGCTGTGGCATCATTTATCCTCAATGAAGCATTTTTATTGTGTACGGTGTGCGCGCAAGAAGCGACAAATATTAATGCGACGCGCATGCAGCACTTCCACCAAATGTACGCCTCCCCTCACTGACAGCCGCCGGTCGCACTCACCGGCACTTCACTGGCTCTTATCCGAGAACACAGACTCGTAGAATCGTATGCTTACTGAACCAATATGATACCATAATGTTTCTGGCGCACTCCATTCGTTTTGGCCAAGCCGTTATGTAGTTGTTCCAAACGACACAGTAACAGTGGTGCGCTGGCACAACTGCGCTGTGCGTTGCGTGAAAAACATCACAATCAATTGTGTGGGCGTATATGTCGAATGAGCATAGAAGCGTCATAAAGCTTGAACAGATATCACCCTTTGGGAGGAGCGAGAAACGGATATTAAACTTGGCAGTAACCACCGATAAACTCTACCTGCTCCTCAGTCCACTGAGTTGTTTTTCTTGCAGTTGTTACTCGTAACAAAAACATAGCGCGATTGCCATTATCGCAGTGGCAATCGTTACAGGCAGCACTTGTTTGTGTTCATCAAATGTGCAAACGTTAGTTGCAGGTGAAGATCCCGTCAATCTCGAGTAAACCACAAAAAAACTGAAGTGAAAGAGTGAGTTCGTAAATTGACTACTTCTTTAACACCTCAGTTGCCATCTGTCGGCGTGGCGCCGTTGTTAGTGTGCTTAGTTAGAAATACGAATGTGGCGAGTTCGACTCCGCGCTGTCGCCCCCTTTTTTTGCGGGTGCTTTTTACATGTATATTTATACAGTTACTTTCATTATCTCTTTAGTGAAAGCTCGTCACGGTGGTTGTTACGCTGCTTCGCGCTCCAGCACTGCCGGCTGGAGCGCGCCATCCACCTTCCGCTCCCCCATACGTCACCATACACCATGTGCTCCCAACTTTTCCACCGCTATAATCACCAAAATGGTGGATGGTGGAATCCATCATTTCTATGATGGAGATTTTTTAATAGAGTTTTTACAATGAGTCGGTCCTTTCGAATCGGCGAGGGCGAAAGCATTGGTGGCTGCCATTATTTCGTTGATGTAGGCAACCGTAGTACCTTTGTTCACGTGTTTGTACTCGTGGCTGAAATTGGTGAGCAAAAATGTTGCTTTTTCCTCCCCGCAGCTGAGTGACTCCTCTAGCAACACAAATATCCCGGTTGACCAATATGTGCTGATTGCCTTTAACAATTCCTTCAAGGTCTTCTGGTTTTGGAATGCCGACGGAAATGATGATGCTTGAGCGCGTAGATGGTCACTTTTTTCCGAACATTCAGGGCACGGCGTCCTAATAGCGTGTATGGTGATAGTGCGCTTTCTGTGGATAGTGTTATAAACTTTGTTCTTAGGTCGAATGCCTACTCTGGAGGCTAGAGAAGTCTGTTCCAAGATTGACACCTCTCGAGCAATTCTGCAGTACGATGAAGGTTGCGGAATAAGTGCAGCTGTTACTAGTCACTCCCACTGCGCAGATTCCCGCTGGTGTCACTAGGTGACCTCCCACTATACTAATTTCAGGGCCTCTGAAGCTGTCCTAAGTTTGTTCAACTCTGTGGTGAAAGTCCCGCTGATGACGGAATAGTCAGCTCCGGTGTCGACGAGAGCTGTGATGCTGTGGTCGTCGATGAGAATTTCGAGGTCGCTAGTTAATCGCCTTGCATTGTTGTTGGGTCGCGACGTAAGATCACGGCTACGATAGCTTGCACCACTGTTTGGACGCTGCGTACTCAGGTCTCCTTCTGGCCGTGAAGTTTCGACAACAGGACTACGTTCAGGATTGCGGCGGATTCTTGAGACGTCTTCGCGTCGTCCTCATTGTCGGCGGTGGAGAATCTTCGGAAGTTTGTCCTACAGCAACCACAACTCCATCGGTTGCTGCCCTTAGTTTTCCTGCTAAGGGCTAGGAGATCGGTCCCGAGCAGGGCTCGCGTTCCTTCAATACGGTGAAACGTACCGGCCAGGTGACGGCGAACGGTAAGGGCGTTAGGGGCCCGCTGTTATCTTGCGATGTAGTCGGTGTCCTTATCACGATGTGAAATTGTGCGTTGACGTCGAAACTTCGTGGAACCATTTGTCGATGCTGACGACCGCGGTAGGTGTTAGAAGCATTAGGGGAAGATAGGTGTGGCCGCCCTCCCCGCAAGTATAGTAAAGTGGGCGGTTGTCAGGGGCGCGCCAAACACAAGGTTTCTTTTGGCGCATAACGCTGGCTCACGTGAGGCCGATGGGACGGCAGTGGTGGTAGTGGCAGCGTCTGGAGACGGAAGTGCGTAGGGGCGGCGTTATGGCGTGAACGGGGAAGAGGGTTGTGGCACACTGCAGAGGCGTAACTCATAGCTTCCTCCTCGGCCAGCTGTGCCTCGGGAGTTCGAAGTGATTGCCGAACCTATTATCACACAATGTCGGCGAATGAATCCACTTGAGGCTGCGCCGAAGGCAAAAGCTTGCGCAGCTCTTCCCACACTATCGTTTGGCTGGTGTTGTGGAGGTTGTCGGAATAGAGTGGCTGAACTTCGGCGTACTCTGGCGTCGTGCAGTGACTGAATTGTCGGCTGCGCATCTCCCGCGTCTTTTTAATTGTCGTCACTTCGGAGATTAATTTTTGGACGGTGCTGGGTGGGTCCGCATCAGACCTGCGAACAGCTCCTGCTTTACTCTTCACATGAGGAAGGAACTTCATAACTTCAGGCATTTCAGGGTTGGCGTGGCGGAATATCTTGTCATCTCTTCGGCGAAGAACGTGACGTTCTCGTTTGGAAGCTGTGAACGGGTTTTGAGCAGCGCTTCGGCCATCTTTTTTTGAATGACTCTCGTCAAGGTAGCCAGGAACTTGGTGCGGAATGTTTCTCGGGTAGTCAGGGTTCGCTCCTGTTTCTCGTACCATGCACGAGTGGTATCTTGTAAAGCAAAGTAAACATGACGAAACTTATCTTCGTTCATCCCGGTGTTCAAAGCAGCCACTCGATCGAATGCTTGGAGCCAGCTTTCCGTGTCCTTGATAGGCGATCCGCGGAATGTTGGTGGCTCCTTGGG
Organism: Rhipicephalus annulatus; assembly: GCA_013436015.1. Lineage (NCBI taxonomy): Eukaryota > Metazoa > Arthropoda > Arachnida > Ixodida > Ixodidae > Rhipicephalus > Rhipicephalus annulatus. The sequence continues at coordinate 116,426 of WOVY01010535.1, read as the reverse complement.
CGTAAGGAGAACAATTGGGGTAGGCTGCGTGGCGTTTGTCATTGTTGCTACTGTCGAAGGTGTGATCCGGGGCGGCATGGTGTTTCGGGAAGGGGCTGATACTCTGGCTGCAGTGCCCTGTTTCTGCGACTTGCTCGCTGTTGGGTGTTGGCGCACTTCTTTCTCGTTTAGGTTTGGTTGACGGCTTGATGCAGGCGTCCGGTACATTAACGAAGCAGCACCTCCACCAGATGTTACGGGATTGTGACGTGGCCGAAGACAGGGGACTTTATGTTGAGATCAAACTGTTTATTTGGGCCAACCTGTACCCGGTATACGGAAAGTCTGATTACGTACATTAGCAGTCATGCACTGGTAGCCGTGAGCGGATCGTCGGCCAACAGACAACTGACAAGCGTCGAAGCGTGTCAGCATTTATACACTTGCCATCGAATGTTATAGCGCTAACGCTACCGGCGATGTAGCTTCCAGAATAATCTGTAATGTTGATGTGATGGGGAAGACCTCAACAAAACAATCTACTACAGCCTCGAAGCTTTTCGAACATTGTAGGCACGGTTTGTGCTGAATGTAGTGTAACGGGATGATAACAAAACTTGAGGAAAGGAATGTGGCAATATTCATCACTTTCGAAAAGTTATAAGGGGCATTCTTAAGACAAAAGCTAGCACAAGAGGCCCAAATGTACTTACCGGAGATATTAATGCCACATAGCGGCTGACACTGGCTGACAAGGGCACCTGCCAGTACACTCTTACTAAGTCAAGTGTCGATATGTAATTACACAACTCAATCCTTACACCCGTTCTTCAATGCTCGGTTTGGGTGGAGGTGATCCCTGGTGATTGCGTTAAATTTTCGATAATCCACTCAATGACGAGAATCTTTACTCGGCGCTTGCACAATGATCATGAATAACGTATAGTCACTTTCCATTGACCCAATCACCCCAAGCTCTGGCATACGCTTCATTTCGCTTTCTATTATATGATGCTGCTTCGCAGAAGCTTGATTGATATGTCGAGTTTAACGTCCCGAAACTACCATATGGTTATGCGAGACGCCATAATGGAGGCCTCCGGAAATTTCGACCGTATGGGGTTCTTTAAGGTGGACACTAATCTGAGCACACAAGCCCACAACTTTTGCGCCTCCGTCGGAAATGCAGCCGCCGCAGCCGGGATTCGATGCCGTGACGTGCGGGTCAGCAGCCGAGTATCTTAACCACTATACCAGCGCGGTGGGGCTGCTTCGGAGTAGCTCTGTAAGGCTTCAATACTATGGGCTCGGCTGGTGTTAATTTCGTAAGCCATCAGATTTGTCTTTCCCAGCGTTACTCTAACGCTCTCATGAAATTCAATTAGCATTTTCTTCTGGTCCAATAACGGGCGCTCTTCGAGAACTCCGACTCGCCGAGAGGGCACGTATATCCTCCACAGAGCGATTCCCGCCTGTGCCCACTCCAAACACGGGGAGATGGTCAGTTATTTCTTCTGGTACATTTAGCAACATTTGACCACTTCTCTTCTGCTACACAGCTTCATTAGGTTACAATAATAAATCTTGATTTTATTTCCTCGTGCTGACAGTTTTAACGCATACTTCGTCTCCGAAACCTTACGTGTTATTTTCACTCGCCCCTCTGATTGAACTTCTAGCTTGTTTTTCCGCGGGGGACGCAAGATCATGACTTTAGCCCCATGAATAAACGTTTGGCGCCTCGCATTCTTATCGAAGACGTTTTTCATTCTCTTGAGATACTTTCATATTTCAAAGCGTTAGCGTTACAGAACTCCTGTCAAAGAAGTTACGCCGTTAGCTTCGGCACCATTAGTTTTGAACGAAAAATCGTCCGTGAGCAAAAAAAAATCGAGAAAGAAGGAAATGAAGTAAAGAATGAAATTTTCAGTACTATCAAGAATCAAACCCAAACCATTAGCGTGGCAAGCAGGATTTCCAAAACAAGGCCACAATGTTACTTGCAGATGCTTCGGGAAAAAACACTACATAAATGATTGTAGTGGAAGGCGTCTCTTCAACGCATTTTCTTCGACAGGTGTCACGACAAAAACGAGCCCATTCGGTGCTTTGTAGGCGAATTCAGGAGGTTACCAAGCTACACCAATAAAGGCCGGGTTAGTGCAGCCATTGCTGCTAAAAACACACAATAACGTTCAAACAGCTCTTAAAATGGACACTTATGTCCATCTAGCGAAACACTTATCACGCCTTTCTAGAGGCGTTGATCAAGCAAACAACGCACGCTAGATAATGTGCTGCCATCTGTCAGGCATTGTGAGACTTTTTATGCCCCTTCAAGGAAATGCCGTTTCAACGCAATAGGGGCTACATTTCGCTATCGCACTCAACTTTTAAAGATGAAGCTTAAGGGTCTCACAATTTTAATGCGATAGCCTTAGAGAGCTCGTGTCGCAGAAATTCCTCTGTCAGCAGTCGCCCCGCTGGTTGTGAGCGAAAAATCGTCCATGAGTGAAAAATCGAGAAAGAATCAAATAAGTCAAATTTTTCGTCCCATAGCTGACCGAACTCGGGTCGTTCGCGTGGCAAGCATATGTTCTACCACATATGCTTGCCATAAATAAATGTTATGTAGCGGAGGGAGTAGCCTTAACGCATTTTGTTCGACAGGTGTCGCGACGAAAACGACGGTGACTTGTAGGCGCATTTGGGAGGCCGTAAAACTACATTGAAAAAGACTGGAATAGTGAAGGCATCGTCGCTAAAAACACACAGGAACTTTCCAACAGCTCTATGAATGGACAGCTTTGTTCATATACCGGAAAACATATGCTTTTGCAGAGGCGTTCATCAGGCAAGAAGCAAACGCTAGATGATGTGCTCCCATCTGTGACGCATTGTGAGACTTTTTATGCCCCTTCAAGAAAATGCCATTTTAACAAACCACAACACTTTTATAAATTTAGCTTTTCATGGTCACAATATCATTAAAAAAGTGAAGTATTGCAGTTGCCATTTCACCGACCATAAGGCGATGCTTGTCGCGGTTGGCCGGAGGAGATCTCCAGAAGAGCAAGTCGAACAATTGCCAAGTAACTAACGCAAGACGGAGAACAGAATTTGACCATTTACGAATACAAATGTAACACCTCCGCACAGTTCAAAATACAGGACCACATGACTATATCACTGTACAGTATTGTCATGAAGTTGTTATAAAACTGCTGTTCCATAGCTCTAAAACGTGTACCATTACTGAGGATTTGTCGTGCATGTGCGCATGCGCACGTTTGTGAGTGTGTGTAACAAAACATATCATTAATTATGCACTTAGCGGTTGAAGGGCGAACTAGTGGCCGGCTTCTGCTATCACGTTCAACTCCTGAAGGCGAAGCTTGAGGGTCTCCCAATTTTTTTCTGAACTAGTTAACGCGTGAAGTTCAAACGCTCAAGGAGTTTTAATACATAAGCTACAACCCTACTGAAACGTTCCATATGATGCGGAGACCTCAAGTACGGAATTATTGGAATATGGAAGACGTATGATGCAGACTCCGCATTTTATAGAAAGACGTATAATGCGGACTCCGCATTTTGAGAGAGACACATCATGCGGACTCCGCCTTTTATGGAAAGACGTGTCATGCAGAATAACTGAAATGTGTGCATGTTATGCCCGAATCTAGTGCAAAGCAAAATAATGTGTAAATTGAATAGACGTCCACATCTTGAGTACATGCAATACTGTCTACAAATCACAATATTTCTTAAATATGCATGATGAGGGATTGAATCATTGGCATCTTTCTAATGTCGTGTTGCGGAAGCAAAATTAGCTTCTAACTAAAATATGTTACAAAGCTACTAGATTAACATGCTAGCGATCATAAATGGCGGTTACATTGCAACGCAACAATTCAGTGTTCTATGCAAGACCTAAAGAACTTATAAAGTTATTATTTGCAATAGAGAAGCAAAATTATGCACATCAGCCCTGCTACAATCAATATATTTTTCTATTTGTCTGTATGCTTCAGCTGTGAATAGCGACATTGCATTGTTGATGGTACACAAATGAGGTGACTACACCGTAATTTCACAAGCTCCACCTAAGCCACAGGATGGTGGCACAAAACACAACGTAACAGCAATTTTAAAATGAAATCTTTAAACATAAATAATAATCATAGCACTGTGAAAGTGTGGCGTTGTGTTTGTCTCATGAACGTCTTGTGGAGATCAGCGAAATGCTGCTTGAGGCACCGGCACCACTGTGGATTTGGGAGGTCACTGCCATAAAACTTATGTGTCCTTCATAGGCATCTGCAAATGTAAATATTTGGCACAAATGATGTCAGAGACACATGTTAGCAATTTAGTTCACATGCACAAGAAATATAACACCCAGAATGAGACTGAAAATGTAATGCACACAATTCTTCATGTTATGCATATGTGAATAATAGAAGAAATAAGTTTATAAATTAGTTCTACCACATTAAAGAAAACAGCATGCTTATCACAGTGAAAATAACTAGGTTGTCACGATTTTCAATAGTAGAGATAATCTATTGATATGTCCTTATAGAATTATGATTTAAATGCTGCCTGCACAGTAAAACTTTACGAACTACCATTGAAAGCTCTCAATGTACATTTAATAGTGTGTGCATGTACATCTGCGGCCTTTATACTATACAGTTTGTGCACAATATTGGCATCTTGAACAATTTTGAGAGGTAAACCTATGCAAATTATGAAGGTTAAAATCACCATGAAAGCAAGCAGGATCAGGCAGGTGCCATTAAAAATCTGTGCAAGCCAGACAACTATAACCGAACTGCACATAAATAGGGGAGCAAGAGTAACAGAAGTTCGGCTGCTGACTCGCAGGTCGCGGTATTGAATCCCGGCTGCATTTCCGATGGAGGCAGAAATGCTGTAGGCACGTGTGCTCAGTTTTGGGTGCACGTTAAAGAACCCAAGTAGTCGAAATTTTCAGAGCCCTCCACTACGGCGTCTCTCATAATCATATAGTGGTTTTGGGACGTGAAACCCCACATATCAATCAAGAATAAGAGAAATAAACTGCCAACAGAAAAGTTGAGTGCATATGCTCTCTGTGAGTGCTTACACCTAAATACATACAGCATGCTCAATCCATTTTGAATACCGATATTGAAAATAACTGCTCTATTAGGAATATAAAAGGTAAGGTAAAACTGAACGACTCTATAAAAAGTGACCCTATTATGACATCCCGTTTACTTATAACGAAATATACTAAGACTCTAAAATATCAATATGCAAGAAAAAATCTTCAAAAGAACAATCAAGTTTGAAGTCATATATTTTTAATATGGCTACTATGACTATAACCAAGAAATCGACCTCAACATGGCTACTGTTAGTTTTTAAGGCCTATGTTCACTAGACAATGAACTATACCACAAAAAGCACAGCGTTAAGGCAAAGCACCACACAAAAAAAGAAAGCAGACCTTTTTGTTATTACCTACAATGCTTTTTAAATGGTATTTTTACCTCTACTTGCCGCGTTTTATCTAAGTAACTGGTGTGAAACAATTTAGCTGAAAATGCACCGTGCCTCCAAAACCTGTTGGTTGAATCTGAATTTTTTAAAAATGGTGAAGCTTGCACTAAATTAAGCTCAGCAAGCCTTGGAACAGCGAGACTGCACGACTCTTAGGACTACTTTGGTTACTTGTGTTTTGTGTTTCGAAAACAAATGCTTTCGAAATTGCCCGAGCGTCAAAGGATGCTCAGGCATTTGTTATTTTTCCCAGTGGGCTATTCTACACTAAATATCCAAACCATACGGCCTGGCGACCATCACAGATATATAGTTTTAAAAATGATGGTAATTTACTCTTTTGAAAATTGTTATTTGCAGAATTATTTTAAAAAAAGTAGTGGTCCCGTGGGTACCTTCAGAATTTCGCAGAATTTCGTGCGGGTGTTTTTGTGAGAAAAATTTATAAGTACCGCTTTTTCTTGCCATATCAAATTTGATCTACGTATTAAGTAAAGGTGCTTTTTTAAAGTATTGAAGCCGAGTAACATTAGTGCAATTTATCCGCTACATAGGCTTTAAAGAATTCAGCCAAACTATTTATTGTTTGCATTTCTTGTGTGGCATTACTGCACTTTGTATGAATATTTGAGCCACAAGTACTCACTCCACAGAAGTTATATTTAACAAAAAAAATAATGTTAGTCCCGATTACAAATATAACTTTATAATCGTTTTTGCCCACATTGAGATGCAATTTGAACTATGTGTTTCTCTAATGGAAAATTAAATTTTTTGTTTCGATGAGGAAAATTATTTTTGAAGTCTCCTATTGAGGGCCATGGGGAACTTCGGAACGGAAGCTGTCGTATATCAAATGCAGAAAACAGCCATCAGTAGGAAACTTCATAAATTAATTGATTCTTTAAAACAAAGTGCAATCATATAACTTGCCATATAAAGAGAACTGCTTCCTTGCTTTTGATGGGGCAAAAAAATTGCACTAATATTACTGAGCTTCATGCACTACACACAATCGCCTTTACCTAATACCTGACCAAATTTGGTGTAGAAGAGGCAGTATTTTTCAAATACTTCTTTTCACTTTTTACAAACAACACCCAGACGGCATCCTGGGAAGTCCAGAAGGCACCAAGGTGGCCTAATATTTTGTTCTCTGCAATATATTTTAGCATTTTGCTGTTTTCGATACAGTAAACGAGCACAATATTTTTTTTTTCAAAACACATTTAGGATGGTTGGCAAAATAGCTGGGATGTTTGATGTGGAATCGCCTCACTGCCAGCATTTATTCTTCCGAAGCTCAAGCTATCACCTCTCTGTTACTGCCTTCCTAACATACAATGCCTGCATAGGAAAGAAAAAGAAAGGCAGGTCTGACAAGGTTCACAAGGCAAGATATTTTCATGTTGGATAAATTCATTACCATAAACAGCAGCAAAATAACATTCATTTTGAGTAGTCCAAGACACAAGCTATATACCAGTATACTAAGAGCCAAGCGCAAACTTTTCATTTGATCATATGTGGTGATAGACAGGAAGCGCTTATCGCAAGACTGATCAGCCTGTAATTAACTGAATGAAGTACAATGCACTGTTCAATCCAACACCATATGCATCTTTGCTACAGCAAAGCCATGTGTCATGGATTGATGCACTATATGGGACAATGCAATTGTAACAAAAAAGATGAAAAAAGAAAACAAAGAAAAAAACAGAGGAAAAGAGGGGATGCAAAGTAGAAGCAGTTTAGCACACTGCTTTTACTTTGCATCCCCCTTTTCTTTCTTCTTTTCCCTTCTGTTCTTTTTTTTACCTTTTTCTTGCTTCTCTTACCCCCAACCTCCGACAGGAGAACACTTTGTATCATCGCAACCTAACTTGAAAGAAAGCAAGGGCTGCACTCTTCTGCGTTATAGGTTTTTTTCAGACTAACATTTCCAACAGGCACACACGCCTACTCCAAAAAAGCATGTCATTACTAACCCCATATAAACTAACACGCCAAAGATGACATGGTGACTTCTAAAATATAGGTCCTCCTATCGCAACATCAGCCAGCTTGTCTGAGGCACTTCCACTGTTCAACCTGATTACCCGACTAGATGCTTCCATCTGTCGACTCGCATCTTCATTTTGGATAACACTAAGACGAGCTTACATTGATGAATACGGACGAAAGTTTAGTGATGTATCATGCTTCAGATTAAGCAACTGTGTTAAAAAATTATTGATAGCTTGCTTCCTGGCTTTTTATACTAACAGTGCTTGAAGTAGCCTGAAAATGCGTAATGTCTTTTATGCACATGAACCAGATTGACAACGTAATGCACAACATGCTTAAGATTATTGCGAGAAACATGATAACGACAAAATGACCAGCCACCTAAGTTTCTCGCTGTACATGTTTATAAAATGTTCATGTACACCCAAATGTGGTGCTTATCATACAAGCCAAAAAAACCTACAAGTAGGACCTTGGGGCCTTCTGTAAGTAGACGTGTAGCATTTTTTCTGTGGAGGGCTTTACACCCATAAGTGAGGAACAAAACTCCTATATAATGAAGAATGTTGGCAGCTATCAGTTATAGAAAAAACTAATGCAGCTAATCTTCCCTGACACATCTGTACATTTAGAAAGGTGACGAAGCTTCTGTCATTTGTAGCAGTAACACCAACAGGACCAGTGCGAAAATTGGCCCTACTTGGCTAGACAAATGTCCAAACATGCCTGCCCGACTCCCTCTAGCCATCCGGGCTGAATCTGACACATGATTTCTTGACTGCTGGCTGGACAAAACAAAACCACTGACGCACTCACAATACACAGCGTGAAGTTCCTCTGGAGTTGTCAACTTCGTGTTCTGAGATGAAAGAGCAGCACAGTGTCCTGATAAGGCACTCCTTGCAATGGTTTTCAATGCCACACAGTGACTTTGCTGTTCCTGTCGAAGAGAGCTTAGGGAGCTTGGAGGGTGCTTGCTCTTTTCTGGGGTTGCTGCTGCTCCTCGTTATCTGCTCAAGGTCAACCTTCACAAAGTTGTAGACGAGGCTTTAAGAGTTGTATATAATGATATACAAATTTTTGCTGAACACACATTTCCTCGTGGCACACTGAGGAACTTCTTATAAAACTTATGGCCTCGCATATGAAAACATTTACAATCGATCCGAAGATGCACTTGACTCTAAAGGAGTAAGTTTGTTATGTAGTGTATATAAAGAAAGGTCATTCAGCACAACCACAACTACAGTTGCACACGAAAACAACATTAGCTGGACGCTGTGGGCCGCTTTCATGGCATAGCTTACGCTGACCCTGATCGTCCAACGATACTAAAAATATGCAAAGATTGCCTGATCGATTTCAGGCAGTACTGAAGGGTAGGGGAATCTATCGTTCTACTCATGAGCAGTGCACAAGATTCAAAATCAGTACCAACCCATTCAGTTAAAATTTTGATTAGGATTTCTTCATTAAAAAGACTGACAAGTTGCCAGATTGTGTGATTGGAGGTGGAAATCAAAAAATGTGAATTGAACTGCATTCTTTTTGCAACTTGAGTGGCATTTCCTTTTAAGATTGCACTTAAAAAGCCTAAAAATCAGTATGTCATGCAGCCTGTATGTTTACTGCAAATAGTTTGATGCTTTAACATGCAAAAAGATTCGTGGTCAAAGTTACAGCATATATCCATATTACCTTTGTCAACATTATTCTGGGCTGCCTACACAGAGGTGCCAACCCTCAAAAAGCAGCACTGCCATCGTGGCAAACAGTGCGAAATAAGTGCATTTCAGACGCACGTGAAATGCATGCTTTCGCAGCAGACTGCAATGCACAAACATATGAAGCTGTTATGCTGCCCTCCCAATGTTTGCAGCTTGTGTTTTCTGACACTTCATAGCAGTCAGAGACCCGAAAATTCTTAAAATGTTTCCAGCACTTTCTGTGTTACCATTAAATGTACTCATGGAAGCCACAACAAACAAGAAGAAACAAGCCCCGAAAATTCTCAACTTTCACTGCATGATTATACGCTCAGACTAGTAAGCTTTCTATTGCAGAAAAAAACAGCTACTATAAAAATTGATATTCGGTCCCATTAACTGCTTTATGCTTTAAGCCATGTTATTATGTTAAACGGGTGTCCTGTTTTACACGATCTGGTCTGCATGAACTCTTGAACCGGGCTCCATATAGCTTGAAAGACACACACAGAGTTTGGGACAAACCTAGTTTCCCGTAGAGCATCCATATGCACTATAACAACACATCTCAATCGAGTTAGTTGATGAGAACAAGGTGAAAACAGCTCGCACTTGAAAAGGATGGGCAGAAGGAATGACGCCTGCACCCTGTGCTTCCTGTACATTCTCGTTGAGGGTGCAGTTTTCACCTTATCCTTATGCAAGTTCGCATTTATAACATTGTTCGCTGCATATTCTTTGTAGCAATAAAGTGTGTGATACCGTCATGAGTAGCCCATGTAGTTTATAAAAATAGAATTCAAGATAGCTCGATTCAAAAATAACAAAGTGCATCGAGCACCATGTCCTGTAGCCATTCTTTAGGCAAGTGGCAGAATGATTTATTCTTCAAAACATATCTCACTTGTAACCACTACAACAGCTAACTCATACACTGGCACATTCTGTTTGCCTCTTCAGAATATAAGGTACCTTTTTTACACCAGAAAATCTGCAAGAAGAATAGAAGTGTTGTAATTGTGAAGAAAGAAAAATAGAAGGAAAAAAGATAACCTGGCCTGGACAGGGACCGAGCTTACAAACTTCGAAAAACGTGTCTGATGCTCGATCCACTGAGCTACCATGGCGGCTATCCCCCTTCCATTTTGTACGGTATATATGTGCATTTAATCATGAAAGAGTCAGAAAGCGCTGTCTGTTACCATTATGTTGAGTGTCAGACCTTTTTTGCCTACTGGCAATCGCATTTCGATAACTTACAATATCCCTATACTTCTTTGGCAGCATTATGCATCTGATCAAAAAAAACAACTGATCAAAAAAACAAGTCACACACTGCTAAGAATACTGAGATTCACTGTTTCGGATTCATGAGTGAACGAAAGAACTATAAATTTAAGGGTTCTTTGTCTTTGTTGAATACATTATAATAAGAACTAGCAGACAATGATGCCAAACAAACTATAGGTGATGTTATCAAAAATAACCTTAACAAAATTGTGAAAAGAAAAGTGAACGAAAACGTAACTTGGCGGCAAGTTACTAATGGGTTGACATTTTTTGATAATTGAATTGACATTACTTTTTATAACATCTCTATATTTTCCTGGGTAATGATGTCGGGTAATTCTCATTATTAGAGTGGTGAGTAGGCTGACAAAGAAAGGATATGGCATTGATACTTCTTTTGAACACCCAACAGTTTGAGGACCTTAAAAGAGCGGAAGCTGCTTTGAGTAGACCAGAATATTTAGTTGGAGCTAAAAAAAAACCTACACACATTTTAACCAGGCTTTCTAACACATTTTGAGACATAGAAGTGTATGCTGCCAGTAATGTTAAGTACCATTACTTTTGTCACACTATGCACTGTAGCAGGTGTAGTTAGAGTGGTGATAGTTAAACATTAATCAAGCACACCACCAACTGCGTTCACATCTATGGTCGCGTATTTTAAAAATAAACCTGCTGTATAGTAAAAAAAAATTAGAGCATTTATGATTTTATTCAAATCAAGTTATACCGACTGGGTAAGCAAACCATTTGCATAAAATCAAAAGGCATAAAATGATTCATGTATAATAACTATGTGAACAATTTCAGCAATGCAGGGCAAAGTGACAACAGTTCTATTAAAAACCCCTCTCATTATAACATGCATGAAGAGCACCACGCCAGAATATTTTATAGTGCATGTAATATCGAGACTACTAGACTGTCTATTGACCTTTTAGAAGAAGGGTACCTCCTTCACGTTCAAGGCGCAACCACTTAGCCTTTTCCTGAGCTTTTCTGTGAATATTTCCTGAATTTCAGATATCACTAGGATTGATTTACAGTGAACAGATTTTGCTTACGCATTGACACCTAATTCTGTATGTAACTGCAATAAAGGGTGCCAAACCACCTCCAATTTTTTTTTAAACATTTCAAGCAAATGTGTGCAACGACTTCAGAATAGTGTCCTGATCAACTATGACAACTGCAGCAGCACAAATAGCTATAGGTGCCCAAAAAGTAGCTAGAAACAATACCTTTTACTCTTCGAGCCTTTTGGAAGTGTTCAGCCCTTCAGATGCTCACCTTACAAAATTTTTTTAAATACGTGTTTGTGTGCCCACTATTCTTGCTCCTTGCACAGTGAGGAGGAGCTCATGGCAAGAAGATACAGGAAAGACGCATAGCAAAAAAAGCGAAATAAGCGAGGACCTCTTTTGTATCGTTTCATGTGTGTAACATTACTATTGCGACAACATATAGAAAAATTATCACGGCTAAGCATCCATTGCAGAGTCATACACAGCTACAACAGGACGACTAAATTTCAGCCCTGTGTTGGTTTAGGATCCCTTTATAGTAGCAAGCTAAAGATATCTGCATTTGTTCAACACATATTATGATGCAGTGAAATGTGATATGATAATCTCATTTAGAATGTACGTCATATGGCTTCATTGTATATGTGGCCACAAGTAACTCTGGTTGGAAAGCAATATGGCACAGCCTAAACAGACGTCACCAACCACTCCAATCTGAACTTGCCTTTGCTACTTGCCCATTATCCTCACAGCAAAAATTGAACAATTGAATCTGCTATTCATATGTGCAAGCTTATGCTAAGGACCAAGTATGAAGGGTGTTTTGTCATTATTGAGATCAGTTATTTGTTCAAGAACACTTGCTGTCAAACACAAATACTATGCTGTCGAAGCATCAAGACTCAAATATAAAGCAAAAAGAAGTGTCTCTTTAAAAATTACAGGCCACAAGATGCAAGATAAATATTTGATATACTTGGGATGCAAGGCACACACAAGAGGTGCTGCCATATTATACTTTTCCCTGTGTTGAAACCTGCTTGCTTTACTCACCCAACACATCTGTAAAGATGCCGTGAAAACACCAAGCAGCTGATGCAGCATGGTTGAACACATGTCCAGGGATTCCACCATTCATATTAGCTAAGCAGCCCTACAGCCTCCACAGTCCTGCAATCATTTGTAAGACAAATGTAGTTCTACCCAAAGTTCTTGGTTTAAAGACACACATGCAAGACGCATAACCACTCTATAGGAAGTTTGCATGATGATGCGCTGGGTAGCAAAACGGATGTCAATATCAAGTAAATAACCCGGCCTGCCGCTTTTTTCCTTCCGTTCTTGAAAAGTAATCAATCCATGGTTAATAAATGTTCCCCCAATGTGAAGTGTACTGGCAGTCCGGTGAAGAATTGCAATGTATTTCAAACACAATCCAATTCATGGCAAGTAAGCATGCAATAGCGTTTTGTCAGCTGTTCAAGAAAACAGCATGAAGTTTAGCTAAAACCCATGTTTTTTACAAACACCATTCAATTTGATATAAACGTTGTGAGCATTATGTGAAAGAACACGGATTCATGTTTAATCAATGATTACTTATAATGTACTGATATGAATGCAACTGACTGAATATGAAACAATAATTTTTGCTTGAGCATTTCGAGTTATGAACACTATCGCACTTGCCAGCTGCATCTTGTCCAAAACAGCGGCAAGCTAGGCTAGTTTCTGTAGGTGAGCAGTAATGAACAGTGCAAAGTAACAACGAGAAACACCATTAACTACAGTATGGGGCAAGCATAGACTGCCAACTGTGTAATTTATTGCCCAAACGTTCGCCTGAATATCAGTCAGAGAACTCGTGTAAATGAAGGTCCAGTTGGAAATGAACAAGTTACGAAATAATCAATGCTTGCTTTCTCTAACAGGACCCTCATTCACATGAAGTATGCAGCGATAGGCTCCTACCGAGGTACATGACAGCACAATGTCACTGGCACATGTAAAAAGTGTGGCTGGAAAAACACCCCCGCTGGTGGCTTAGCCAGGTACAGTCGTGCGGTGTTTGGGGGCAAGTTTTAATTTTTCAAAGCTTACACTTCACGTTTCAATGTCGACACTAACTGTGTAGTATGTGTCAGCAAACATCAAGCTGTGTGGTAAAATATTTGCCACGCTGTCTGTTTATCTTGAAGAAGTGAACACACGTGGTGACCTGTGTGAGGAAATGCGGCACAGTCTTCAAAAATGCACACTGTTGATTGCAGCATGTAGTGTGCATTGAAAGGTTTTGAGAATATCGGTTCAACTGAGAATATTGTGTGTGGTGTGTGCAGTGTCAATAACAATGTGTCTTGTTTGCGAAGACGTTAGCACTCGTGGCAGGGACCGGTCGATGAAAAAACTTGATTCGACATTTTAGTCAAGGTAAATATGCACTTGACGCGACCATCTGCGAGTAGGTACATCTCGGTGTTTGCGCTGTGTGCAGAAAAAACTTGCATGGTCACCGGACTGGAAGATACCATTTGCTGAAGCTGCATGTTTGAATCGCCCCGATGAGTACGCAAGCCCAATAAAGGTATAACTCATTTTATCGAAGGCCTCATATGTCTTCATGTCATAAGCAGAGATTCTTGTGTCACATATACTCAGTACCTTTACCGCTCGATATTTATGAAGTGACAATGCACACTACAAGTTTGTGTGTTAGGTCCTAAGGGAGCAATGTAAATATGCAAATAAGTTGTAGGTGTCAAATGTATCGATGTAACTGCACAAAAGATTACGTATATATTAGGCTACAGGTTTAGAATCGCATACATATCAGTGGTCTATCAGGAACGTCACCAACAACTTCTTTGCCAACCAGCCCTTGCACATAGAAAGGGAATGGCTGGCACGGTGCTCGAAGTGACGTCACACAATTTGCAAATATAGAGAGGTTTTTTACTTAGGCAACATTTTGCACAATACATTTTTTAGATGCAAGACTGTACTCGTCCCACATTGATCATACTGATGTGTTTTGTTCTTACTTTGTGCTGTGAATTACTAGGCATTTAGTCATCATGATCTTTAAAAGCTAATTTCAGTGTTCTCTCTCATATTGCTGACAACTGTGTCGTTGCATAAATTGAGTAAAAAAGCAACACAGAAAGGCTGTCACAATAAATACATCAACACGTGTATTCTCCTGCAAACAAAAGTCGGCACTGGTCCTGTCATTACCCGTCTTTTATCTCTCTTTGCCTTGTTTGTGCTGGAACAGCCAAGCACCTGATGAGTTAGATGAGAAATATTAACGCATCAAAACTATGAGTGCTTGCATCAGCAACTACACACCAGCGTGATAACCGCACCCCTGCCACACAGCAGTGAAACATATTTTGAACATGCTGGCAAGGTATTATTTTATAAAAAGCAATTCTGGCAGATTACAAAATCTCACATTGTGCATGCAAGTTTTCTTCAATGTCAGGCGTACAATGTAGGTGCAGGCCGGTACATTATTAGTTACAAGCAAAGGCGTCTTGCAGGTACACATACAGATTGCACGAACACCTCTCTCTCTACACTAGGCACACACATTATATCTTTTAACAAGCACACGCCACTGTTTAGGGGTATAATAACGCTCTACTGTGAACGTATGCTTATCAACCCACTTAGGCGGTTAGCTAGGTGAATTGAGCCAAGTTACAAATTGTATCGCCCGCGAACGTGAAGAAAAGGCTGCTTTGCATCAAATGGCACCGCAGGCTTCGTTTAATCAACAACCAAGCAAGCGCCGTGTGCGTCCTCCTCACTACATTGCAATTATGAAAAAATCGATCACCATACACATGCATGTTGCCGCAGTTGTCGCGAATTAGCTCCAGTAAGGCCGCACCGATGCGCCATGGCTCTGCTGTCGTTAGCGTTGTCAAAGCGAATCGGCAACCGCACCCGCAAAGGCGCGTAAGGTTGCCGTTTCACGACGCCTCGTTCGAGTGCGGCAACACACACTTGCACTGAGTGGCATACTTAGTCTACATAAAAAAGTGTCCCCCTTACTATTCGTTTCTTTCACACTGTCCTGGGGGAAGCGACCACAGGCGTCAGCCGTCACCTCGGAGTCTTTCGAGCGCCCGCACAACCCGCCGATTCCTTGGACGACTCGCACTTGATCCGCACTCGAACAACCGCGGGAATAGGGCGCAATCTTAGCACATCACACGAACGAGGAACGGCGCTTCCTTGCGTAAATTTAACATTTCGTGCTCTCGTGTGTAGCCGCGCGAACACATGAGAGACGCACCGAAACGGCATGCCCACGGAAACAAAGAAGACAAACAACATGTGGCTTTAGCTGTGAATGGATTTGACTTAGATATCTGTGTGAGGAAAATAAAAAAAAATCTGTCGCTGCTATAAACTGAAAAAAAGTACGTTATCTGTCAAAATAACTTTAAAAGTGATAAACGGTTATTCAGAAAACAAGTTACAACTTATGAGTATTTTCGCAGGTCTTTGTTTTGTTTTTGTTCTAGCAGACGACAGCCTCCTACTGCTTCTAATACAGACGTAGTGCGGTTTCACGTTCGGTGCGTGTCGCCGACGCAAAGCTCTACAGTAGTGATATCAGAGTTATCAATTCTCAATGAATCACAGGATGGGTACAAAGCAGTAACATTTTGACATAGTGCAGTACGCAATCTTTCAAGGTATGACATTTCTTTGCTCTGAAGCAAATCGAAGCAAGCCGGCCGGCGCAATCAGCTGATGTCGCCGCTACGCGAGGCATGGTCGTGCGCAAGAGCGTCGCACCCCGTGCTCGATTTGTCATCAAGCGATAGAGCTACTGAGTGGAATACAGCTAGATGCAGGGAATAATGGCGTGTCACTCTAATTTCCTGTGGTGGCCGACTCAATCGCAAGCGAGTCCCGGGAAACAACCTTCAACTGCTCAAGCTTGTGTGTGGGTGTAAAATACTTGTTTTCATCCGCGACGGGGCGGCAATCTATAGATGAAAGACATGGGAAAAGCATTTGACATATATACAATCACAAAACATGTGCACACAACAATAGATACAATCGCATATCGTACATAAATATGCCAACACATAGCGTGTAAACAGAAAATTGATTAATATAATTTAAACGCGCACGCGCTGTCCACCGCGAATAGCTTAGAAAATAAAGAAAAAAAAACCGCGAATAGCTTAGCAAGCTGACGCACTCAGTTCATGTACCCGAGCACAATTGAGTGGCGCAAGTTCGAATCCCGCCAAGTGTCAATTTTTTTTCAGTTTTTTTTTCTTCAATGTATTCTACGTAATGCTATCTTTTCTAATGCGTTAGGTACTAAAACAAAATAAAAGCAATATTGCGTTCAAGTACGTATGTGGGACTGTGTTTTTTGCACAACAGTTATTAGTGTTTTTATTTTCATTATTACATTTTTTATTTATTTCATAATAGAACAAAATTAAGGACTAAGGAGAACATTGGGTCTGCTTGATTGTGAAGGGACTCGAGAAGTAAGAAAACTCAAACCAAAAAGTTTATTGGAGAAAAAACTGAGCATTTCACAGCTGGACCAGCTTCTTCAAGGGTAGGCCCTAGGTATGCGCGAGACTTGCTATATGACTCATCTCAAGCTGTGGCAGTTGAGGGAAGGCAATTTCACCGAGAAGCAGTTCCAAAATATATTTTGGTTGATGTTTTTTGATTCTTCCAAAATAAGAGCTGCACAATAGTGATCGAGTCAAACCAAGAATTGAGGGCACGAAGTCATGAGACAGAAAATGAATAGTGTTGATTGTTTGAGAACTTGCCCTTAATAAAAGGAAGAGTTATGGAGTGCTACGCAGCTTAACTTGCAGTAGGAATTTTATATTTACATATAGATAGTTTAAAATGGACAATGTTGCACACACAGACATTGGTTAAATTTCTTTGCAGCCCAGTTAAAGCATCTACGTAAAACTGAAGCATCAAGAGAAGTTCATGCGTCCTTACTTTATTGCGCTTTATATAGCTTGTATGCGTCCATGCAGCCATGATATATTTTAAAGCATTTGTTTCACCTATAATCTTCTTATTCATTAAAGCTGGCCCATAAGTTGTGTTTTATGTAGCACTGCAATTGAAGCGTAATCTGTATGGTGGTCTGAAACAATGCTTTTGAAAATATCAAAACGACCCAGCTCTATTCACGACCTTCCGAGCATCAATGATAAGCACCATTATGTGTCCGTACATATCAGTTGTGCTCTCATATTTAATTATTTTTCTGACCACTCCCTCTACCCCTACCTCGTTTCTGTCGTGAAGCTGTGGCAAGTTGTGTAGAGCTGTATTTATATTGTAGGGGCACATTCTATCAATAAAAAATTGTTTTTAGGCTACATGCAATTAGTTTTCACAGATTTTCATTTCTTTTGTCGGCGCTCAGGGGGGCTAAGCTCATGGTCAATATTTTAAAATGACATTTCTCTTTGCCAATGTTAATGAGAACAGTTTCAATATTATATTGACAAGTTCATTCGCATTGAATTTAGTTCTCATTATTATTGTTTCTACCAAAAAAACGAGCCCTTGAAGTTATGCTGTTTTTGCTTGAAGGCTTCATGCAATTAGTTTTCACAGATTTTCATTTCTTTTGTCGGCGCTCAGGAGGGCTAAGCTCATGGTCGATATTTTAAAATGACATTTCTTTTTACCAATATTATTGAGAACAGTTTCAATAATATATTGACAAGTTCATTCGCATTGAATTTATTTCTCATTAATATTGTTTCTACAAAAAAAACGAGCCCTTGAAGTTATGCTTTTTTTGCTTGATTTGTTTTCGTGTGACTGCATGCAAGTAAAATGACAGTTATTGTCATTCCTTGTGAATGACACAATTTCCGTGTGACAGACTTTAGACCTGGTCATCTGCAGAAGTTGCATTCATTCTGGAAAAGGGCGAACAGCGTTTACTGACAACACAGACTAGCCTGCTTTGTCCGGCAATGGTCACACAGTACCAATGACAAGTCGCCGCAAGAGCTCCGTGATGTGTGAAACGAGCTTCAGAGGAGATTTTCATTTGTCTCCTGGTTGTCCCACTCGTTGGCTTGGATCGAATGACCTGACCAACAAATTTACGTCTTTGAAACACCCCGGACAATACTACTTCATGAGAAACCGTTCTTTTGTTCTCTTCACAAAGAAATGTCCAGATCATCTATGTCCATGACACAAATTGAGAATGTCCTCACGATACTTCTCAGGAACTACCAACTAGTTGAGAGTTTTGCCTTTCCGGTCTCTGTATTGTCTATACCAAAGCCCCCCCCCTCCCTTTCGTGCATAATTACATTGCGTCTAACGATTCCTTCATTGGCTGTTAGATGAAAACGCGAGAGACGTGGGTCTTTTTTTTGCTCAGCACTAAGTGAACATCTGCCGACCCTCAAGAGCTTATTAAAACTAGGCAACCCTGCAGCCAGCAGCAAACCTTTCTCATCTTTCTCCGATTCGAGTCTCCCTGTTTCTGTAGCTCCTTCGCATTCACTGCCTCCTGGTACTTCTTCATCGCTGTTTTCTGTAGATTTTCAAAAAGTTTTCTCGCTTTCAGTTGTGCCTGGTCTCAAATTTTGCGTTAGCTGAGAAGCAAGCTGACGGGCCTTACGCCGGGTTAACGCCTGCACCTTTATTTTTCCGAATTTCTGACCTCGTTTGCGCAACAGCTGGTCCGAACGGTTAGAAAACACAAAGGGGTACTCTAACGGTACCATTTTCGAGACTATAGCTTCTGTTACGAGTTCTCCGAAGGGGCCGGAAGTAGTTATTTTGCCATTGGGAAACAAACACCGTGTTTTAGTACCTGCGTTATCCACGTTACGTCCCATGTAAAATTATCAATGGCAACATAGGATGGATGCACGACGTTCATGGTAGCGGCGCTATTTCTAAGTACTCCACAGGGTTTACCATTAACCTAGAGCTCATGCAGGTATGCTTGAAGAAGCTCTAAGTTCTCGTCGCTACTGTCTACATATAAGAACACAGTGCGCGGCTTCATACACCTTACTGTGAAATGCCCTAACCCCTGACAATCGTAGCACCTCACAGCTGGTCATGCTTCAAACTCTTTTTTGGCGGCCTTTCGAGCCATCTCTGAAATCAAGTTACTCTCACTAGGGTGCGGGCCTTTTTCTGTAACATTTCTTGGGATTTTTACCTTCTCTATAGATTGGTATTTCGCGCAGGTTTCTTAGTGGAAAATTATTTCCGCGGCTTATCGACATGGCCCTCCTCTGCGTTTAGTTTCCTACGCCTCAAATAGTCGTCTGCCATCTCAGCAGCCTTTTCGACCGCGTTTATACCTTATCGATCTTGTATCCACATTTTCATTGGTTGTGGGATGCGCTAAAAATTGTTCAAGGCACATGCATTGAACGATCTTATCCCGACTCCCGTAGACTTCAGTGCTCTTCAGCAGCTTCATAAGGTTGGTTTTCTGCACGTATGCATATTCTGCATAATACTGATTGCCTTTCTTTGCCGAGTCTCTCAACCGCTGACGGAACGCTTCTGTGGATAGTTGTTATTTCTTAAGGAGGGTTGACCTAACGTTCATAGTCGTCCGCATTCTTCATGCTGAGTTTCACCAGAACATTAGCAGCTTCGCAAAAAAGCAACGTCAAAAGTTTCTGTGCAGAAGTCTCTGGAACACAGTTCAACAATTTACAAGTTTCTTATAAACGCAAATATATCAATCCAGCCTAAATGGTTGGATCCACTTGTTCATACGACAGAAATCCCCCCCGCTTGCTTTTCATAGAATACCGCTCACTGCTCTTTTAACAGCTAAGTGCTGCCTCTCGATTTCAAATGCCAACTTCTTTATATATATTTCTATCTCTTCGTTCTCTTTTTCACATACTCTGTTCATGTCCTGCTCTTTCGGAGTTTTTTGAACCAGTTCCCAAGCGATTTCAATAGCCTCCACAGTGCTATCAGTTTCTTTATACAAATCTCTCTTTTTTCATTTTTCTCATTGTATTCAATTTACTATTCTTAACACAAAAGCAACAACTCTCTTATTTGAAACTTCATTAGGTCCATGGTCACTGTGTTAACATTTGGTTTCGCCTTGTCAATAACACTTAAACAAATGCACTTTGCATCCAAACAATTCTAGATTGCCAAAAATTCAAACTATTAACCCAGAGTTCAAAAGCCTGGCGAATTTCAGAGAAAAACCCAAATGCTCACCTACAGTTGCAGCGCCATGCACCCGTTTATTTTCACTTCTGCCGACCAGTTGTTGAAGTTGATGTCTTGCCGACTACCCAGGTCACTTCGCTGCCAGGAAGGCTGTCGCAAACCTGGCCTTTTCGAAAAGCTGCTGTTGGAGAGAATCAGACTAAAGAGCCAAGAAAGAGTACGAGAGGTTTATTTACATATTTGCAGTAGAAAAATTGAAACAGGAATTAACTCTCAGGCATTCGCCTGCCGCTTTTTGTCCTTTCGCAGACCCTAGACGCAAGGCCTAGGGTCTGCGTCTAGGGTCTGCGGGGAAGGACGTTCCTAACCAATCAGCTCACCACTGTTGAGGGTCATTTTGTTGGCACCGCCTTAACACACACACACACACACACACACACACACACACACACACACACACACACACACACACACACACACACACACACACACACGCACGCACACACACACACACACACACACACACACACACACACACACACACACACACACACACACACAGTCGCGCGCTTTGTCGCGCGCGCGCGCTCGCGCAGACAAAGACAGCGAAGTGGCTTGACGCTCACAGGCTCCGCTGTCTTGCTCCGTTCTGTTAGACATGGACTCGAGGCTCTCTCAGTGGCCATTCGGCCGCAATTAGCAGTCGTATTTTAGGCCGCCTGCTGCCGGTTTTAACATGGCTGGCTCATACCCGCTAGGGTATGTCTGAGCCACAGGCTGTTCTGTACAGCCTGCAATGGCAGGCAGTCACTCTGGTTCGGGGGATTCACCTCGATCAGATAGTTCGGCGTTTTCGCCGGACGGGGACAGGGCGCTGCTTGATGTAGATTTCCAGAATGCGCCAGTTACTTCCGTTCCGACAGTCGCTGACATTCCTGACATTCAGTTGCCTGCTGAAGTGGCTGTGGGGCAAAACGCAAGGCTGCCTGCCGTAAGTAGTCAAATGACGTAAGCTTCCACCGCGTGATGGTACATCAGGAACAGATCCACGATATTTTATTCGATGCCTCATGTAAGGTAACTAATACCCATAGGTCCCAGATCATTGGTTTGCTCCGACAAATTGTACAGAAGTGTCCTGATATCCGAGCACTTGCAAAAAACCAGGGCGGCCGAATGGACGAACTTCGTCACTAGTTGGCCCAGTCGAGACATTCGGCCTCTCTCGGTGCGGCAATCTCGACTCCTCAGGCTGCCCAAACGGCCGTGACATATACGGCGGCAGCCGCGTGAAACACGGCGCGTCCTATCGCGGTTCCGCCCGTATAGCCGGAGACTTATTCTCACCCTTTACTGCCAGCGCACTGGTCCGAAAACGCTGACCAACCCCCAGCGCACACCACCAGGCGAGAGCATGAACATATTATGTTCCTAACATCACTCATTCCGTCTACCAATCCTGCCAATGAGGTCATGAAGATTAGTAGGTCAAACTTGACCCCATTAAGAACAACATTGGCAAACTGACTATCAGAAAGACACGTCATAGATTAACAATATTAACAAACGACCATAACGCTATTACTAGGTTAAAGAATGCACTTGAACGCATTCACAAGCATGACCTTATCAGTCCGATTGCCCCAAAAGCGAAAACCTCGCGTCAAACTCATCGGTGTAGACTCTGATATTCCAGCCGCCAACATCGTCTTTCAGCTAAACATGTGCAACCCGAAGCTACATTTAGACCCAACCACATGCCGACTGGCGGTATTGTACAAGAAGTGATCGGGCAACTTCACACATGTGCTCTAGGTGGATTCTTCTGTCTTTCGCTCACTGCTTGCTCAGGAACGAATTCTTCTCGGTTGGACTCATGTAGCATGAGTGAGGACTTTCATGTGCCATTGTGCACATATTGTGCGACATACGGCCATACAATAAAGTCTTGTCCTGTTGCCAATGAACCTGACAAAGTGGTGTGTACGAAGTGCACGGTACACATCTCGGCCAAGCACGCACTCTTAAAATGAACGACCCAGGAAGTGTTTGCAACGAATGCCAAACAGTTGCAAGACCTAGTTCTCATCCAACTGGACACGAAATGTGTCTTATATTACGAAAACGTGTCGCCCGCACGAGGGCCAGAACGGACTATGGATAGTCTAGGAGGTGTGTGCATCAAAGAGGGACGTAGTGGCCTCTATAACGTGCACTGTTATTCACGGTTTGCTACATCAGTGCACGCATTCTTTTCGACTCATTTATATGGACCACATGGAGGTCACTGCTTTTGCCGCTATTCTTCTAATTATGACGTATTCATACACAAAATTACACCATATCACACTACACAAGTAACTACACATCCCACAACATTACACAATATTTCTTTCCCCAAGATATTTGCTAGTTGCGCGGGTCACACTGCAATACATGAAAAAAGGCTCCTTACAGCTTTCGCATTTTCATTTTAAGGAAGGCATTGCGCTTGTTATTTAAAATTGATCAGAACTATCATGACTCACAGCAATAACTTACAATTCTTACAGGCTAAGACGGACCATACACGTGATGCGACGAAATAATTGATAGAATACAAGACGCAACAACATTTCAATTTCACCTTCGTGTTGACCCGCACATCCGCGCAGGCACTATTCAAGGCGTATTACACACCATAACAAAGTTCTACGCACCAAACGATCCTCGCTTCATGCTTCTAGTACACAACACTAATTTTGACTTATTCCCATACACGTAACAGATTTGGCTGTTGCAGTAAAGTATGAAAGCCTTGACCAAAGGTTATTACTGATAGCTGTGCATGCACCGCCATAAAAACCTATTGACCCGTTCTGGATGAGTTGCAATGTGTAGTTTCAATAATCTCAGATTGTTTGTACTGTTATCATAGCCGGAGATTTCAATTCTAAGCACAGAATGTGGGGGCCAGCAATTAGGGATGTTCGTGGCTCTCAAGTAGTCCAATTGGGGACGGCGAATGACTTAGTCATACTGAACAACTCGAGCTCTCCTCCAACTTTCACAACTCCGTATGCAGATTCATGGACTGATTTAACTATGGTTTCGCATGACTTCACTCACGATGCCTACCATTGGAAGATTCTCCGAATTCCTACCCTCTCGGACCTCAACTACATTGAATTCTCGTTCTCGCAAGCACACACCAGCAGTGCTAAACGATTAACTAATCTAAGAAGAGCGTAAATTCTTAACAAATTAAGGGACGAAACTTGGTTCACCAAGATACTCGGCTGCAACATTGGGTCACCTGAAGCTTTAAACATGGTTATAGACAGGTTTTATGCCTTATACTCCGCTTTAAGCCAACGTTACTCACGACGCATAACTTCGCGTAGTAAATTAGGTTATGGTTGGTGGACACCAGAATTGACTATTGAACGTAAGCGTGTTCGGGCTATGCGATGACAATGTCAGCGAACAGCTGACCCCCTCCTTCGAGACATGCATTGCAAATTGTACGCTGACGCATTCTCCACCTACAAGAATAACATCAGGAGAGCAAAATCATCGTTTCATGAAGACATCTGGGACTTATTTTACTTAGAAATGTTTATATGGTGATGTTTTCAAAACAGCATTTCAAAAACACCGTCAAGTAACTTTTCTTCCTCCTCTACACAGTAAACATTCTTACACCCAGAAGGGTGTAAATGAGCTTGTCTGATAGACGACACCCTAAGGGTGTTAATTCAGCACCTTCCGAAAAGGGTGCTTTTCTATGCACCCTTAAAATAGAGTGTACATGTAAAAAAACTGTAGGGTGTTACAAAAAACACCCTTCCAGAAGGGTGCCTTCAATGTCCTTCACTATTTTAACACCCACTGAGGAGGGTGCGAGAAGGGTGCACAAGGGTGTTGAGAGCCCATGGCGTGGGTGCCTGTATTCTTTTAGACTGCACTAATAGAGGTCAGCATGCACTGATTACACACTAATTGAAAAAAGTGGTCCTGATTATCAATGGTGCGCCACCTGTCGAGCTCCATTAATTTCGTGTAGACAAAAATATAAACACGTACAATCGTGTATGAACTTTGCCAGATCTATATATAGTTCATAGTATATGCATAATGCGTGTTACAGAAAACTAAGCCTTGCTGCCCTTGCATATTGCATTTATTTAATATGCAAATAAAACTTATAAACTTTTCATGTGCCACACAGCTTTGTCACCAGATGTGTAACTTGTTCACGTATACATACACTACACACGAAACACCTCAAATGTTTATTACATTTTTTCAGTTTCACTTTATTGACAATTCTTTGAAACATACAATTACACTGTTTTCAGTTTATTGATTGATTGATTGATTTGTGGTGTTTAACGTCCCAAAACCACCATATCAAGCAATCTAAAAGTCAAGCAATCTAAAAGTAATTTTCTAACTAATATATTGTCTGAATACATATCCAACTCTCCCCAGAAATTTTGGTGGTACCTGTCTAGTTCGCAGTCTGAAATAACTGGGCTTTCTGTAGACGGGACCTCCTATTGCGAACCGATTCAGATTGCCGAGGCACTGAATCATTACTTCAGTACTGTTTTTTCTCCAAGTATTGATCATTAAAAAAAGGCTGTACGTTCGATGATACTAGTTCCAATCTTTTTACCGTATCTAAAGAGAGCGTAATGGCATTACTGCTTGAATTGGATCATAAAAAATCACCTGGTCCGGATATGATTCCCAACGAATTTTTGAGGCGCTACTCTGATTGGGTTTCTAGTTTCTTAGTTAAAATTTTTAATTTATCTTTGTGTACTGCCGCTGTTCCGGTTGATTGGTTATTAGCAAGAGTTGTGCCTATTTTCAAAGCTGGTGACCGCCTTAATGTTTGTAATTACCGTCCAATTTCTATCACATGCACGGCATGCAAAGTAATAGAACATATAATTTTAAAATATATATTTAAATATATAGAAAACAATAATCTGTTTTATAATAAGCAACATGGTTTTAGAAAAGGCCTTTCAACCGTCACTCAGCTTTTTGAATCTGTTCATGCTTTCGCTACAGCGATAAACTCAAAAGAACAAGTCGATGTCATAGCAATTGATTTCTCTAAGGCCTTTGATAGAGTATGTCACCAGAAACTTATTCAAAAAATGTTAATACTTGGTATTGATCCCGCAATTGTAAGATGGGTTGAAGCGTACTTGCGCAATAGGTTGCAGTTTGTTGAAATAAGTGGCGCGCGTTCTTCTCTTTTACGCGTATCCTCAGGTGTGCCACAAGGCTCCGTGTTGGGACCTCTACTCTTTTTAATTTATGTGAATGATATTGCAACGGTTGTGCCTCCTTTTGTTGATGTAAGGTTATATGCAGATGATTGTCTCTTGTTTTGTCATGTGAAAAGTGTTTCTGATAAAATGCTCCTCAATGATGCTCTTCGATGTATTGACAACTGGTGTGAAAAATGGGACATGAAAATTAATTTTGATAAAACTGTTTGCATGACAATTTCAAATAAAATCCCTCCTTAACTATAAATACACAATAAACAATAGAGAAATTAAGAGTTCTAATGAGTTTAAATACTTAGGTGTTACTATATCCAGCAGTTTAAAGTGGGACAAGCATATTGACAACATTACAGGACTGGCAAAGCGAAAGCTGGGTTTTCTGAGAAGGAAACTCCGTAATGCACCGCCCTCTGTTAAATTGTTGGTGTATAAGACTATTGTTAGACCAACGCTGGAGTACGCAGCTATCATCTGGGATCCGCATACTAAAACTGAAATTAACAAACTTGAACGAGTACAAAGATTGGCCGCGAGGTTTATTTATTCAAATTACATGAGAACACAGTCTGTATCACTTTTGCTTGCTAGGGCTGACCTTCAATCGTTAGCTACACGTAGAAAAATAGCTCGCTTAAAAATTATTTATGACCTGTATCATAAGAACTACAAGCTGGATCCCAGTGTATACCTGCGCCCCCCAGGACGAGTGTCGGCTCGTACTAATCACTCATTTTCTGTCCAAACTTATGTACCGCGGGTGGATGTATTTAAGTTTTCGTTTCTGGTGCGATCTATTGTTGACTGGAATGCGCTTCCTCCCGAGGTACTTACAGGATGTAGATCCTCACAGGATTTTCAACGACGGCTGGACTTGTTTTTTGCCTAACATTGTTTGTGTATTGTTCACCTGTTCACCTCCCACCCCTGCTACAGCCCGCAAGGGCTAGCAGTATTGTAAATAAATAAATAAATAAATAAATATGATTATGAGAGACGCCGTAGTGGAGGGCTCCGGAAATTTCGACCACCTGGGGTTCTTTAACGTGCACCCAAATGTTAGCACACGGGCCTACCACATTTGACGAATGGTGCTCGATCGGAAATGCGGCCACCGCAGCCGGGATTGGATCCCGCAACCTGCGGGTCAGCAGCCGAGTACCTTAGCCACTAGACCACCGCGGTGGGGTTGGTTTCAGTTTAGTATACTGCTTCAAGTACATAGAGACTACAAACGAAATACACGCTGATATATCCCTATTATTCTGTGAAGAATCTACAATCCCAGTGGTTTCCTGTTTAATACTCCTTCATGTACACAATCGGTTATTAAGAATGAAATACAGGCAAATATATACTTATAAATCTTTCAAATATATACAATCACCATGATTTCTCTATATACGCCTTCATGTACAAAATCGTACCCAAGAAGTGATGCACACGTAAATGTATACCGATAGTGTTTTCAAATGTATACAATCACAGTGGTTTAAGCTTTGTATTCCTGGATGTGTAACGATTTGTTATGAGAAATGATGTACATGCAAACATATATGGGTTTTTGCACATATAACTTTAGCGAATACTTAAAAAACCAATACAATGATCAGAAACAGAATAAGCTAAAAACGAACACAAAACTGAGTCAGGACACACAAAAAAACAAAAGAGGTAATGTATAGTTATGGTTAATGACACAGCTGAATCATTTTAGGCCAAATGTCCCAGCCATTTTGGCGACCATCTCAAGTGTATTAGAAAAAGTCGTGCTGCATTGACAATAGTGAACTTCTGGAGTATTTAGGAGAGGAAAAATATTTGGTCACGTGGCTGCCTTCTGAACTTCCTGGAATGCTGTCTAGGTGTTGTATGTGAAAAATTTTATTTTAAAAGCACCGCTCCTTCTTTCTATATATGAAACTCGGTCTACGTGTTAAGTAACAAGAGTTTAATTTGGGCGAGTTGGTTCATCGTAGTTGTGTGCTAGTCACAGCGCTACAACTTCAGAAAGAGACAGAAAGGACAGGAAAGAGCCCGACTGTCAACTGAATTTATTGAATGTGCTACGAGCACCTTTATATAGAGTACAAGAACAGTGATCATGCGCAATGACACGTGTGACCACTACAAAATAATCTTAACTGAAAGAAGAATACTCCCATTCGGAAAGGATAAGTTGAACGTGCAGTGATGCACTGATCATTGGTCTTCCTCATAAAAAATACTTCTACAAACTTTAAATTGGCATTAAGTAAACCTATTCTCGTGACGAATGGTGCAAGATTGACTATTTCTGTTGCTGTTTAGTACACACACTTTTGAAAGCTTGCAAGGGGTGGAAAACAACACGTTAATATCATATCTGCTGGCTATTTTTTTCAATTGCGAGACACGTTATGTGGTATAACATGCAAAGGTTTTGGTCATTCTGTTTTTTTTGTTGGTCTTATCTTCTTTAACTTTACTTTCTGCAGGAGGGTTTCACAAACGGACGTGATGATTCTGTTGGGACATCCAGCATCTTTTAGTCTTTTAATCTGGTTTTTAAGCTTGGCGTTACCCTTGTGCTAACATGACTTCTGAAGGGTGGCCTGAATACATGTGGTGTCAATTCCTCTTTTTACTAGTTTTGAATGCCCACTATCAAAAGGCAGAACATGCTTAGCACGCCTGAGCTGATAGCACTAGCCAATACCCCAACAGCATCATCACACTCGTTTGCGAAACCTTGCTGCAGAAAGTAAAGTTAAAAGAAACAGGACCAAAAGAAAAACAGAATGACAAATGACCTTTGCATATACTACGTACATAAGGAGTCTCACAATTTTAGAAAAATGGCAGCAGATATGATATTGTTGTTTTCCACCCCTTGCAAGCTTTCAAAAGTGCATGTACACACAGCAACAGGAATAGTCAATCTTGCACCATTCGTCACTAGAATTGGTTTACTGAATACCAATCCAATGTGTGTGACATACCGCTAACTTGTGGAAAAATAAACATACGACAAACTGGGCAATGCTTCAATGATCGAGCAAGACAGCATGCTTTAAATGTTAAGAAGGGCTATAGTAGTCTCGTGGCCGGACACCGTAAATAATGTAAGTGCAGTCCTAGGTTTTATAAAACACGGTTTTTGAAAAAAAAAGCAAGCAGAAAAACTAAGAGATTTTAGAACTTTTTAACAGGAAGGCCAAGGATCAATGCATCAGTACACCTTCACTCATCTTTTCCGAAAGAGAGTATTCTTTTCTCGGTTAAAATTATTTTGTCATGGTCACACACGTGTTGTTACGGATGAGACCTGTTGTTGTGCTCAGTATAAAAACGCTCGTAGCACCTTCAATAAAATTGAGTTGACAACACTCTTTCCTGTCGTTCTTGTGATAAGATTTTAATTATCAAAAGAATTTTATTTTCTTACAATTTAGGTCTAATGATGAGTTTTCATTGTATCACAACATGGAGCAAATTGCATCTCAATACGGGTAAAAATCACGATATTGTGACATTCGTGATATTTTCTCGTATATTTCAGCAGCTTGATTGGTCAAAAGATATTTTTTCCTTAAAATATACTTTCTGTGGAGTAAGTATTCACTGAACAGATATTCATACAAAGTGCAATATTGCAATAAAAAATGCAAACATAACACATTTTGGCTTGATTCTTGGAAGCGAATGTTCGAAAAAATGCACTAATATTATTGAGCTTCAAATACCTTACACAAGCACAATTACCTAACATGTAAACCGAATTTGCTTTAGAAAAAATAAGCGGTAATTTTGAAATGAAATTTTCAACAAACAGCACGCAGACGGCATTATGCCAGGAAGTTTAGAAGCCAGCCACATTAAGAAAACTTTTTTCTCGCTGAAATATTTTAGCAGTTCACTGTTTTCAATGCAGTAAGTCAGCATTTTTTTTTTCAAATATATTTCAGATGGTCGCCATTGTGGCTGGGATGTATGGCATGGAATGGTCCAGATATATTTAAGCAATATAGCTTACACAAATAAGAATATTTATTCATCTTTCATGACCACACTAGAAAAAGTTGTTCAGTCAATGTGACACTGAAATTTTCAGCGTCGTACTGCCTGAACAACTCCTTTGATAAACTCCAAACTCATGCCGAGAAAAAGCCGCTCTATCATGGCGGTTGATAAAAGCCTTGCGGCCGTAGACAATGTTGAAAATAAAAAAATCAACTCATCAGTGTTGTTACTGCTTCTTCATTACTACTGACACGGAAGATTTTTCGGTCATCCACGTGCAGGTTCAGGAACTAGGCTTGCTCTAGGCTGTGGTCGGGGTAGACGACGCAGGGCGTCAGCGGCACCCTCTCGTCCTGTAATAAGAGCAAATATGATTTCTCATGAAATGATGTTCGTGCTGTTCCGGCAGCACCATACATGAAGAATGTGTAGTGTGCATCCTTTGAAATGGCGTGTAATTGACATTACACTGAACTCGAAGCATACAACCCATACATTCCAATAATTTGGTATGATAAAAATAAGGTAGTTTTCCAGCATACAGCAAATTCTCGAATTGAGGTGAAGTGTTAGACTACAGCTCAAAAATGGCACTTACGAAAGCCTGAACTCACCTAAGAATCAAATTTCTTATAGGATAATGAGCCAGTGTGAAAAACAATTCTTAAAGTACAACATTCAGAACATGTAGCATTAATCAAAACGCACAAGAAACTTACCTTTTCATGTACAAACAGTGAAGGCATCTCTGCTTTCTCTTTTACATGATAACAAATGATCTTGGGCGTGGCACTAGCGAAGAGGTCTGGAAAAAAAGTAAGAGATTCACTGACTTTAATCACGCCTCTAACAATTTGAGGAATTGTGACAATTCAGCAATCAGTGCGATTCTGACTGCCTCTATAAGGGCATAAAAATGAACAATTTTCTCTTTCTTTCTACACTCACAAGAAGCTCCGTCCATGGAATCTAATCCAAATTTGACGCTGTGCTTCCTGTTCGCCTGCTTTCTAGACATAGGGCTGCGAACATGTATTTTGTGCACCTAATCTAGCACGAAAATTCGTCATCTATATTTCAATCATCGTTATTCCTTGTAATTTAATAAGATGTGATAGCTCGTTCAGTTTTTAAACAATTGCGGGCCTGCAATAGGCACTGCCTAGCACGTATGAAAGTATTTCTTTTTTGAAAAATTTCTTCAAAGCTTGCTTTCAGAAAAAGCGTCTGGCATATTTCGACAACCAAGCCCATTCTCTGATGGCAATCAGGGGCGCGCTATTAGCGATTATTGACCACGGGATTTAGAAACGTAACCCGTGCCTAAATACTCAGTTAAACACAAGCAAGCACGAGTGCTCGAACGACACCAACGCGCGCCGTCGCCGTCTACGTTGAAGCAGCCATAGCTTATGCTAGAGCTACCGCGCATAGCTCCCACAGTCACGTATACTCTCTCGATTCTGTTATAACGCCGAACGGTATCGCAGATGAAAGCAAAGCACGAAAACAGCAAACACAAACGAAGGAAAACAACGCACGGCGATGGCCACAACAACGCTCCTTTGGAAGTCTGCTAGAGCCCCGCCGCGGTGGTCCAGTGGCTAAGGTACTCGGCTGCTGACCCGCAGGTCGCGGGTTCGAATCCCGGCTGCGGCGGCTGCATTTCCGATGGAGGCGGAAATGTTGTAGGCCCGTGTGCTCAGATTTGGGTGCACATTAAAGAACCCCAGGTGGTCGAAATTTCCAGAGCCCTCCACTACGGCGTCTCTCATAATCATATGGTGGTTTTGGGACGGTAAACCCCACATATCAATCAATCAAGTCTGCTATATCTTTCCCTGTTGCTGGTGGCACGTGTCCTAAATAGCTTAAAATACCGAGGCGCACGTGCTGGGAGCATCGCGGCATATCAGCACCTCAAACTATACCGTCTCTAAGAAAAAAAAAAGCCGTTTCGTACAGTGCGTCTCTGTACATAATTTTTTTACGCTTACACCTACAGAAGCTCGTTGCACAATTGAGTATTAAAAGAAATGTTATGACGATGTAGCCTAAAGCGCATCTTGAAACAGTATCAATCACTTTGAGCAGTGTAGTGACAATGTGCGATCAGCAACTAATCGCGCCCTTGTTAAGTGATCACATCACTCACTGTATGAGTGATGCAGGCACTTACACAACATCGCGCTAAGTGCACGTTTAATCGTTAAGTAACACGTTTAACCGGGCATCTGCAAAAGGCCCGCGAACGCATGCTGTTGTAAATGGCTGGCAGCCTACTTCAGTAGAGCTGCTGCAGGCACCCAGCTAGCGCTGTATGATTGCTACCTACGAAAACAGTACACTCACCGTTAACAGGCCCACGTTGTCCGTGTCCGCTGCTCCATGAATATTCCTGAATCCGAGCATCACTTCAAACACGGTGTCATGCGTGACCACCATTGAAGGTGCGCCTGTTCGCTAGTACTCACACAGCGACCAAGACCCCAGATCTACGCAACGCATTTGAAAGACGGATGAGACAGAGAGAGCAACGTTGAGAGAGAGAAGGAGGAGGCACTGATGGCGGCGCCGCAGCTGTCAACGCAGGTGTTCGGTGAAGCAACTATTCGCTTATCTACACCACCGTTGTGGGGGCAACGTTGACCTGGGTGAGCGGGAGGGGGAGCGGGAAACCCGTCAAGAGGGCGCCAAAAGGCAAACGTATGGCGCATACGGCGGGCGGCGGTTCGACACGGAAGGCAATCCAATTGCGCTTCAAGAATAACTCCTTGTAAATGGCAACTCTCCTTCCACGCAGCCGCACAGCGGCGCAGGTTATTTAGCAGCCTCGGGTTCTTTGAGTATTTTCACGGAACGCGATTGCAGTGGGCGAAAAATAGTGAAGCAAAACTTGCGGAAAACAAAGTGCTCCCTGGAATGGCCAGAAACAAAAATTATTTCGTCCTCGGTGGCAATAGCGGGAGAGCATCGCTACACCTTTTTCAGAGAAATTCCTTTTCGCATTGTCCGTGTCTGGCAATTCCGCATATGGTGCCGCAAACACTGAATGCGTAGTCGAAACTGAACAAATTAATCCACAGTCGCGGATGTATAGAAAGCTTGTCACGCTCCATGAAACATGCCGAAGTTGTTATAACAAACTTCTTGCTGACCACGTGATCACGCACATAATTCGATATGGTTGCCCAATGAGCTAGCTAAGCATCTGTAGCAAAGGCAGGGCACGTTCTTGTTAAATGTTGTTAATATAAACGATGGTTGTGCATAAGTGTAGTGACAGCTTTCCGTGTGAATTGGTCATAACCCACGTGTTCAAGCGTAGAAGTGCCTCATAATACCTAGTCAGCTACCACAGCAAGTTCGTAAGCAATGATGAGGTACGAGAATGTGCAGCTGTTTTCCATGTAGTGAATCGTGCGTGTACAGTGCGTTGACCCCCGCCATTCCTTAAGCCACCTCCCATATAGCCTCCCAGTCTGAACAGGTGTGGGACCTTAAAGGCTAAGAAGCAGTGCCCCCCCCGCACACACATGAACTTCGAGGGCGCACGGGTTGATACACACGCATACTTATCTACAAGCGCACACACATACACGTATACACACGGCCACACACGCACGCGACCGTAAACGCACGCTTGCATGGGCGTACATATGTGCACAGGCACGCTTAACACAAGCACGGACTCGCACAGACACGCGCACGCACACATGCACGGGTGTACACACAATCGCTCTTACACACGAACACATGCGCAGGCTCACGCACACACACCCGTATGATTGATTGATATGTGGGGTTTAACGTCCCAAAACCACTATATGATTATGAGAGACGCCGTAGTGGAGGGCTCCGTAAATTTCGACCACCTGGGGTTCTTTAACGTGCACCCAAATCTGAGCACACGGGCCTACAACATTTCCGCCTCCATCGGAAATGCAGCCGCCGCAGCCGGGATACGAACCCGCGACCTGCGGGTCAGCAGCCGAGTACCTTAGCCACTAGACCACCGCGGCGGGGCGCACACACACCCGTACTCGGGCGAACATTATGTTCGTGTATATAATCCATAGCAAATGAGTAGCTAATAACCAACGCTAAGGAAAGCTTTCGTAACATGGATTGCAGTTAATTGTCATTATTGATGAAACGCGATTTGCTTCTGCTGGCACTCCGCTGTATTCGGAGAGCACCTTCACACAATCTAAGTCAATTAGGCCGTCATTTTACGCAAGGTCCACATAATCGTGCAGTAGCTACGCTGCTCGGCTGCCAATCAGAAGGTCGCGGGTTCGATGCCGGCCGTGTCAGTCGAATTAGACGGAGGCTAAAAGGTAGAAGCCTGTGCACTGTGTGATATCAGCGCTCAATAAAGAACACCAAATGGTCAAAATCTCTGGAACTTTCCACTAAGACAACCCTCATAATCATATCGAGGTGTTTGAGACGTAAAATCCCAAATTTTATATTTATGTGTTCTTTTTTTGCTGCATATTTCATCTGATGAATCGTCACCTACACCCTTCTCAGGCACAAAAGCACCCTCAGAGCCGATTTTAGGGTGCTATCGAGGCAAGCACCCAAGCAAAGGGGTGTTTTTTTTTCAATCGACCATTCATAGGTGTTTAAGGGTGTTGCAATGGGTGCTTTTCTGTAAAATCACTCTTTTACCCCCTTTTGAGTGTAAAATTTTTCACTTTGTAGATTTACCTAACAGCACTCACACAAAATCTGTAATTGAGTCCACCCGGCTCCTACTCGATACATTGGTAGTAGTGGACAGCTGTACTGAAGACAACATGCACCACACTTTCATGCGCAACATTGCGGCTAGTCCTTACGTGTGGCATACTTCTGATCCTCTTTTTACGATATCTGAGATAGAGTGCGCGATGAAACAGGGCAATTCACACTCTGCTCCTGGACACGACGGTTAACCTACCCGTTCATTAAAGAATCATTTAAATACCGTCCTCAACTTTCCAATTTTTTTATTCAATACCGCCTTAAGAATCGGACACTTCCCACAGGCTTGGAGAAGAGGGAAATTAATATTCATACCAAAGCCAGGACGTTCGCTCAATTTCTCTAATGCATATAGACCGATAGTAATGAACTCTGTATTCAGTAAAGTAGCCCCGCCACAGTGGTCTAGTGGCTAAGGTACTCGGCTGCTGACCCACCGGTCGCGGGATCAAATCCCGGCTGTGGCGGCTGCATTTCCGATGGAGGCGGAAATGTTGTAGGCCCGTCTACTCAGAGTTGGGTGCACGTTAAAGAACCCCACGTGGTCAAAATTTCTGGAGCCCTCCACGATGGCGCCTCTCATAATCAAAGAGTGGTTTTGGGACGTTAAATCCCACAAATCAATAAATATTCTGTAAAGTATTAGAAAGACTCCTAAATGCTCGTTTGTATTATTTCCTGCACAGTAATATTCTTTTTCACAATAGTCAATACGGTTTTACGCAAAATAAAAGTGCTACTTTAGCACTGTACACACTGCTAAGCAAATTAGCTGCTTACAAGGCATTCAAACTTCCTGCCATACTCATATCTCTTGACTTAATAGGAGCATTTGATAGCGTTTGGCATCCTGCAGTCTCAAACTTTTTACACAAGCACAGGTGCCCACAAAACTTGTACTGTCTACTCAAATCCTTTTTATCGAACCACACTGTAACTTTTTCAACCAACGTCGCGCAAGAGACAGTTCGTACAACAATTGGCAGCCCGCAAGGATCCCCTATCAGTCCGCTACTGTGGAACCTAGTAATACACAGCTTACTCAATCTTGGCGTGCCACCCGGCGTACACATACAGGCGTACGCGGACGATACCATCATTGTTATCACAGATACGTCAAGACTCCGGTTACAAACAAAGGCTGAGCATGTCCTGGCTTTGGTATCCGGGTCGGAACGAGAACAAAAAGTTACGGTAAGCGCCAAGAAGTCCTTCTTCGTGTTCTTTAATAACGGACACATAGGTACGTCAAAACGCCGCCCATCAATCCGCGTGAATGGCATTTTTCTCAAACACAAAAAAGAAATTAAGATTCTAGGCGTATTATTTGACCCCTCTTTAAATTTTCATAACCCCATTGACTACAATAAAGGAAAAGCTGAAGTGTCGACGTCCCACCTCTTTGCATTTGTTAAATCGAACCGTTCACTAAACAGTAAACTCATTAGACGACTCTAGCCTCAAGCGATACGGCCCTCTTTCACATATGCATCTCCAGTATGGTTGCCTATGTTCCCATCAAAATTCATTAGGGCGCCAGTTTTATCAGTTCAGCGAACCGTCTTGATTTCTTTACCAGGTGCATATTACACCACACGTACTCATCTCTACAGATTCTCGCTAACGCGCCCCCGTTACCATTAGAGTTGGACAGGCAATCTGCAGAATTTTCCTTATTCAAACTCTGGAACGTAACTTACTAAGGTGTAAAAACATTCAAACCGGCTGACATACTACATCCATGCAGTCCGTGTACTTATCCCCCTAGTAAAAAATATAACTTTATTTTCACTAAGCTCTCACCATCACCAGAAGCGGTTATTTTCAAAACAAAAGCCATTCATGTATACACTGACGGCTCACACACGCCCTACGTGGCGGGAGCGGCATCGATTGCTTTGACAAAAAATGGAAAATTTATAACTGTCAGAAAATTTCAGATCGGTAACGCTTCAAGCGCATTCGACACGGAATTAATTGCATTCCAAGAACCCCTCCATTTCGTTTTGACAAACAACTTTAACACACCAGCCCACATTTACACAGACTGTCTATCGCTTCTAATGAAACTTTTCAAGTCTCACTGACAACGATGAAAGAATTTGGAACATCAAGCTGTTTCTTGACTATATATTCTAGTCAGGCAAAATTATAAAACTGTATCATGTACCTGGCCATATGGGAATTTCGGGAAATGAACAAGCTGACGTTGCAGCTGCATCAGGAGGGAGATCAGGCTTCGTGCGTTACACCAAAATATCAATTTGGCCAGTACGAACTCAGCTTCATAAAATCTTGAATTCATATTGACACACCCATTGGCAGACTGAGGGACCTGAGACAACGCTATTTCATTGGATCACAAGTCCGTACAAAATTCCTCAATGGTTCCCCCCTCCTAAAAGCCTAACACACTTATTATCTGGACAGGGACACTTCCAGTATTATCTTTATCAATTCAATATAACTGCATCGGACAGGTGTATGTGTGGTGCACCTTGCTTGAACAAACAATGCTACTTTACTGAATGCCGAAACACGCAACACATTGTGACCCATTCACATGTGCGCAACCGTGATACTACACTACCCGCGCATTATTATTGGCTATTGACCAATAAAAAGTCTCATGCGTACCTACTTAAGTTAGTGACTGTCATGCGTAACACTGTTTCTATGACATCCTCATGACACGCATTAGCTAAAACACTTTATCAGGACGTCGCTTCATACTCCGATCACCTCCCTATCATAACTTTTGCGTGAATGCTCTCGATTATTGTCGCAGTTATGCCAACAAAGGTGGGAGAAAACCTCTGGGACTGATAACGTTAGCATCACTGCTCCATTTTCCCTGAGTTCTCAAACCATAGCATCCGCAACGCTTGCGCAAGTACCTAACCCCCCCCTCTTTTTTAAAGCTGGTTGCTATTGCAAACGGTGCCTTGTCTAAGTTCGCTGCGGCAAACAGGCTGCCCAAGGTTTCCTATTGCATCGTTGGTTGGAACGACAGCCTGACGTGCCTAGCTACATGGCGCCTGGTGAAGAAATGCGCAACGACATCAGAGAGGCCACTGCTACCAACCTCGTCAACGTTTACCCATCCTCAAGACCACTTGCCCGCATCCCACTTCGTCGTTTTGGTTGGACTTTCCGCATTCAACGACAAAGCCTTTAAAATAAACATGCAGAAACACACACACACACACACACACGCACACACACACACGCACACACACACACACACACACACACACACACACACACACATACGCACACACACACACACACACACACGCGCGCGCGCGCGCACGCACGCACGCACGAACGAACCCCGAAAACTCAACTTAGGAAAATAAACTGCTGCTGCATGTCGACCTGCTCATTCCGAGAAGTTAAATAGTTTATTTGTTGCACTTTCATGCCCAACTCACTTGGTTCTACGCATGTCATTAAAAAAACTAGTTGGTTTTTTCAAAAAAAAAGAACTTGAAAAACTTCCCCTCTTCATTTATGTTAGTTTGGCTTGAGCCCGTTATAACTCCTGGTGGCACGGGCTACCCCCTTTTTCCTTTTAGTTTTTTTCACATATAGGGGGCGAAAAAAGCACGCCCACGCACACACACAGACGCACACACACACACACACACACACACACACAAACCAAAATATGTATTGTTCCAGCCACGCTGTCGCATCCGGGAAATCATGCTGCAAAGCAAACGGGATGTAACGATCCGTCGTGTCGCTCCTCTGGCCGACTACCCACACTGTCCAACGATGGTCGCGGGCGAGGCAACTCCAATAGCATGTTCTTGGACATCTGGCGTTCATATGACCTTCGGTGACTTCTCAGCCAAACACGCGCAGCGTGGTGGTCCGAGGTCCATATTTGGCGGAAAATTGGCATCGCGGCTTTTGTGCAAAAAGGCGCCACGTGTCGCATTTCAGCGCCAGCACAAGCGACAGTTGTGCTGCGCGAAGTAATTACAACCACCCACTATGCACCTCCCAATACTTAAAAAAAACAGCCACACGTCTTCGCGCTCCTTCTTATCGCCAATAAGTGAGGTGGTTGACTTTGATCTGTCCCGGCTCTTGCGTTGAGGTGTGGCTCGCCGAATCGCAACAACAGCAACTTGTCCACCCGCTTGAGTGACAGCTGGAAACGAAACTTGGGACTGATGCCAAAAACATCACGATAACGATCAAGGTGTTTGTCAGGAAGTGTTGTGTCACTGAGGTTAAACACTTTTCCCGTTTGCGCATGCGACTTCCTTCTATTTGAAGGTTAGGGAAGAACTTCTCGCCAGACGTACTCGGCCGTGTCGTCACCGGTGCGACAACAGTCACTGCAGAAAGGCTGCCAGCAAGTACTATGCATCGTGTTCCACGATACGTTCACCCAGTACTTGTAGTTACTTACTTGTCACAGTATTTTGAACCCCAGTATCCGGAACATTCTCTTTGAATTTCTGATAGAGGATTGAAGCCATCCACACATCGCTTCAAGGTCAGAAGTACAGGTTCCCTAGCGAATGTGCCAAGAAGCCACTTTTGCCTTACAAATCGCAATGGTTTTTGTTTTCCCATTCATCAGCACTGAATCTGGGAAGATACCTATATGGCTTATTAGAATAACCACTTTTATAGAAAAGTGAAAAACAAAGAAAAGAAAACGAAACGATTCTGAATTGATCTAACGGGCACAATATTAGGAGAATGAAGGCACCGTCTACGGTGTGAAGAAGATGCAACAAACGATATTTGGGCCAGAACAGTCGAACCGCTTTAGACTATGTTATTTATGGGTAACACGATTGCAAGCATGAGTATGTTTGAGAAGGTATATGTAAAATCAAGAAGTTGTTTTTTTATTTGAAAAGGTCGTGGCTACAGTCTTTTCTGCATTTGCCATGTTTTGCTCCCGATTGAAAATGACGAAAAAAATAATATTTATCACATCCTGATCTTGGCTATTAGAGCTATGTGTCCTGGCGTCTTCGTTTTGTACTTCACGCTTCTATTTTCGGGCACTCAGTTAAGATCTATCAAAGGCAGTTCTACAAATAACGCCATCGCATGCATTCATTTTAGGTAAATTAGCTTATCACTGATGATTTCTTCTGCCTGATGTATACAAAGATTTATCAAAAGCGGACCAAGAACCGCAATTCAAGGCCTCTTTTGAATATGCTATGTACTTAAGATGACTTAGCGTGACAAAACATTTAAAAAATTTTGAGTGGACAGCTAGCAATATTATCTACAAGCAACCAGCTTGTTCAAGTCAACATATTTGTGAAAACCCTTGAAAAGTAGCATGGTAAACCATGTCAAAGACCATCGAATGGTCAATAATTATGACATCAATCTGTTTTTGTTCGTTAAGGGAAAAATCATTGTCGTGCGTAAAGTGAAGGAACTGTGTAACAGTAGAATAGCCAGCACTAAAGCCATGCTCTGATTGTGTAGGCATATTCTGTGCCTTTAGGTATTGTACAATGTATTTGTTAACGTTATGCTCCAAATGTTTAGAGCTGGTATAAAGCAAAAATATTTCCTTCCAATTCCGTATTATTCTTTCGCTTACAATTATAGGTTCGGTTACTATGTTTGCTAATTTCCACAGCTTGGGAACTGTTGCAGAGATGATTGATTTTTTACATGGTACGATAAACAGCACAACATTCTTAACAACTTTAGAAACACATTTCGAATACCATCTGAGCCTTATCGTTCGGAAACCTTAATATATTGTATGTGGTTATGTACTTTAAATGACCTTAGTTAAGATTGAAAATTGCAGGTAGTTTGGGGCATAAACAAAATGGATTGATGCCGTTATCGATATACACACAGACTTGGAGTGTATTCCTATCGCAAAAGGCACTGGCCCAGCGCCATACCTGATTACGGGACCAGTGTGGCGCTGACACTGGGACACTGTCATGCGGCATGAGGCACGCTGGCGCTGCACACTGGGATACCTATTATCAGCCAAAATCTGGCTTTGAAACTGTTTTTAGATGCGGAAGCATCTTATACTCGCGCCTTGTAGTGCGCCGTCCGCGCCGTCCGCACCGCTTCTCGAACATTCGACAGCTGACGTGCGCGCATGCGCCGTCGCGCCGTCGCCCACCATCTGTGCCGCGCGCGCTTCTCCTTCGAGAACATTCGACAGCTGACAGCGCATGCGCCGTCGCGCCGTCGCCATCTGTGCCGCGCGCGCGCTTCTCCTTCGAGAACATTCGACAGCTGACAGCGCATGCACCGTCGCGCTGTATATATACTCAAGGTCGGCGCTCGCTCGCTCAGTTGCCGCTCGTCCATTGGTTTGTACGGCGCGTCGACGTCCGAAGTCGCCGTGAAGTGAATGCCAACGAATCCACAAACACAATGATCGACGTCCCTTCGACCAGCGCCGCCCTTTCGCATACGTGTGTACGTGTTCACTCATTTAACACCCCCTCTTACAACCACGTTAACCAATTTAGCCATCGACCCAAGTAAGTCGCAATTTAACACACCATTTCACAACCACGTTAACCAATTTAGCCATCGACCCAAGTAAGTCGCACTTTAACACCCCGTTAACCAATTATATGCTCCGCATCCTCCTCAGTGTTCCCCCGAGGGAAGCTGCGGGCAATTTTTTTTTGAAAAGCTTGGTC
Source organism: Rhipicephalus annulatus (assembly GCA_013436015.1). NCBI lineage: Eukaryota > Metazoa > Arthropoda > Arachnida > Ixodida > Ixodidae > Rhipicephalus > Rhipicephalus annulatus. The sequence goes on along the minus strand of WOVY01010535.1, from coordinate 74,937 downwards.
ATACGCACATCGTAATTAAGGCTAAAACGCGCGCGCAGCGAAAAATAAAAAAAGAAAAAAAAAATACGCAGGCTAGTATCGAGCCTACTACCTCGACACATCACACATCCTACGCATGATACGCAAGCCACTACACCACGCCTGGAAGATGAAAATGTGTTTGTCTTCATCATTAGTTCAGGTCTCCTATATTTTCAATTTGTCTCTTACATACGTGGCGTTTTGTCTCTTCGTGCTCACGCCAATCTAACATGTGATTGTTAGCTTTTTTTGTGGGTTGCCTTGCATCACATTCATCTGGTATGGTTTGCCGCAAACCATGTAAGCGTAGCTGCAGATGTTACCACAATTGTAGTGACTTGTTATGCGTTTAGTAATACCTATGCAGAAAACAGCGTTCATCTGAACTGCTGACTTAACACTGTAGATTTCATCCCTCGACAGTTCGGAAGCATTTTCCATCCTCCTCGTTTACGTTCCGCGTACGACAACTGCAGCAGTTCACACTAGTCGAAACGTGCATTAGCCTTAGGGCCGTACTTTGTGTGTCATGCTTGCTGTGAATATTGTAGATATTGAGTGACAAAGAGGTTAATAAGCTATAATATGTAGTTTCAATCATATTTCACGCCTGAGTGGTCATATTTTCACCTTTGATTACACAAATCACAAGCTAGAAAACACCAAGATTAGGCATTGCAGCGGATATTTGCTGCCAAAAACGTGCGGTTTTCAGGGGCAAGTGCCAGAACGACTCGCTCCTAGAGTAGGTTGGCCTTCATTATCAGTCTGATACTACTGTCATGCTGTGTTGCGAATGACCAGTTTTATCGATGACGTTTATGAAATACTTTGACGAAACTTGATCAAACTTCAAAGAAAGTACACCCACGCCAGAGGGTGCATCCGTGGGTGGGCTGGAACCTTTTTCTCAAAATTCTCGCATGCCTTCCTTCCCCACAACCCCCAAGAGCAACCATGGTCAAAACACGATGCATAAGTTCTATGCCTTTTTAACCCCCTTCAGGAGCACAATTGTCTTTGGTACTCCCCTCCCCAGCAAAATTTCGGCGGCCCCCCTGACGCGCACCCTCGACATATGATTGCTTCAGCGTACTCGCACATGAATTGATTGCCTAAATGCACTAAAGCTATATATGTGTACCACATAGATGAGAATACCATCATGTTCGGTAAACTTTACGCTCGAAATCTCGCGCAATAATACGAACTTTATATAAATATGAAGTAGTATGAATGGAATGTGCACCTATCGCGCCTAGTTACTTTCAATGTGCCGCTAATGTTCGCAGTGTGCTGTACACTGTACAGCGTCACCAGTGCCTCCCAGCGCACTTTAAGACACTGTACAGCGTTTCTAGTGGCATCAGGCACGCTGAAACGCACTGGCAGACACTGGAAAGGCTGTTTTTTTTGACAGGGATATAAAATGCATTTACCATGGCTTGATTACTTCAAGAGGACAGGCCATAAAAAATGAAGACGAGGGCATAGGCGAGGCACAAATAATTGAGCTCTAGAGCCTGGGTGCGTTGTTTGATAAATGTATTGAAGGCATTGCTGAAGTAGCAGCACTTCCTCTTTCATTTCGGCTTCCGGCTTACTTTTCAAACGATTAAATGGAGAAACATTATCTTTATCCTTGGAATGACGATACTTGCATAAGCGTTTTATGTGACGAGTGTTAATAATTATATGAATATGATACCGTGGGTGTCTTGGGTTACACTTATTATATACTTGAGACACATAGTTTGATAGACGTTCGCGGACAATGTCACAAAAATTGACAAAAAGGAGCGCAATTATATTGCGAAATTAGCTACGACGTTCAAATTCCTCAAAAGAAGAGGCTGAAATGATCATTACGGAAGTGTCATCAACTTTAGAAATGTTCGCAAAAGTTTTTACCTCAGGTAGTTTAGAACAACACAATAATTTTCACAGGACTTGTTGTGACAGGACTTGATGTGAAGAAATGCCACGTGGGCGCTTGATTTGCGGTTGGAGTAAGTCCACGAAGGCACTTGAAAACGCAGCGATCAATTTTTGTTCACTTTGTTCCAATGTTTCGAGGGCGTTGGTTATGTCTCTTAAAATAAGATTGCATCTTCGTGAGCGTTCTTCGAGGTCGTTTATACGAGCCTCTCATTTCAGCTCATGGGACGTTACCTGCTGGGTCGTAGTAACGTCAAGCTCATTTTCTTCAAGTGATTTGCAGCGACCCTCAAACTGTTCCTAGCGCTGAAGAACACTGACCAATTTACTTTCAATTGATTCCTCGCTTGCTTTAATTTCGTTTGCATCAGCGCTTATTTGCTGGGGTTCACGTTCAGGTTCAGAGGGGGTCTCTATCACGTGTTGACACCGGGGTTACATTTAACATCGTGCCAGCATAGTAGTAGTATAAATGAATCGAAACAATCACAGGTAACGGTGTGAATCATACTTCGACAAGGGAGGAAAACAAGAAATCTGTTTTCACAATTATGAGTGAAAATAGAATTTTGGTTAACACACCTTTGGTGCGAAGAGCAGTAAATGTTTAACCATGCCGGCGCAGTGGCTCTTGTCTTCTCCACTGAAGTTACTCGGTGGCTGCAGGCACTGTATCTGCGCGAACAGACGCGATGTCATTGCTGTAGTGACAGACTTGATAACAGGCATGATGAAGGGATATTATCACTCAGAGTAGACCCAAACGTGGTTAGAGTCCTGTGCGTGCCGAATGACAGGCTGCGAATGAGTCACGATACACGTCAACAGAAACAGCAGCGCAAGTGATGTGGAGGGCAGACGCATTTCAGTCTTGTTGTGATTTTTACGCTGAGGGGAGAAAGAAAGCACTAAATATAAAGAAAAAATAGCTCACACTTAGCCACAACCTTACTAACAAAGTCAGCACGAGTGCTAATAAGGCCCATACAGTAAATTCTTATATGAGGGTTGGTTAACTTTATCGCTGTCGCTTCCATATATCACATGAGCAGAAATATTCATCGAATCATATACTTTGTATTTGAGTGAATAGAAGGGTCCATCTGTGAATGGTCACAACCGTAATGTTCTGTGAATGAAGGAGGGCTACACGGCAGCAGGAACCTTGTAGACCCTTCTGGACCAGTTGGGTCAAAGTATGCAATTTGACGAAGTGGTCGTGGCCACATGCAGTCGCGTGCGAAAGAACTTTGTAGGTGGTCAGCTGATGAGTGACTCGTACCTACTTACTTGTGTTATTTTCGCAAGGTTTACGTTTTGAAGTACGATACATTGGACTCTGAGCATGAGGACAAACGATTTCCAATAGACCTGCCCCACCGCGGTGGCCTAGTGGCCAAGGTAGTCGGCTGCTGACACGCAGGCCGCGGGATCGAATGCCGGTGGCGTGGCGGCGGCTGCATTTTCGATGGTGGCGAAAATGCCGTGGGCCTGAGGGCTCAGATTTGGGTGCACGTTAAAGAACCCCAGATGGTCGTAATTTCCGGAGCCCTCCACTATGGCGTCTCTCATAATCATATGGTGTTTCTGAGACGTCAAGCCCCACATATCACATAATGACTGCCAACAGGCCCTTTTCAACACGATAAAGTTAGCTTTCCGGCTCTGCAGGTTGGACAAGCCTTGGAGGCTTGTCATTTATTAAAATATTCTGTTGACACACCGACGAGGGTTACACCGACGAGGCGTTAGCCAAGGAAGCCGAGTGCAAGCGTCTTCAACGCGCCACCGCTATCCTTTGTCCATGCCCCACCAACGATTCGTCACGTACGGTGACTGCTCAGGTGACAGAGAGAGCTACCCGTTCTCTACGTACCGGGGCACAGCCCGCTCATCAGCCAATCGAAGAGTTTGAAAGTTTGAAAGTTTGAAAGTTTATTGAAATTGATTGGTTACGAATGGTGGTTACAATGGGGTTTACTACTGATACAGAGGGAGGTCCCAAAGTCAAGAGACTGTACAGGGGACCTCCCATAAGAGCTGAGTAAACAAAAGTACTTTAACGCAACAAAGATGTGTACACAAAGTAAACACTCAAAAAGAAGCAATTAACACTGAAACATCGTTGGATTATTTAAAAATTACAAAAGAAAGCAGAGATGATGAAATGATGAAATGGCTATGCTGAATGCAGATAATTCCGAAGGTTGATTTTGAATGCGTGGAAATTGGAGATATTTTTAACATGGCATGGTAATGAGTTCCATAGTTGTGTGGCTGAAAAGTTAGTAGTGAACTTACCATAATTAGTTCTGGGTTTCGGTAATAAGAAGCTATTGCTGGATGCGAAACGTGTTGACAAAGAGTAAGGATACTGGCTTTTGATGATTATAGGGAACGGGAGCTTTCCGCTGATGGATTTGTGGATTAGTATTGCGAGGGAATATTTATGTAGTTTTCCCACCGACAGAATACCGTTAGAGGTGAGCAAAGGCAATGCTTCTGATGTGTAGGTGCTATGTGTCATGATGCGAATAGCCTGATTTTGAGTGTGTTGCAATGGAGATAAATGGACTGGATACGTGTTTCCCCATGATGATATGCAATAATTAATATACGTATGAATGAAAGCGTAATAAAGGGATATTAGTGTGTTCATATGGAAAAAATTGCGAACTTTAATTAATATTCTAATGCCATAAGCTGTCTTCTTTGTTAACGATGAAACATGCTCATCAAATTTTAGGTGCTTATCTAATGTGACTCCGAGAAACATGACACTGTCAGTAGGATAAAGTGTGTTTGAAGCGAAAGTTAAAGATGGTGATCCTGAATAAATCCTATGCTTAGAAGAAAAGATGACGAACGGAGATTTTTTAGCATTTATCTGTAGTTTATTTTGCCGGCACCAGGTAACTATGCTGTCCGCGTCGTGGTTAAGCTTGTAGAATAATGAATCAAGGTGGTTATCTGAGCAGAAAATAGTAGTGTCGTCAGCGTAAAGAATACAGTCAGATGATTTTAGGCATTGTGAAAGATCATTGATGTATATTAAAAATAAGAGAGGTCCTAATATTGATCCCTGCGGTACCCCAATGTTACTTGTTTTAGGGTGTGAGTAAGTGTTAGATATAGACACAATATATTCTCTATCTTTTAAGTAGTTACGTAGTAACTTCAGTGGCGGGCCTGCTATTCCAATAGACTCTAATTTAGCAAATAGTATATTGTGAACAAGTGAATCGAATGCTTTAGATAAATCAATAAAGAGCGCCCCAGTCAAATTACCTGCATCAATTGCCTGCCGGATTTTATCTGTCAAGTAAATTAATGCTAAATCAGTTGAGTATCCCTCCCTAAATCCAAATTGATTTGTTGATAAGACATGAAATTTTGAAAAATAGGAAGACAAGCGTGTTACTATTAGTTTTTCAACAACTTTGCTAAAGAATGAGAGTATAGCTATAGGTCGATAATTAGATGTGAGACGCTTATCTCCCTTCTTGAAAACAGGAATTATTTTGGCTTTCTTCAAGGAACTTGGAAAAATTCCCGTGGTAAAAATAAGGTTTACTATGTGACAAAATGTTTCAGATATTAAACTTGCTATGAGTTTTATGAGAGAGGGGCGGAAATTATCAATACGGGGCCCGGTATTTTTTAGACTAGAAATGATAGTGACTATTTCTTCAGGTGTCACGGGGTGAAGGAAAAAGCTGTGAGGCATGCGTGGGTAAGACTGGGTCAGAGGATCGTCTTCCCGTTGCTTGTCTGTACAGAAGAAGTTAATAAAAGAGTTAGCAATGTCTAAGGGATTATCGAGAAGTAGGTCTCCCGATTTTATCATTGTTATTTCGCTATGCTGGTTGGATCTACCCAAAAACGAGTTTAAGATTTCCCACTGTTTTTTTACATCATTACCGGTACACTTAATTTTATTTTCATAGTACTGTGTTTTGGCATGTTTGAGTAGTTTTCCTAAACGATTAGAATATTTTTTATACCTATCATGAAGTGCAGTATTGAACGGTTGCTTTTTTGTTTTTCTGTAAAGGTTATCTTTTTTCTTCAGGCAATCAAGCAAACTGCTAGATAGCCATGGGTTACGAGGAGCTGAGAACGGTTTTTTACAGTTCATTATTTCGGTAGAATCTGCAAGGGCATTGGAAATTATCTTTGAAAATGTATCGTAGGCAGTTTCAGGGTTATCGCACGCGATGACTGGGTTCCAGTCTGTAGCAGATATTAACTCAAAGAACTTTGTTGAATTGAGCTTCTTTCTGGTTAGGCCTGTGACAATAGCGCAAGGAGTGTAATTTAAACGCACAAATATTGGATAGTGATCGGTAACAGAGGCTTCGACAACGCCGCAGTCAGGGTTAGTAAGGAGATTTGATAAAACGTGGTCAATAAGTGTACCTTGTTTATTTGCGGGACATCGAGTTGGAAGCGTAACTAGGTTTTCATACCCAAAGCCATTTAGGCAGTTAACGCATTCATTGAACAGTGTGTTGGATGGATCTAGGAGGTTAATATTGATATCGCCCATGATAATGACATTTTTCTGCTCCAGTGATAATTTGTGCAACAAATTACCAAGGGCCGAGCAATAAGCACTTCCACATGATGACGGTGAACGATAGATGCAACCAACTATAAGGTTTTTTTTGTCCTGTGAAAAAAATGAATCGTGAAATTCAACCCAAACAGATTCGCAGTTAGCCACTTTGAGTGTCAAGTCAAGTCGTCTATGAAAACGCAGTTCCGAGGACACGAAAACAGCCGCACCACCATGATTACTATTATCGCGGTGACAGTATTCAGCAGAGTATGAGGGGAAGGTATACAAGTGATTATGAGATGCGGAAAGCCACGTTGCGGTACAGCCACGTTGCGGTAAGAGTTGCGGTACAGCGCCATTTAGAACACCCTCACTCAACTGCAATTTGTATGTACTGATATGAGACTGCACCATCTATCATACTTTATTCTTTCTCGTCTCTTCTTCTCTCGGTTACGCATGACGCATGACAAGGTTAGACTAAAAGAAGCCTCAGCCCTGAAAAGGTAAACTTTGGTTCCGGTAACAAAATTAACTCAACTTTTCGTGGTAAGTTAAGTCCAAGGTAACAAAGTGTATACTTAATTATAGATTGATATGTGGGGTTTTACGTCCCAAAACCGCCATAAGAATATGAAGCACGCCGTAGTGGTGGACTCCGGAAATTTTGACCGCCTGGAGTTTTTTAACGTGCACCCAAATCTGAGCACATGGGGATACAGCATTTTTGCCTGCAGCCGCCGCAGCCGGGATTCGGTCCCGTGACCTGTGGTCCAGCAGCCGAGTATCTTAGCCACTAGACCATCGCGGCAGGGCAAAACAAATACTTACCTTGTTGTATTGATTCTAAGGTAACCTAACTTCGATCCGAAATTTCAGTTGAGCGGAATTTTGCCTCTTCTTGAAGGGTCACGAACACACCGGCAATTTGTTCCGCGTAAACGCTGCGAGATATTATCAGCTTTTACACATACAAAACGTAGACAAATAGCAGCACTTATCGCTGAAAAATAGAAAAAAGTACTCTCCGTATTACCTACAGAGGTCGGCGAAGTCGAAATGCCGCGTCTTGCTCCGTGTTTTGTTTGCCCCCCCCCCCCTCTTCTGTTTAACACAGGGTAGCTATCTGCATACGAAGAGCAAACTTAACACTTGGGCATTAGCCCTGACCTATTTTACTGCTAACCACTTGCTTTCTCTCCCAGGGATGGAACAGGGCTGCAGATTTCACCGCAGGCACGTTCTCACATTGAGAAAGACCCAGAACGCTTCGGTAAGAGCTTCCGTTGATAAGATTTTCTGCTTCTGTGCATCTTCATATCAGCCAATTTTTAATTTTTTGACACCTATGTGCTGAGGAAGGGCGAGAGAATTTTAACCATTGCTACAATGTACGCGGGTGCTTCCCCTTACGCTGGCAGCCTTTCTCTGCAGATGATGTCAACGTGGAGCTCTGTCTGAAGCATGAACTTCGTATCACCTGAGAGCTATGGCCACAAACCCAATGGGAGAAGGACTGCTATCATGGGGCGATTCTGTTGCAGTTTTATGAAATATTTGGCCATTTTGCTACCGTTACCTGTCGGCCACCGACTAACAGCCATGGCCCACTACTATCTGTGGAACATTATTCAGCTAATGGTGGTGAAAGACTTAAACTCATAAAATTGCGACAAAATTGTTTGGCGATGGCGTTCTTGGTGCCTCATTTTATTATTTCTTGGCAGCGCGTGCACCAAGGAGATGTTTTATACTATCTTCGCAGTTACCATGACGAATGGTTATGCGATATCTCCAAAAACTCAATTTAAAGCAAAACGTGTAGACCGAAGTGAACCTTCCATTTTGCCATAAAGACCAACGGCGAAGTTTTTTTTGTAAACGAAATTAGAAGGTGTGTTGCGTTGCGTTTCTATTTATGTATCTTTCAAGGGCACATGGGTACTTTCTTTCTGCGTCTTTGTTTGTCACAGCTGCACCACTATCTCCCCTAATATATACATGACGCATCTGTTTCTCGCATTAAGATTTCAAGTAGACGTTCAACGCTGTAGCTATAAAGAGCTAGGTAAATGAAAAGTTTCGGCGTTGGTGGTGGTCCAGCAACCGGTGTCGTTAGCTGTGAGCGAAAAATCATCTTTTGCGCGGCCGAAAACCCAGAAAAACTGTGCGTTCACGTGGCTTTTGAACCCGGGTCGTTTCAATGACAAGCCCCTGTTCTGCCACACAGCTGAGCGTCTGTATGTGAACACAGTGAAAATATCTTCATCTGCTTGGAAATGCAGTGTAAGTAACTTTCATTTTTTACGGACACACGCGTCCTGTATAAATGTTTCACTGTAAAACATGAAATGTTGCAGTAATAATGCGCCATGAGAACGTACATTACCATCAGTCGTCAGAACATACGATTATCTAAATGACATGATTTAAAGTCGGTCACCCACTATATAAGACACGCACGGTACTGCGCCTATCACCTTAAGGCCGCGTAGCGGGTGCAAAGCAATTGAGTTCGACAAAGTTTGAGGCAAAACAGTTTGAAGTACACATTGAGGAAAATATAGAGCATATCATTATCGCGTTAAACGCTCCAAGACGAAGCTTAAACATCCCTGATTTTTGTCAATAAACTGTTGCTAGTTCCCAACGTGCGTGATCAGCAATGCTTCTCTTTTAAGTGTGTCTTGTCAAGAGTAGGTTCATAGATTTTCCAGGCTGTATACAGTGTAGATGGGCTTCCTAGCGACTTACCTAATGAAGCGACTGGGAAGAGACGCGACGTATTCTACTGCCGTCTAGTACAAAGATGCTCCAGCCGGGGTCGTCAGCTCTCTGACACGGCGCCGAGATTGCAATTGAGGCAAGTACACTAAAAATAAGGCTTAATTTACGCTAGATATATCACACTGTGACAATCACGGGCTCGCGGGCCGACAGAGAATCTCCGCAAGACCGACTGGGTGCAGGATTGCCTATAAGCGCTAGGTTTATCACACAATGAGCAGCAGCTGAGCGCACGTGCGGAAATCACCTGCCAATGCCGTGCGTATACCTCTCGCGTAGGCCAGTGAGAATCTAGGGAGGCCAGTGAGCGCCGGACGAACGCAAGCTACCGGGGGAAGGCTGTCACGGCTGCCAATGAGGATCAGCGAAGGACGGTAGCGTGTGCTGGCGTAACATGAGGAGGAGTCCTCGTCAGGGCTTGTTCATAGACGTTTCTCCGTGCAAGGAAAACAAACACGCGGATTACGGCAGACAAAAAGGCCCGGTGGCGAAAGCATAGTGGCGATACTCCTTACACTCAAGCCGCGCGTGGTCAGTACTCTCATTAGCTGGGAACGAGGTGCCATAGAGGAGGCCGCGCTCAGTTCCCACATTCCTTTTGCCTAATGACCGAGGCCTGCTTGTGAAATAGGCTCTCCGAAGTCAAGTAGCGAAGTCGGCTCAGCCTCAAGGGGGCTACCTAATGGGGCTTTGTCCAGCAGGAAGGTGTCTCCACGAACGCCAGGATTGAAGAACAGTGCCGCACCACACTGAAAGGCGACGTAATCACTCCCGATTACATGAATCCATGGTAGGCCCCAGTCACACAAGAGTTCCAATAAAAGTTTCACCATGCCAAGGAGAACCCACTACCACTAAGGAGGTGCGCACACTTTAAGGCATTAGGGTGTTAAAAGAGTGTGCAGCTCATTCTTTCAGGAACTAATGGGGCTACCACAACCATTAATGTCTTTAAGGACTAACGGGACGAGGTCTAACAGTTAGTCTCCACAGACAAGCTCCAGGCACCAGCATTTAGTCCTCACATTTGTAGCGGAGCGGGTAACCGTTAGTCACACAAATAAACTGGAAGGACTAACATTATTATTCACATTTACACAAGATCAGGGTATCGTTAGTTCCAACATTTATACCTTACGGGGCATCCGTTGGTCCTCACAGTTGCACCTTGCCGGATGAACGGTTGGTCCACTCAACTACTTAGATTGGATAAACATTTCTCACCAGTTCATATATTACTTTCTTATTTGCTTTCTGCCAGGCTTAATACTTTTTAGTCTGTTTTTCTGTGCAGTGAGAAACAAATGGCGTGGAAAAGAACACGCGAGAAATTACTTAGACATCTGTGTATCACTGCTTTCGCAGTCACTGCAACATCGAAAAGCAGAAGTGAGAGAAAAAAACTTTTATTTTTTCATATACACACGAAGTTTCTTCATTCTTGAAGTGAACTCAAGGTGTAATGAACAAGTTCAACCTCGTTGTCACATTTTCTACAGTACTTGTAAGCTCCTCTGTTAAAAGCGAAAGATGACAGGCATTGCAGACGCCAGCGCACACAGTTAAGTCTTCAGCATGGTGTGTGCCCACGGCTGCACAATAACGTTGTGAAAGTACTTAGTCATATGTGTAAGAGTTATTGATTGATATGTTGGGTTTAACGTCACAAAACCACCATATGATTATGAGAGACGCTGTAGTGGAGCACTCTGGAAGTTTTACCACATGTGGGTCTTTACCATGCGCCCAAAACTGAGCACACGGGGCCGAAACCTGCGGGTCAGCAGCCGGGTACCTTAGCCACTAGACCACCATGTCAGGCCCAGATGTGTCAAAGGATGAATATGAACGCCTATGAAAAATACGTGCAAAGTGAGTGAAATCATTCTTACCTGTAAAATATAGCAATTCAATAATTTCACCGTGATGTCTCACAACTTCAAAAACACATTTCGATCCTCGTAGTGCAACAGCTTAAAAGCCAAGGCTGCCACCATAACTCCGGGGTGCCACCAATCACTGTGCTGCCAGCAATTCAGAGAGTTTTAAGCGAACGATGCCGTTCAGCACAAGCAAGCGCACGTGAGACAAAACACGGCGTTGCACGTGAAGCGTCGGCCGCCTGTAAACCTCAAATAAAAGGGCGAGCCTACTCTGGGCCACCGCCACGACCAGTGCCGAGCTAGTTTAGAGCGAGCGCCGAAGAAACCGATGGCAACGCGGCCCTTTTCCACAAATTTGAGCGAGTGCCAGTGCAGCGAGCAAATTCGAGTCCGCCGCCGTGGCCGGTGCCGAGCTGCTTGCGACCAATTGACGCAGAAGCCAACTGTAATGGCGACCGAGTTTCACCGAGTTCCGACGCTAGGGAAACCTCGCCAGCCCGTGCAAGTCAGGCTGCGACAGCCAGCGACAGCCCGTAACCAAGCTTTTACATGCAACCGCGACGTGTTTGGACGACTCGCAACACAGCAAAGAGGCCTCTGCCATATATCGTGAGCCGATAGCTCAGCACGGTGGCGAATACAGGCGAGCACTCGATGAGCGTGCGTCCGGGTGGCCGATGGCAATGGTGCCAAATTTTCAGGTGGTCACAAAGCACAGGCTAACTGTAGACGCCCAAGCCAACCTTTGCGGTGCATTTCGTGCGTGCGATATACAACACGACCAAGACCTTTGCCTGCAATAGCGATCCGTGCCACACACGCGAGAAGTACGGCACATTAAAGAATGATAACCTACTTTTGAAAGAATCCAGCGATAATTACTGCCCTGTGTCAGACTGAAATAATGTGTCCGATAGGCCTGCGTCCTTCTCGGCCGCCATGTTGGCATTCATTCCCAACCAGTGGGGTTGCGAGTTATTTATGAGGGTCTTGACTAAGCTAGATATAAAGCGTGGCATAGCGATGTGTCCAGACCTGCTCCAGACTTCATGGGTGCGGCGAAACGTAAAAGCAGCAGCGCACGCTCATCCAAGCGTACAAACAAAGCACTGCGGCCTGATTCCTAGATCGTCGAGCTTTGCGAGCGCAACGCAACTCCATTCGGCTCCAGAAAATTGAGGGGGCAGACTGAGTCAGGACAAAGGAGGACGGCTACTGTCCTTGACAATGGTTTGCGGATGGTCCACATCTCACGTGTGGTTCATTCTTTTGAAAAAATTGTGTTTTGCACGTGTACGAAACCCTCTTTGGTTACTCCTGAACGATCGATCTGTTCATCGCGTGCGTCTATTGGGCTACGTTACTCTTGTTCGGGTAATTTTGCCTTAGACTGCAGCCCGGAAGAAAGAGGGCGAGGCCGCACAACAGGTGCAGATGGCAGATGGCTCGCTTGAAGTTCACCGGACTGGACAATTTGCAGCCGTGAGCGTGCGAGGCATGGCTGCGACTTGTGTTCAGCAGCTATCTACCGAAAGTCGCTAGGACAAGGGCTAGCTCGTACGCGTACCTCACTCGTCCGCCGATATATATATATATATATATATATATATATATATATATATATTTAAGCCATCGGTTACTTCGGCGTTTTCTCCATATATGGAGAAAGGACGTTCTGGCTCTTTGATATGAATTTTCAGTCACATTTTAAAAGGCCGAGGAATGGTGCGCTGAGCCTTATTTCTGCGTCCAATATGCGACGCTTGTCTTGCTATCAGGCATTTCTTTCTGATTATACTTTGACGCTCAACATCTACAGATACCAAAATAGATTGTTTAATAAATTTGTCACGAAAGTTAGTTGTCTGAATGAAGATGTACCAAGCGTGAACGAGGATACATCCACGCTGATCGGGGATATAGCGGCCCAACACCGACACATAACATCGGTAAACCCTTCGTTATCAATCTACAGTAAACATTTAGGTACTCCTGTAAAGGCGCGTTTTACTTTTGTGTTATATGCCATCATCTATGACGGAAGGATGATTCATGTTTTTTCAACGAATGATTGCTGTTATACTTTTTCTCATAAGTATTACGTTTTCTTGCGTGTGTGGATTATAGTTTGCAATACTTTCTTATAGTCCAAACACTGTCTCTGGGGCGTGTATTTATTAGCATTATTGCTACTGTTCTATTACTGTTACCATCCTAATATGCACTTCCAAATCACTTTCTTGAAAATATATAATTTGTGGTGCTAGGGGTATAGTACATTGTTTACGCTCATTGGATTTGTATTGAAATTCCTTAACAGGCCCCCGGTACCTTCATGAATAGGCCAATACAAAGAGTGTAAACAATTTTTTTTGTGAAAGAACAAAATTTGGGCGATTATAACGTTAAACCATCCCTTTTTGCTTCCTTTCGAAATGATCGGTAGCTGTATATTAGTGTAAAAATGCTGTGTTATGCACAAAGCAACGGCTTGTTACGCTAGGCAACAAATGGCGCGAAAGTGATCAATCGCGGAATGAGCGCTTAAACACGGCCACGTAAAAAATATGAGCATAATCCATGGAGGATATGGCATATTGTTTCCCATTAGTTATTCGGCATGTAAAATGTTCTGTCGCATGCTTATCACATCACGTAACGAAGCCGGAGTGCATATTTTCTACTTAATGTAATTCAAGTAGGCTAGCTGCCGATAATGTAAGCTGCTCCTACATATAGCGGCTAGTGAGATGGATTTTAAGTTTAGTAAAATATTTCTGCTTGCATAATAACGGTGTTTTGTAAATTGTGCGGCTATACATCTCGTTGAGCTCACACTTGCAGAGAGAAAGAGGAATAGAAAAAAATAGGCAACGCTGCAAGTGTGTGCTCTATGCTGTCGAGATGTATATTAAGCTGTAAAGACGATTCAACTTGTGTGAAAACCAACTATAGCTCGACTCCTAACTAAGCATCCATAGTGCTAAAAACCATGGTTTTTCACCTTCTCCCTGGTGCGGTTTGGTCAAGTTGTAAGGCAAGCGTAGAAGCTCGGCTTCCCATTAAGGTCGAGCCTACTTTAAACGCTGTCGTTATGACTCCAAGTTACCATAAGCAATGCTAATCAGGTTTATCATATACTGAAGCGCTAACAATTTTTGGCATTTCAGTACAGAAAAATTAGATATCGAAAATGATTCGTCACGCTCATCAGCTCGCAACAGCTTCCACAGAGCAGCGGTGATGGCATATCTTTTTCGAAGAAAATTATTTTCCAAAAGCAGCCAATTCTTTGACCAGTCAATAAAAAAGTTTGCTTGATCCCATCTGTAACTGCATCGACAAGTCGAAGCAGAATAAAACCTTGAGCAAGTGATGTAATGCATGAGCAAGTGATGCGATATTATAGGGCCCCTGTACAGCGCTTGACTGTTTTGCAATACTACAGCACAAGACGCGAAAGTGTCTCATAGGCGACCCGCAAGGAAGGAGCCTGCAAGCAAAATCTTCACAGTGTAAATGTTGGCGAACTTTCGATATGTTGTGAGATTGCCACGTAACATTTTCTTTCTTCCTTAAGGACGGAATTGAGTTATTACTGTTTCTACGGAAAACTTCGCCAACTTTTTGGTTTCCCAAGCGTGCAGCCCAAAGGCACCACTGTCGAAACTGGGGGGCTCAGCCCCTCCAATGTTTTTCATCGGGGGTCTTGCGCATCTTCGCCCCCCCTCCCACTTCCTCCCGGGCTGGTATGCCTAGGGCAGGCACCGAGGAGCGGAAGTCGGAGCGGCCACGCTCGGGCCCGGACAAAAGCTTGAGTGGGCAGACTAGCTGTCAGAAGCGGCTGCCGACGCTGCCAGGCGGGTCGGGCTGGATGGTGATGTGAGCAGGCGAGAGGCGCGAACCAGGCCACAGCAGCGAACACCAGGAGATCATCCAGGAAAACACCAGGAGGTGTTCACTGGTCAAGAACAGGCTGTCGGCACGGTAGTCAGGCGCTGGGAGATGAATTGGTGATGAAAAAGCGGGCAAGAATGCCGCGGCGTTGCCGGTTTGCCAACAACAGTACCTATCTGACAGTGCTACCCAGCAATGGCACGCGTGCCAGAATATTGCTTGGACCACAAGTCAGAGGGTATTTTCGGTCAAGTGGGTCTTTTACCACTGCACACATGCGTCCGCACACCACAGCGCTTATTCTGCCGTTACTAACGCAACCTGCAATAAAATTCAGCTATCTTTTAGTAGGAGAAAGGCTGCTTAAGTGCGCTTCCGCAGGTTGTACCGGTGGCCTCAATTGGGGCCAGCCTTCTCACAGTTTTTCTAAGAATCAGTGACTGCGTTCCCCCCTCCTAAGTCATTGATGCAGACAACTAAAGCTTCAAGGTCGGAGACATTAGCTGGAAAGCTTACTTGCTTTCCATGGGAGTCAGCCTGTTTGTACACAGGAGGCGACACATTGGTGTGCATTTGGCATGGTCCCAATCACTTGGCCGACTGCGAGGCCCATATGCCTCTGGCGCGTCACTAAGGCGTGATTGCGTCTGAAGACGAAATCGACGACATCATAGTGCACGTCCCTGTGCTACCTGTCGTATCGAGCATTTTGACCAGCTCGCGCTTTTGCAAGGTTGCAACGCGCCAGGTCGTGGGATGAGTCTATGCGTGAGCGCAGTTCTTCCGCGTTGCAAGATGGGCTGGCATGCAATGCGCACGTCCTGCTGCCGCCCCGCAGAACGCGGTCCAACGGGGTAGGTAGCTCTCTGCCAGAGTGAATAAAAGCGGGCGTGTACCCAGTCGAACGGTTCAGCGCGGAATTTTCGGCACTTCACCATGGTTACTCTTTGCTCCATGCTAAGGAAACTAAAAATAAAGGCGAACATTTTCTGTCATAACCGTGATCACTTAATTTTGTTCTTACGGGAGAATGAAAATGTTATGAGGCAATGTTACAACAGAGCGAAATTTCGTCAACATTTCCACTGATAATTTTTTGTAGGCACTTCGCGGTGTGGCTTGCCTGTGCGATGTTCTCACGTCTTGTGCTGTGGAATTGCAGCGCAGGCAAGCGCTGAACAGAGCCCTATATTACTACATTGCTTGTTCATGCTGTTAATCTGGTGTGACTTGTTGATACACTTGCAGATGGGAACGAGCAACTGTTTATGAACCGATGAAGGCATTTGCTGCTTCCGGAAAATAATTTCCTTCGAAAAAGGTATACCATCACCACTGCTCCGTCGAAGCTGTTGCGAGCCAATCAATGTGACGAATCCTATGAGTGACACGCGCGATGAAGTAACACGCGCATTTACAGTGGTAATTAAACTTTTAGTGTACATTCATAAATGAGGGTTTGCCAAATGTATTTATCGGTGTTTGGCAGCTATAGTTTAGTTCAACGGGAATATAGCCTCGTTGACGCTTGGCACAACCAGATGACTAACATTCCCGATAAGTTTAATAAACGATTGTGGTATCTGTAGATGTTAACCGCCAAAGCATAAACATAGAAAGATGCGTGATAGCAAGATGATTGTTGCATATTCGACGCTGAAATTGCGCTAAGGGCGTCATTCCTCGGTCTGTTAAAGGGTGATTGAGCTTCGTGATATTTAAGACTCAGCATTGTGCCACCTCTTTGTATGCGAATTCATAACGAAGTGCGAGCGTATCGGAGAAGTTTTCTCTCTTTCTCTCTCTCTCTCTCTCTCTATATATATATATATATATATATATATATCCCAAATTACGAGTGTGCTAAGTTTGCCCCCCTCCCCTCTCAATCGCGAAAGAGTTGGTAAGCCACTGCCGGAAATTCAAAGGGGGTTAAGACCTCGGTCAACTGGTCTGAGATGGTGCATGCCGCTAACTCCATAAGGGGAAACAGCTCGGGCCACTTTGTGAAGTGATCTGGGACAACCAGAAGAAAAACGTGGCCTTTTCGGCTCCTTGGCAAAGGTTCTCTAATGTCACAGGCCACGACTAGCAAGAGTTCTTGGCTTTGCTGCATTAGACATGAGAAGTGGAGGTTTACCCCGCGAGGCTTCATGCATCTGCACACGCGGAATAAGCAGCGAGACTGAGCGACATCACGCTTCATGCCAAACCATATGGCAGAGTGGTACAACTTCTGAAAAGTCTTAAGGCCACTCGCATGTGCAGCCAACCGCAAGTCGTGTAAATAGCCGAGGGTGGCTTTAGTTAGTATGCGGGGTTTTACAATCTTGAAAGAATCCTGGAGAGCTTCTTCAAATGGTATGTAGTGAAGGAAAACACATTCAACATCAAGCGGGTACGAATCAAACGTGCCCGCAGCAATACCCATTTGAGTCCGGCCCTCGGCAACGACAGCATTACCAGCTCTGTCATTGCGTCCAGTGAGTTGATCGCCACGCTCTTTTTGGGAGCTCAGCTAAATGAGCCCATAAGCAGTTTGCTGACAAAATGAATCGTTTTGTTCGGCCTTGCTTTTATGCTGAAGGCAATACCGTCGCACATCACAAGTTCTACCAGATATGAATCCTCACCTGAGGCTGTCGACTCGGGTGAGGATTCATCTGGGCTTATGACTGGGCATTAGGCAAGACGTTTGAACTCACTTTCCAGTAGTGCACAAACAAGTTGTACCACTGCAAGGTTAACGCACATCATGCGAGGTGGCCAGAGGGCTCATGCAAGCGCTAAATCAAGGTGAGTGTGGTTCGTGCACAAAAGGCAAAAACTATAGGAATACATGTTCGAATGTTGGCGAGTCGAGATTTGGTGCCGCAAAATCCAGGAGTGGTGGCCACTCCGGGACTTCGATGTCGTCAGCTGAGCGTCTTTGGAAAGTGCATGGGACTGTCAAGGCCGGCGTCTCACAAAATATTACGCTACTGAGAGGAATATTGCGAGACTCTGACACCGAGTCACGTGAGGTAAACAGACAAGTCACAGTTTTGATGACTAGAGAAGTAGAGCTCCGCCATTTGAACAAGCGAATTTTCAATGTACCTGAAGTTGAGGCAGTACACCAGGAACTCGAGTATGCCATGGACTACAATAAGAAAGTAGCGTGCGCTATTGCCGACGGACAGTATTACCTCCGTGAACATGAACAGTCGATTCACGTAAGTTACATAAACTACTGACTGCTTTCTTATGCCAGTCATGACTATGGATACTGCAACCAAGCTATAGTTTCCGTAAAATCTCCGTAATCAGTGACATTTCCTTAGGCACAGAAAGAGACACTAGATGTTTGAATGGCACAAATTCCAACCGCAGAAGCGGAATGTTTGCAAATCAAGACAGTTTTGCCGAGGTTGAAGAAAATAACACAGAATCGGTCTGAACAGCGTGCAGGAGCATGGAAATATTAAATAAGAATTCAATGTCTCGAGATTTTTTTGGCAGAGATCAAGCGATCACGGCGTGCATTGGAGATACTCTCAGCAATTGTTTCACGATGTGAATTGAACAGGAGAGGAACAGACACTCAAGCATCTCTTTGCAGTACTTTAAGGTTGAAAAAGAATCTAGAGGAGAGCAAGATTAAGGTATTGCCAATATCTAAAAGGCCGAAGCAAGCCGAAGAGAAATTGGAAGATGTCGTATGTTGGACAAGAATGAAGATACTGAGCATGTTTCTGTCAATAACCAACTGATTAAGCATGCCAAAGAACCTGCTGATAGCTTGCCCACCAGCAACGATGGCTCCTATCTTCTCGGCAGTGAAGCTAAATGTCCTGTGTTTCACGTGGTGTCTTCGCCATTGAATGCAAAGCCTGGATCTCCGGAATTGGATCCCCTCAGCTTCAAAAAACTGAACGATGCAGTGACCAAACAAGACGATGGTGGCCTGAAAGTGAAGGTGAATCCGCTGATTGTGCCTCTGAAAGCAAATCAGAGCCCAGGCAGCACACCGGCGTTGGACCGATCTTGGACCCGTATTGGCTAACATCGACCTCAGTAATGAGCCGAGATTGGCATCTCAGCCAAGTGCAACTTCTTCCGATGTAGGTCCGATGTTCAAGCCGACCTAGGGCCGACGTTCTGCCGTTGCATTTTCCAATATCCAGCCGACGCCAGCCCACTCTACACATGCAGTTGAAAGCCCGTCCTTTCACCGACGTAGTTGCCAACATACATCCAGCATAAGACCATTCTCGGGCCACTTCATTGCCAATGAAATGCCATTCTTATGCCAGTATTCGCTTTACGACGAATATCGGCTAACATTGGCTTGCCAATATTTCACCGTTATTATAATGGCCTTTTTACTACTGGCGTTCTTTAGCAGGTAAACTTTACATAACACTTCCAGCACTTGCCCTAGCAGCCTAGAGCAGCCCCGTACGAGTTTCACGGTGTAGTATACTTCAAGGCAACAGACCACTGGATGACTAGTGTAGAAACACTACGATTCCACTAAATCATTCATTTTCGCCTTTTTTCTTCCATTGCATATTACCCTCCCCACATGTAAAGCATGAGACTGCACGAGTCTATATACTGCCTAGTTTTCTCCACACAGTGCTCCTCAGTTTTGTGAGAAATTGTAACATAGGCTGTTACAATTTTCACGAAGTATTAGCTAAAAAAACATTAACTAAACTAACTGCTCGCTGCAAATATTCCGCACACAAGCAATCTATAAATAAGAATACCAGAACACAATTTTGGTAACTTCATTTCTAAATACACCAAGTCAAACCACTTATTTTTCAGTTCAACTTTTCAAGTTATTGCTGTTTAGTAATGCACCCCAAACTCGGAGGTTCTATTGGGCATAGGGCTGGCCAGAGAGCAGAGGAGGGGCGATGATTTAGAGGCTGCTTCAGGAGATGAGGCAATGACGGTGGGCTGCCCAGGGTCCTGCAAGCAGCGATTGGGCAGGAAACCAACCATCTCCGGCTGTCGCAGATTCCTGCACTGAGGAGCAGCAGCCATCGGGCTGCAAATCTATGAACACATGTGTGAAGTGCCTTTCCTAACCCCCATCGAGGCCAACAAACTTCAACAGTCACGTCTTGATGAAACGCTGAGCTTTTTCAAGCACCTGAATACGTGAATAGAAATAAACACCTCAAAATAAGTTCTAAGCACTGCAGTATAACATATGTGCAAGCTAAAACAATGAAAAACAATGAAGCACACGTTATAATGAACTATCCAAATCAAATGCCATGTGGCCATTATGAAAAAAATAAGCAAATACTTCAACAGTCATTGTCCAAAAAAATCTGCCGCAGACCAAAATGTTTAGAAATAGGTTTCAATGAAAGTCGAATAAAAGAAGCTTGATTGACTAATTATAAAATAAACACAAGGTCTTTCATGATTTTTAAACATGACTTACAGGGTTACAAGCCAGGTGAACTAGTCTGCAGATATAGCCTATGGCTGTACAAATTTATAACAGGACAATAAGACACACGACCGCACGAACTTTCAACTCTGGATTATTCTTGGGCACACATCAGCTAATACTTCACAAGAGGATGACTGATCACCAGATAGACAAACACAAGATGAAAGAATTCATGCAAACCCAATTTCAGCACTGAGACTATTGGATTATTGCCAGGCGCCTGTATTAATTTTAAAATGGTATCTCTAAATGCTATGAAAGATGTGCTGATGTGGTTTCCTAGTTGTTTTTTGCATTAAATAAACCTCAAAAATTTCACGTGCTTTTTGAGACTTGCATTCATCCAAAGTCTTGGTTTCATTGGAGATCAGGACTGGATAGGTGGCTCACCAAAAAAACAGCACCTGGCAGAGAGTCGCGATACAACTAAGCCATTCGTGCCCAGACGACCGGCTGCAGAGAGACCACGCACTTGTGGTGCTGTCGTGCTTCATTTTCGAACGAACAGCTCTAAAAACAATTGGGCCAGTAATACTGCACTGTGGTTTAAAAAAACTGTCTGAAGGCTACTCTCACATAAATATCACTTGAAAACAGAGAGAAGCTCTGCAAAGCGGACTGCATCTATGCATGTGGTGTTGAAGAGACAGTGTTGTGCAGTGATGGTAACTCCCTCGTGATCATTTTCTGGTTGGGATTTTTGCTATGGTAATACCGGCTTATATGCCCGTGCGGCGACGATACTACACTGCACACTTCTGTCGTAAAATAAGCGAATAAGTAGTGGCTGTGGCATCACTTTTTTCTGCCTGGCGGCATATGTACATCTTGTCTGCGGTATGTATGTACGTGGACGTTGATCAAGCAAACCCTTGTGACAGCATAGCACGGGTGATGTCGCGGTCTTATTTTTGATAGCGCGGGATGGATCTCTGACCACAATGGCTGCATTTAGATGGGGACGAAATAGAAAAAGAACACCCGTGAACCAAAAGATATGTGCACATTGGAGAATCCCAAGCGGTCAAAATTTTGGTACGCACCCTACAGCGTACCTCAGAATGATATCTTGTTGGTACATTAAAGCCTAGCAATTATCGATGTTGAACAGACATGTTCATTTTAGGCTGACACAGGCAAGCGGAAAAAACTAAAATTGTGTGTTAGGAGAAGTAAACAACAAGTGAACATCGAAGACATTTGATACTTCTTTAGTAATGCATAAATTCCAATGTTACTTAGCCACGACAGCAAGTGAGAAAAATGCTTACCGAATGGGCTGGCTTCATAAAGCTAAGCTTTGATTAGTCCGCTTCTTTGTTCGTAAAAAATAAAAATAAAGTAAAATAAAAAACAAGAACCCTGTGTTCTGCACAAATTAAGTTACACAGAGGCACTTCAGCATTGAGTTTTCACCGCGAGAGTTTCGGAGTTCAGAGGCGTATGAACGTGGCCCTGAACAAGTGTTGTGGGCAACGCAGCTTTCCTTTACACGAAACTGTTTACAAAAAAGACTACCTGCCTATCGTTTAGTTCCCTACACGCAGTGGCATCCTATAGAGTTTGGTGGTGATGGTCAAATGAACGGACGTATAAAAACTTTGTTAGTCTTGAAGTTCACTACTCAACTCTCATCGGGCCAGATAAAAGATAAGTTTACAATGCCATTTTTTGCATAATATGCTCGTTTCCTTTCCGGCAAAACACCGTTTAAACTAGACTGTTCAACCCTAATTTCCACTGGTGGCTCTCTTCTCTATGGAATAAGTATAGCAGACACGTGCCATCCGGTTTAGAAATGAGCCAGACAGCACTAGAAAGAAGAGCGAGAGCACAATTTTTCTCGGCTGACCGCTTGGATGCGACGCTGCCTCCGCATTCTACGTTTTCCCTTTCCTGTATACGTCCTCCTTTTTACATACTGTTGCGCTTGAATACGCAGCAGTATCGCCAGAGCCCTTTGGTTTTTTAGAGAAATATATTTCCTTGGTGCGCAGAGACGTTTCAGAAGGAAGACATAGCATTTATTGATATGTGGGGTTCAACGTTCCAAAACCCCCATATGATTGTGAGAGACGCCGTAGTGGAGGGCTCCGGAAATTTTGACCACCTGGGGTTCTTTAACGTGCACCCAAATCTGAGCACACGGGCCTGCACCATTTCAGTCTCCATCGGAAGGGAAGATATAGCAGAGAAATAGAACATAGCGCGCACTTGCAGCCAATTTTATTGCACACATGGCGTGAATATATATACAGTCAAGATGGCGAGGAGATCACGCACAGAAAAAAGGACAAATGATGGCGCATGCGGCTCACCACCTTATTCCTGTCTTAAAATAACAACTTCACTAAAAATACCTGTAATCATTATCCGACAGATTAACAGGTATCTTTCAAGTTAAGTTGTCATTTTAGGATTGGAATAAGGAGGTCTGGCGCATGCGCCATCATTTGTCCTTTTTCAATGCGTGATCCCCTCACCCTAGTGACTGTATATATATTCCCGCCATCTGTGCAATAAAATTGGCTGTAAGTGTGCGCTCTGTCCTATCTCTCTGCTATATCTTCGCTCTGAAACATTCTCTGTGCACTAAAGAAGTATATTTCTCTAAAAAAATGCAGTACCAACTAGCCCGAGTAGCCACTCTTTTGGTTTTGTTACGGCGATGCGATCACGCGCCATCTCTACCAGCCGCCACTCTCGTCTGTGGGAGCAGCTGAGAAGTGCGCGCTCTCACCGCCAGGGTGGCCGTGGAAAATCCAACGCTAGTTCCCTATACTAGCAACGTTTATGATTCGATGGTGCGGGTTTTGGTGAAAAAACCTTGGAGAAGGATAACTTCAACATAAAAACTTTGAACGACCCCTTTACTTGGGATGAGCGACAGAAGTCAAACCTGACAGGCACATCATCAGCACTAAGGGGAGGACACTAAAAAACTGGAGATGGCAAGACTGTGAAGACGCAATTTTGTACTCAATGGAATACACTAGCCAAACAAGGTATCTTTGAGGTAAAACATCTTGATTGAGGAAGTACATGTATGAATAAATTTTCACACAACTGTGAGGTTGCTAGAACAGAAACCAGTAGTAGATAACTGAAATGCACTTTGAATTGTGCAACTTTGTGCTAGCCTTTTTTTCCAATCATATTCAGCCAAAAACAACTTTTTAGCAAAGCTGCCCCTCGCGACGAAGATTCATTTGCCCCACCTCACCTACCCTCTTCAATAGAGCCGTTTTTATTAAAAATGTGGATCAATAAAACACTGCGTAGTGTGAGGGAAGGTTTTATAAACGTTCTGCCATTATTCATTTGCCTTTATATTGACCATTCTCCAACAAAGGAAAAAACATAAAACATTTGTCAAAAGTAACCCCATTTCATGGTAGTACAGGCCTTCTACATCTAAGCTAAATTCACTGCATGTCTACGGATCATTCTGCCGCAGAAATATGACGATAGCCCCTGAATCGGGCACTAGAAATGGATCATAGTAATGCTACGCCATTCCTCAAAAAGAACTCATGACTGCTGTTAATGCGCTACAACACGAGGTCAACGACAAGGCCAAGTTCAACGAAGTGATAGGACAAAAATGTCAGTTAAACTCTGATGTTTAACTTGAATAAAATCAAATATTGCTTCAAAGCAGTGTTTGCAGTGACTGGTGTTGCACCAGCAGTTGGCAATTTTTTCTTAAAGGTACACTAAAGAGAACAAATGTCTTAGTTTAGACTGACATGCTGCATACGAGACCTCTCATGCGACAAGTTCATTATCAGTGGAGAAAATTAGGGTTGAAGTTTATTTTTTAATTTTGTCATGCTCAAATTTTGAAAATGTATTGTATTTTTGCAACAATCGCTTGATGAATATTTCTGAAACTTCGTATCTTAGGTCCATCACACCGACAGATGATAGTGTACTTAATTTTGATAAATTAGATTTTACGTAAGACCCAGTACACGCGTTTGAAATTTATGATGTCGCGTGGTTTCGTGTGAAAAGATCAAAACGGCATCCCTACCCACATTTTCTTCTCGCGCGCTTTCTCTCTTACCAAGCATCGTTTCGTGTACAAGTGGTATTTCTTGAATTGAGAAATGGTACTTGACTATTACGCGAAAAACGTTTTTGGTTTTAGTGTCTTTTAAAGGTGTACCGATACAATTTTGAGACATCGCGAAAGGGACATTTTTAGTTTCCAGTGTACGCAAGTAGTGTTACCACTTAGCACACAATAGTCAGCCAGCATGCATAAGATAATTACTGTGATTTTAAAGTTTTCGTTGCAAAGTATTGGCAAGCAATGGAGTGGACATTATCAAGATGAGTCCCCCCCCCTTCCCGAGTTTTCGAATGAAGTTTCCGTGCTGCCTAAATCACAGAAATCACTGTCACGGTCAATAGGGACAATGCACTTATCGTTTATATGTACCAGGAGCAGATCGCTTATCTGCCATTAGTACGTAGCAAATTGCCAAGTTCCTGCAACGTCACACTGCCTTGTCATGTTACGGAGAAGCCACGCACTTGATATCGAAACTGAAATTGTCTTTTATAGGTAGTGGTAATAAAAATATATGTGATGCTTTCCCGGGCAACAGAGAACTCTCTTCTTGAACCCAATCGTTTTCAACAAAACAACAATTCCTAAATATTGAAAATTCGTCTCAGTACTCCTTTAGATGATGCCAACAAGATGAATCGGGACTAATAACAGATGGTTTGGCAGTATGTATTTCGGTACAAGCCCGATTACCTGATCAATTGTGAAGGAAACAATATTAACGAGTGGATGGTAGATCACAGCCGGTCTATAGGCGTTCGCTTTGTGCTTTTATGGCCTAAGCAGCCACCCCGAATAAAATATAGTTGTTTTTATACAGTGTCAGCGCACTCCGCATGATGGCGTCGAGAGCCAACTCTTCAGAACGCCTTTTGTCGCATACGCATTGCATTGTAAATCAGCTGTACCCGGCCACTTTCTCTAACAAATGACTTTTCCATTCGTAGGAAGCAGTCAGAGTAGTAGAGGTGTGTGTGGGCACAGCCTGCATATTTTGTCACTCATGCATTGGGAACTAAATACGCACACGCAACAACACAAAGATCTTTTTTTCAAAGCTCGAACACAATCTATTCGATGAATTCGAAAATGCCTGAGGCTTTTGTGGTTGAATTTATCATTTAGGTGCACGTTAAAGAACTCCACATAGTGAAAATTCCCAAAGCCTTCCACTATGGCGTCCCTCATAAACATATCAGTGAAATAACTTCCTCGAACAAAAATCCTTGACAATTGCAGTGGATTCTTGAGCCATACATTGAATATTTCCTGCTACTGGCCTGCCTGCAAAGTGTGGACAAGAGTCACGCAGAAGAGTCGGCGCTAATTTTGAAATGTTTCTGCGATTTCTTTTAGTTAATTGTATAAACGTTAATGGATCAAAATGACATGCCATCTGGCTTTGTTTACAAGCCCATACAAAAGCATTTCCGGTTAGAAACAATGTCGCGACTTCAGGTAAAAGCATCACGACAGAGTTTTCCCAACAGCGCTTTTTTTATTCTGGTGCAATGAATATATATTAATTCTACTGAGAATATCTTCTGATTCTCTGAAATTGTATATTTCCCCTGCGTCTCTGGCGACCTGTATTGCACATGAAAATGTTCCACATTTTTTATCGGCATTGAAGATTGCATGTGGTATAGTGTGGGCTTGGGGTTTTTTTTGTTCTTTACTCAATAACTTTCCGAAACTGTATCACTACATGCTCTTACAAGTTCCTTAATTTTGTGTTTTCACTTTGAACAATTATTATATTTATTGACATTCTTATTACTATTGCTTATACTCCTGCTATTGCGAGTGCTATTCACACCTACTTGTGAAAAATAGTGACCATCCCTATTATGCTTTTACTTGCACCTTTTCGAAGGACCTATTTGATTGATTGATTGATATGTGGGCTCCCCATAAGATTATCAGAGACGCTGTAGTAGAGGGCTCCGGAAATTTTGACCACCTAGGGTTCTTTAACGTGCACCCAAATCTGAGCACACAGGCCTACAACATTCCTGAAGACTTATTTCATTAAACACGAAATGTGATACCTTGAACAAAAACGTGCAAAATTTATCATTTTCATGGGCACTGGCGGCCGGCATGTGGATTCGATGTAAACGTTCCCAAAACTGTTTTTTTTCAGGAAAAAAGAAGATTACGTTGTCTGTCATTTCGTCTGCCAGTTAGTGACGGATCATGTGGCCGAGTCTTCTGGACTCGACGCACAATGGTACATGCGTGCAATATGGAATATTTATCAATTTACTCCTGTCTTGAATTATCAGAAAGTGTTGTTATATATGCTTTCTGATTGATTTGATCGATATGTGCGGTTTAACGTCCCAAAACGACTATATGATTATGAGAGACGCCATTGTGGAGGGCTCCGGAAATTTGGACCACCTGGGGTTTTTTAACGTGCACCCTAATCTGAGCACACGGGCCTACAACATTTCCACCTCAATCGGAATTATATATGCTTCCTACTATGTTTCAATTGCATTGGTACCACCAGGAAGTGCGACAGTGAAAATGAGCCTGAGCATTATTTGAGTGCGCCAGCCTTTTTTTCCAATGAACGGCGCCGAGTTAGTTTGGAACGAGATTGCAGCAATAGGTAGAAGCACAGCCTCCTTCCTATGCACAGGTCGTAAAAAACGCGAACGTGCGCCTCCAGATACTCGGGACAATAAAGAGAGACAATGACTTGACTTAGAATAAAAAACTGTGGTCTGAGAACTCTAATGCTACAAGTTTCACTGTCATCAGTTTCATTAATAATTATCAAAAATTAAGGCCAAAGTTTTAATGTTAAATTTCATGCTTAAACATTTTTCAGGGGTGCAACAGCCGAACTAGAATTTGGAGCAATTTTCGGAGCAGCTAATTGTTTCTTTAAGAGCAATAAAACTCGAATTCGGAGCAGGTTACAAGCAAAAAGCATTCATTTCGTTACCGCGAAAGACAGAATTGCGAGCAGCTTGAGAGAGAAGGCTTAGATTTAAATATATATATATATATATATATATTTATATATATATATGCAAGCCATTTAACATTCCCTAAATCATGCCCAGTGAATATGAGCACTGGTATTTCAACAAAGTAGTATTTTCTTAATTCACCAAGCAATTATGAGGTCCACATTACAAGTCACCAGGCCTGTCAAATTTTTTAAGGATACAAATGTGGGTTTGCCAAGATTGTGACCAAAAAATTCGTAAACTGGAAAAAACTGACTTTTTACAGCTGCAGAGATGTCATATTGTACTCCAAATAATTTTGCCAGTAACTTTTTAGGCATCAGCGAGCATATTAGTTCTCACAAATGTGTGGCATATAGATAAATCAGTCATTGAATAAACTGAGCAGTGTCTAGAGACTACAACTATAAGCCCCTTATAAATATTATAACGCTTTCCGGAAACCATCCATGTACTATAGCGAAGGTGACTTGAGCGGTGTTTCTGCACAAGTTAGAACAACACCAAGAAATTTTCGAACCACAACCCCCCCTCAATATTTTTTTCATGAATAGGTTAGGTTTAAGGCACAACTTTTTAGCTTATTTATTTATTTATTTATTACATACTGCAGTCCGTAGACCAAGCAGGAGGGGCACAAAAAGGGAGCATAGCGAAAAAAGCGAACAAGTTATACAGCAAGTTAGAATACACAAAGCTACTGAAAAACAAGTCATACTAAATAGCTAGCTTGCAAGGCGCGTTTGACCAGATAAAGTAATAACGGCAAGCGCCAGTTGGCCTCGCAATGGCACTGGATATCTATCCATGTCGCGTTTCTATGGCAACTGACGTGGTCATGGCCTGAACTAAAGCTGGTAGTGTGCAAGCTCGATATGCTGAAAGTTTGTACACTTCCAGCTTTAGTTACTAATGATTCCTAACATGCCTTGGCCGCACTTGCTGACAAGAAAATTCACATTTCCAACGAAGTGTTGCTGGCTACGGCAACATATCTTTTGTGCTGTAGTTGCGTCGTCCCGCTGGTAGATGTCTGCTGTGGTCGGCAGACCAACAGGCACGCGGCGTTGTTACTTCATTTGGTCGATTGAGTTTTGCGAGTGTCTTGAGCTAATGAGCAGCTATCTTACACTGCGGTTTAGGGTTAGGGTCTGCCCGCATATATTGATGATGCAAACTACAAGTGGCTAAAGTGGTCTCCGTTTCTCGCTAAAAATAGTGCAATTGAGAAAATTTTGAGGCTGGTCGGGGATTTTAGCGCAGTGTGGCGCAATTTCGGCGAATTTCATGGTTTCCGCACAGCTCGGCGCACAAATGAAGAAATTCGTCAAATTGGCGTAATCAGCGCAGCTGTTGCACCCCTGAATTTGAGCATCAAGTAGCCAATTTCAAAATGACTTTTTCGTATTTTCACTAAATTAGCTCAATGAAATTTTCCAACCATCGTATTCTAAGTCTAGCACCCACTGAACACAATGTATTTCATTTTTATTGAGTAGAAGCTATGTGGGACTCCCCCAGTAGAGGCCTTCAATATTTCGTACGTCACTGTGTTTGGCAAGGTAATCTCAGTAGAATCTCCTCCCAAATTTTCTTTTTGCATGTTTTCTCCGTTGCCGAGCAACTTATCGCGGAAGAGAGGTGTTTTTGGGATAGTGAAACTACAGTTACTAATATGCAAAAAAATTGTTTTGCTCTTTAGTGTCTCTTTAAAGAGAATGAAAGCGTACTGATTATGACAGAACTGCTGCAGGAATTAAACCTTCAGTTTTAGACCTTAATCAAATTGGGGTGAGACGGCTGAAACTAAAATAGGAGCAGTTTTTGGAGCAGCGAAATTTGAACTTTGAAGCAGTTAGCAGCCTTTACTAAGTTGTCCTGGGAGCTTAAAAATACCTATGTTCAGCAATGTGGGGGCACCAGTGCATAATTTAAATGGCTTATAATACACATTCCACTGAAACAGATTTTGAAGGAAGTTTTTTGAACAGATTATCGCTAGGTATAAACTGCACTACTTTTTTACATAACACAAACTTGACCTATCTAACCCACGTAAAATATGAAATAATATCTAAAGAAGGTTTCGTTGAGAAGCTAGGTTCAGCAGAAACAATAAAAAGAAAACACACATCACACTCAAAAAGAATATAAGAAATTGTGATTGCACAAGAATCTTAGTGACGTAACAGTGGTCATTCGCTTAAAAAAGCCTGAAATGATAGCGTCAAGAGCTTTTAACAAACAAAAGCATGCTGCACTGTCGTTCGCGGCCACCTTATGCAGGACCACCTCCAAGAGTGTGACGCGAGAGCCAAGAAATCTCGCCGCATAGACTATCTCGTAAAGCACGTGCATATGCCACTAAGTAATTAGCAAGTGATACTGATAATGCCTGTCCACATGAGCAACCACGCACTATTATTAGAGCACAAGTTGGTCAGTTCTATATTTTTTCAATATCTATAGGTCATCACCGTCGATGAAGATCTCTCATTGGTTCATCGACTTGCGATTGCTGCTCGCGCCACTCCATGACTCGCGTAAAGTGCTCGCGCACCACAGGTGAAAAAATCCCTGTCCATGTAAACAAACCGCTGATCATAGAGAGGCAGGTTTTATTGCAAAAAAAGAAGAAAAGAAAAAAATGGAATTCACACTGCCGCTGACCGAAACACTGATTGAGATAAGCCAAAAGCTCGTGTAGACCAGGGCCGGCACGCATGCAGCGACACCACTTTAAGTTCTTGTTGCGAGTTTCAATTACAAAACGAAGCAGTGGTGACTCGCCAATAAAGAAAACTGTGCCAAGGTATTGCCAATGCGTAATCAGTCACGAATAAAGTGCCAAGGTGCCTGTTTATATTGTGTACAATGGTTTGAACATTTGTTTTGTCACCATGGCTTCGCATGTAACCAAGTGTTTCTCTCTACCTGCAGACACTGATGTGCGTTATCATTTGCGATGGCTTTTTTTAACAGCCAAATGCAATGAGAACTCGCCTGTCTAAATAAACTAGTAGCTAATGGATTTCAAGCGGGAATAGGTTGCGCACACTCTGCCGCTCACGGAACTTATTTTGAGAACCCATGTGCACGTGCCAGATCATCCGGGAGACGCGTTGGATGCAGGTAAAAAATAACTCCACGTTTACAGCTACTCGCTCACAGCAAACACGTACTCGTAGGTGAGCACATGCAGCAGCATCAACATGAAAGCCACAATGCCTGGAGAAACGGGCTATGCAGGACAGAGAACCGGAGCTTTAAACCCGCTATGCTTGCCACCCAACTCGGTGGTTTTCGCTAGGCGACAGTGGCGCTAGAACACACAGCCTTGCTAGTAGAAGCAGCACGCTCGATGCACGGCAGCACATTTTTGTGGGGTCATGCATATTTTCTAAAGTTTAAAGATGATGGCGGCACCATGGGAGCCTTTGTCACTATAAAGATGGAAAGTGAGAAAAAACACAATTGGGTGCATCTTATTAGTCAAACTCGCCATTTTCTCCCCACTGAAGCTGAGTTTGGCATCAAAGTTCTAGCTTTCGAGGCTGTTTTAGAGCAGTTCAGTGCAATTTTTTTGATTACTATGTTTTTAGAGCAGTTTGGCACAAAAAACGGAAATGTATCAAAGATGCGTAATGTGAGCAGCTGCCTCACTCTTTATCAATGCATGTGTGTTGGCAGTACAGGCCCAGGTCGCAACAGCCTATTTTGCCTTACAGATCAGCTTATTCCAAAGTGATCAAAGATGAATTGGCTGCATCTTTGGTATTACCAGGTTGTGTGCAAGTCATGTGTGCACAAGGTATTGAGCAGTGCTCATGCTCAAATCCAGAGGTTCCAACAGCAGAGTTTCCACATTATGTGGTCCCCAGATCCTGCGAAAAGGTGGGGAGATGGATCAAACATTTCAGCAAATGCGAAGTCTGTGAGAAAAATCATGAAAGCCGCTTTAGCCTGCTGCCCTACGTTCAAATTCTTTATTGATACAAGCTCTTATTAGTATATGAAAATACACAACACTTGGTAGACTTGATCACAAGATGGCGCACAATTAAGAGTGTCGCATACAGATATGATGCGGCAGTGGTATGTACAGCTCTCAAGAAGCTGTGCAGCGCATGCACACTTGTTAAGCTCGGGGCCAAAGGCAAAACCAAAAATAAAGGTGAATGTCGTCAGAAACATCAAAGCTCCTCTATTCCTTGTGTTACAGGAGTAGTGTACAAGATTCCTCAGTTATGCGCCAACAGTTA
Source organism: Rhipicephalus annulatus (assembly GCA_013436015.1). Taxonomy (NCBI): domain Eukaryota; kingdom Metazoa; phylum Arthropoda; class Arachnida; order Ixodida; family Ixodidae; genus Rhipicephalus; species Rhipicephalus annulatus. The sequence continues at coordinate 43,065 of WOVY01010535.1, read as the reverse complement.
TATTGGTCAGACTGGTAGGTGCAATTAAAGTGCGGGGGCACCAGAAGAAATGAGAAAAGAACATCCGAATACCAACTGGTTTGCTTATTGAACACAGTGTAACTGAAAGCTACTGTTTACCAACATCAGTGATGCAACAGCCGAAATACAACTTGGAGCAATTATAGGAGCAGCAATATATTACCTTTGGAGCACTAAAATGTAAATTTCGAGCACGTTACAGAGAAAAAAAAATATGCGGTTTTCATCACTAGATACCAAATTTTGAGCAGTCTAAAAAACAAGGCTTACATTTAGAAACAAAATATGTATAAACCATTCGCAAACTGTGCAGTGTAAACATGAGCACTGCTATTTCATTGAAAGTGCTATTTTGAACCACCCCACTGAGCCAACAATGATAAACTTCATATTAGCATTTGCTGTGCCTGTATATCATTTGACTTCCGGGCTATATCTAGACTTTGACAATTTGGACAACGGGGCACATTCTTGAGTGTAATGACAATGACAGACACTTCCCCCAGTATACACATTTACATCCCATTTTGAAATATACATAATTGCACTGTTCGCACATTCATTTTAGTTGGAGCATGGTGGCTCCCGTGCGGAAACTTAATGTTCCGCTTTTATGCGAGTATTCAAGGTCGGTGCTCATGTTAACCCTATAGTTGCATAACAACCACAACACAAAAAGAGAGTTGACAGTGGCACTGCAAGCCGCCGTGAGAGAACCCTCACGTATAAAGCGCGATGTGGCATGCCGCCTGTAACTTTTGCTGTCTTTCCGGATTGTGTAGTCTGCAGAGGTCTGCACACATGAAGCCAGAACAAAACAACGCTGTTCGAACATGAAGACACTGCAAAGTCACGGTAAAGTCACACATGCGACTGCCAGCTTTCCTTTGCTAGCGCGAGGCGAGATCACGTGACCTAACCGTGCACGTCACAGCGATTGCCGCACTCGCACCTCCGGTGGTGGGCCTCACTTCCAATATGTTAGGGAAACTGCATGACCGACCCATGGTACACTGAACGGTGCAGCAAGCAATAGAGGAAGACAAGAGTGGTCGGTGCAGAGTGAATCAGTGGTCGAAAAGACAGTGACAAGAGACTTTTCGAAAACAGTCAACCGTAGATTCTTCGCTCTCTACCCATTTGCAAGTAGTTTATATAAACATCTTGTGTAATATAGAAGCCAAAAGTCAGTGATTCGCTGAATCAAACCCTTTTATAAAATACTCTGTCCTGTCATGCAAGTTTTGGTTCATGTCAAACATTAGTTGTAAAAAAAATTAGAGCTCAATCAAACTCACTTATACATACTTCGTGCCTAGGGCTCATTCTGACCCACCAAAATTTTCTTAAAATCAGACTCGCTCGGCCTCAAGCTTGCTAAAATATTACTCACCCTTACTCACTCAAGCACATGGTTTAACTTAGTATTGGCGAGTCTCGACTAAATCAACTCATAAGGGAGTTGCTGACCCAAGGTGTCAAGTTAGGGAGACGATCACAGAGCGCCCAAACCTAATAGGCTAGATTAAATCGATCAATCAGATAGATACTATACAGACCGACTGACAGATAGTTATGGTTAAGGTGCTTTTAGTTCCCTAAAAAGTGCTCTGCTTTAAAGAGCAGGTGACTACCAAGAGCTCAGCCCTTATGGGAAGCTTCACTTTGAGACTTCAGCTTTTCTGGTTTCTATGAATAGAAAGCACTTACGAGACATTTTGAAACTTTCCACTCTGTACTAGCACTGGCGCCCAAGTGATAGCCTACACAATGCCCTAAACAAGCCTTGGAATGGAAACCACAGGTCAAAAGCACGAGAAAAAATGAATTCCTTGTTAGCATGGCAGGACGACAACGCTTGCTAGGCTAAATAAGATAAATAATTGGAAAACTGATGTGTTTTTGAAACACCCGACAGCGTTGTACAGACCTTGTGTAAGTTCTGCTGTCATCTAACAGACACCGAGCGCATTTCTGCAATGCTGAAGGCTGGGCGCGCTCCACCTGTGCAGGCACGGAATGTCCATATTAACGTGTGGTGCAGATAGGGGCGGCAGTGCCAACAAATTTTCGTGTCCCATGTTGCTCAGACTGAGAAAACTGGGATGCTAAAAATATTTGCGGATATCAAACTCTATGGTATCAGACTTCCTCATGGCTGACGCAAAGGGCAAGATCTGTTGCTTATTTTGCTGCTTACAATTAAATGCCTGTTTATGTTCTCCATTCTATCCAGATGTGGAACAGCATAGGCCCTCATCACAGCACGTTCTTTCATGGCACGCTGGAATGAAACAGTTTTTGCACCTTGTGAATACAGGCACAGACAAACCGGCCTTGCGCATGACCTTCAAAGCTGCATCACGGCTACTCATGCTTGCCTCTGCTGCTGTTTACAGCATTACTTTGTCGATTAATTGCGATAAGAATTATATATAATACACGTAGCTTCTGCATGTCATTGATTCTCAACTAATGTACTGGTTGTGCTCGAATATGTTGCTTATTGTTACTTGTTTATTGTGGAGTTTAATAAGGTAACATTTGGTGGTGTGGTTTGCACACGTATTGCTTCACTGTGTGTACTTTTCAAGCATTCCATGTGCTCTTTCAGAGGGGGCGGCCAACTTCATAAGGGCAAACCGAATGCTGTGACCCTCCCCTTGTTATTTTTTTGATACCCCAAAAAGAGTAAATATGTTATATCAAATGGTGATTATCCTTCATTAAAAATCTTGTATCCACCTTTGTGTACCATAAAATGTTAATAGATGTCTCAAAAGTGTCAACACTGTTCAAAACTGAAAAAATGCTGTTATGGAAAATCTGTTATCCTTACCTGTGGGTGCGCTCCCACTGTTTAGGCACAAAGGTGGTTTCGCAAATGTTCAGTAGGCGATACACAACTGCCCTGCTGCAAACGGCGTGAAATTGTAAGGTGCAAAGAAGCCCCGAAAGTGGTGACGTGAACCCAAATATTTTACATCTACTGTGCTGTTTACGAGCACATGCCCCCCCCCCCCCCCCAAAGGGTATTCAATGAAATACTAGCTAATCAGCACCGACTTTATGAATATGCTTCTCATTTTTCTTTTTCACGCACAGAAGACTAAAAGTTTAAAAAATTTTACTTGTGTGTTAATGCTATATATAGCGTAAGTTGGTGACTACAGCAGCAAAGCATTATTTATTTGAAATATAAAGAAATAGTAAAAGTTTCAAGTTAGATGTGCGATAAATCGAAGAGCTATTTTGTAAGTATTCTAAATAGAACAGGGCAGACATGAAACAAAAAAATGAAATGGAGTCACACTAGATTGGTCGAGGCTATTCTCATGGTCAAGACATGAGAATAGCCATGGAAGGTGCATGGAACGGGTGGAGGCCGCATTGCGTCAATAAAGTGGAGACAAAGTGGCATCCGAGCAACATGCACTTACCATAATTCTTCTGCGAAAATCACAACAAAATGACTCCTCCGAATTGCAACACCACCTAGCATCTATTCAAGGCACAAATAAATGGCTGAAGTCATCCCAGCCTGCAATCTCAAGCTTTCAAAAACAACATGTGCCAATATTGATGATGTGCTGTATTTATTTTATATTTTTACATGTGTTGAAAGCATTTCCGAATTCTCTTAGTTTGCCTACAAGCTTTTTGATCCCTGTTGTTCTTTCATTCTATCTTCTCCATTTCTAAATAAAACGCTTACAAATTAACCCCGACGTCGACATAGGCCGTTTCTAGTAAATTACGCTCATCAATGGTGTAACAGAGCTTCCTTAGCCCCCAGCTGTCTCTCGCTATAGCCTTTTCTCAGCCACCCTGCACCTTATGAATAGCAAATAAGTAAAGCAATCCTTATCTTAACATCCGGCGACGGCTCCGTTCCACTTAGAGGGCCCCTAAACTACCTCCTATAATTTTTTTCAAACGTTTGAAGTAAACACGTGCTTCATATATATGCAAAATGCTGCATGATCAATGATTCTCCACGTGGCAGCGCAACAAGCCGCCAATGCTCGACAAATTCCAAGAAACAATCTCCCATGCCTATCGGGCTGGCACATGACATCAAGAAGTTGAATCTGACGTGCAGAATAAATATGCTGCAATTGGTCAAGCAAGCACCTATAACTTCCTGTTAGCTTCCAAGAAACTGTCCACGCCACTCGTCATTTGTCGAGATGCCCGCATGCATGCACGTGCTTGCAAATCTGGTACTATGGTGCGTAGGACAGGGTTCATACCGGCACTATTCGTATAAGCACCAGCTGGCACAGCAACAGCAATTCGTCAACAAGCACGCAGTTGACAGAGGGTGGAGTGGCGGCAACCGTAACCAGAGAGTGTTTGGAGCTCATCGATGATCATAGTTATAGCGCGAGAACAAAACGAAGACACAAAGACAAGAAGGACACGAAAGACACGAGTGCTTGACTTGTCTCTGTGTCTCTTGTCCCTGTGTCGTCGTTTTCTTCTCGCGCTGTAACTATCGTCATGCCATACCAACTAGCCCAAGCTGCCACACTTCAAAGTTCATCGCGCAAGATTGGGAGAGGTGCTCGGCAAGAGGGCAAAGCGACTTCGGGAGAGGTACCAACAGAGGGTGGTGAAAAAGAAGAATGAAAGGAGTGATTACTGTGTGTGCTTAGATAATCAAACGCATTTAGCTCCGCTATTAGAGCACCGTTGCAAAAAAATTACCAGCTTTATGGTTGTTATGCACTTGCGCACAACTTCTTCACCACAACTGAATTTCCAACTCCGGGTGGTTAAATATTGCATCTGGTTTCTGGCTGCATGCAGTATAGCACATATTGCGAGCCAGCACTGTTCACGTATTAAAATAATCCTTGGTGTATCGCTGTGAGATTGGTGGCCTCGAAATCAAGCGGCAAATGTTTAGACCAGCAATGCTATTTCACTGATACACACTGTGAAATGTGGGACTCTTGAGCAGCATGGCATAATCTACATTTATTTTATTACGATGGTGCAGGAAACTTATTTTGGCACATTTGTGCGCAGAAGCAGCATCACTCGATGAGGAATGGGGGGAGTTTGCATTATTAAAACCACGCGAAGATAATAGACAAAGCAAACATAGGAATTCAGATGAAATATTATTTGATATTTCTTATTTTGTTTCTGACTCGCCACGAGTGAACTTTTAAAATGAACTGAAAGGTGTTGTTGGGCTTGCAAAGCAAGAAAAAACAAAAAAGTAACTCCGACCTCCTTTTGTTGTCTGCCAAGGTAACCCCGCCAGTAGCAACATAATCACCACCGCAAGTTTCTTTGCTGCGAAGTAATTGACATAAATGTTGATGCTACTTTTATTTACTCGTATTGACGTCACGAAGCTTTTAAACGTCACTGCTCATTTTACCTAATGCGACTAGCAAGTTACACAAGCCTTGTCTAACGTACTAACCTCCCACACAGAGAACGGCCTCTAGTTGCAATGGGCCACGCTCCACATAATGGCCACGCTGAACCCACGGCAGACTGCAGTAGTTGGCCTTGTTTTAGGTGCATCTTAATACGCGGTTTTGCCAAATGGTGCGACATGTGCCACGAGTATGCACCATTTACTCACACTGCCGATTCACTGCGCAAGTTTCACACTGAGGCACATAAAATTAGCATTGGTGACAGGCAGGCACGTTTCAAAAAGATACCCGAAACATAGGCAGACGACATAGGCTCCTGTCATGTTGCGGTAACCTTACACAAATTGCAAATTAAAGGTTACCTGTACTCTACTATGTACCCTCGAATCGAAAGAAAAAAGATCGGTCACTCGGGTCGCACGTACGCGACTAGCCGCAACTGTTCGTCCAACTTACTCGCCGAATACTCGCACACTACGGCGAGCGGTTAATTAAAGTGCACGTGACAGATATGAACAAGAAGTCACTCGTACAGAAGAACAGTAACTTATACTCACACATGTAATCTGGCTCGTTGCTGGCGTTACTCAGGCAGCTGAAATTATCTTTTCCCTGCCCAGAACGCGGTTGAGAAAATCAGTTGCGAGGTCTTAGTAAGGAAGCGTCGACGAATTCAGACAAAATCGCCAGAAATGTGGCCAGGAAAGTATTTATTCACAACAAAATGAAATGTGGCCTGGAAAGTATTTATTCACAACAAAACTAAATATGATTTCAGGCCTCCTTAACAAAAGTGATATTTAGCTCTCGGAAAGGCAGCGATAGTGTAGTCAACCAATAAATGTCAAAATCTACTGTCGCTCAGCTTAGCGAGCTGGTATCACGACCGAGGTCGTGGTTGGCGCAAAAGACTGTGAAACGAATTTTTTAATGAAGTAGCATGCAATCGATAGCTTTTATACAGCACCACTTGTCTGCATAACCAATAAAGCAAGCGCACTACTTCTTACGACTGTGCTAAGCTTGCGTTGCGTGTTACACGGACACCTATCATATCGAAAGGAATAAGACTGTTGCGATCTGCGCATCGCAACTTCCGACTCTCAGGCCGTGATTTAGCTAACATCTTCGCCAAACATTTCAGTGATTCTGCGCAAAACACAACATGATAGGTCTTATCACGATCAAAAGACACCGTTACAAAGCAGCAGCAAGAAAAATATGGCGATCCTCGCAAAATCGTGAAAATCAGCATCTTCTCATCCAATTGCAGCATATATTTCATTTCTTCATGCCGGAGATCCGGATGGTATGCAGCTGCAGTAACTTGAACTCGACATGCGTGAAAAGCCACTGTTGTACGTGCGAGAATGACGCGCAAACACCAAGCGAGAATGACTGCCGTAAACAGAGGAAGAAGCACAAAACTTTCGTCTTAAATCAAGTGGTAGTATAATGTGCTAAGCGGTGCCACAAGGTTGGGTTCAAACTATACAGCTCAATACAATAATACCGGTTCAGCCACACCGTGGGTTCAATGCTTCACCCAGAAATAAACACTGGCTACGCCCTTGAAAACCTGACCCAACATGTTCACATGTGTGTGTACTTTTAATCTCAGATACACCTCGCTTTAATTGCGACATACACCAGACCGCGTGAACACAATACGGCAGCACGTAAAATACAATAACTAAGCGTACACACGTGCATGCTTTATTAGTAAGAAATGTGCAAAGCCATAGCAGTTCACCTACGCCTGTCTGCTATTAACTTAGTCCCAGCAACATTTCATGTATACACTCTTGGAATGCACCTCATTATGCTAGCAGAGAGCGTATAAGCAAAACGTCGCAAAACTAACGAGGACGATGGTACTGTGTGCACAACACGAGCGCTAATTTTCAACATTTTTGACAGCTTAACCGCTAAGCAAAACTCTGCATCGGTGCGAAGCGATCGGTCAATTTATTACTTGTGTTTTAAGGCATAGCAATTGTGCCTGCTTCTTTTCGTTGCAACAATATTATAGCACACTACATTATCACTGTTTCATATACTTAACCACGGAGCCACCACAGCGGTATGGGATGGTTCTTTGAGAAAGAGCTCTAGTCTCAGGGCTCTGATGACAGAGAAACCAAGAAGAAATAATTCTGCACGTGGCAACTCAACCATGAAGTGGATGTACTACATAAATTATATTAGAAGCACTATCTTAATTGGGCTGCATTTGAAAAGAATTTTCGAGGCAGCCTTACCAAATTACGCATATATATACAGATTTTGCCGGCTTTAATGAGCATAATGAGTGCTGTGTATTGGTGTTACTGTGTTCTGCGATTGGTGGTGAAGTCTAAATCAGGATGCTGACGGCATAGCACAAACAGTCAACTGAGCCTAGCTGTCTCAACCCAGCACCTCACATTCGTATATGATGTCAGATATATGATGCAGATTTTCTCTGAAATCAGCCTCGTGTGGTTCAACCACCAAATCTTTTAAGAAGATGCGCAGATTTCAAATACCATACTGATAGCGACACCGTTCATAGTGTCTGATCTTCTACATATGCCATGCGGCATGACAAATTCCAGACATACATTTCAACATTTTCCCCAGCCTTGGATTCTATCACGCTTGCCTCGACAACCTAGTCATCGCGAGTTCATCAGGTGATCACAGTTCACATCTGAATTCTGTAATCAAACATCTGAACAAGGCACATTTGCCAGCGTAAGCAGGTGTGCATTTGATATCCAAAAGCTAGCCTAGTCCTATCCTCGTGTTCTCCCCATCCGGTATTTAGCTCTACCCAGGCAGATTTATAGGTGTTGAGAGCTTCCCATCTCCGAATACTGGATGCTGATAAGCCCTACAAGCTTCTTCGTCTTATTTTTGTGAACTACGTACTATACTAACATTTTGTACCATGGTGCGAAGTCATTATACATATTCATTCCCTCCACTTCGTGCTATTGATACACAGAAATGCTACTATATTGAGCTCCCTTAGCCTAAGAACTCCCATACAAACTTTTGGGAATCAACAGATGCTTGCGTGACAGTATATGCTACTCCCCGATTATCAAACGAGAGTTCGACTATATATCATCGTACTACATGTTGAATGCAATTTGTGCTAGATCACCAACTCGTCTAAGGAGTACATATGAAAGCCAATCAGTTCCCTGACATGTCCTGAAAACTTATTCCCACTATCTGAGCAGCATCACAGCATTTTTTGTGGAGACTGAAGCCGATATATCCTCAAAAATGTCACTGTATTATGTAGTTGGCCCTGTAACATATCCTGCATTGTGACAATGCGACTGAATCTTGAAGTGCCACAAAGCAATCTACTCAGGTGGTGCGTACACCCACCTGATGCTATACTACACCTCATGTTATTTGCCTGGGAAAGTCTGGATTTTCCGTGTACTTGAGTGTGGGTGAAAGACTGCCTAATTGTGATATGCCTAATTGTGCTTACAAATAGGCATAAATGGTAAGTGATTATGTCAAGACATTATTACATGGCATAAATTACTTGATTTTTTGTCATAGAATACGTGAGTACATCTCTTATCGGTGCATGTCCCACTTCAGTTACAATCATTGCATCCATATTCCCATGAACTGCAGCAGATATCAAACATATCCGAAACATATCATAGGAGCTGTCAACATTGTCATTGATGCCCTGTCACATAGCCCAAACAACATGTTCACCTGTCCCAGAGAAATATACCCCTTAAAAAGTGGTGACTGGTTGACATGACAACAAATTCTGCCATCTGCAAGAACTATAAGCTTCGACGCTGCTAGACTTTCAGTGGTGCAGGGTCGTTTGCCAGTAACAGGAGACTTATTAGCTTCAACACACGCTGTGACTCACGAACTGACCATTTATGCCCACTTGCAAGCACAATTAGGCATATTTTTAGACTGCCTTTCATGCCCAAATATGCAGGAAATCCAGAGGCTTCCCCTGGAAGATAACGTAAGGTGTATGGCATCGCGTGGGTTTACGTACCACCTGTGTCGAATGCTGTGCAGCACTTCAATATTCAATCACATTGTGACATTGCTGGATATGTTTGCAGACCCAACCACTTGATTCAGCGAAGTTTCTGAGGATATTATCGTGCCATCGACTATATTTCCGCTTTGTAAAAGACAAACTTATAGGCTTGTGTTGATTGCATGGTTCAGCGTTGGGTGGAATATATTCTTCAGATATTTCTAGGTCACGCACTGTTGCTCCTGCTTTTGTAGCTGCAGGCTGCATCACTCATGTCATAATTGATTGATTTGATTGATTTGTTGGGTTTAACGTCCCAAAACCACCATTTGATTATGAGAGACGCCGTAGTGGAGGGCTCAGGAAATTTTGACCACCTGGGGTTCTTTAACGTGCACCCAAATCTGAGTACACGGGCCTACAACATTTCCGCCTCCATCGGAAATGCAGCCGCCGCAGCCGGGAATCATCACTCATGTCATCCTTGGTGCCAAGAAAAATAGAAAGCCAATATGGACCGAGAGTATTCCACCAAGCCCTACCTACCAATGAGCGATTGAATTAAGAAACGTATATGAATGACATTCAAGGCAGACATTAATTGCAATACTGTAAAACTTGCTTTAGGCCGGACTGTAGGTCTACCCAGTGACCACGTTCTTTTACTCTGATCGACATGAAGCCCACCTTGCTGCCAGTGACTACAAATCTCGTCTATGTTACATCATAAAGAAGCTTCTACCTATAGCTGTGTGACAGCGCATTGGAAGGCACTTATGGTAGCCGTGAACTAGACTCTTGTACACGCATGCATAATGAAATGATATGGGCTAACCATTCCTCATTGGTGTGATGTTGCCAACAATAAAAAACCTTCCTCTCAAGTTACTTTTATTGAAGTTTTATGAAAACAAGACTGATTATTCATTTCTATGCAGAAATCTTCATCAGTGCACAAATACCCTAAATTAGCAAATATATCCCACTTACATAACATTAATAAACATTCCCCACAATGCCATGATTAAAATTGCATGTTAACTGGTTGTCAAGTCAATCTAGCTAATGAAGCCTTTACCAGCATCATTTCTTCAGGCAAATATAAAATATTTTTTCTGTGTTTTATGCATTTCTTCTATATGAAGTGATAATTTATGTGAAAAAATGTCCCATTGAATTTGTGACACCTGAGTTAAGATGGCTACAAAATTTATTGAATAACAGCTGTAATGTTATCATATGATTCAGTAAATCTATGTTTCGCATGGGTTTACAAATGTCCTAGTTCTTGAGAGTCACAATTAGAAAGTGAGAATGTAATTTCAATTTTTATTGCCTGCTACTTGCGCTCAAGTGCTATGATAAACAAAGTGTAACTTCATGTTTGCTGTGAGATTGACCCCTGCAACCAGACCTCACTTAAAAAACGTTGAGGCACTATTCTAAATAACTGAATTTTCAATCAGTTGGAATAAAAGACCATGTGGTCTTGCATCTTGAGCTTTGTCTCATTTGTAGATCAACAAGGTCGTGGTCGTAAGTCATGCTTAATTGTCTTTCGTAACTTATTCACATCATAAAAGCACTGAAGCTTGTAAAGCCACATTTGCAAAAACTAAAGATTAAGACCATGCATGTGCCCAGAACAGCAAAAAGCAATATTCACGCAACCAATGTGATGAATGCTGTGAAACCTGTCGTACATCAAACGGTCCTCTAACATTTGAGAGGCATGCTTTGAGATAACTCTGAGATGGTTTAGTATAGGAGCCAGGAAGCTGGAATAGCCATAGGAGCCAGAAAGCTTGATTAGGACTGACAGAATAACTTGGTATGGATTCATAACACTAGAACAGTACAACGAAGAAGAATAAAAACAAATGAGCCACAGGAACACAAGTGCCGACTCGCGGCTGAAGTTTATTCAAAATTACAAAACATATATGTACTACATCAACATGGCAATACTCAAAATTGACCAGCAATACCGAAAAATAAAAAACAAGTTGTACACAAGAGTGAAGGATATGTTTACCCTGCAGTATAATTGAAAGAAAGCTGATGCATGATTGTTTTTCATTTTAACTGCACCTTCTCAATTGGTTCCTTTTTTTTTCAAAACATCATCACAGGACAACTCAGGAAGCCTATGCTCGTGCACGTTACTCAACAGTCTTTTTTCCTTCTTTCTCGTGCCAATCTGAAAACCAGAAAGCTCACTGGTTCTCAAGATTAGTTAGAGTAGTTCTTCCCCTACTTGTTTATGTGAAAATCCACTAGTATGAGCTTTTTTTTGACTCCACTGTTGCCATTATTGGTATATCGTCTGCCTGAGTAGTTCTTTTTTGAGTCAACTCTAGCACACTTATATAATGCTATTATTCAAACTCCCGGCAGCTTGAGTGCAACGAACTGAATTTGTCGCTGACAATAGGTCAGTGCGGCAAATTTTTCTGCAGTTCAATGAATCAAACACACATTCAAGGCAAATCAAGTAAGGGGACAGCTAGTGATGGCATTTTTTATATTGAAAAAAGTTGTTTGGAGCAAGGCACAGCATTGGATTTTAAGAAAGGCCATATAAATTGAGGAACATGTGAGCCCTATCTGCATATAGTTAATAATAATATTAATAGTATAGAACATGAGAGCCGAGTCTGACAGGGGCTATACAAGAAAGAACGTTGATTGTCATGCTCTGATCAGCATCCAAGCCTCCCTTATGCTTAAGCAAGTCTTGCTTTATCTACTCATTGCGTGTAGAAAGATAATAGAAACACCGTGCAATTGTTTCTCCATAATATACGCAGTTTCATTAGAGAAACAATCTGGTTTTTTGAAATTCTAACACAGTTCAAATTCGCAATAATTAAAAGGCGTCTCAAAGTTTACAAGCCTCTCTTACTGATATTTATGTCTTTCATGCCTTTCATTGGGCACAACTACTACACTACCATGTCAACGTGAATATAACTAATGGCTCAGACTTGAAAGGTGGTCAAAGATGACCTTGCCAGCCATTGCTCATTTATTCGAAGACCCCAACCAGTGCCCCCTGTCTCCTTTAATTTGAACACACTCCCAGCAACGATGAAGGATTACAAAGAAATTTGGTGAGACGGTTTCTATAAACTTGAAAGCAAGAGTATTTTAATCACGTAAAGATGACGTTTGTGTGTGTATATGCCCCTGTTTCAAATCATGGCGATGGGCAGCAGGTCATCGGAACATTCTTATTGTGTTTGTGAGGTCAAGATTTCGGTTCGGAATGTTCAGTGTTCCCAGTGTTCAAGATTTCTTGCGGCATCCACTCTAGCATAAGTTCATGGCTGGTGGTTAATGTGTTCATTGTGTAGCATTGTAGTCTGCCTTCAGGTCTCGTTCACTTGCAGTCAGCACTCTTGAGGGTATGTTCAAAGGTGGAGTTCAGCTGAAGCCATTGTTAGGAATCCATCCAACTATCTTCCATCAGTGCATAAGAGCCGGATTTGAGTAATGGCTTTCTGCTCCGTTATTGTGTATTACTTTTAATGTTCTTGTGCAAGAAAGGCATTGAAGGTGAGTTTTCATTACTTTTCAGTGCTGTGCATGAACTGCTTGCATGCCTGAGAAGTTTTTCTTTTTGTTGTGGTGTCGTCTCAGTCAGGGCCACACAGCCTTCTGTTGCTTTATAATATTTCGCTTGGTAGGATTGCTCTTTGCATGCTTCTTCAGCACTTTGTACTATTATGAAAGCAGGTACTAGCAGGTGTGGACTGTGGTGTTTTATTTGGTGTTCCACATACTTCTCGCTAGATTCATTTGCACACAAAGCAAGAAGTCAAAGTATGGTGGTAGCGTTTGTTTTGAGTTTTCTGTTGTTCTTATTGTATTTTAGCCAGGGTTTGTACCAGGATTGGTGTATACCGGGGTGCTCCCACGATATGCGAGGTTCTTCAGGAGGAGCAGAGAGGTGGGGAACTTGGCCATTGTGTTACGACTATGTTTCTTCTTGGGAACATAGTCGTAACATATAGTCGTGACACAACACAGGGGTCAGGCGAAAATTGGGGGAGGGGGGGGGGCTCCAGTCTAGCCTCTTTGTGCCTACCCTGGCACCACTTCCGATTCCAGCCTGTGTCGTTTGACTGCTGACGAGCTCGTGTGACAGCTCTCCCTTATCCACTCATTGTTTGTCAGTTACTAGCCTCATCAGTTGAAGGCTGTTCATGTGATGAATAAGAACCTCTGTTGGCTCTTGTTTTGTCATTTCCTGATGGCGTATTCTCTGTATGTTTTCTAAAAGTACCCTTATTTTACTTGACTGGAAGATCAGCAACATTACAATTTTGAACTCTTAGCATGTTTTTATGGTCTCAAAGTAATCACCGCTCTTTTCTCCGGCATTCCGTTTTGGGTGGTTGGCACGTCAGTACTTCTCATCCCAGCTGGTGAGTGTTTTGTATGTAGGACTTTGTCGCGGCAGCCTCCTGGTAATGGATGCAGTGCTCACTCAGCCAGCCTTATTGGCACAGCAGAAAACATAAAATATATGGACAAATCACTGCAGGTGTGTGCTTTGTTGGTTGGGGTCGGTGTATCTTTGCAGTGGTGATGTCCTGAGCATGTATTACTAGCTCGACTGGCAAAGCCCCTTCTTTTAGTTAGCTGTACTATTACCACTTGCTAAGATTATAGCCCTTTCAGGTGTGAATTATGATGCACTGTCAACAAATGTGACAAATTCAGATAGCGCAATCACAAGGCGCCTGATAGTACATTTCAAGGAACAGAATGATGTGTTCTTTTGTGTGAGCTTAAGCAAGTCATTACAATTTCTATGAACCTAAATACTTCATAACAGAGCTGTGAGTTATATTTAGTTTTGATAGAAAAAGAATGAATTCATAAACTTTTGATGTGTGTGCAATTAGTTTTTCATTGCAATAATTTCAGGAGAAGAAAAGCAACACTTGACGTTGGTTTTAGAACATGATTTGAACGACCCGTCAAAGATAACAGTTTCTTCACAAGAGTGATCAGCTACAATTGTGAGCAGCAGACTGAGGTCAAGTCGGGACATACTGACTAGGAAGAAGGTTCAGTTATTCTGACGAACTATGTATTTTACTCTATTTTGGCCTCAAGTTGACAAAGCTAGCATAAACATATTGCATACACAAATTTCGCCGCTACTGCTAAATGTTTGTATTTGTTTCTCTTTGAAAAATGCTTCCTTTAAAAACCTAAAGTCTCATAAACCTTGAAGAAATGCTTGAACATGGGCCGTGGACTTATAACCTGTTATATAGGCAGAACTTTGTGTGGTGGAGGGATAGGGGGATGGCATCCTTGGTCTTCAGTGCAGGAAAGTCGAGTATGTGTTATTTGGTTCTCGATATTCTATTTCTGAAAATTTCAAGGGTGGGCTATTTGCCCAGTGTCCCACTGCATTAACTATGAAGCACACATATTGCACTTTTGCGCCTTCAGTGGCTCATCAATTAAGCTGTGTCTCGTCTAGACAAGACCATTTTAGCCGTTGATAATACAGATAAGCCAAATATCTAGATCTGTATGTCAAACTAAAAGTGAAAAGGGTCGTTTCAGTTTGATTGATTTGATTGATATGTAGGGTTTAACGTCCCAAAACCACTTCATGATTATGAGAGACGCCGTAGTGGAGGGCTCCGGAAATTTCGACCACCTGGGGTTCTTTAACATGCACCCAAATCTGAGCACACGGGCCTACAACATTTCCGCCTCCATAGAAAATGCAGCCGCCGCAGCCGGGATTCGAACCCGCGCCATGCGGGTCAGCAGCCGAGTGCCTTAGCCACTAGACCACCACGGCGGGGCTCGTTTCAGTTTGAAAAGCCTTGAGGAAACATGTTCGTATACCACAAGATTATGAAAACCAATAAAAACTTTATGCGTGTAGGGCAGTATAAGTCACAAAGATATAAAATATGGGAAGAGTGCATGATATGCACAAGCTACTTGAGCCAACTGAGCCGTTCCTTGCTTTTAGTTCTGTTTGACTCTCCCACTGATTATAAGACGTCCTGAAGACACATTCGCCACAAAATTGTACACAGAGTATGTGATAATCAAGACAAATTAAGTAGGTATTCGCTGATCACAACAATCCTGTTTGCTCTTCTGTACTGAGTCTAGAGAAAGGAAACTATAAAAGTATGACTGAGCTAGATTGACAAACACTGTGAGAAAGAAATCGCAAGATTTCACATGCCAATTATACAAAAAATGCACAGCTGCTGACAACACAGGCAACAGTGTTCAGTACTACAAACAGTAACTCACTCGTAGCTAAAGATTTATTCATAAATATTACCTTTCAGTTGTGAGGACCAGTCTTGACACCAGCTGTCAAATGATCCTCCTCATTTTCTGGAGATTAAAGCAATTTTTACACATTTTCTGATTTGTACCATGTACGTCCATTGATTTCTCGAAAGACACCCAGCTGGCCTCAGCCACCCCGCTAAACGGAAAATTATTAAAGGACAGCGAGTGTTAAATCAAACTCTCTACATTACAGGAACAAGCTTGCCTGATCTGTGCAGATCACTTCCTTCTTTCCACAGACTTACAAAAAGCAGGAGGGAGGTGGCTGGAAAGGGGTCTGTGGTTCTGTATTTGATCAAAATAACACGATGCCGTAAGCAAGCGTGTTTCTTGTTTATAAACAATTTAGCCTACGTGTTATGTGTTCTATGCATCAGCACATATGAACTCACGGAAACGTTTTTTTGCGCGTCGTACTGCGGGTTCAATTAAGTATACGTACTGCATAAGCTAGCTGATGTTTTTTGGCTACAGTAAGGCAATGTATATATATATATATATATATATATATATACATATATATATAATCAAATGAATTAACAAAAAAACCGTTCCACAACAAAATTGGAACTTGCGACGACCACGGAGACAAGGTGCCAGACGCCCACGCACTCTACCACACTTTACCAACTGCTCGCTGCGATGTTGTAGGTAATTCGTGTGGTCATTGTGATACACGATGCGAGCATCGATGCGTTTGTCAGATTACGGCAAATGCGTGTGTTGTACGATTCATTCACCGTAACGCAACTGGTAACTTTAGTTCCCACACGTCAAGTACTTGTGTGCCGTTAACTGGTACAGCGCTGTGAACGCGAAAAAACCAAATCGGTCGTGGCGATAGCATAGCAGGACACACGATACGATACGCTTTGAGTTCGATATCCACGAAATCGAAAGCGCTTGGCGTGGCATCGCCGGCGTGATGCGATGAAACAAACGCCGCCGCACGCGCGTGCCTGGTCATGTAAAAGTGTGTCACGTACGGCAGTGGCATCCGCGGTTGCTTCAGCGCACAGATCTGCACGATTTTATTCTGGGAAAGCACCGCATCGGACGTCTGACAGGCGACAAACTCGATAAATGTTTATCAGTAAAATAGTCCACCTTGCGCAACTTCAATCAACAATCATGCATATCAAATAGCTGTGCATGATTTATTGACAAAAATATATTACTCATGCTCCCGGCAGATTACTCTCTCGAGCTTGAAAAATTGACACGTGAGTGGGACCAGAACAGCGCCAAAAGCAGCATTGATTGATTGATATGTGGGGTTTAACGTCCCAAAACCACTATATGATTATGAGAGACGCCGTAGTGGAGGGCTCCGGAAATTTAGACCACCTGGGGTTCTTTAACGTGCACCCAAATCTGAGCACACAGGCCTACAACATTTCCGCCTCCATCATACATACAGCCGCCGCATCCGGGATTCGAACCCGCGCCCCGCGGGTCAGCAGCCGAGTACCTTAGCCACTAAACCACCCCGGCGGGGCGCGCCAAAAGCAGCAGACGCAGAAATCAACTCATACCGGTTCAATGTTATGCCAACGAAGTTGACTCTTTAGCTGACGCTGGCAATAACGTTCGAACGACGGGCCAATAATGCCAGCCTAATTGCGTGGCTCCGCCCATAGTGGCTGCTGGTTGTACAACTCGGTCCAATGTGGCCGTTCTAATACGCTGGCACAGCCAAAAATGGCGGGAAGTTCTTAATGCTGGTCCAACATCACCGTTCTATTCGGCTAGTACAGCCATTATTGGCGGTACGTTGTGAATGCTGGTCCAACATCGCCGTTCTATTTGGCTGGCTCAGCTATTATTGGCGGTACGCTTTTAATAATAGGCCATTCTCGGGCCATGAACTGCCGATATATCCCCAGCATTGGGCTAACGTTCTGTGCTGCTTGAGAGGGTTTTGAAAAAGGATACGAAGCAGGATAGCTACCGCGCAAATCCTCCACGCAAGGAATATTGAAAGTAGCAAGAGGGCAAGGCGCAAAGTTCGCGGTGCAGCAAGAAATGTCGCTGCAGGTATCGAAGCACTTCATGGCATCTTCTCAAAAACGCGGCAGTAAACGATCTACAGGAGGAACTGAAAGCGCAGCACACCCGTAAGGCCGCACTGATATGCAAACGACGCAAACGAAAGCACGCGCATCATTGTTGTGTTGGACCAGCGGACTTCATCTTGGATAGCTGTCACAGTCGTGGTGACTGTACCAGAACACAAGTCGGATTGATGTAACTGCATTACCTCTTTCAGTCTTGATTGATATGTGGGGTTTAACGTCCTAAAACTACTATAAGTTATGAGAGACGCCGTAGTGAAGGGCTTGGAAATTTCGACTACCTGGGGTTCTTAAACGTGCACCCAAATCTGAGCACACAGGTCTACAACATTTCCGCCTCCATCGCAAATGCAGCCGCCGCAGCCGGGATTCGAACCCGTGACCTGCGGGTCAGCAGCCGAGTACCTTAGCCACAAGACCACCATGGCGGGGCACCTCTTCCAGTCTTGAGTTTTTTAACTGGCAGTAATTTTTGTTTCTCACCGATTTGGAGTTACTATGATCTGTAGAGCAAACAATACTTTTCCTTGGCATTCCGTCAGTGTACAAAAAATGGCTTCATGTACAAAATATAAGACACCAGGACTGAAAGATTGCAGAGTTAAATACGACAAATTTAAATATGTGCACCTATTTAACCCTGTCAGTGCAAGTTATTACTGTCAAACTAACATACAGCAATTACGTATTTGTTACGGCACCTAAAATGTCCAACAAAAAAATCTTGGTACTCATGATACACAGCTCCTCATTGCCCTTGAATAGCCACCGTCTACCTAAGGAATATCCAACATCATAAATATTGCCAAATTTGGCTTCTAAGCCCCAGAAACTATTCCGCCCATGTTTGCAAGGGCAAGCTTCCTTGCTTGTTTCTACATGTCTTGGCCCGTAGCCACTCTGCAAGTTGATTGAACTACACTTCATTGCCACCGTCTTCTAGCTCCATCAGGCACCATTATTATATTTCATAAAACGAACTAAAATTTATTACGTAAAATCTCGCTATTACACACCCCTTGCATAATATCTAAGTGATGTGGGTAGGTTTTCCGACTAGAATGTCAAGAAATTGGAAGCTTTTACAGAAGCTACAAAGCTGGATTAGAATAAATGCATTCAGTGCTCTGCAACTAATGAGCCCTAGTGGGTTATATTTAGGACATGAAGATAGTTCACTTCTACGGGTGATACGTCAGTGTTAGGAAAGACACACTTTGTCAATATCAAAAATTAGACATCTTAGAAGAGAGAGAGAAAAATAAAAGACACAGGCAGGTTAACATAGAATAACTGATTTATTCATTGATTTATTATTTAATGATTGATATGTGGGGTTTAACGTCCAAAAACCACCATATGATTATGAGAAACGCCATAGTAGAGGACCTCGAAGAACTAGTTTACTACTCTGTACAGGGGTGGAGAAATAAGGGTCGGAAAGAAGATAAAGATAGAGAGATACAAAAAAATTAGGAAAAATTACGTATGCATACACATGCAGGGCATTCTGATCACAGTCTTTTGGAAAGGCTGGTTGAACGCAAGAAGCGCAGGAGCACCTTCACAGCCTTCGTTGCGACATAAGTCCTATTGGTAGCGTGGGATGCTTTCTTCAAAAAGAGTCTGGTTGTCCAGTTCGCATAGTACATTGCAGAGTGTCGGTCTCTGCGGTCAGTACAGAAACAACATGACAATTATGATAGCTACTGATATAATAGTAAACCAGTAAAGTGTCATCCTTATTGCAATTCATCATCTTTTTCTAGTTTGCAGAGTTTTAAATAAGATGACAACAAAAAATTACTACCTATGCTTTCGAAAGTGTCCTGAGGATAGCTCGAACATTTGTTTCAATTTATGATTTATTTATGTAAAATTTAGCTAAACACTATGTATTTTTTAGCACACGAGGGCCGAAAGGGTAAGAGAGGAGACGAGGTGGTCAGAGCCTGTTTAGTGTGTCTGCCAACTGGTCACTTGGTCAATCGCCTGATGCGAAAACTATCTGTTAAAAGCAGCGGAGTCACTTTGTAATAATTCTCGTTACCTCCTCCTCGAAGGATGCTGAAATAAAGAAGTGGCCATGGGCTTGGGGGGACGCACGACGGATGCAAAGAAAAAAAGGAGTAAACCAGACGGAGGGAGCCCTGAGGGAATAAACATTGTCGTTCAGAGCGACAACCATGGGTCCTTGTTCTTAACAAGCATTTCACTGCAACTAGAGTTACTGTATATGCTACCTTTAGGTAGCATGTACAGTAATTTTTAGTTAAACAAGTGCACAGCGACGGCAGACGTGCTTTCTGACGTTTCGACAAGCTATCGCCAAATGCGACAGTGAGTGATCCGAGCTGCCTTTTCGAGGTGGTCACAGGCGTAGCCGGGACCTCAATCACCACAACAGCGCTATGCTCGTGAAAAAGCAGTATGCATGGACCGTTTTTTGCCGCGCTTGCCAAAGGACCAGTCTTGGTGCTGGAGTGAGAGACATGGGCTGATGAGGATTCATTTTCTTCTCCTGTGCTCCTGGTCCTTCGTGACGTCCGGTGACTTAAGTGTCAACCACTAGCACGTGTATGCACGCGCCTACGCGTCAAAAGCGTCTAGTCGCGCCTGTAGAGAAAAAGGACGAGCAAGCACTGGCACGCGTCGACTGCAATGGCGCTCACGCGTCCAAGTCTGATGCACAGTGTTGCTTGGTCTTTTGGCTTAAAACTGTCCTAGTTCAGCACTGAACGGCACATTCTCAACTGTAGCGGGTTCGTACACTGCCGAAGATGTGATAGCATGTTAAAATATTGATTGTGCTTCATCCGCCACTGTTTTGACTGTTTAAAACGTAATTGACATCGCAGTGACCAAAGTAACTACAGCGGTATGCACAAGAAATCAACATCAGTGCGTGCGCCGCTGCCGCAAACGAAAACTCACGTCTGGGATACTGTAAGTCTATGGCTATCATAGGCGTGTGAAGGGTTCTCCTGAAGGGGGGGGGGAGGTCGCAGCAGTGTCCATCCTCTCTGTCATGGTAATGTAGAAGCTGCCTTAGCACCCCCGTCTTAATATAATAATCTATGAAACTGACACTGCGTCCCCCCTCTTCTGTGACTAAGGGGAAAGGCCGGCCCCCAAAATTAGGCCTGTAATTTAGGTTTATAACAACCAAATTGTATAAATCACCACGTCGATATACCTACACGAACAAGTTCATTATTATAATTGTGAATATCCTAGTAACTTTAGTAATATTACTTAATATTAGTAGTAGTAAGTAGTATTAGTAGTAGTATATTAGTAGTAGTTTAGTAGTAACACTTATTATTATAAAGCAATCATTAACCTATTACTCGGATTCTAAACTTCATTATATGTCTGATTTAGATAATAAGACTACAATAGAGTCCTATGTAGAGGGCTTTCGAATGATGTCCTCGATAGAAATATTCTCTAATGCAAAAAACTACACCTGGCTCCGAATTATTCAACAGATATTGGTCATACTATAGGAACCAAGCACTGCGTAGAATGCTTTTGGGCCTTGTGTGTAGTCGAAATATGCTCTAACGCAACTAACTGTGCCTGACACTTCATGATGTGACAGATACTGCTCATAAGACTGCAACTGAATCACGTAGAGAAACATTTTGGACATTGGCTGTTGTAAACATATATTGTAAGATAATAATCATAGGATTGCAACTTAACCCTCTATGAAAGGCGTTCGAATGTTGTCAGTAGTCGAAATACTCTCTAAAGCAACAAACCACACCCGACACGTCATTATGTCACAGAAAGCGATCACAAGTTTGCAACTGAATCCTGTATGGAAGGCTTTTGATGAAGTGTTGATTAGATTTCATCTAATGCAGGAAAGCACACCTGGCTCCCAATGATGCAACAAGTATTGGTCATAAAATAGGAACCAAGCACTGCGTAGAATGCTGTTTAGTGATTTTCTGCAGTCGAAATATGTTTTAACACATATAACTGTGCCTGACACTCGACATGTGACAGATATTGCTCAAAAGACTGCAACTGAAAGAAAGAATGAAAGAATTCTTGACATTGTCTGTTGTCGAAATATTCTCTAAAAACACAAGTCGCACCTAACACTTCATGAAGTCACAAATATCGGTCAAATAAGATTGCAACTGAACCCCGTGCGGAAGGATTTTGAACATTGTTTGCAGCTAAAATGTTATTCAGTGCAATAAACCACCCCCGACACTTTATGATGCAACATATATCCGTCATAACAATGGAATCGAGCATTGCATGGAATAGTGTCTGAGGGTACATTTTTATTTATTTTCAAATACGGCAGCCTAAAGCGAGGCTACTCAGGAAAGGCGTACATAAATACAAAATGAAAGCATATAAACATTATTATCACAATATGTGTGCCAACGTAAACAAATATCTCTACCTCCCGAGTGCAGCCCGGTAAAAAATGAGAGAAATAGAACAATTATATGATACGTGTGCCTCGAAGAAGTACAACACACTAGTATCACGAACTAAACCAAGTAGATCGTTCCAGTGTTTCATAAGTTTATTTGAGCGTGTTAGAGAGCACTTAAACTGGCTCTAAGCTGGATTGTAATTGCAGAGCAGTGCTGTGTCGCATTGTTTTGCACTCTTTTAATAGTTTAAATACGCTTTAACATTTGCAAAATGCATCTGAAACTTCTTGATGACATAGATATTGGTTTTGAGATTGCAGCCGAGCACTGCAGAGAAGGCTTTCACAAGCCACCAGTGGTCCGAATACCCTATATTCCAATAAAGCGTGACCGAATTGTTTGATACCACAGATACCAGTCATAAGATTCTGCCGGAGCACTGTATAGAATAGTTTGGCAAGTTTTCTAACCTAGCTTAACTGAATATCTTCATAATTCGAATATGCATGCTTAAGTGCTTGCATAAGTAGTCATAGTTAATGCGTATACTAGAAAACTGAACAGAAAATGAAGCAGTCTTTGCAAACACATACAAAGATGCAATATTTCAATCAATTTAAAATTTATTCAGCTCGTTACAGTCTGGAGGAAGAGATAAATACTTGTACAGTTCTGAATCTTTTCAGAAGTCAGGTGAGGCACTTATGGCACTTCTATACAAAGTTCAGTACAGTACTAGTGCACCTTCATTCATTCTGTGCATATATGTGGCGACTCTCTTCCTACTATTACGTCATCGTGGAGCTGATTTCAAATCAGGTGCTACTAACCTACAAGGTTTTCAGTTATTTATCTAGCCAGTCACAAACAAAACGCATGTTATATCATATATTATACTGTACAACGATGGAAAAGCGCCATTGTGCGCCTATAGCTATCAGTACCAGAATGAACTAGAATGTGGTCGAGAGAGAGAGAGGGAGAATAAGGAAAAAGGCAGGGAAGTTGACCGGGGCTTAGCTCCGGTAGGCTACCCTGTACTTGAGAAGGGGAGAGGGGGAAGGAATGTCATAGAAGAGGAGAAAACATTCACTGACTGGGCCGGCTGTGACAGTTTCTCATCACATACGACGAATCAGCCCGGTGTCTTTGAGAAAACGCAACGGCGCTTTCTGCAGTGCCATGGTCCAAATACTTTCTCGACCGTGAAATCACTTCTGTATAGTTGATTTAGAACACCGCGCAGGCGATGCTTCTCGTTTGTGTATGCCGGGCAGTAACATAACAGGTGCTCAATAGTCTTATTGACGGCGCAGTCATTGCACTCCGCACTGCCGGTCATCCCAATCCTAAATGAGTAGAGATTGGTGAAGGCTACGCCCAGATGCCGACGGCAAAACAATGTATTTTCCTCCCTGGAAAGACCAGAAGGTAGCCGCAGTCGTGGAGATTAGTCGAGAGGATACAGTCGATGGTGTGCGAAATATGACGACTGCTACTTCTGGAGTATCATGTTCTGTGCCAGCTTACTGCGCCGCGTCAATCCTAGCTCAAGCTACGAAAATGGTTTGTTTCTACGTGTGCAGTTCTAGCGGCTTCTTCGGCGAGGTCGTTGATGGAGATACCGCAACGACTTGGTATCCACTGGAACACAACGTTGTGTCCTTGTTCGGTCGCATAGTCCAGCCTTTCTATGATCTCACACACCAGTTGTTCGTACGATCCATTGTAGATCATTGAAGGACATTGTAGAGCCACCTTGGAGTCGCAGAATACTGCCCATTGATTAGCCGGTTGTTGCTTGATATAATCTATGGCACCCCGCAGGGCAACAATTTCCGAACCAGTTGATGTGCTCACGTGACAAAGTTAGTAAGAGATGTTGTTGTGTCGCCATGGGGTGACGGTGGCGCTGGTGGAGCTAGTCTAGGTGGTAGGCCATCCGTGTATACGTGCAGTCTGTCAGCGTAGAAGGACTTCAAACTGCTGCCAAACAGCGTATGTGCTACTGAGCGTGGCAGAAAAATAGAACAATCAAGAAGTGAACTCGCTGGCAACACCAGCAGCACTTGATTATGCAACTTGCTTTTTCGATCGCCACAGCAACGCACGTGCGACTTTCTGTCTTGCACATGAACGGAAATGAATGCAATGGAATGCTTCCAAACAACGTTTGTGCTACTGAGCGTGGCAAAGAAGCCGAACAAGAATCGAAAAATAAAATAGTTGGCAACACCAGCTGCAATTAATCATGCTACTTTCTTTTTTGATCACCACAGCAATTTACGTTCTAATTTCTATCTTGCACATGAATGGAAATGAGACCAATGACAGCTAAATGTGTTAGCGTCACTGGTACTCGACACGAAAACACATAGAACTGCTACCAATCAGCGCACGCTTGTTGCTAGCATGGCAACACACGAAAACAAATTTCACTGAAGCAAACTAATGTTTCAGTGTCGTACAATCCACTAATACACTTACGTGAGTACGTAAGATTTCACATCACCGAAATGTGTTGACTCGTGTGAGTTTCGCTTTCAGCGATTATGAATAACGATGTTGAAAACAAACACAGTGCAGATAAAAACTCCTCCGCTGGCACAACGCGATGTTTCGGGCGCCGTATATAGTGTCTACGCTGCGACCGAAACTACCGTCTATTTTTTTTTCAGCCGATCTTTCCTGTTGTTCTTCATGAAAAAGAACAAGCGAACGCGTGACCTGCGCTCTTCGGCGGCTGCCTACAGCACGATCAACTGACTAGTGAAGAAATCATGTTCGCTTTTAACGTCATCAATGTCCAAGCAAAATAACGAGTTATGGCAGCTGGTAGACAAGCGCTTCTTGATTACGTTTCCGCACCGCTCGCACGGCGAGCAACATCGAGTGATTACTGCGGCTTGAGCCGTGTTCACGCACAATAATCGATATGTTGGCAGTGATAGTTGGCTTGTTCACCAGCATTAGCTTCGTATTATTGTTTTTTGGCAGCAGATGAGCATATGATGCTGAAAGTGAACGTGCTCTCTTTTGCTGTCGGTTGATGGTGCTGTAGGCAGCCGCCGCAGAGCACAAGTGACACGTTCGCGTGTTACCTTTCATAAAGGACGACAGTGTCCCTCGCATGAGCAGGCTCATATGAACTCGACGGTAGAGACCAATGTTGGATGCAGATGACACCGCTCTGAATCGCCTCCGCGCCCCGCCGCGCTGGTCTAGTGGCTAAGGTACTAGGCTGCTGACCCGCAGGTCACGTGATCAAATCCCAGCTGCGACGGCTGCATTTCCGATGGAGGCGCAAATGCTGTGGGCCCGTGTGCTCAGGTGCGTGCACGTTATAGAACCCCAGGTGGTTGAAATTTCCGGAGCCCTCCACTACGGCGTGTTATAGTCATATGGTGGTTTTGGGGCGTTAAACCCCACATATCAATCAATCAATAATTTGCCCCCGCGGTAGGCGCCCAATGCTTTGAACCACCGAAGCTTGTTCACACTCGCTTTTAGCACAGAAAATCACAGATCAAATCACAAGAATACCGACATGCTCCAGTAGTCTGTACAATGTTTTCGCGTGGCCGACGATCGAACTAAAGACCGGCGCAAGCGCAGCCGGCCGGAATTCGCTGGATTTTTTGTCATCGCTCGAAATCTGCATGAAACCACGTCACGCTGGTAGCACTTGCAGCTGTTCGTCGTGTTATTGTCGTTCTAAATTACGAAGCAGTCATTGAGAAACGTTTAGATAACTTTCCGTGCTTGCTTCCAGGACTCGGTCGTGCCTTAAAAGCGGCGGCCATTAGGCACAGCATTCGGAGGTATTGCGGCCTCTGGTTGGTTGGCACCACTGTACGCGTGGTGACGTAGGTAAAAGTATGAAGCCTGGCTTGATTCCTCGCGCCTCGTCACGTATTCCCTTCGAACGCCAATACCGGGAGGCATATTTGACGCTTTTGACACGTAGGCGCGAGCATAGGCGTGCTAGGGACTGACACTTTACAGGCAACCTTGATTACTGGAGGGGTAGTGAATGGCCGGAGAACGCCATAAGGGCCGTTCCTGTAACCTCCGCTTGCGACGTCAATCACGATACCCGTGTGCGCGAGAATGTCGCGACCAAGATACATGGGCACGGTAAGACCCGGGAGATGCGCAAAGCTCTATCTGCGCGCGCGATTCTCCAAGCGCACAACCAACCACGCCACGCTGCATGAAGTGGCGGTACCACTGGCGAAATAGAATGTAGCATCGCAAGATCGAATGTCAAATGCAAATGAAGCGGTCGCGTGAATGAGCAATAACCTATTCGCCCAACAGCGAGATTGATGCCCCGCCATCGAGTGATCGGGAGAGCGCATTTACACTTCAGAAATGAAGCCAAAAGTGAGCGCTCCACCGCAAAGGCGAAGCAGTCGACTTGATAGCGAGAAATCGGAAGATCACGCGCAGAATGGCCCGCAGATTTAAACGTTTTCTCGTTTCTCTCGCACAATTGAAGCACAAAACGTACTGATGATTGATTGATTTGTGGGGTTTAACGTCCCAAAACCACCATTTGATTATGAGAGACGCCGTAGTGGAGGGCTCCGGACATTTTGACCACCTGGGGTTCTTTAACGTGCACCCAAATCTGAGCACACGGGCCTACAACATTTCTGCCTCCATCGGAAATGCAGCCGCCGCAGCCGGGAATCGAACCCGCAACCTGCGGGTCAGCAGCCGAGTACCTTAGCCACTAGACCACCACGGCGGGGCCACAAAACGTACTCTCAGGGACAGATGAACGCGAATAAACGTCTCAGTTGATACTTCGCCAAGTCTGAAAAGTGCGCTCTTTTCACAAACGGAGACTGTGCAACGAATGCAGTGGTATGCGTGCACCCAGTAACTACAACGTAACCGTTCCGATGAAAGCCGAAGGTCAAAGAAGACTTACGGTCCTCCCCACCGCGAAACAAGGGCGCGCGAGTGGGCGTCGACCACCTGCATTCCACGAGGCAAAGTGCGCGTTTTTATGAAAGCGCGCTGCACCACGTCGTGACGTTGTGGCAACGCGAGCTCATAGCGCCCTCTTGCTAGTAATGCTGAAAACACGATGTATCCTCCTCCTTGAAATCCCGGCATCATCGGTAAGTGGTAGATATAAATAGCTTGCCGTTTGAACGTTGAAGGATGTAGTCCTCGATGGCTCAGTGGTTAAAAGCTTGCACGCCCGCACCACGCAGACGCTGCAACTTCGATTCCGCGCACCGAAGTTTTTTTCTAGACAATTTTTGTCTTGATAATTCTTTATATTTATATGAGCATCACTACTCGTTCCATCTTTTCATCTACTCATCATCACCACTCCAGTTTAGGTTGTGGGGCACGTACTCGAGGTAATAAAGAAGGGTCTTGAGGGTACTGGACGCCATCTTACAAGTGGTGGAGAGGCTGGGTACGTTTCTTAACGACAATTCTTAACAAAATTCTAAAAACTTGTGGCACAGTTCATAAGACCACACCCGTTTACCACCCGCAGACAAATGGCCTGACAGAGCGATTCCACCGGACTCTAATTGACATGATATCCATGTACATCGGACCGAACCACGATAACTGAGACAAAGTCTTGCCGTTTGTAATGTTTGCACACAACACCGCTGTTCAATAAACCACCGGGTATTCATTCACCTTTCTTCCTCATCTATGGTCGTGCGCCGACATTCACCATTGATGCCTCTTTCTTCATTGTAACGACAAAAACGTCCACGACTACGCCTGAAAATTTTGTCTGCACGCTCGCTGACGCACGGCAACGTGCTCAACGCAACACGGAGGCCTTTCAACTAGACCACAAGCAACGCTATGTCAGTTTTCGTCGAGACGTCAACTTCTGTCCTGGAGATGAAGTACTACTTTTGACGCCTGTTCGTACACCCAGATTGTGTGAAAAGTTTCAGTCACGCTTTCTGGGACCTTACGTTGTTAGTGAACGAACATCTCCTGTCAATTACCTTGTCACTCCCGTCGAGGGTTCCTCGGACCGTCGTTACCGTGCATCCGAGATAGTTCACGTTTCACGCCCTAAACCCTTTGTTCGCCGTACCTTTCCCGCCTAAGTCTCGGCTGGGCCAGCCACTCAAGTGCGCGGAGAAAGTAGGTCGAGCGTCATTACTCGTTCCATTTTTTTATCTGTACATACTCATCATCACCACTCCATTTTAGGTTCTGGGGCACATACTCGAGGCAATAAAGAAGAGTCTTGAGGGCACTGGATGCCATCTTACAACATATATATAAATATATATATATATATATATATATATATATATATATATATATTGTGGGCATTCATTATGCGCTTTTTATATATGCATTATCATAATCATCATCATCTGTCTAGGTTCCTGTCCTCATATTCACTGGAAACACCACAATCATCGGGTGTGTGCACTCTTAGTCTCAGACTGCCCGTTCGTTGCTGAGCCCTTGGGCTGAATAAACGCTGTATCAATGCAGACATCATACGTGGTGGAGGTGGATTTTTGGTCCTCGGTCCTCTCCCACTTCGCTCGACTCCTTGGAGCTGCGTTCAGGCAGCCGATTGCCCCCACTGTCTGGCAGAATCTTACAGAACGAGCCTGCCATTGCTGCTACCATCACTGCTGCCATCTCTCTCCCACCGTCTTCAGCCGCGCCTGCTGTGTACGTACACAGCCAACAGCGTGATCCCCCACTCTTCGCCGGACGTCGCAGGGAAGACGTGGAAGACTTGCTCAGTGAGTACAGCCGCGTGAGTGTTCCTAATCGCTGGGACGTAGCGCCAAGCTCCGTTACATATCTTTCTACTTGACCGGTGTGGCGAAGACGTGGTACCTTCACCACATAGTCGACATACCCGACTGGGCTACCTTCGAGCAGCAGCTACGTCACGTTTTTGGCACACCAGCCATTCGGTCCGCAGTCACGAAGAGAACCCTCGACACTCGTCAACAACATTCCGGTGAGTCATACACGTCGTACATCGAGGACGTTCTTGCGCTCTGCCGGCGGGCCAATTCATCTATTCCGGATTCCGACAAAGTACACCACATTATGAAGGCTATAGGCCCTGTGGCCTTCAATGCCCTGGTTGCTCACAACCTGGTTGCCATAACCGACGTCGTCACGACATGTCAGCGCCTCGATACTCTGGACTCTGTTCGTCTACAACCAGACATAGGCGAACAATCTAACGGACCTCTCCGTGACCTCATAAGAGACATAATACATGAAGGGTTGCAGAACATGGGTTTCTCCCCTTCTTCACCGTGTTCTTCACAGTTTATGGAAGCGACATTATGCGCAATCATCAGGGAGGAACTGACACCTCTGAACTCTCTGGCTCACGTCCAGTCACCCTCGTATCCGCCAATATGAACCTACGCGCAAGTCGCTGCTATGCCTCCCAGCGAGGTAAACACAACGTTGCCGCTAGCATCGTACGCGTAGGTCGCTGCCGCTCCCCCGGTGAACTACCGTTCGATGCCACCTGACCCTTCTTCGACCCACCTGACCGCGCAATCTCCAGGGGCCCCGAACGCCTTCTACTCCCCACCTGGCGCTCGTCCCGCGCTGCCCGCTACTACTGTGGCTATCGCGGCCACATATCTTGTTTCTGCCGAAAGTGCCAGCAAGGTCAGCGTCGGAACGACATGCGTAAACAGGATTTGTACAGTGGGGCCTCTTATCGAAGTCGGCGTTATTCGTCGCCCGCGCACCAGTCTCCATCTCCTCCGGCATCAACTGCACCACGGAACAGCCGAAACACGAGACGCCGCACGCCTTCGCCCTTCCGCCGTTCCACTTCTCCACTTCGGCCCGCCTCATTCTCCTGTGATATTCATTCGGAAAACTAAATGATGCAGTTTGTGGAGGAAAAACTGCATTCGAAAAAAAACTGAAATTCCTCCATCATGCCCGTGTAACATGGTTTCTGTGGAAGTAGAAGGAGTGCGAGTCTATGCTTTGGTGGACACAGGTGCGATATTGTCTGTTATACGTGCCAATTTGTGTTAACATTCGAAGATAGTAACGACGCCTTACGATGGTCCCACGTTAGTCGCTGCCCAGGGGAACGTCATTGACCCTTCCGAATTTTGTACTGTGCGTGTTTTCATTGACGGCATCCGCCATCATATCCAGGTTGCTGTCCTGTCCCGCTGCTCTCACCGAATAATTTTAGGATGTTTTTTTTTTCTTCTGCCTCCACAGCTATTTGCGGTGGCCAACGCGTCGTCCGCCTCACCGACACGGACTGCAGGCTCAGTGACGACCCCCAGAAGCCACTTCGTTTGACAGCAGCGGAAGATACCGAATTGATTGATTGATTGATTTGTGGTGTTTAACGTTCCAAAACCACCATATCATTATGAGAGACGCTGTAGTGGAGGGCTCCGGAATTTTCGATGACCTGGGGTTCTTTAACGTGGAAGATACCGAATTACCACCAGGTCAAGAGCGAATTGTAACTATTACCTCCAAGGACATCGACCATGGCGACGTCTTCGTCTGCCCTTCATTTAGATGCGTCGGTAAAGGCATCGTTCTTGCTTCCAGTGTAGTTCGGTTTCTCAATGGTTCCGCAGTTATCACCGCTGTGAATACGACATACGGAAAAATTCTACTTCCCCAGAACACAACGGTAGCCTGCGTGACGGATCCCGAGCTTGCGTGCTTTGTGCCACTTCATGCCGTCTCCTCCATCGACAGCCCTAGGGGTGAGCGTGCATCTTCTTCCGCCTTTACTGCAGCCATCAGCGACGACTTGACACCTTCACAGACGCAACAGCTTCTTGCTTTGTTAAAGAAACATGCAAGTTCCTTCGATGTTTACTCCTTGACGTTGGGCCGCACTACTACTATAACACATCGAATCCACATAGTCGGAACATCTGTTGTACGCCGCCGGCCCTACCGCGTGTCTCCTGCTGAGAGAAAAATCATCAAAGAAAACGTAGCTGACATGCTCAAATGAGAGGTAATTCGCCCTTCATCTAGCCCTTGTTCGCCACCTGTGGTTTTGGTTCGCAAGAAGGATGGCTCCGTGCGCTTTCGCGTCGATTATAGGGCGCTCAATGGGATCACTCGCAAGGATCTGTACCCAATGCCTCGCATTGACGACGCCCATGATTCTCTACAAGGCGCGAAATACTTTTCAAGCCTCGACCTGTGTTCCGGATACTGGCGAATTCATATGCACGAAGACGATAAAGAGAAAACGGCATTCGCTACCCGCGATGGGCTATACAACGTTATGCCTTTCGGGCTGTGCAACGCGTTCACTACATTTGAGCGCATAATCGATACCGTGCTACGTAGTCTCAAGTGGAAGACCTGTCTCTGCTACTTGGAAGACATCGTCATTTTTTCGTCAACGTTTCCTCAGCACCTGCAACGTTTGAATGACGCTCTGACGTGCCTTGCCGCCGCTGGTCTCCAACTCAACACAAAAAATGCCGTTTCGCCACAAAAACTATCAAGCTTTTGGACCACGTCGTGACCAAAGACGGAATTCAGCCGGATCCGGACAAAACTGCTGCAGTGATTCGCTTTCCGGGCCCCAAAAGGTCAAAGGAGTTGCGAAGTTTTCTTGGTCTCGCCTCCTATTTTCGTTGTTTCATACGAAACTTCGCATCAATAACGGCTCCACTGCACCAGCTTCTAGCTTCCAACGTGCCCTTTCTGTGGTCGTAAGAATGTCAAACGGCATTCGACCTGTTAAAGTGTGCCCTCACGTCCAAACCTGTACTCCGCCACTTTGATGAGGCCGCACCGACCATCCCACGTACGGACGCTAGCGGCCGTCGTATAGGTGCCGTTCTGCTCCAACGCGACACCTCTTCACAAGAAAGAGTAGTCGCATATACCAGTAGAGTACTTACCGCGACCGAGAAGAACTATACAATAACTGAGCAGGAGTGCTTGGCAGTAGTCTGGGCAGCACGAAAGTTCCGTCCCTATCTCCACGGCCGGCATTTCACGATCGTTACGGACCCATCTTGCTAGGAAGCGCAGCCACTATTACAACGATAACACACAACACAAGCGCTTATAACACACAACACAAGCGTTACGGACCACCACGACCTATGCTAGCTTTCCACGTTGAAGAACTTGTCTGGACGCTTGGGTCGGTGGATTCTACGTTTACAAGAGTATGACATCGATATCATTTACAAGTCAGGTAGAAAACACCAAGGCGCCGACGCCCTTTCGCACTGCCCGCTACAAAATACCAAGCTCAGCATCGGTCGAAGTTCGGCCAACACTTCTACTGTAGCGCCCGCGCTCGCCTCGATAGACCAGTTATCATCGGACGACAAGCGCACACTCCTGCCAGTTGTGTGATCCGTTCTGTAGGCGTATTATGGACCAGCTCTCAGGAGCTTCCCATCCACCTAACGCGCGGCATCGTCGTCAACTCTTGCGATTTAAGCTGGAGAATGGAGTTCTGTACCGTCACATCTACCACCCTGTGGTCCACGCTGGGTCTCCGTGTTACCACACTCTCTTCGACTTCACGTGCTTAATACCTTCCACGATGACTTGACTGCCGGACATCTTTGTATTCAAAAAACTCAAGATCGCATTCGAAGTCGCTTCTGCTGGCCCGGTATTTCTACTAGCATCACGCGCTACGTCGGTTCCTGTGTCCCATGCCAGCGTCGTAAAATCCAGACCACTGCACCGGCCGGGCCTCTACAGCTAATTCCGTGCCCCACAACGCCATTTGTGGTTGTAGGTATCGACCTTTACGGCCCTCTTCCCGTCCCATTCACTGGCAAACGATGGATAGTGGCTGCCATAGACCACTTGACAAGTTACGCGTAGACAACGTCTGTATCATCTGCCTCTGCTTTGGAAGTTGTTGACTTCGTTCTGCGCGCCAACATTTTGCGCCATGGTGCCACTCGTGTATTGTTGAATGACCGTTGTTGGGACTCCGGGTCCTGCCGGTCTCGTTTTCGGTAGCTGGCCCCGTCGCAGGATCCATCGTCCAACAATTTAGCGAGAAGAAGCGCCCGAACGAACAACAGAGATTTATTTACATGTGGAGAAGTGGTCAACTGACCCAAACAGAGAAGAGTGCGAGCGATACAAAACGTCTTCGGCATTTTATAGCGCCACGTTGTTGACACTGGGCGTCTTGTCCGCATCGTCAGCCAATACGGTGTCGCCGGCACCTCGGCCACGAGGGAGGGGAAAACACCTCTCACAACACAAGGAGTGGCACAACCCAACACCATATATGGTCCCGGCGCCCCAAAATGTTACCAAATATGGTCACGAACGCACAGCAGACCCCGTAGCTCTCCCGGCGAGGAGGAACCCGAATGGGGAGGTGGGGGTGGCCGCCACCGCGGGTCACGAACCGGTTCTCCCCCAAACACTTCCTGCTTGGCTCCCCAGGGCCGATCGTAACAGTCTCTCGCGCGGGGGGGTGAAGATCTCGATGGGCTGAGGTTTGCAGCCACTGTCCGGAGAGATCAGCGCCGGCAGTCGGTTTGGTGACGGCCGTCTTTGATGAAGTAGAGGGCAACACCTGCTTCATTGTGGGCTCAACAGACGTCACATACGCACATGAAAACACAACTACTCAGCCGGTGAGCGCCGGAAAATTCCGCCAAACTCCACCAGGCAATTTTCCCCTTTAACTGATATTAAAGGAAATACACAATTTATTCAAAATGTTACTCACACTTTAAGGTGACACAAAACAACAACACTGGAAGCACACCGAACCCGAAACCCTGGATAGCCGTGTCTTCAACGTTTTAAAACAAGTACACCTGAAAGAGTAAAAAAAACAATCACTAGCTCTTGTTTAGGTCAGGAAAAAAAATGCCAGAGTTCTCGAGACATCCTCTCGCGTCAGGGGCATCGACTTAAGCCATCAGCGTTGCCATGGAGTACACCCTTTTTGTAGCGTATTTCAAACGTATATTGTTGCAAAACGAGGCTCCAACGCAGCAGGCGGCCGTTCTTAGAGGACATGGTCTGTAGCCAGGTGAGAGGACAGTGGTCCACTTCCACAATGAACTTGCTTCCGGCAATATAACAAGCCAGTTTCTGGACTGCCCAAACTAAGCACGCACATTCCTTTTCGCTAGCGCTGTAAACCTGCTCGCGAAGGGTGAGTTTCCGGCTAACATATAGGACGGGATGCTCTTGATCCCCCTCATCCCTTTGACTAAGAACTGCCCCCATGCCTCTATCACTAGCGTCGCATTGTACTATGAAAGGCCTCGAGTAGTCCGGTGAACTAAGCAAAGGTTGGCTCGACAAGGCCGCTTTCAAAACGCGGAAAGCGTTTTCTTTCTCCTCATCCCAGTCGACCATTTGGGGCTCGGTCTTGCGCAACGCGTCAGTAAGAGTGCTGGCAATGTCGGAATATCTAGGGATGTACTTACGATAGTAACTAGCTATTCCAAGAAAAGCCCGAATATCGGTTTTCGTTCGGGGCTGGGGAAAGTCTCGGATAGCTGCCACTTTCATTTCAGAGGGACGGCGATGCCCTCGACCGATAACATGCCCGAGATAGAGTACATCTGCTTGTGCTAGCTGACACTTGGGCGCCTTTACCGTTAAACCTGCTTCGCGTAGGCGTGTCAGTACTGCTCTCAAATGCGTCAAGTGTTCTGGCCAGGACGAGGAAAACACGGCGACGTCGTCCAAGTAAGGCAATGCGAAGTCCTCTTGACCACGCAAAACCTTATCCATTAAGTTGGAAAAACAGTAAGGCGCGTTCTTTAGGCCGAAACTCAACACTTTAGGGCGGAATGTCCCCAATGGTGAAATAAATGCAGCATACCGGCTCGCCCTCTCGGTGAGCGGCACCTGCCAGTAACCTCTCACTAGGTCTAGCGTTGAGATAAATTGCGCGCTGCTTACCCTCTCGACGCGTTCCTCAATGTGGGGAATTGGGTATGTCTGATCCTTGGTGATGAGGTTTAACTTACGATAGTCTACGCAAGGACGCGGATCTTTGCCGGGTACCTCCACGAGAATTAACGGGGAAGTGTAATCACTTTCACACGGCTCAATCACACCCAATTCCAGCATCCTGTTAACCTCTGCTTTTATTAGCTCAAGCCGGCGAGGTGACACCCGATACGTCTTAGATCTTACCGGTTCCGACGAGGTAAGCTCTATGTCATGAGTGAGGACGGATGTCCGGCCTGGCTCGTTACAACTCTGTCCTGAAACTCGGTCAAAAGACCACGCAATTCCTGCTTCTGCTTCGTTGTTAGTTGTGACTTTGATACTAAATCCTCAACTCTTTTCTCGATCGGGACTTCGTCCGATTCGGGAGCTAATTCAGGGATTTCTGCCGGAACCTCTTCCGGAACATTTAAAGTCATGTTCACGATGGCTTCCCTCTCTTTGTAGGGTTTGAGTAAGTTGCTATGATACACCTGGTGTGCCTTACGACTTCCTGGTAATTTTACCACATTGTTGGTGTCAGACAATTTTCGAGTAATTTCGGTCGGGCGGACCCATTGCACTTCAAGCTTATTCTTTTGGGAGGGCCTCAACAACATGACCCTGTCTCCTACAGCAAAGTGTCGTGCTTTAGCGGTCCTATCGTAGTAAAGCTTAGCCTTCTGCTGTGCTTTGGTCATCGCACTCTCGGTCAGTTCTTGGGCTGTTGTTAGACGATCCAATAAGGTGAGGACATATTCCACTACTACAGGATCATCACCCTGACCTTCCCACGACTCTCTCAGCATACGAAGAGGAGACCGCAGTCTGCGGCCGTAAACAAGTTCCGCTGGCGTAAACCCTGTTGTCTCATGTGGTGCAGTTCTTAGTGCAAACATCGTTGCAGGTAAGCACATTTCCCAGTCAGTTTTCCGTTCAAAACATAAGGCTCTTAACACTCGCTTCATCACGGAGTGAAGCTTTTCTATCGAGTTCGACTGCGGATGGTAGACTGAACTATGCAATAATTTCACGCCACACCGCTCTAGAAAGGTTGTCGTCAAGGCACTCGTGAAAATGGTGCCCTGGTCTGATTGTATCTCGGCAGGAGAGCCTACCCGGGCAAACACGGACAGAAGTGCGTTCACTACTTCGACGGAACTTAGCTCTTTTAGCGGGACCGCCTCTGGAAATTTAGTAGCTGGGCAGATTAAGGTCAGGATGTGACGGTAGCCTGAAGTTGTCTTGGGCAAAGGACCTACTGTGTCAATTACCAACCGACGAAAAGGTTCCGTGATTACGGGTACAAGCTTCATTGGAAATTTCGCCTTATCTCCCGGCTTACCCACTCGCTGACACACATCGCAAGATTTTACAAACCTGTCTACATCTTTAAAGCATCCAGGCCAGTAGTATTTCTGTAAGAGACGATTTTTTGTCTTCTTTACGCCTAAGTGGCCTGACCATGATTCTCCATGCACCAAACTAAGCAAATCCTGACGATACGCCTGAGGTACGACTACCTGGTCAAATTCTACTCCTCGCCTATCTAGATATTTTCGATAGAGTATGCCTCTCCTCTCTTGGAATCTCACATTATTTTTGGCGATTCCCTCTTTCGAACTGTCCTGGAATTGCTTAAGCGTTGGGTCACCCTTTTGTTCGGTTATTAATGAAGCGGGGCTCACCTGCAGCAGCCGACTGAAATTATCCGAAGTTGGCATGACACACAACTCTTTTGTAGTTCCTAGTACCTGGAATGTGTCACCCTCTGTGCTATCCTCTGTACTACCAGGAATCGGCTTGGGAGCAATGGCAGTCTCTATTTGCTCGGTTAACGAGGCGTAATTGACCCCTTCCAATTCGGGAGGAGGTTCAACGGCGCCTTTAGGAATGGTTGCCTCCGCGACTACGGCTTCTGCAGCCTGTTCTCGCACAAGTCGATTTGTTTCCGTGGTGTCCAACTCGCAACCAGGCCCGTTGTCGATTTGAGGCTTGTTTGCCTCAGTGAATGTTGCTCTCGCAGCCAGCGCACGTGCCTTTGATCTAGTCAGTGCCTGCACTATGCCTTCTCCCAACGTTAGACCTTTCTCCTTCAGCATTTGATCTGACTTATTTGAAAATAAGTAAGGATACTGAGGGGGTAGATATGGCGATACCGCGGCTTCTGTTTCCAATGTTCCAAATGCGCCTTTAAGGAGAACTTTAGCTACGGGAAGGCACTGACTGTTTGCTTCTACGGCTTGTCTAATCCAGGCACAGTCTCCTGAATACTGTCCGGACTGAACAAAAGACGGATGAACTACGTCCATAGTGGCTGCGGAGTCTCTAAGAACCCGACACTGCTTGCCGTTCACGGTAAGGTCGTACATATAGGGCTCTAACAATTTCATGTTCTCGTCGGCTTCATTTATAGATAAAAAGGCCACCTTTTCTTTCGGGCAGTCTTTCGCGAAGTGCCCTGTTTCGTGGCAATTGAAACAAGCAGCCGGTTTTCTCGCCTCAAATTTCCTTTTGCTTGCCTCTGCCGACGCCCCATGGTTAGATGAATTGTTTTCCTCACCCTTTTGTGCGAGACTTGTCGGTTGTTTTCTAAACGGCGCCTTATTCGGCCGTAGGAATTTTTCCCTTTTAGGCTCGCTGTTTGCCCCGAGGGCGCGGCGCGTAACGAATTCTTCAGCGAGCTCTGCGGCTTTTGTTACGGTGTTCACGTCTGGTCTATCCTGAACCCAGAACCTCACCTTTTCTGGTAACCTTTGATAGAATTGTTCCAGACCGATACACTCGAGCACCTTGTCATGATTCCCATATGCCTTTGCCTCTTTCAGCCACTCCCCCATGTTGGCCATTAACTTGTAAGCAAACTCCGGGTATGAATCATTGCTCTCTTTTACGGCGTTGCGAAATTTTTGTCTGAAACCTTCCGCTGACAACCTGTATTTCTTGAGAAGGCTCGACTTTACCTCACTGTACTCGTCAGCCTCCTCTTTCGTGAGGCGCGCGATTACTTCTGAGGCCTCCCCCGGAAGTAGGGACAACAAGCGTTGAGACCACGTATCCTGGCTGAAACCTTGCCTTTCACAAGTTCTCTCAAAGTTGACGAGGAACAGCCCAATGTCCTCCCCTAGCTTGTACGATCTCATTAGGTCCGTCATTTTGAACCTGGCCCGCTCTGCTGTACCGGATGCCTCGCTGCCTCCTGCTCTACTATTATGGCTAATCTCTAGCTCGAGGCGCTTCATTTCAAGCTCGTGCTTTCGCATCTTATCTGCCTCGGCTTCTGCCGCTTTCCTTTCGGCCTCGCCGCCTTTGCTTCGGCCTCGGCCGCGGCCGCCTTTCTATCGCCCTCTGCCGCTTGCCTCTCCTGAATCTCCTCGACACATTCTGACAGCTCGTCATCCTCCGCCCCTAATGCGAGAATCGCCTCTATCAGCTCTGGCTTTCTTTGAGAGTCCGACACATCCAGATTCAACTCCCTTGCAAAAAGCAACAACATGGACTTTCGCAGGGATTTCAGATTCATGGCTGCCTCCAGTACCGCTGTCTCTGTTTCACAAAGATTCCTGTCCTGCAACTAATTAACCTTGACGGCAACGACAGCTCTAGATACCTGCCTTGCCTCAAGTTTTCCGTTAACTTAGTCTACAAATAAAGCTTCAAAAGCTCTTACACGGAATCCTGCCCTGTCACTGTTAACCTTGACGCCACTAACAGAAAGAGCTTAACCAAGCTATCACACAATTTCTGCCTGACGCAAGTTACCTGTTAACCCAATGACCAAGACAGCCCCTCTCTACCAGCTTTTACTTAACACATAGAGTAAATGCCTGGTAAAATTTAACAGAGAAAGCCGGCACTCACCCAGTTCGCAGTCATGTCTCCGGCGTCGTGCCTCTCAGAAGTGCCGTTCAATTCCCTCTGGAAGTCGATGAGCTCGTGTCCTCCTTCTCCTGTCGTCCCGTTGTTGAACTTCGGGCTCACTCCGTCCAGTGGTCGCTTTCGGGGTTACCAGCATTCCGCTGCTGCCATCCAGTTGTTGGGACTCCGGGTCCGGCCGGTCTCGTTTTCGGTAGCTGGCCCCGTCGCAGGATCCATCGTCCAACAATTTAGCGAGAAGAAGCGCCCGAACGAACAGAGATTTATTTACATGTGGAGAAGTGGTCAACTGACCCAAACAGAGAAGAGTGCGAGCGATACAAAACGTCTTCGGCATTTTATAGCGCCACGTTGTTGACACTGGGCGTCTTGTCCGCATCGTCAGCCAATACGGTGTCGCCGGCACCTCGGCCACGAGGGAGGGGAAAACACCTCTCACAACACAAGGAGTGGCACAACCCAACACCATATATGGTCCCGGCGCCCCAAAATGTTACCAAATATGGTCACGAACGCACAGCAGACCCCGTAGCTCTCCCGGCGAGGAGGAACCCGAATGGGGAGGTGGGGGTGGCCGCCACCGCGGGTCACGAACCGGTTCTCCCCCAAACACTTCCTGCTTGGCTCCCCAGGGCCGATCGTAACAGTCTCTCGCGCGGGGGGGTGAAGATCTCGATGGGCTGAGGTTTGCAGCCACTGTCCGGAGAGATCAGCGCCGGCAGTCGGTTTGGTGACGGCCGTCTTTGATGAAGTAGAGGGCAACACCTGCTTCATTGTGGGCTCAACAGACGTCACATACGCACATGAAAACACAACTACTCAGCCGGTGAGCGCCGGAAAATTCCGCCAAACTCCACCAGGCAATTTTCCCCTTTAACTGATATTAAAGGAAATACACAATTTATTCAAAATGTTACTCACACTTTAAGGTGACACAAAACAACAACACTGGAAGCACACCGAACCCGAAACCCTGGATAGCCGTGTCCTTCAACGTTTTTAAAACAAGTACACCTGAAAGAGTAAAAAAACAATCACTAGCTCTGTTTAGGTCAGGAAAAAAAAATGCAGAGTTCTCGAGACATCCTCTCGCGTCAGGGGCATCGACTTAAGCCATCAGCGTGCCATGGAGTACACCCTTTTTGTAGCGTATTTCAAACGTATATTGTTGCAAAACGAGGCTCCAACGCAGCAGGCGGCCGTTCTTAGAGGACATGGTCTGTAGCCAGGTGAGAGGACAGTGGTCCACTTCCACAATGAACTTGCTTCCGGCAATATAACAAGCCAGTTTCTGGACTGCCCAAACTAAGCACGCACATTCCTTTTCGCTAGCGCTGTAAACCTGCTCGCGAAGGGTGAGTTTCCGGCTAACATATAGGACGGGATGCTCTTGATCCCCCTCATCCCTTTGACTAAGAAACTGCCCCCCATGCCTCTATCACTAGCGTCGCATTGTACTATGAAAGGCCTCGAGTAGTCCGGTGAACTAAGCAAAGGTTGGCTCGACAAGGCCGGCTTTTCAAAACGCGGGAAAGCGTTTTCTTTCTTCTCCTCATCCCAGTCGACCATTTGGGGCTCGGTCTTGCGCAACGCGTCAGTAAGAGTGCTGGGCAATGTCGGAATATCTAGGGATGTACTTACGATAGTAACTAGCTATTCCAAGAAAAGCCCGAATATCGGTTTTCCGTTCGGGGCTGGGGAAAGTCTCGGATAGCTGCCACTTTCATTTCAGAGGGACGGCGATGCCCTCGAACCGATAACATGCCCGAGATAGAGTACATCTGCTTGGTGCTAGCTGACACTTGGGCGCCTTTACCGTTAAACCTGCTTCGCGTAGGCGTGTCAGTACTGCTCTCAAATGCGTCAAGTGTTCTGGCCAGGACGAGGAAAAACACGGCGACGTCGTCCAAGTAAGGCAATGCGAAGTCCTCTTGACCACGCAAAACCTTATTCCATTAAGTTGGAAAAACAGTAAGGCGCGTTCTTTAGGCCGAAACTCAACACTTTAGGGCGGAATGTCCCCAATGGTGAAATAAATGCAGCATACCGGCTCGCCCTCTCGGTGAGCGGCACCTGCCAGTAACCTCTCACTAGGTCTAGCGTTGAGATAAATTGCGCGCTGCTTACCCTCTCTGACGCGTTCCTCAATGTGGGGAATTGGGTATGTCTGATCCTTGGTGATGAGGTTTAACTTACGATAGTCTTACGCAAGGACGCGGATCTTGCCGGGTACCTCCACGAGAATTAACGGGGAAGTGTAATCACTTTCACACGGCTCAATCACACCCAATTCCAGCATCCTGTTAACCTCTGCTTTTATTAGCTCAAGCCGGCGAGGTGACAACCCGATACGTCTTAGATCTTACCGGTTCCGACGAGGTAAGCTCTATGTCATGAGTGAGGACGGATGTCCGGCCTGGCTCGTTACAACTCTGTCCTGAAACTCGGTCAAAAGACCACGCAATTCCTGCTTCTGCTTCGTTGTTAGTTGTGACTTTGATACTAAATCCTCAACTCTTTTCTCGATCGGGACTTAGTCCGATTCGGGAGCTAATTCAGGGATTTCTGCCGGAACCTCTTCCGGAACATTTAAAGTCATGTTCACGATGGCTTCCCTCTCTTTGTAGGGTTTTGAGTAAGTTGCTATGATACACCCTGGTGTGCCTTACGACTTCCTGGTAATTTTACAACATTGTTGGTGTCAGACAATTTTCGAGTAATTTCGGTCGGGCGGGACCCATTGCAACTTCAAGCTTATTCTTTTGGGAGGGCCTCAACAACATGACCCTGTCTCCTACAGCAAAGTGTCGTGCTTTAGCGGTCCTATCGTAGTAAAGCTTAGCCTTATGCTGTGCTTTGGTCATCGCAACTCTCCGGTCAGTTCTTGGGCTGTTGTTAGGACGATCCAATAAGGTGAGGACATATTCCACTACTACAGGATATCACCCTGACCTTCCCACGACTCTCTCAGCATACGAAGAGGAGACCGCAGTCTGCGGCCGTAAACAAGTTCCGCTGGCGTAAACCCTGTTGTCTCATGTGGTGCAGGTTCTTAGTGCAAACATCGTTGCAGGTAAGCACATTTCCCAGTCAGTTTTCCGTTCAAAACATAAGGCTCTTAACACTCGCTTCATCACGGAGTGAAGCTTTTCTATCGAGTTCGACTGCGGATGGTAGACTGAACTATGCAATAATTTCACGCCACACCGCTCTAGAAAGGTTGTCGTCAAGGCACTCGTGAAAATGGTGCCCTGGTCTGATTGTATCTCGGCAGGAGAGCCTACCCGGGCAAACACGGACAGAAGTGCGTTCACTACTTCGACGGAACTTAGCTCTTTTAGCGGGACCGCCTCTGGAAATTTAGTAGCTGGGCAGATTAAGGTCAGGATTTGACGGTAGCCTGAAGTTGTCTTGGGCAAAGGACCTACTGTGTCAATTACCACCGACGAAAAGGTTCCGTGATTACGGGTACAAGCTTCATTGGAAATTTCGCTTATCTCCCGGCTTACCCACTCGCTGACACACATCGCAAGATTTTACAAACCGTCTACATCTTTAAAGCATCCAGGCCAGTAGTATTCCTGTAAGAGACGATTTTTTGTCTCTTTACGCCTAAGTGGCCTGACCATGATTCTCCATGCACCAAACTAAGCAAATCCTGACGATACGCCTGAGGTACGACTACCTGGTCAAATTCTACTCCTCGCTATCTAGATATTTTCGATAGAGTATGCCTCTCCTCTCTTGAATCTCACATTTTTTGGCGTTCCCTCTTTCGAACTGTCCTGGGAATTGCTTAAGCGTTGGGTCCACCCTTTGTTCGGTTATTTGGAAGCGGGGGCTCACCTGCAGCAGCCGACTGAAATTATCCGAAGTTGGCATGACACACAACTCTTTTGTAGTTCCTAGTACCTGGAATGTGTCACCCTCTGTGCTTATCCTCTGTACTACCAGGAATCGGCTTGGGA